>JBAMJR010000004.1:0-1200000 GCA_038501785.1 Myoxocephalus aenaeus | reverse complement strand
TTCGTGAGGAAAGAGGGTGGAAATGGTTGGTTGAGAAATAAAAAGGTTGAAAGACAAGTTCAAAAGGTTGGCAAAAGGTTTGTCAAGTTGTTTTTGTGTGTGGGCCTCAATACAAGCCGGAAGACCATTACAATTTCTATGCAACATCCGTCATTGCTCCCCAAAAAGAAGCATTTCCTTCAAACAGCAAGGGAATTGGACATTCATGATCTGATTCATAATTCTCATGGGCTTTTAGCCTCTTCGGAAACCTTTGAAATTCAAACTAAAACTGGGTTAATCCCATATGTTTTCTGGAGAGTATCTTGATTGCTTAGCCAACTGCAGTTGTATCTCCATATTGGACACAAGGGAATATCTGCTGCGGGTCATATCTTAAAAACACAAGTCTGTTTGGCAGCCAAAACATCATTCCCCTGCTCCCTCGTTAAATAGCCTCAAAAACCAGAACTCTTTTAAAGCCAATTTATTTTTGGATTATCTAACCAGGGCGATTCTTTTCAGCCGTTTTAGCATTCCACCCTGAGCATGAGCTGTATTACTAACCAAGTGGTAAGTAATGTGGATTCAAACAGGGGCTGATGTCCACTTTGCTCATTAAGCACATTCAGTGATTTACCTGCTTTATTATGACTTTCAAATAGATGCGTGTATTCATCTTTTTGGAGAAGGGTGTATTGGTGGGGTGATTAAGGCAAGGATATATTTATATGCATAAATAATGTATAGAAAAATGCAAAATGCACATAAACAACCGTTTCTGCATTCCCTTCAGTTTATAGTGGAAACAGAATACTCTACTTTTCATTCACACCCTGTCGCTGCTCAATCAGCAATGTAAACATGGAGTCCCTCTCTTGAGATGAACAAGAGAATAAACAGCATGAGGAAGGTCAAAAGAGACGTATGAAGGACATGTGGTAATCTATAGGGGAGGTATTCAGGGAGTACAAGAGAGCGAACGGCGCAGTGGGACTTCAGCAACCTCCTGCAATCCGAATGGTCAACACCTGCATACAAACTATGTACAACATACTGCGTATTTCATGGGGGGAAAAGGACTACACCCTCCATGTTTATATTATTTTAGCACAGCAATAAAAAAACATTACTTTTAGTTGAGTTTAAAAGTGTATGTAGGAAAGACAGCAAGTTACAAAATAATCTCAACAAAATCTCCTAATATAATGCAATTGAAAGCTTAAGAACAGCTATTTAAGGGATGATACTTTTAATTGAACTAATTTATTAACCATTTGACCGATAATATAATAAGAAAATAGTTCAAATTGCCCAATACATTTTCCTGAAGCCTAAGCAGACATTTTAAAAAGCGTGTTTTTTTTCTCCTACTAACGGTTAGAAACACTAATGTATTGAGTCTACTTTTATGCAAGAACAAGAAAACATGACAATATTTACATTTGAGAAGGCAGAAACCCATTTTTCTGACATTTTTGCTGAAATTTTTTTTAGATGTTCTCTGACAATTAACTAATCAATTATTCAGCTAGTTCTTTCAGCTCTATACTAACAACAAACACGATGGGGCCCCTTTATAAGAACAGACCTTTGATAACTGCAGATCAGAAGATAATAACTCTGATTATTGGTTTGAAAATGGCAAAGATTTAATGCTCAATATCTGCACCACAGCTGCAAAACCAGCCCTCCAATCAACCCCCTGTGATGTGTCTGTGAAGGCCCTCAAAAGGGGAATTTTGGCCCAAAGGGACACACTGGAGGGTCCTCAGTTGACGGAGAAAAGGGAGATGAAGGTAACGCGATTATACACAAGGACGAACCTCTTTAAAAAAGGTCGTGGGCCAAAACGCTGACAAGCAACGCACTCCAGAGGTAGTTCAACTTACGTATTGGATTCGATGGAAATCTGGCTCCAACCCAGAATCATTTTTGGGAGTGCCTGTATCGATCATACATATTGATCATAAAATGGTCTACATTTTGATCCAAGCTAAAACCAAGTGCATGGACGTGAGATAGTGGCATGTATTAGTGACAGGCATTTCAAGCAAAAATATGATTTGATTTTGAGCCAGCTGAGGGGGTTCAGGCATCTGATCAGGATGCCTACTGGATGCCTCACTGTTAAAGGTTTTCTTGGGCACTTCAGAGCTGGAAGAGCTGGAAAGCAATGCCGGGGAGAAGGACTACTGGAATGCCTTGTTAAGCCCCCGCGACTGACCACAAATAAGCAGGAAGATAATGGATGGATGGATGTGGCTCAGGCGGCAGGTTGTCCACTCATCACAGGGTTTGTAGTAAACTCCAGCTCCTCAAAATGTCCTTTGGCAAGACACTGAACCCCAAACTGCTCACAGTGGTCATGCCAGCACATGGCTTGGTAGCTCGCTGCCAAAGGAGTGTAAGTTTGTGCTTGGAATAAACGTGCTATAAAAAGGCAGAAATCAACCATTTAAGTATGCATTTTACCCCAAAAACGATTCCTTTAAGTAAATGTAACGTTCATGCATAAGGACAAAACCCCTTTAAGGATCATAAGCCGTTTGGAGGTACACTATACCAATAACAATAGCTATGAATTAAAATGGTGCATTTCAACTGGTGAGCATACTAAGACCAGGCTCGTCTACACATCACACACATCGGTCACTTCGGTTACAGGTGGGATAGGAATCTGAGAACAGAGAGAATAAGAGCAAAGGAAGTACCAGAAGAGTGGCGCTCAAGTCCTCTGATTCAGTGATGATCTTAGTGACTTCTGTTTTCTTACTTCTGCATCAGACGCTCCAGATTTACGTTCTCTTCCACAAGAAATCTTTTTATTTAAAGTGGAACAAAGAAGCTCTACAAGCACTTTAGTAGAGCTTTCTGTACACATCCAATTACTGATTCTGTATGAAAACACCACTGACCTAAATACAGCAACGGATGCTACACCTACATTGTGCCCTTGGAAATGAAGGGCCCTTAACAAAGAGAATGGCGAATGAGGGCGCTTTGAAACTCAAGACAGCGAAGGAAACATCTTAATAGAGTCGTTCCTGGAAGTATAAACTGCAACATCAATTAGACAGTGATCCCTGAGAGGTTAACCTGACATTTAAATAATTAGCAGGAAGTCAGAGTCATTCAGAGGAATAGAAAGACATCAACATAATCTTTTGGACGGTTCATACCATTACAGGTTGTTTCAGAGGCTCTTGCCAAAGTGTGAAACTCAGCACTAAAATAAAACCTGGGTTTTCTTTCATAATAAACACTCCTCCTTCCAGCACATCAAAGAGAGCACTTTACAATTCCTCCTGTTAAAAGGCTCCTGACAAATCCTTTTTTTTATAAACAGTATAATTTTTTTTTTTAAAAAGCCCTGCTGCTGACACAGTGTATCTTCAATATGATGTTCCTAGACTAATAAAAGACAAAAGCAGATAGCATTGTTTTAAAAATGAGTACAGCTATGGCTCTCTGAAGTGTGAGATACTTTTCTGCATATGAATTGATGTTTGGTGCTCGAAGTAACTCTTCAACTGATAAAATAAGTCATCCATTGAAACATGCATAAAGGCTTCTTTTCTCCAATGAGAGAAAATGTAGATATGTATATTTCATGAACTGGCTATCTCACACTCTTGTTAGTTTGTATTCTCCCACAATACAATGAAAATTACCGGCACCCTCTTACCATGTTCAAAGACAAACTCTGAAATGCTTTTACATGTTTAGTATATATAGTTAGAGATGACTCACTCCATGTCTCCCAGCCTGGGTGAAGAAACATGCTTTTACATGTTTAGTATATATATTTAGAGATGACTGTAGAAGTGCAAAATTATGAAAATATATTTCTGCCTCACTCCATGTCTCCCAGACTTGGTGAAGAAGCATGATTTTTTGCAATACTGCTGATTAATGAAATCCAGTATGTACTGTACACATCATAGTATAGTGTTTTATGCATTAGTACACAAAACTATCAAAACACTAGGCCTGGGCGATATCAAGGTACTAAGGTATTAGGGTATGCCAGGGTGTTTAGATGTTAAAAATAAAAAAATAAAGACACTCCTTATTCTATTAAACTGTTACAGAAATCCTGTATCAGTGTTTCTGCCAGTGTATTTTCCATCCCATGATATTCAAATTCAAATGGTGAACCAACCAACCAAACAAATAGAGCACATTTGGTCTATTTATTTATTATAGGACTGAATTCTTTCCTGTCTGAACCTTTGCAGTCGCTTTACTGACAACCTCCCAAACGATGATTGTAGGCCTGCCACAGTAATTACTATATTGACTTATCGTACAGTAAACAGACATGACTTTGATCATTTTTGCTGACCTCGATATTGTCCACCCCTCCTCGCTGGCTCCTCTACCACCAGTGTCTTTTTTGTACATACATGTACGGCAGCAAATACATTTGCTAAGCTGTCCAAAGTAAAATCAAATAAAAACAGAAACAAGAGAGGGGGGGGGTTAACAATTTGACCTCCTTATGAGCGTCTTATTGACAGAGGAAAAGGCCGGGCTGAGAGGCACACAGAAACAACAAAGAGGCCCAAAGCCTTTTGGCAGGAGGTGAACATTGAGTGTTCCCTCATTTCAACAGTCCCTCCCTCTATCAACTCCGTCATCACTCACTTTCCCCTGTGATGACACACTCAGTAATTAGTGCTGAAGTTGAGAAGGTATTAATCCGGGATCCGGGACCCCCGCAGATCTATTCCAAACAGACCAGCCCATTATTGGCCTGTTGGAGTAAGCGACAAGGTCAGCAGCTCACAGTGAAATAATTGCAATAGGAGACTTCCCAGGGCGGGTTAGCGATATATTTCTGAGTCCCATTCCCATCCTGTGGGAGGGAGCAAAGTGGGAAAGTCAATTCCCATCTTGTCCTGCACAGATTTAAGCATTATGTCTCAGAGCTATAGGGACTTCAGCTCGCGAGATTTGGGGATTAACAGAAACTTGTCACACTTGCTGGGTTACCTAGCAGCTATTTGCTTATGTCATGGCTCTATGGCTGGCAATGTCGGCCAGTCGATCGGATGGTTCAGTTGATCATTACGCCTACTTCATGATCAAATACCTGTAAAACTAACAACATTCCCATTCACTTCAGATGTACTTTGTGTTTAGACAAGATGGCACACGACAGCCTCACACAGATCTCGGAAACGACATCACTGGGCACAGAAATACATTATTTTGTGCGGCGCCACGACAGCTTCTCGCCGCATCGAGCAAAGCGTCGACCTTTGGATGCAGCGAGTAGCGATGTGCACTGAACCCAGTGCACACAGCATCCTGTGTGAAAGGCCTTTCGGACTTGTTTTCATTTATGTCATTATATTCATCCACAATATGTAATATTTAGTGTACCAGATCAATGTCTACCAAATAAAAGCACAAATAGCAAAACATTCGTATTTGCAAAACAAGAAAAAAAATCATTGAAGTACAACTCCCCCCCCCCCACACACACACACACACACAAACACACACACACACACACACACACACACAAACACAAAGATCAAGAGGTCCCAAATTGCTGTGAGCAAAGCACAACCTCAAAGGTCTTTCTTTACAAAAGATGTTCACTTCATGTAATCCTCGCTCAAAACAGCCTCTATCCCTCCATCAAAAACTCCCAAAATATAAAGGCTGACGGTTTGAGAGCACGGCTGGACTCCATTCAACGATGTCTCACAATAAATACACTGACAGACGGAGGTGTGATGACCTTTCTTTTCTGAAATTATTGATGTGGGGCGATCGAGTGATTCAGTTCGCTGTGCAGCTGCATGAGTCTCAAACCAGAATCATGGCGTTGCATCAGTTCACTTTTATTGTTCGGTCCTTTCTCTCATCCGAGCGAAACCAAATCTTTCTTGAGAAGGGCGCTCCGTCAAAGGAAAAGAAACAAACAAGCAACCGCTGCTCCAAGGAACTCATATGCTCACTAGGGCTGTCAAAATTGCAAAAAAATGACGTTTGAATATTCTCTTGAAAAAAACACATATATTCGAACATATTCGAATATATGTGTAAATACAAAATTCTTCAGTTTAGGTGTTCACTCAACCAGCTTCACGTCTGCTCCGGGTCAGAGACTCTGCCCCGAACGGCTCGTCACACACACACACACACACACACACACACACAAAAAGAGGACACTTCATCGCGGCCGCGGCGGGGGTTGCCAGATTCACGATAATTATCCTCCGAAATACTTTTTTTTTTCTTTTTTACATTCGAATATTAATTTTCACATTCGAAATTCTGTTTTTAACAACTATTCGAATATATATTTGAATTTCGATTATTCGTTGACAGCCCTAATGCTCACCAGCTCTTTTGTGTGAGCCGAAATACTCCCCATGTCTTATATTCCACCTCTAGCCTCTCATTCATTTTAAATGTGAGAACATCTGTACATCTCTTGTAAATCCAATATCTGCATTCATCCCGCTTTCAAGCACACACATCAAAGCTTGCTGTTCACAAATATGTTGCGACAGCAGTGGCTCCATGTTCTCTTCCTACTTTACATCTATTCATTAATCCTTTCTTCCCGTCTTCGGTCCACAAAAAAAAAAAATATATATATTCATTTTCATTTGTCAGTAAAGGATGAGAGGTATAGGTGACTGTCTCCACATCTATCTCTGTGTATCAGTTCTCTGAAGGCTGAAGCAGATCAAGGGGAAATGCAAATGTTCTTTCATTGGATCACTCATCTGGGATAGATCCAAGCATTATTCTATGTGTACATGTTGGTCTCTCAGATTATCACGCAGCACTGTGCATGTCCGAGTTGTGCACGCCACTGGTTTGTGCGTCGTGTGTGTTAAGCTTCCGTCTCAAAACATCGGCTCACCTACTATGTCTGTGATCCCGTCATCCTCGGGCAGAGCAGTCAATGATGAGCAAGAGGAAGCTAAATCACACTGAAGGCTATAATGACCGATGATGCCGAACAGAGGGAGACGTTTCCAACTGTGTCTGTCGTTCCCTCGTGGCAAACAAATCAATGCCAGCCTGCCCTAAAAATGTCAAGCGACAACAGCCCCGCCCCCCCCAAGGGTTTAAAGACAGACTAGGGTGAGGCTATTTCCTCAATGGCTTTAGCAGAAAGGGGTTGTTTTAACCAGGATGGCAGACATACGTCAGCGTTCTCCCACAGACTGGAGGTCGGGTTTGAGTTACATCCCAGGAAATGCTGCTGAAAAGTGCACCTGAGAGACCTCAGGGAGGGGTGTATGTGAATTTCTTGTTTCAGGGCGCTGGGGTCAGGCTATATTCTGCAGTCCCATCATTCTGTTAAGACAACATAGACATTATAATCTTGTTAATTCATTTTGATGATATCCTCCAATCTAACCCAGGTTATTTGGATCCGTCTCTAATTATTTATCGAGTTTTTCCTGCCCAGAAAAAAAAATAGAAGATCAGACAAAGCAGTTGATATGCAGAGGAGAGACAAAGAGACAGGCAGAGGGCCACAAAGAGAGAGATCCATCAAAGATTTGTAAACACAGTCGGCTTGATTCTTGGCCTTGTGGGACTTGTTGTATTTGAGCTTTGAGCTTTAAAAAACAACAACTAATGAGCAGGAATCCAATTCAACTACTGACCACCTGACTTTAACTTTGTAGATTTTTTCAAAGATGTTTTTCAAAAAGAATTCAGTAAACCAGCATTTTTGTGGGAGTTTTTTTAATTTATTCATCCATATTTAAACAAGTAATGTGTTACTATTCTAAGAATCACTCAAACCTTCAGTCAACCTTTTGATCATTTCACGTATTCTTTCTGATGTTGAAAGGAAAGGTTGCTTTTGTCCCCGACACCTTTTCATGAAGGTTTTTTGACAATGGGAGACGGCCAATATGACGGGAGTGAAATGTTGCAAAGCACATTCCATAAATAGCCTTTTTTTCCCTCTGTGTTGCTCAACAAATCACTCTGTGCTTTAAGCTATGCTGTCTTTCATATGCTGTGACCAGGATTTAATTAGAATTTCCTCATTAAGACTACCTGTAAACTTTTCCCGTGCTTTCACTTTTTGTCCTGTAAAAATACTCAGCAGTGCAATATTACTGGCTTCATGGCCAAAATATACACAACATGACGCTCCAGAGAAATGTCTTCTGACTTCAGTAACTAACACAACACAGATTCTGAACTCTATCCAGGTGGTCGATTGCATCTGAGCGTTGGCACACTCATAGGTGTTCTGGCATTGGAGGACTGAATGTCAGTCGGCGCTGATCCATATCTGGCTGCCAGATTTGGCTGGGTTTTTGGGGGTGCGGACTTTAGCTGATTTAGTCTGAGAATTTGTTTCTGTTAGCATCACTCAAGCTAAATATGGGCAAATGATTTGGCCGATTCTGGCAGGACACTCATCGCAAATCTGGCTAACGTCAGTCAACCAGTTCCACCGGATTTAGGCCACTGTTGAGCCAAGCCCTTTTTGGCTAAATGGAAACCCGACAGCCTGCTTTGTTTATTTCTATATCTATTTCCAACCAGCTAAAACAATCCAATCCGGTGCAAACAATGTTGTAGGAAAACTACAGGGAGAATCCGAAAAACAAAGAGAACCTCCCGAGCTTGATTCTGTCTCACAAACTCCAGGATGATAAATATATTATAGCGCCATCCCCACTGAGGTGGATGGAGGCCATGGAAACCTTTTAGAGAAAGGCTGAAGTTGGTATCCTGCTGACTTCAAAGAGGTTGAATGTACGGCCTATTTCATTACTCACACTACCCCTTTTAACTATTTTTACTCCCGGCATTCATACATGAGCTAACCCTCTGAGTGAGAGCTTTAATGACCCGACATTGAGTTGATGCGTGTGGTAAAACATCTCCTGAACTGCATCTTTCGACTTCTCTGCCAGCGTGGGTAATTTTTCAGTGAGGCTTTACTCCGCGGTTCTATAATGATGCACCCTCAGGCTTCATGTTTGTGAGCACGGAATCATGAACAATGAGCGGTTCGCGCCTGACTTCAAGAAGAAGCATGGTCCTGCACTGCCATTGACTTTTGTTAGATGCATTTTAATGATTAAGACGTGAACCAAACTTCTATTTCTACCATATAGTGTGGACATTTGTTAGGACTTGGTACTAAGGTGACATGCAATGTTGTAGTTTTTGTTTTAACCCTATAAATAATTGAAGCATGCTGTATCCTAACTTGCCAACTTGTTAAGATCCATAGTAACCAGTTTCACAGCCCAACACCATGTTATCCTAAAACATAGAATATAGCTGTGGTTCACAAGAGTGTGAATCTCTAAGGATGTAGGTTTCTGTTTCTATCTTTGCCATTTTGTCTTTGCGCTACATGAGGGGACACACACACACACACACACACACACACACACACACACACACACACACAAACATTAGTATCCTGGCTCGTGCTCTGTCCCATAAACACATTACCCGGTTATCACTGTCTTATTCATTGAGCAGATTACGTTTAGCTGCTGAATAACAACATCCTGTTGGGTCTATGTTTACCACCTACAGATAACGTTGTATCCTCCTGGATGTTGCACTCATCTGTTCATCCCAACACTTCCCTGTATTGTTCCATCCAAGCAAAACAACATCACTCTTTTCCCCTCTGCATGTGCAACATGTAAAATGCACTGCATGATGATGACAGTAAAGAGGGCTGTATGACGAGTTATTGCCATTACTGTTGTGCAGCATTTGTATTATTATCCCATTAGGTGCATCTATGAAAAACGAAGGAGATTAGTCGTTTATCATATTGTAATTCCTATAAACTACAACAAGGTAACCCTGCTGCTAACACGGACCTATTCAGACTGTATGCATCCTGAAATCCAGACCACATCTGGCTCAACATCCTCAGCACTTACTTCACATGCAGACGGTCCGAATGACTAAAAGAGAGTAACCTGAACAGTTGCGCTGTCTACTCACCCTCCTGCATTTTGTAAACCGTGTTGTCAGCATTTCCCGCCGCCGTGGTCAGACACCAGACGCGGAGAGCGAGGAGCAAAAAGGCAAAGTTCCTCCGCCGCCTCCAGGTTCTCATGATGCCCGGGCTCCGGTGAGGTGAAGCCGGGAGGGGGAGGTGGGGGGGGGAGGGAGAGAGGGAGAGAGCGCGTTACGGGGGAGACGGACCAGCGCGAGCGGACACTTCACACAGGTGACAGGGTGGAGAGACAGGTCATGGCAGTTCACGGAGGTGTGGTGGGTGGGGGTGGGGTGGGGTCGCGGGGTCGGAGGGAGGGAGGGGTGGGTGGGGGGGAGCCTCGCCACCAAGACTCAAACGAGATGTGGCAGGCTGTCACTCCAAGAAAGAAGCTGTCAAAAACTTTTCCTTCCAACACCAGACGGCGAGCGACGGTCTGGGGGAAAAAGCGTACAAATGCATGCGTTGGCTAAATGTTGGCAATGTAGCAGAGAGAGAGAGAGAGAGAGAGAGAGAGAGAGAGAGAGAGAGAGAGGGGAGAAAGGAGACGACAGAGAGCGGTAGAAGAGGCAGGAGGAGAGGATGTTGGAGTAGTGGAGCGGACTTGCCATCCCTTCCAGGGCCGGAGCAGCCACACATCGCCATGTGCGCTTCGGGCTCCGCTGGGTCCTAAAGCCGGATGAGTACAAACACACAATTGATTGTACACTGTTTTACCTTCCATCTTCAGGGGGAGACAGGGTAGTGAGTTATTATTGTAGAAGGATGACCACAAATAACTTTGACGATGTAACCCTCGGAAAATGTCCCAAACAAACAACAGCACAGGGTGTCGAGCAGAAAGAAGACAAAGCAACAACAAATGTATCGTAATGATCGTAATATGTAATAAATGCATTTAGAACACAATTTCTCTTTATTAATTTATAGAAATACAATTGTTTAAACATAAATAATCTGACAATATACACAATATTCCCTTGCAGGAGGGATATCCAGAGGGCGTTTTAATGGATTTCACAGATACACAAAAGGCGTTAAGGCGTTCCTTTTCTTCTCTACACTATTGCTTATTGATTTGTTTTCTGGTAAAGTCTAATCTGCTCTTCTTGTTCTTCAGTGTTACCAGTGATTTGCTCCTTGTTGTAAACCTTCTGTATTCAGATTCATGAAGGCATTTTTTTCTGCCTAAGTGGTCATGAAATAACGAGGGAACAGGCCACACTTGGTCATCAAACCATTTGCAAGACAAATGTCCAATTGTCCACATATTGACATATTATGTATGTATTGACACATATGCACAAATATGTGTCAATACATATTGACACCTATTGACATTTCAAATATGTGTAAAGAGGAAAATAAGAAACATTGTGTCAGTCCAAATACTTATGGCACTGACTGTGTGTATATATATATATATATATATATATATATATATATATATATATATATATATATATATATATATATATATATATATATATATATAATGTATATGTGTATTGCTTCAGAGGGTCCATGGTGGATTAAGATGATTGACTCCTTCCCATACTCACTCTTTGTAAGATGGTGGATTCTGGAGAAAGGGCACCTCCCAAGGCGGTTACCTCGTTTGACTATGGCACTGCTTGGAATGTAATTTGCTGGAAAATGTAGTGTGATGCACTATGATGAGTTATGTAGAATGACATTTATGCATGTACGCTGATGGGATTACAAATTGACATTTCAAAAAAAATTAAGCTTTTAACCTGTTGAACCCTTATTTCTCACTAAAAGTTTATTTTTCAAAATCCTTGAAGCAAGGTTTTAAATAAAGCTGTGTGTGTTTAAGCTATGCTTGTCTGCGCATTGTTCATTTGTCATGACTGAAGTTTGTAATGTTTGTAATGAATTTAAAACACTTCATGATTTAATTTCGGTGTGAATATTGTATAACACAAATGTGTGTGCCCTTCAAAAACGATGAGTCATTCCTCATTTTGAAATACCCCTCGGATGAGATCGCCTCGTCTGTTTCTCTATCTCTGTGTCCAGAAACACACAAACACACACGGACATACTGTCATCACCCTCTACCCCTGTGTGTTTAGTGCAGGCTACCTGGATCTACTTTAGTCTAATCTTTTTCAGTGTGTGTACGCTGCAGGCAAGAAAAGTCACAGACGTCTCTGTGCAGGCGTCAGTTCACTCCACATCTCCACTGAGACTACAAACTGCAGAAAGAAAAGGATAAAATATGCTGCTTCACCTGAGGTTACTTTGATTGAAGAAAAATATCCCACAGTGTCTGATATAGCTGTGTGTCTTCATTTTCTCTCTGAGGAATTTTATTAAAATGTACACCCTCCAAAAAACAACCATATTTTCTGTTGTTCCCTTGTAACTGTTGAATCGTTGTTGTTTTTTAATGACACCCCTGCTTTTCTTGCCTGTTGCTCACCCTATGCTTCTTTAGCGATACCAATTTCATGGCTCATGCGGAAAATATTGTAGATTTTAAATGGAAAGACTATTTGTATTGATGTTAAAGATCACAATCCTGGAACACAGTACTGCTAGAAAGAGATGGCCATGAGGCATAACGTTCAGATAATATGGGTGCCAGTGAAATGACTAATGGCTTAATGCGTATAATCAGTGTCACAGCTTCAATGTACACAATTAGCTGCGTAAACCCGGTTAGTGTTCTCCTTTCTAAGCCAGACATATCACTCTTACCCTCAGGGCATCTGAGTCAGTCAAAGCGGAGCAAGGGACCCCACAGAACGCAGTGCACATTATGCGAAGATGCCAATGTGACATTCAGACACACGGTGCCTCATAGAGGGAGGCTAACTGACAGGAGTCCTTCTCCTCGTATACAACTGCCTGTCAGTCTGTGCTCATCGTCTGGAACCAACCCGCATGGCAGGAATGCATTCCTCCCATGTGGATTCTTCTTTTAAATTGCCTTGCTGGTAACACAGCCATCATTTAAGTCAATGGATAGCAATAACGTTTGCTACACTTGTTTCTCGCTGTGGGCCAAAATCAATCCACCTAGATGCAAGAATCCTGCAGCACCTGGCAGCTGGTCCATCATTTTTATACTACAGTAGCAGACAAAAAATTTGACATTTAATCAAATATTTTGTTTGGGATACAAAACACTGTCAGTGATTACTCCAGAGCAACCCACTGACCAAAAAAGCCAACACAGTGCGTCTGAGTCCTGCGGCACATGTCCTTCCACTGTTCTCTCTTTATCCCAGCAGACTCTGTGTAAATGCCACAGATATGTCAGTCACCTTTACAGGCTATATGCGGACTGCAGTCCCAGGCTGTGCTCAGAAGTCTCCTCTCTTATTACAATGTCATCTCTGGTTTGGAGCTCTCTGACAAAGGCCCCCTTTCACAGGCGGTGTGTGTCTCCTGAGTTTGATTAGTTGGAATTCCAGTGTTTCGGATGGGAGGATCCAGAGGCCTCAAAGCGGACGTGAAGCCACACACACCTACAGCACTGTGCCGGTGACAGAGTCAAGTTGCTTTGCTCAAAGCAATGGGACCACATTTCCTGGAAAATGACACCATTTCTGTACAGAATGTCCTTGGAATGTTTTTAATTCATTTTGAGATACTTGAGACACATTAGAGCAAAATGATATTGCAGATAAGGAATAATGTCGTTATTAAGGAAATGAGCAAAATTATAGGATTAACCTGTATTATGTTTAATCACTCAGTGTGAGTGGGGAAGACATCTTACAATTTCATCAACTTTGTATTTCAAACATCAAACCCTTATAATTGTCTTTATTATGTTAGTGGTAGATGAGAAGGTTGGGCTTTTTTTGTCTGCCCAAAACCACACTTATAAACATATGCATCATCATTTTCATTGAATACTTTTCATCTTAGTCCACCCAATTCTTATTTTTCCCTATTTAGCCATTGTGGTATAGACAGATATATACAACTGTGTTGAAATTAAGTCAAAAGCTGGTGACAAAACTACTCCAAAACGTTGTCACTCTGTTTACAATGTCTGCCAAATATAATTTTCCTTTCTGTTGTTGCATTACTTTATATTGTAAAGCAGTCAGGATTCAATGAGCACAGATACATGCCAAGTGAACATGTGCGTTAACCCTGTTTGCCTTTCGGTGTCTCCCATTTATCTTTGCAGGATCTGGTCCAGAAGTCTCTGCAAAACAAGAAACAACTTACTGAAGAAAACTGATCAGGAGGACACACACTCACACCTTCCCTTCCCTCAATCTCTGTAGAGAAGATCTGCATCACACTGGAGGGACTCATGCAGCTAAATTGGCTTTCATTTCCATCAGCCTCACCCCTGAGGTGGCCAAGCCCATGAAGGGGGAATGATTCTACCTTGCTATCTGACCAAACACACATGCAATCACCCTCCTCTCAGAGTCCCACCCAACAGCTGGAATCTCATTTCTGCCAGCATTTAAAATCACCCACCTTCTTCCTCTCACTATCACTACCCTCTGTGACTCTTCTCTGGGCTCAACCTCTGTGTGTGTGTGTGTGTGTGTGTGTGTGTGTGCGTGTGCGTGTGCGTGTGTGTGTGTGTATTGCAGACTTTCTGACAAAAATGAGGCGTCTAAAGCACACACAAGTCTGTGTTCATCGTGAAGGAACACACTTATTTTTCTCCCAAACTCACTGCGGTTGAGCCAGCCTAATAGCTTCATTTTGAGAGGTGGCGAGGTCACACTGGCATCGTAACAGTTGTGCCTGTTACATTTCTTCAGGCAATAACATTTTCTGTTACAGAGCCATTTGACGTCACATTATGCTCTATAATTGCTGGCACTGTGAGTAAACCACACAATGCTGATGTTAGTAAAAATGAAAAGTCAAAATACTGTAGTTTTACTGTTTGAAATTAAACTTGCTGGTGGCCCGGGGCAAACCAGTTCCCAATTTACGTAAATGTTGGCCAATGAGAGAGAAGCCAATCATGTTGAGATCATCCTGAATAACGTCCTGGTAAAAAAAACATGCATGCATTCGTACACACACGCGCGCACACAGACACACGCACACGCACACGCACGCACACACACACACACACACACACACACACACACACTATCTGGAGCTGCTATGATTGTGTAACTATCTGAAAGAGATTGGAGACATCTCTTTACATTTTTCACATCTTACCTGACTGACACAAATTCATTGTTGTGGTTAGGTTATAACTGGGAGAGTGAGTGAAGGCTCACCCACACGTGAAGCTGAATGTATCTGTCTGACACTGCATGTCTTAAAATATATCATTAATTTGCCACACGCCCCTCACTCTCAGAGGATGATATACTGCCTGTTAAATCAGGTCCTATGCATTATGTCAGCAGGGCGTTTAAGGTGTGAAATGGTCTTAGTGATGCATTAAGGATTTAGTTGTTTGGTTCTTTGTGTATAGGAGAAAACACTCATCACAGAAGACACAAATTACAGATTACACATAAAGTATGAGGAATGGGAAATGACCTAAACGTTAAATGTAAATGTATTAGGGTGGAAATCCAGTGTGATGAAGAGCAAAGGATCTGCCTTTAGCAGTCAAACAGTGACCTCTGCTGGATGAGGATCGCTTAGAAAGAGAGACAACATGCATTTACATATACATCATGAGTATGTGTCATGTAGAGTCAACAACTCAAAAAAATATGGAGACCTCTGTAAACTTCAATACATCAATAACACTAGCATGAATCAAAATACTATATTTCTTGTTGTAGTTAGATGTATTAATGTTGACATTTCTAGAAGTAGGTTATCTCTAAATGGGTGTGTTTCTTAGATTCAAAATATCCTATCAAAACTACTGACACATTTGCTTTGAACATTTCTTATCCCCATCCGCAATTATAAGATGGCTGTGGCAAGCCAAGTTTAGTGTAAGGCGATTTTCCAGAGATGATATATCGTAATATTACTTCAACACAACAGAAAAAGGGAAATGCAATATTGTACCTAACCGCTGCCCACATCCTGGGTGACAAAGACGTGTGACTAGACTACAGTGACTAACATCTGCACCTTGAAAAAAACATTCCGACTTTAAAATGAGACCCTGGTGCAGTGTTAAACTGCATGCCTTCATAAAACAGTTAAAGCAGTGTTATAATTAGAGTTTTATGTTTGGGATTTTAAGCTTAATTTGGTACAAGACATTTCTTTCTTCTGTTCTACTGAATATGAATTGTGGAATTGACACATCGGATCAATGTTTCGTGTTCTTTTTTGTACCAAAAATAAATCCCAACTTTACCTTTTTGAATACGCCTGCTCGCAATCTGTTGGTTTGTGATACGGCCCTCTTTTTCTCCTCCTCTTTTTTCTTTGTCACCTCTGACAACTGGTTGTAAATCCTGCACACACAAAAAAGGCAAATTCATACAGGGCAGAGGAATATGGCATCAGACGTATGAGAGTGCCTGAGCTATGCCAACAGATTGGCATAATAGAGACAAGGTATTATCTAGTGAGACCGTAGCTGGCAAAAACCTGTACTTTTTCACTCCCACAACTACAGCCAATGTGTTACGAGATCCTCCAAGTCAGATAAAGTCACTTTTGAAATACATTACAATGGGCAGCCATCAGCTGATCAGGTGTGCATTTCCAGATAAGACAAGAAAATCAAAGAAAGAGATAAAGTATAAGGTATACAGAGGGTAGCTCATGTCTCCTGTCAAGGAGACATGAGCTATTATTATCTATTGTATCCATGTGGGTGTGTGAATGTGCATTGTGTTTGTACGCATGGCAAATATGACAAACAAGTTTGATGGATTGTGCTGAATAAAAACAACAAAGAGCAAGAGGAGATGGGAGTGACATCGTCTGCTCACCGTCTGGACCTCAGCTGCATCTCTTTGCCTGATATAGTCCTCTCTCTAGGCTTGAAAAGGTTATCTAGGACACGCACGCACACACACACACACACACACACACACACACACACACACAAACAACAAATATTAATTAATATGTAAATTAATCTTGAATATGTTAATGAGCACTCTGGGCTGTCTGATCTCTCTTTTTCAGACACATTTGAGCAATAACACACCGCCTCACGTACACACCCACCCACATGCACAGAGACATATCAAATACATACCATACATAGCCATGTCCAGTCCTATTAAGTCTGATTGAACTGAAGTGGATTGCCAGAGAGCTGCTGCTCAGGTCAACAGCACCAAGACTCTTTGTACATAATGAGACTTCAGACTTCAGGCAGAGAGCAGTGCGAGCTATTCAAAGCTCCTAATTCCATGACTTCTCTGTGACCTTCCTAAACTAAGTTGGATCCCTTTGTTTACCTGACGTAAAACGCCTCCCTACTTTATTAATGTTTCAGTAAAGTCCAGTTGGACTTGCTGTAAACAATCTGCTGTGATGAATGTGTGAAAACAAACGTGTACATAATGGTCTAATCAAACAGCATTTAAGACATTCTGATATTACCCAATCTATGTAGAGAATCAATGCCATGTCTTAGCTTAAAATCATATATAAAATCATATATATATATATAATCATATATAAGCAGATGTAGAATCAGACAGTTGCGTTAAAACTGCTGAGAGAAATGTTGTGGTCAATTCCACTAAACAAAGCTTTGTCAGAGTTAAAATAAGTGACAATTTCAGAATGAGAGAAAAATAAACCAAAACTGGCTTGTGTTTACAGTGAAAATATAACAGCAGAAATCATAATCGACACCTTCAGGAACATACCTAATACTGAATGACACAGAGGCACACATGTGAATCTATTATGGTGTCACTGTGGGAAGTTTTCATTTTTCAACCATAGAATTATAGGCAATTTGTATACCTTGCTAGACAACATTTTTGATGCTGGTGTAAATTGGGCATTTTGCATAGGAATATGTTTGTTTTTTACATCGCGTCTGGACACCAATTCTTTATCTATACATGTCTCTGTGCTCTGCTTGAATTCATTCGTATCTGTATTTGTGAATTTATAAGTACAGTGTTTTCTTTTTCCTATATGACAAATGCTTGTTTGTTGTATTTTGACCTTGTTTAATTCCTGGCTGCAAACCAGTTTCTTGTGGCATAAAAAAGTTGGCACAAATAGAAAAAAGAAACATCACATTTATATTCTAAACACTTTTGTTCTCAATTTGTGTGTATTCCCTGCATACAAAGATTAAGAAGGAAAAATGCTTCTACTGATATGCAATACTAGATAATGGCCAGCAGAGAGCAAAGTTGGATAATTACACTATGAGGAGAATAACACCTGAAATCACAGCTTTTCCCCCCATGAATTTTCTGAAACCGTTCTTAGGTTCTCGAAAAGCCAGCATAACATGATTTGACATGACCACAAGTTCCTTATTTACTTGTTTCCAAGTGTATGTGTGGGGCTATCTGAACGAGCCTTCATCACAACAGTCCAGTATTTGATGTATGTGTTACTCCCTGCAGAAGTGATACAATGACATATGGGAAACATGGTGCAAGATCGATGTCGAAGATGAGCGCCTGCTCTCCCCTGACTCTTGGGAGACAAGTGCTAGACTGACAATCGCTTGCTGTTGTCACAGGTTGACTGCCACACTGCGACCTCCACATTCTATCATACAGTATGATCAACAGCTGGCAGTTTGCTTCTGTCATCACGGTGGTCTGGCAGCAGAACCACCACCTTCTGATTGGTTGGGTGGAGATGTTAAAGTGTACTTCTGCTATTCCAGATTCCAGCAGAGTTATTCAGCTGCACTTACCACTGAGCGGATCCGGTGTGGTGCAGTTCCTCTTTTGTTTGCCTCGATCCTCCTTGAGGCCCTGCACAAGGTCTGGATTAGAATCCTGCATGTGTCTCCTTCTCCTTGCCCTCTGCTCCAACCTCCTCACCCGACCTTGAGAGCGGCTGATGAAGTCCGGCCTGAGGAGCTCTAAAGCCTCCTGGGGTGGAAAGAGGGATGCATACAATAAGCTGCCTGTTGGTGGGAAGAATGCAGTACAAGTCATATAGACACTAATCCTGTGGAAAGAGAAAGAAAAAAAAAATCTTCATTGGGTTTTAATCTATTCTGAGCCTCTTCACAGCCTTTTAATAGCTAAGAGGTAATATTATGCTCAGCTAACGGGGATAAAGGTAAGAGAGCTTCACTCTCAAGGGGAATAGGAATCCTTTACAAACCTCACCGGATCCTTACCCCTCACCACGCTGCGATAACACTTGTGACATCAATTGGGTAGAAAGATCCTTTTTAATTGAAAATTAAAAAATAGCACAAAAGAGAGAAAAAATAAATGTAATTAACTTTTCTTTCTTTGAGTTACCTGTCAAACAACAACTAAAGTGTAAAAATCACCACTCAGGAGATGTTGATTCTGTTGTGATAATGTTTTTTCAAGTAAACCCATTATGATCCTCTGTGTCAGAAACCTGAAATGAATTAGTCTCTGATACATCATTCTGAAGGGGTTATAGCTGACAGTTTTGCAAATGTTCTTGTTTATTACGATATTGCATTGCAGCCTTATTGCGATATTGTATTGATGTCCTATGCATATTGGAACAATTCAAAAATGGTCAGGGTTTGCCAAAATCTTTTTAGCACAAGATCCACTTCTCCAATTTTACACATCAAAGTCTATTGACAGGTCATGGTGAGGACTACTGCATAATGTAAAGAAAAATGTATAAAGCCTTTTGTGGCTCCAGGAGGAGCTGCTCAAACATCTGATAAATTGCCAGATGTGGCTCAAGACTCAACGTTTTAAAATGAAAAAGATGGTGTAAAAAACCCTTTTATTTCCATTTGCAGTAATATATTTGGCGGTATGGCTCTATTCTGAGACCTCCCTGCCCTTCCATGTGCACACCTGAAAAGCCTAATCAATGACCACAGAAAATGACAGAAATGGCATTGATTGAGTCAAACACAGCGTGAAATGGAAGGTTGTGAAGCTGCTTGCAGAGGAAGCAGCAAGGGCAGGGCGGCTGAAGCAGCTTCAATACGGTGCCATGTATGGGAATTTTGCCAATTGGATGCATAGAAGGGAATTATCTGATCCATCAGCTGATTGGGCTGGCTTGAGATCAGCTCCTATCAGCTGATGTAACTGCGATGTCTTGACTTCGTTGCCTGCCTGAACGAACACTGATAAGAAAGGTTTTTGTCAAAAGGCTATTTCCCAGGTCAGTAATGAACCTTCAAGCACAACGTTTACTGTGGGGCACCTTTGGCTTGTGTCTATTGTGTAGTATATTTCCTCCAAAACAAGTCATTAATTGAAATGTGGCTCCTACTTTGAGGCTGAGATTCATGGATGTTCCTTCCAGGGAATCGGCCTCCAGCTGGGAATGACAAGTCTTATCGGAGACTTTTTGAGGCTCTGAGGAACAGTCATGTTTTTTTGTCTTGTCACTCCCTGCTTGCTTGGTCCAAGTCCTGAAGTCCACTTGAGAGACACAGAGAGAAATAAAATGGCTATAAACTTGAATATGACAAGTCACATCTTTCAACAAAAAAAAGTGTGTTGGAGAATATATATATTTCAAAATCCACTTTTTCTTTCATAATATATCATTTGAAATAGATGTGTGTTTTGCAGTTTGGGATGTAGTCTTTTACTGTGATGTTGTATTTAAAAAGACATACAGGATGTTATCCAGATGACTATTATTTCCTTCTGACTGAATTACAGCACAATTTCAACAAGCTTATTGAGTTCGACCAAAGCTTTATGGTCTGGAGAAAGCAGCTAAATGAACATGCTTCAAACTGAACCTACACACACACAACCCCCACAACCCAGAGAGAGAGAGAGAGAGAGAGAGAGAGAGAGAGAGAGAGAGAGAGAAAACCCAGAGGGAACGTGAGTGTGGCCTATGAATAATGCAGAACATAACAGAGCATCCATCCTGCACCTGTAACCCCATTCCTCTAGCTTTTGTGGAATACACTCTGGATTTCCACTGAATTCCCAGCCATGACCATGTGGCAGGTACAGTAGGTAGTGAATCATCATATGCTCCAGGAAGCACACTCAAAAAAGTAATGTCTCCGGTCAAGCTATTGCTCCAGGAGGTCTTGCCCTTAATAAATTAAGTGCACAATGAAGTAAACAAAAGTTTAACGAAGAAAACACTCAAGGGTGCCAGATAATGTAGAAAAACAAAATGTTGTAATGAGTGGTGAGAGTGCTTTAAAAATTAGTATTAGGTTGCAGTTGTTTTTCTTCAGACAGCCCTGGTACCAGGGGACGCAGGCAGGTGAAACTGCTTCAGGCAGTGACATCACTTCTTTCTCTCTTTAATTTTGGCTATGACAACCACTGCTATATATATATATATATATATATATATATATATATATATATATATATATTGCAAAGATCGACTCATGTCAGGATGTATATCGGGTTTCTTTTCAAATTTTTCTCTCTTCTTGTTTCTTTGCCAGGGGCAGTGACTTCCTTTGTGGCACGTATTTTTTACATATTAAACAAATGAGATATAACATGTTAATTCATTCGTGAGCTTTTAGAGGTGCTGGTAGACAGATGTTTGCCTCTGGATAGAGCCCGACTAGCTCTCTGCCTTATTTCCAGTATTCATGTTAAGCTAAGCTAACATATGGTAACAGCTGCTGGCTGTAGCTTCACACAAAGCACATAACACAGCATAGCATAGCATATACATATAAGTCAGCTACCAACATTTAAACAGGAAGCTCCTCAGTTGCATGAACAAGATTTCTTAATACAGCTCTCATGTAACCTTGAGCTTATCTTATGTACCAGGAGACCTGGAGAAGGACTGTTTAGAATAATGCAAATTCACTCTATTCAATCACTGTTAATATTTACAGATGCAGTAACCGCACTCCAATTGCACTGTTGCTGTTTTCGTTGATTGTTGATTGTTGATTGTTGTTTGTCTCGTCCTACGTCCCATGTCCACGTCCAATGTATGCACCTTCCGCCTCAAAAAATTCCTCGTTTGTGTGAAAACATTCCTGGCAATAAACGGTTTCTGATTCTGATTCTGATTCTGATTCAGTTCACAATTTTAAGATTTGATATGGAAGTTTTGTAAGTCAGAGAAGGATAAATTAAATTGTTCGTTCTTTTAAATCTGCAGTTGGACTTAGTGTGTGTGTGAGAGAGTACCAGTTGGCGATTCATCCTAAACAATGGGATTGTACAGTCAGAGAAGTGTGGTGGGTGGGTGTGGTTATATATATATATATATAATGCATGAGGTATAAATCAAAAAACAAGGGAAAATAATAACGACTTTCCAGTCTCTAAAACCACCTTGGCCTCGTATTCAGCTTGCTGCTATGCCTAGGAAATGTAATCTTATCTAAAATAGCTCAAGAATATACCGAACACTAAAAGGAATACAGATCAATTGCATTGGTACTTTAGATTTTCACTTCTGAAGCAGGGGGATGAAATTCATACCTTGGCCAGTATTAAAAGTGTGTTGCCTGTGGCTGAAATTGCTATGGATAGAGAAGGCTGCCTCATCTGCATTCTCCTTCTGCCTGCCAGCCTTTGTGTTTGAGGGGCTTGGCCCTCTGAATGACAATAATCCCAAAGTAGCGCTGTGGCCCAGCGTGTCTGAATCCCCAGGCTTGCTGTTAACATCATGCGTGAGTGCTATCTGCTCAACCTTGTGGGCCCTGTGCTTTGATAGAGGGCTTTTGCAGTGACCCAAACCAGTCTCTCGGACATTGCATTTGTTTCGTCCCAACATGGCCTCTTTAAGTCTTCCGTAACCCTCGTTTATTTGTGCTGGTTTGTTATCCTTAGAGGATCTGCGACAGGACGAGACACCAAAGCGAACAGACAAGGTGGACCTGTACAAAGTGGGTTGACCTGCTCTTCTTCCCTCTAGTTCCACAAGGGAAATGTAAAGTGACTTGTCCAAAAACAAAACGGAACTAGTGGATCTCAGTGGCACCTCAAGATGAATACAAGACCGGTAGGAAGGCTGTGAGGAGAGGTTCATTAACGAGCCACCTCTCCCGTCCCGCTTCCTGACGCTCTCTGCGCAGCTTTGTACAAGTTGTACTGTCCTCTTTCCTTGATCTCTCGCTGCCAATCCATCAGCTGGCGAGAGGACCTGTCTGAACTCCTTTGGCATCACGATGGTAGGATTCTCTCGACACACGTCCGGTTGAGAGTTTGAGACTCTCATTGTGCCCGTGTGTGTGGATGAGGCTCTTACTCCGAACGTTTCTCGTGGTTTTGGTAGAGTTGATATCTTCACAGGTTGTGTTGGAGTGGATGGATACAAGTCCTGTGGGTTGGAAAGTGATGGCAAAGTCCTCTGAACTGTGATGGTGATGGAAGGAGATGCTGACTTTGGACTCCTTCCCACCACATCAGGGACACTTGCAGTCCTGAACAGGTTGGAAACTCCAGTGTGAGATCCACTATCTGCCGTGTGAAAGGAGGCAGAGTGTGTTATTGCTCTCAGAGACACACTCTCCTTCTCCTCTTTGCCCCGCCACACACCCCATGACAGGACATTCCTGTGTAGTGAAGCAGTGACATCCTTACTTGAGGCCTATGAAAAGACAGAGAGAGAAGAAAAAAGCTTCATATCAGAGTTGTGCTCAAGCAGCGCAAATGACTCCTCTGCAAACTGAAAGATTCTGTCATTCAAATGAAACCAAAAAGGAGTGGAAATACAAAGATATTAGCTGCTGTGATGTGGTTGGAGGGACTTATTATCTGTTCTTTTGTTTCTTGATCGGTTGCCATTACCATGACAATGTGTAACTTGTTGCACAGCACTTGGGAACAAATTAAAAATGACATTTAAAACAATCTAGTTTTGTCTTCTAAAAAATAAAATTCACTAGTAGTCTCTCCCAGGATTTTTTTTTTTAAATCAGTAAAAAAACAAACACACTTTGAACACACAGTACATACTTAAGGTGTCCCTGTTTCCTGCTGCTAGTTTAAACAAGACACCTTGCTGGTTAACATTTGTATTTGTTCTCTATTTGAAGGGCAAACAATTGTGTTGGCTCACCCAAATATCAGGAGAGTTTTTACGCTAATATAATTTGGCTTAATGAGAAATTTTGTTACTGGCTCGAGTGTGATTGGAGACCAGAGAAATGGAAATCTGAGGACATTACCTAATTGGTTTAGCGATGAAACCTCATATAATTGTGGCGGAAACTGTATTTTGTGACTTATTCAGACATGGAATTGGTATTTTTTGGTTGACAGTAATGACAGTGAAATTGCCCTGCAGCTCAGTAGCCATAACAACAATTATATTAAAATGCAGTTTGTTCGACAAGCATTCTCTTTATTTCCCTTTACATTTTCTTCTTTCAGAACAAATAATTTGCATCTTCCAGTCACAAATAACAAAAGTGAAAACAGTGTGTATCCAACCTGTATTTGCAGATACTGTTTAGTAGGTTCCCAGGTCATAAGACCTTGGGTAAACAGATAAGTACACCCAGAGCTGCTTACCTCATTGATGTTATGTATCAATAGGCTTGGGAATGAATGTGAAAACCCGGCCAGCTGTCATCTATTTTCTCTTCTGTCAGTTCACAACACAAAAATAAGTATATTGCAGACTGCAGCTTCTGATTTTGACCAAATTGCACACACGACATGACATACATGACATAACAGGAAAGTCTACTTCATAGGTAACTTGAAACACAATTATCAGACTTACCTACTCATCATAAAAGTACCGCTATCCTGTCACATAGCTGCACTTCTGTAAGTGTTATAATGACTACTTGTCACTGAAAAAAATCCTTCTCCTAATACTTCAGTATTGCATTATTCAACTCACTTTATCTTTTCATCATATATTCCATGCTTTTATGTTCATTCCCACTCATTAACACTGAAAAGATAAATTATCTTTGTCTCTCTCTCTGGCTTTCTGCCGCTCAAGTAGATGACAACTTTCCTAACATGGTTATCTGCCTTGCTTGCCTGGCACATTTTTGATTATTCCTTAACACCCAACAATAGCTTACATGTTTAGGCCTATTGTTTCAGACGGCATGGGAAGGGCCTTATCAACTAATTTTATTCACCACTCAGTGTAATTCAGTTTTTTAATCATGATACACCAAGTGCACTGCTCTCAATTCAGCTGGTGTGGAGCTTGATGTAGCTATTACAGTTAATAAAACTGAGATTACAACTAATGGAGGCATAATTTACCCTTTAAATACACTTCTCAAGCATACAGAGCATTCATTCTGTCTTACACAATGTCACAGTGAGACCTTGCAAATTGAAGTCATGTTGTTGGTCTGTTAATATGTTTGCCTGAATGGGTCGGTTCATATAATAAAAGGAAAGTAATTATTTTTACCCCCCCATGTGTTCCAGTTTAAGGTGAGTCACATGGGATGGGAATGCAGTCTGGAACAACAACACTGAAATATAAGTTTATACGTTTACAGTTTCACCCCATTTTCCCTTTGATATATTCTTATCCAGCCAGAGTGTAATTGGAGGAATAATATTCCTAATGTTGCACTGTACAAAAGAGGGTTGGTAAGGAGTTTGTTTGTGTTAGAGAAAAGGACCCTGAAGGACATATTGCCTAAAATGGGGTATTAAAGAACCTACCTAGAATGAACACAGAAACACGGGAGGCAGAGCATGGAAAGAGTTGTTCAACTGAAGACGGATATTTTTAACATCAAACAGAATATGCACTGTATACTATAGTATACACCGTGCAGTGCATGGAAGACAATACAAATTAATACTACTGCATATATGTGGGGATGTAAGGTAGAATGTAAAGATTTGTTTGCATTAAAGGAGAAACCTGAGTAAATGAGTGAGGGATCCTAACGAATACAGATGCCTCCATATGCTGCATATGCGAATAGTGCTACTACTTCATGCTACCTGCACAGTCCACCAAAACTCGCTGAACTAGCTGCCGGAAAAGAGAATACATAGACTTTACTTCACACAGCCATAACCATGAATATATCTTTCCTTTGCTGTTTTATGATCAAAAGCTGCGTTCAATACAGGCATGAGCTGTCCATATAACCCATAGGTCATGGTTTTCTTTGACTGGGAACATGCATAGAGGTCTGTCTGATTGATTTTTTCATATATTATTTTACATATACAGTACATACCAGATATACTGCTGCTTAGATCTATGCAGACATCTCACAAGTGTTTGCTTTGTTCTGATACCACAATTATTCAAATAGACCTTGTATTTTTTTTATTGTCTATTTTCCCCAGCGTCTCACAGACCCAGATTTGGTTGGTACAGAATGTGTGATTGCAAAAGATAGGGCCGGCTATATTCTACATGTTTATGTCAACAAGACCAAAACCAGCACTGCGTTTGTCTCTCAATATATAGCTCAAGTCCGTCTCTGTGTCTCAACCCCTACATCTTTAAACAAAAAACTGTCACAAAAACATACTTTCATTTAAACAATATAAGTAGTTTCCTAGAACAGCAGTGCACTGTAGATTTGATTAACTTTACTAAAAATGCATTTGTTGTGATTCAGTTGCATACGATAGTCAGCATGCAAGTATTCATGGCAGCAGGCAGAGGCGGAGAGAGTAGGCTACCAGAATGTTCTCCAACTCAACTCAATTATACAAAAGCCACGTAATGACTTAAAATTGCCACTTATTCGTGGACATTTACCACTATATTTCATTTTAAAGTGCGCTCTTGATGCAAATTACTTTCTGAACACACATGCTTTATTTGTCGGTGAATCATGGATTATCAAGATTTAACACATGCTTCTTATTATTATCCTCAGCAATTGCATACTGGTTTCTGTATTAGAGCAATTTGTCAGACTGAGTCAAGCATGCTGTAATGGCTCTGACTTTGGATCACTGGAATGTGGTCACATGGGCCATAATCTTCTTAAATGCACAGTAGGAAAACATACCAGTTCAGCAATTATCCCCACCTGAGACAGCAACAGTGGGGTGGAAATGTTCCTCCTAATAAAATACAAAACATGCATTCACAGAGAGCATCTGTCTTTTCTGAGTTTTATTACAATGAATAAGGTTCACATTTGCAAATGTGGGTCTCCACCTTGCCGGGCTTGGATGAGCAAGAGACAGCTAAAAGAAACTGCAAAACCAAAACTTGTAAAGGCACGTATCTTTAAATAAGCACAGAGTAATTTGTCTGCATATTCGGATCTCTCTCTTGGCTGTCTTGTGTTTACTGGAAACCTAAAATCCCACAACTTGGCCTTATCCTTTTACACAGAGACAGAAACATGCAGCTCCTTAGGCTGCCTGAGTGAGTAACACCAAAACATTAAATATTAAAACCTGCCAAGACAAAAAAACTAACTATATTAATTGTTACTAAGAATGTTGTACTCATTCGCAACTGTGTCAATTACCTACTTCCTCTGAACAGTCTGCTTGATTTTGTTTATATATATTCGATTATATTGGTAGTACCTGTAAACATAATAACTAAAATATGTGGTATATTCTGTTACCTTTACCCTGACAGTTATTTATTATACACATATATATATATATATATATATATATATATATATATATATATATATATATATATATATATATATATATGTATATATTATAAACACAAGTTTGATGTAAATACTGTTCGAAACAGACTTACTACAGTGAAAAAATAGAAGCATAATTCTGAAAATGACCTTCCAACCTTTACTGTACACATTATGGAGCCTTCCTACCTGATAAAGCAGCGTGTCAGCTGTTGCTCCCCTCTTCGGAACAGATATATCCACTTCTTTCAACAGAGGCAGCAGTGGAAACTGTCCTGCATTCAGCCAACCATCAGGTCGCAGAGAGCGCTGTGGTCTTTTCTCAAGCCCCAGTGGAAACTCCTCTCGGCTGACGGGGGATCAAGGAGCAAAGCACAACTCCTCAACTGAGTCAATATGTTTATACAAATGACCCTGTGAGCTTATGTTTGCCGCCTGAGCGCTGGGAGCTGGAATATGCTCTGCAAATGAAAGAGAAGGCGGGCCTTCGTCCTTGGTAGAACTTTAACGGTGATGGCTCTGGTAGACACGCTTCCGTAGATATTGCTCAGTAAATTTAGTCTGTACATACACACACACAAACACCTCTGCGTTAGTTATGTCGGTTAGAAAACAACCAACTGGGATCTCTGGAGCTTCCAGCTGTACTCTAGGTCTTGAGTCCATATGAGTTGTGTCCTCCAGGCAGGCAGCTCAGCGAGGCCGTCTACCGTCTACCCTTCTTCTCTCCTCTATCCGTCCCCAGAGCCCAGGCTCAGGTAGCAGAACAGGCGAGTGGCTCTCCGGTTTCAGGCCTTGCATAACAGGTCCCCACGGCACAAGTTATTAATGGAGTCAGAGGATCTCGATAGCTCCTGCTGTTGCCTTAGTGACGCACCAAAGAAAAAAAAAAAAAAAGATAAAATATAACTTTTTCCTCACTCTTTTACTCTTTCCAGTGCTTACTCAAACCACTACTTTCCACAGATTTCCCCCCCCCAAAGCTTCTTTGAAAAGACACATGCGTCTTCTTGGGAGTAGGTAGACGTGCATGTGGACAAAAGAACAGAGAGAGAAAAGGCAAACCTATAAATAAATGTCTAGATATGGTGCAGCGCTGAAAGTGCTGAATATTAAAGTTATTGTTTCTCCTCAGCCAAAGTAAGGTAGCATTCAAAATCACAGTAGAGTACGTTTACACTGTCTCAGTGATGAATTACCCAGTTACTCAACTAGAACAGTAAAAACATTTAGGTATATTTCACTCCTGTCACTACACATGACCCAGTGGTTTATGCTGATATGAACTCTAAATGAAGATCAATGATTTTTATCTCCAGTTTTTAATCTGAGGCATGTACTGCTAATGTGGGAATACACAGTAATCATTTTGGACTGCAGTAACGCAGAGTAGATGGAGTAATTTAATGTAATCTATTTTGAATTGCAAGGATTTTTTTAAGGTGCCTTTTATCTTCATAAACTAGTATCCCTTTTGACCCCTCTCGATGCTATTTGATCATCATGCAGTTATGCTGAAGCAACTGAGTAATGAAATTACATGTTTTGAATAAAAATATTAACTTAGTTCACGGAGTAACATATTGACTATGTTCAAACTTGAATCCAAACTTTAAACATGAACCTTGTGATAACACAAACATAATTATGAAATAAAAAAATGGATCTTACTGCAGACTTTAAGTACAAACAATTTAGATTTAAGTGATTTAAATTGTTTCTACCTCCAATAAAATCTTTACTCAAAAAGCTATTTATTCTTTGAAGAACACATACTCACAGTGGTGGTTGTATCCAGCTGCAGGGCGTCGAGCTGAGAGATGTCTTTATAAGTCATCCTTGAACCTCCTCCCACCTCAACATTCGAAACCTTTTATTATTCCTTTTTGAGATTTTTCTATGGCCGGACTGACCCTACAAAATCTCTTTAATAAACACACAAGTTGCAGTTTTACTCAAGTGCTTTAGTTTGAGAGCTTCACTGTGCCTCAAGATATGTGTAGGGGAGTCTATTCTGAGCTAATCCTATTAAAATTCTCATGTTGTACAGTAATGTCCACCCTAAGTCTTCCAGCAATGTCATTTTCCATTAGATTGCCACTGTTTCAAGTTTCAAAGGGATTTGTGCAATCAATTGTGTGCTCTAAAGCTATGCTGTGTTGATTAGAGAAAATCTAAGCAATTTCTCTTCTCTGTAACCCGAAAGGATCCCTATGCCTACATCAGAGACACCATGGGTATATATTAAAGCTCCCTTCAGGCCTGTTATGTTAGGTTTTCCTCAATAACATAGTTAGATTAATCATTCATAACTGGTTTGGTTCAAGGTCACTGCTCGAAAGAGTGTCAATAATGCAGATCTGGATCATAAGGTTGCGCACAAAATAAACTTTAGCTCCATGAAATCAGAGCACGTCAGGTTCTAATCACTGGAATGTGGCCTATATCGTGTATTTTAGTTTTTCTTTTCTCGGTGGACTGAAGGAAGCCCACATATTCAATTGATACAATTTGAACCAGACTATTGTGTAAATTGAATCTGCAATCAGTGTGTCCATTAGTATAATAAAGTATTTGCTGAAAATACTAATTTGTGTTTTAAAGTGTTTCCACAAACTGCTTTGTGGGAATTCAATATCTGCAGTACATTGCATTTTAAAGTAATACTTGCCCTCAAACTTCATTACATTTTGGTGCACTGGTATAATAAAATAAAGACACATTTTATAAACAAAATTACCACATTTCTATCAAGAACAGGAGGAGAGAAAGCTTTTCATTTAGCCTTTACTATGTCGAAACCAAATACATATCCGAACCAAAGTTTGCCATCACAGCAAATTGTACGAAGAAAAATAATTTTCTGCTTTTCATTTGTGGTTTAGTCTATTTTATTTGATTATAACTTCAATTGTAGCATACATGCTCCACTTTCATATACAGTATGAAATGAAAATGGGTCACAAATTTGGCATTTTCATTTGACACTCCAGTCTTGATTTTATGAAAACTGTGCTTTATCAGAAGCAGTGGGTGGACAATAGTAACCTTTTGGCTGGAACTCACCAGTCGGAGTATACTGCTCTAACAGGTTTCCAGTCAAAGATGTCATTTTTTTTTTGGTTGTCTTGTTTTAGTCTCATGAAAATAAAGGTAAAGTAAAGTATTCTGGGCTTGGCTTGTTTGTTTTTCTTCCCATTCTCAGTTTTCAACTCATTCTTTGAGCTTTATCGTCATTGTGACGTATGCTACTTTGTACTAAAATGCAAAAAAGTTTGCGTTTGCGTTTGCATTTTCAAGTTACGGTCTGCTAATATGAAAATAAAGTGGCAGTGTTGGTTGTGCACTGAAAAAGTTCTCCAGTGATTCAAAGTATTTACTTAAGCCTGGAGGGTGAGCAGAGGCGAGTTACTCCAATTTCTATATCACTTCTAAACCCCATAAATTGCCTCTGAACATAATCCAGGCATAAATTATGTCTGCCATCACAAGGTAACTGGAAAAACTGTTTAGTTATATATAGCTTTGATATTTGAATATGACGACGGAGGAGTGTCAAAGTCAACATTTTTGAATTTCCAAGTTAGTGCATTACACCAGAGGACCAGATTAGTGACACAATGTGGGAGAGTATTATACATTTGTCTAACAAAATATCTGTGCCATAATTCTGATCTTAAATCTTGTTGACAAACACAAAATAACAGGAACGACGAGAAAGTCAAATGTCTCCAGTCATGACACTTCTGCGTTGGTTTTCGGATGAAATTTGAAGAGGAAGCAGCTGGATTTTGATGAACTTGGTTTCACAATACTTTGCCTGATTTTAGAATTATGCTGGAATAAAAACAGAGGCAGAGGGCCAATGTTGCCAGCACCTGCTAAAATGAAGCATCCACAACTCTAATTTTTCATCAAATTAAATTGTAATCAACTGCAGTAAAAATTCGGTCTTGTAAATGAAAAATGTTATTGGATATCTCATGGATGAAAGTAAATTGCTGAAGTATTGCCGCATCTCATCTAAAAAAATCTTGAATTATATGAAGCGATGTGCATGTACTTATTTTACATTTTTGGCAGGAGCTATTTCATTAGTTTGATTATTTAATCTTTACTATTACTTTACGTTACTATATTTGTTATCTCTGTAGAAACTAGGGACTAGCACTAAGCACCAGATCAAGCATTTGTTGGGTGAATGGCAGGATTAAGGATAACGGTTGGTGTGTCTATGGTCGTGGTTATGCTTCAATTACGGTTTCAATGTCACTTTTGTCCTCCGATCATGGCAGGACACATGAATTGTCAATTCTGTACGTTCGGACTGTGCGTGCATTGGGATCCGATCAGCCAGTCCATATGCCAAAGTGGCCTTGCTCGCATTGTGGACAGCATGGAGGCACAATCCGGACAATTTATCAAATGTGGGTCTCGCATCATCTTCCCGCCACACGGGAGTTCCTCTACGAAGTGAGAGCCAAGGGAAGAGAGGAGGAAAACCAGGGCTGGAGCAAACCTGAGACCCGATGTCTCAGTGGTTACTGCTGACGAAAACCCTACATTTCTATATTTTGCTGCTTCAAAATAAAAGCTTTTTAACAACAAAATAATGGGTGAATATTATTGTGAAGAATGTATATGACAATATGTTTATTGCCAAAATAATGAATCATTTATAGCTTTTTCAATTTAACGAGTCTGCTAACACTGCGGAATGGACAGGTAAGCAGCACAAATAATTGGGGTTACTTTTATTGTGAAAACATCATAAGCAATTAGATGTGTTTATCCAGCGTTTTACAGCCGCTTCACGCAATATCCATCCATCCATCCATTTTCGACCGCTTATCCGGGGTCGGGTCGCGGTGGCAGCAGGTTCAGCAGGCCGACCCAGGCTTCCCTCTCACCCGCAACACTTTCCAGCTCATCCTGGGGGACCCCGAGGCGTTCCAAGGCCAGCCGGGAGATATAATCCCTCCAGTGTGTCCTCGGTCTTCCCCGGGGCCTCCTACCAGTTGGACGTGCCTGGAAAACCTCTAATGGGAGGCGTCCAGGAGGCATCCTGACTAGATGCCCGAACCACCTCAGCTGAGGTTTCACGCAATATATCCCTATTATATCCCAATTCGATCCGACAGGTCGCATTGAAGTATTAAGTGTTGACACACAGATGCGGACACAGCTGAGTTCTGCCGTATCTAATCACAAAAGTTCCACTGAAAATAAAAGCGTTACCAGCCGGAGACAGGTGATGCACCAAGATAGGATGTGGTTTTTGCCATAGCAAGATAGAGGCAGCAAGATGAACACATGTATGTTTTGCTTTGAATTGGAAAATAAAATCAACCTTAATATGAACAAAGTAAAAAAATTGGCAAAATAGCTTTTGGAACAAAAAACTGAATACAGTACACATTTTGGGATTTGGGGGATTTCATGTGGATTGCTCGCCAGCAGCGGGGAAAGCAGGGTGGAATTAACAAGCTAACATTTGCTAGCTAAATACCCAGCTGCTAAATTAGAAAAATGGAATGACTTCATGCTTCATCTATACAGTCTTGTCACAGCTCTACGCTTTAATAATTGTTACCCAACCAATTGTTTTCTGGGATATCCTTATTGCTTCTATTGTGTTATTATATTTATTGTAATGTATATTTTTCTCATAATATTTACTGTTTCCCAGCTAAATAATTTTACAAGATTGTACTAACCGGAGTGACGATAAACATCTTGAATCTAATATTGAACATGCACTACCTTCCCCAGCAATACAACTACCAAGTATGAAGTCGATCGGATACATGTTTTTGAGATATGTGAAGGACATACCCACATACAGACAACAGAGATTCCTTGAATCACAGTTGGCTACTAATATTGTTTAGATATCTTTCAAATCTGTTCGTGTGCACCCAAATGTTAAATGTTTTTATCTTCTAGTTTTTTTTTTTGCAATGTCATACTATCGGATTGCTTTTGTCTGACAGGGATATTTTGTTCTTTGACAGGGTGAGGCACAGGACGTTTTAGTAGGCATGCAATGCTCTAAGGTGAGGAAATGTGCAAGCAAATACATGCCAACTGCTGAGGCAACCAGCAGCTCTCTGAATTTAAAAGTTGTATAGTTACAGATTGATTTTTCTCCTTTTGAAATAACTGTACGTCTATATGATTTAGTGTGGAGCGATGACTGATTGCAGCAAGTGCGTTGCTTAAAGCAGTATTTGTCAAAACAAACTCAACTACTGTGTCAGGAGCTAGCTGGCTCAATGTTCAGACCAAAAAAACAAACATGTGGTTTGAAACAAAGGTGAATATTATCAAATTAGTAAAGCAACGTTATGTTAAAATCTATGCAATCAATGATTTTGAGGTACATAGATGAGTAAAATATGTTGTGCGCTGGAAGATAACAGAGCAAACTAAAGAAACACTTGAGACCATGCAGGAGCTGCGAGAGAGCCCAGGTACCTCATCCATGTCAAACATACTACATAAAACACTTAGAACATACTGATTCTAAGCAGCTTCTTAGTAGTGTGTTTAAACTAACAAAACAAATAGACTACTCAATACTCTTGTATTATATTCCCATGGGCATTATACACCTTATTATTCAATTCAGTTTATTTTGTATAGCCCCAAATCACAAATTACAAATTTGCCTCTGAGGGCTTTACAATCTGTACACATACGACATGTTCTCATATTTTATTTTTTTATATTTTTTCTCTTTCCTGTATAGTGTGTTTTTTCTTATTTTTATTTCTTCCAAAACTGTTGACTCGGAGAGCCCTGCGCAAAAAATTCCAATGAGTCTGGACTGTTGGTCTAGGCACAAATGGCCAAATAAAAACCTTGAATCCCTGTCGCGGGACCCTCACATCGGATCAGGAATAACTGCTCAAAAAACAGAAAAAAAAAAACTTTCACGGGGAAAAAAGGGAAGAAACCTTCAGGAAAGCAACAGAGGAGGATCCCTCTCCCGGGATGGACAGAAGCACATTCAATGAATATGGCAGAAATGATTAATACAATGAGTAGTAGGCATGGACCATGATCCAGATAACCACGATCCACGTAAACAGAAGGAGGTAGAGAGGAGGGGCATCAGCATGGCGGGAGGCAGGGTCCAAGAGGCAAGGCCCAGGGCAGTCAGCAGGAAAATGGTGGGGCAGGGCCCAGGAGGCAGGGCCCCAGAGGCAGAGGGGCAGGAGGCAGGACCGGCTCCAGACACAGCCACGATCCCTTGAAAACTTGAGAGGCGAGAAAGCACAAAGACTCCGGGGAAGAAGTAGAGTAATGTGCATTGAAGAGACATGAATTCGTCCAGAAGGAGAGAGAGAAGAAGAGAGAGGAGCTCAGTGTATCCTAAGATGTCCCGAGTAGTCTAGGCCTATAGCAGCATATAGGGGCTGGACCAGGGCAAACCTTACTAACTATGCTTACTTACTTTCAATACAGACTGTAGCTTTTTCAATTGCAGAATATAAAATGTGAAGTGAGGATACACTATGTTTTCTACATTGTTATATATGCTGTGTCAGCTGTATACAAATGAGATTCCATCTACTATTTAGTTTGAGTGGAGATATGTTACGTTTCTCTATGCTGCAACGTGCATATGAATACTATCATTTTTGGTTTTATAATAGTTGAGTTGCCTGGTGAGTCTCTGCAGAGCATAGACACATATTTGTACGTTAACAGTGCCTTTTAAATTTGGCTCTGAGCAAAGAGGTGAGTATGACTAAAATAAAGTGCATATATCAATTTGCCATGAGCTGGAAAAAGCTAGAGACATGAAACTTGGCATCTTGCTATCGCCAGATAATCAGTCAATAACACGGTTTCAGCAAATTGTGTTATGTGCCGAAGGCTTAATTTCAAGTCCATAGAAAAGAGACAAAAGGCTTGTGCTGTGCTGTGATTGTGATGCTACATTGGGCACAGAAGATAAAGCGACAATAGACGTGACTGGGCATGTCTTAGCTCCCCTCACAGCCCTGCATATATTGATACATTTTCAAGTTCTAGAGGCTTTTTTTTTCATGGTAGGGGTACTGCAGCCAAACCTCTGGGGTTTAGTTACACTTTCAGTTTGCACCCCGTCAAAAATACTGCCATTGTTTGATTGTCCTTGACACAGAGTACATGCATGCTCACACAAATATATATATGAAAGATTTAGACAGAAAGTCTATATATATATATTGTATCAGCAGAGGCAAAGTGTAACTGTGCTGTAGTTTTGTGTTACATGTATGGAAACAAAAGAGAAAGTAGTATTCGCTTAAACAACAAAAATTGGAGTAAAAATACATAGTAAGTCGGTGTTTCCTCTGTCAACATCCTGTGCACTGTCTCATAGCCACCGTTTACTTGATGACAATTTCAGTAATGTAGCGAGACCCTAAAACTAAAAATTATTAGTATGAGCAAAAGTCCTTACACTTCATCACAGACATTTACAGAATGTGTCCTGGTAAAGATACATTGTGCTGTGTGTGGCCTATTTATATTTTTCAAACATTATGTCTCTGGGATTCAGCGGTAACTTAAATTGACTGAATGCAATCAGCAGAAGAAGCGATACCACGGTCTCATGAGCGAGAGTACACACAACAAGGCTGTAAAGGCGGACTTGTCGGCTTGATGTAGTCACTCGTTAGAAACCATCCTTCTGAAGACACATAAAAGCTTCAAAATTTTCAAGAAGTGTATTAATTGATGTATTTTATGTCGTAGAACAAAATGTTTAAATCTCTTAAGATTTAGTTAACCATAGACCTTATTTCAGGCATCTATAAATGTAATAACTAAAAACAAATTAATAAAACCCCACTGACTTTGAGACAAGGGAGTGCAAAAATGCAAACTAATTTCTGGGTTTTAGGACTCATTCCTGCAGCCCTCTATGCCCACAATCGACCGTTGTATTTGTATGCAGTAGTTCTATTCTATTCTAACCCTCATTAACTAGTGCTACAGTAATTGCTTTAACACAGCACATTATACACGGTACACCTCCTCATCTTTGCCGTGAGGTTGTGCAGCTGTTGTTAACACAGATAGGATGTGTGACACTCTGAGTGGCTGACAGGATTGGCTGTCATGCCAGCTCAAATCACAGGGAATATATATATATATATATATATATATATATATATATATATATATGTGTGTGTTTGAATTAGACAGAGGCTGCATGTTACACTCCTCACCTGTGACAGTCACACTTGCGGCTTAGGAAGGAAGCCTATCATTCTACACACACACACACACACACACACACACACACACACCTCAACCCCAGCTCTCTGGTTTGTTACCAGTGCGTTGCTTTGCTGAAGATTAACCTTAAACTACAGTATTTTTTTTACAGTATTGCAGTAGTAGAGTGGTGCTTCACCTTTCCCAATAGTTTTTTAGAAAAGTTTTTTTTTTGCATTGTAATGCATTTTTCATGCAGAACAACTTTGAGATGTGCCATCTGTTCTTTTCCTTTGCCTGCTGTTATCTTCTTGTAGAATGGATCATTTGCATTATAAACGTCAACTGTCTCATGAAAAAACAACAATAATAGTAATTGCTTGTGTCATACATGGAAATCTCCATAATATTCACTCAACCAAATGGGAGAAATGTGAAATACATGAAATGATTGACGTACAATAATGCTTTGATTGATGATATTCTTATATTAAGTTCAGGAGTCAGTGCCAAGCCACAGCTCTTCCAAAACCAACTTAATACTAGAACGCTTTAAGTGAGGGGGAAGGCTGCACAGCCTCTAAATATGGTGTTGTAATAATATAAACTGTGCAGAAAGTGCAATATAAGAGCAGAAAATGGACAAAAGTGTCTGTGTCTTGCATTACAAAGAAATAATCAAAAGAATACAAACATTTACAATAATAAAAGTGAGTTTTGCCACGCAAAAACTCACTTGTATTCCATTGAAATCTGTTTCAACATTCTAGAGATACTCTGCTAACTAGCGAAATGATAAACAAACGGCAAACATAACCTCAGTGGCAGAAGTAATTACACTGACGGTATAAGGGAGGCAGGAGAGCTTCTAATCAGTTTGTCAGCCTTAATAAGACCTTGCTCCCGCTGAGAGGAAGTAATCTACTGGAAACCGATTTGACTGATGAACCTCCAAATAAACCACCAAGCCAGTGAATCCATCACATTATACAGCACATTATCCTAGTGTTATTATGGTGATCACTGAGGTTAGAGTACAGAATCTGTCGGTCATAATTCTTGAGTCAGTGATGATTTAACAATGACAATATTTATGATACTGGCACCAGGTGGTGAAATGTAAGCGCACAATGAGCGCTGTAACAGTTACTTCTTTGCTAGACCTAAATACAAAATATACACTACATCTTATATTGAATGCAAAAGCATGCTATTTAATAATGTAGATCATTGAGCGAATACACCGCCCTTTAACATCCTTCTCAGTCAAGTGACAATGTTCATATCATTTTTCTTCCAAATTCAATGTCATAACCAATTGCTGTCTGGTGTTGAGACTGAATTACATCTATATTCACACAGGCTGCAGATGATGGAGCCCTGGATTAAAGTGAAGGGTCAGATGACATTGTGATATTCAGAATAGCACCATAGTAACTGCTCTCTCATTCTCCCCTTAATTACTTTAAGCATAAAAAACACATGGTATATCGTGGCTATGATGAGACTCTGATAGTCATGATCACTTCAGCCTCGGGAGGTTTCACAAATGAAAAGATAGCTCAATGTGCAGAGTGGCATGATAAGCATGCAGTAAAGGGACCTGCTATCCATATGGTCGGCAATTACATTACGATTCCAGCTCTTAATGGTGATAGAGTGAGAGAGTGACATGTAAATGTTCCATGTGTGTTATTACAAGAAGATCAACTGCAGCTAGAGCTTTGCTCTCCATACAAAACGTAAAAGTATTTATCATAATACACTTGCTGGCCTTTTTTCTTACTTTAGCATACATTTCGGACACGACTGCCTGCTGCTGTCCACTAAGAGTTAAATGCTCTGTTTGCAGAAGTACGGAGAGGCCTGCTATGTACGCATGCCTTCAGAGGACATGGCGATTCTAGTGAATGCAACTCATTAGAATGAAAGTGTTATGAGGCAAATCGTGACAATTGTTTTGCACGGGGAACAGTTGCCCCTGTTCATTCTTATACAATTGACTGCACCATTTGGTTCTATTTAGCATCACGTCGTTTTTTTTTTGAATTTTTTAATTTCTTTTTTTTTTGAAATGTTGGTAGATACATAACATGGTAAACATGCATTTCAACTGACATTTCCCTCTTTTTCTTGACATATACAAACATACAACATACCCTCCCACCCACCCCTCCCACTGGTACACCCACCTAGAGTATAGGAAAATAAATACATAAAAATAAATAAAAAGGAGGTCACCTCATTTCGCCGAGCCAGACGTCTGCACACATACACGCACCTAAACACACATATCTCTGGTACATCTGAACATAAACACACCTGCTTCACTCTGCACATCAAACAGTCATCACATCACGCAGTCATATCCACAAACTGGTTGACAGCAGTTCTGGCCAGTAGGCAGAAACCAGAGCGCCCAAATTATCGCCGATCCAACAATCAGATTAAAACATGAAGAAAAAAAAAGAGAAGAAAAAATAAATAAAAATAATAATAATAAAAGAAAAAAAAAAAAAAAAAGGGGGTTATGTCTATTGTGTGCCTAATATTTAGGGATTATACCAAAAGATACTGCTAGAGGGAATCAGGCATAGTTTTGAGTTTACCCAAGTATGTCAGAACCGGGTCCCAGGTGGAAAATAATTTGTTCCTTGACCCCCTCAGCGAGTATTTAATTTTCTCTAGATGGATGAATTGCATCAGGTCACCAAACCACACAGATGTCTTGGGTGGGTTTGTTGAAACGTCACGTCGTTTTTTGAGGTGATTTTTGGGGACTTTTTCTTAAACGTTACACATGTTTTTGAGGCAATATTCCTTTGTGAAACAAACACAACCAGACAAATGCATAAACATGCACAAAAAAGCAAAACTGCACAATCTAATTAGAAACCAGGACAAGCTGGAAGCTAAACAATTGTACTGTCACTGTATGTGAAAGTAGGAAAAAAGATTTTTACGTTTTTGTATGGAGAATAGTAATAAAAATAGTAGTAGTTCTCTCTCGACGGCCCACGGTGGGAGCTAGGAGAAGAAGTTCAAAAAAACGTACGGAAGACATAATGGACGAATAATAAAAAGTTGAATACAGATGTTAATTAAGAACAATAGTTGATCAACAATGACAGATAATCTGTCAACATACTTGCATACGTCTCACTTGTCTGGGACTTAAAACAGGAAGACAGCTGAGGAATCTCAAGACAGCAATATATGCCTCAGACAATATGGTTCCCCCACTTGTATGAGCCAAATGATTATGTACAGCCTGATGTCAGCACAACGTATGAATAAATTCATGCAGCGCAAAATCAACATGCATGTCTTCCATGCATGAATATGAGGGTATTGACTCATAGATGATAAGAGATGTGGACATTTCTTGATTCTAAGATGCATTGTGGTGTGGATGTGACAACTCTGCATCTATGCAATGCCGGAACATAATCATGAATTTGATTTCTGTGGTTCACTTATGGCAGAGCTTACACGCAATATGTGTGCACGAGTTGAGAGACAGCACTTGGCTGTCCAATAATTCTCGTTACCAATAATAGCAGCTCTGAAATTTTTTAGGGTATTTATTGCCTTTGTTCAAGCAGCTGGAGAATGACAGGACAGGATGGAATTGTTTCCAAAATATTTGATCACACATGCACAGATTTTCCCTCTTTATTGGTGTCACAAGTCGTTAGTGTTGATTAATGTACTTGTTTGGCAACCTTGCAAGCCTTATGTTGAAAAGACTACAGTATCTGGTCCATTGAATCTCTGGGAAGCTTCATGTCAAAGTTGTCAGAACAGGCTTCCAGGAACCAGTGCTGATCACAGACAACTTGCTTTCATCATCCAACAGCTCTGGGCTGTTGTTTCCTCAAAATACAAACTGGATCAGCTCACCCATTAAATTATACCAACAGTAAGTTTGACACAGACCATGCATTACCTGCAGCAATGATGGCAACAGGAAATAATAATAAAAAAATAGTACACAAGTTGTCCCCCGTCTTTAATCTCAATTATTATTTTCCCTTTCCTTTCATTTTGAATGAGGAATGCAAAGAAAGGGACAGTTCACCAAAAAACATAACCTCCCCCAAGAAAGTTTACTCATTGCTCAGAGTGCGATCTGTCTATCCAAATGCTTTTCCATTATTTTGCTTCGGTGATGCAGTTATATTGCTTACATTTTGTTGTAAACTTGTTCTTATATTTGCCTGGAAATAGACAAACAGCACAATTTAGTACAGCAAAACCTGTTCACAAGCTTTGTGATTGTCATTTGTAATGGTGTCACAAAAATTGTAGACGCATTGCTGTTGTCATCAGATTATATATTTTGCTATGTACAACACCACAGACCAGATGACTGATGCTTTTTATCTCCAAAGTTAAGCAAATAACCGTAAAACAAACTGGACGTACAGCTTATTCCTAAAAAGTGCTGTTTAAGCTCTCAACATGGCGACGGCTGAACCGGCAGGTCAGTCGGCAGTTCCAACAATGCCAGAAGTGCTGACAGAGCTGACAGTGTTTACCTTAGGGAGAAACAGTAGGTGTAACACTTCCGCAACAGCGTAATCAGCTGTAACCACCGTATGAGTGCAGTGTATGAGGTGCTAAAAGCATGGGCGGCCATGTTCTATGTCAACAAAGAACAAAGAAGCTGGGAATACAACACACACAGTGGCTTCATTCTCTGCTCAGGTAGACATCAATATGTCTTTACACGGAAAATAGTTGTTTGCTGCTGAATTAATGCTCTGAATATCAAATTTAGCTTTTTTAAGATGAAACGAAAGGTGACCTTGAATGTGTTTTATGTAAGTAAGTTTTCTTTCGAGGTCATTCAGAGGTGTTTCCCTCTAATATCTCTTGGTATGGAAACTTCTGCTGTGCTTATCTGTTTATGCTACAGCAGCTATGCACATTTTTGAAAGTCAGCCAAAAATCTACAAAAATGTGATATTTACTTTATTACAACCAGCAGCCATTAGATACTACTGCAGAGAAAATAAACTTATTTTTCAGAAAGCAGATTACAATAAATGCCACACTGACTTCTAGATGCATTAATCAATATGGTTAGCACATCAGGGAGTTTACTCAAGGGCAACTATTACATCTGCATTTATCAGCTGTAACAGAGTCTCAAATTGTCCAGACACATTTGTGATATTTCAAGTTCAGGATTTGTACTCAGACAACCTTTAAATAAATGTACTGCATTTATTGTTTTCTTGAAAGCATTAATTACACATTGTTTAGACCATTTTAGTTTTCTGCATCCCGGGGGAGACACAGCCTCCGGAATCCTCGGAGCCACAGCCTCTGGAATCCCCAAAGACACAGCCTCCGGAACCTTCCCCGGTGGAGACACAGCCTCCGGAACCCTCCCCAGGAGCATATACAGCCTCCGGGATCCCTGCAGCTTCCGGAACCCTCCCCAGGAGCAGACACAGCCTCCGGAACCCTCCTCAGGAGCAGCCACAGCCTCTAGGAATCCCCGGAGGAGCCACAGCCTCTAGGAATCCCCGGAGGAGCCACAGCCTCTAGGAATCCCCGGAGGAGCCACAGCCAGCCACCGGAATCCCCGGAAGAGCCACAGCCTCCGGAATCCCCGGAGGAGCCACAGCCAGCCACAGCCTCCGGAATCCCCGGAGCCCTGCAGCTTTCGGAACCCTCCCCAGGAGCAGATACAGCCTCCGGGAGTCCCGCAGCCTCCGGAACCCTCCCCAGAAGCAGACAAAGCTTCCAGAACCCTCCCCCGGTGGAGACACAGCCTCCGGAACCCTCCCCAGGAGGAGACAGCCTCCGGAATCCCCGGAGCCCAGCTCCCTGGAGGAGCCACAGCATCCGGAATCCCCGTTACAAATATGGGTACTGTAAATGGTGAAGTGGAATTCTCCTCGCCGGGATATTCCTCGAGTGTTCAAGAATTGACAGAACAGGTTATATTACAATCAAGGTTATTTATTTTAGCAATTACACACATACATGAAATGCATACCTAATACAAGATCTTGGACTCCGCTCCCCTGCTAGTCTGGCCTTCACACGGTCAGCACACCTCAGAGATGAGTGAGCCCCGAACTCAGAGAGTAAAGGGTTTTTATCCTCTTTCTATCTGACTTCCTCTTTTATCTGACTCCAATGCTTTTCAAATACATTAAAGGGGAGCGGTCCATAAGTACATTTTGCCATGGAAATGTCACGAGGATGAGTTATTCTGTCTGTAACCATGGCAACTGTCACAACATGTGTAATGGTAAAATATATCTTGCCATAGCCCAAAACTGTAAGGCCCAAATACTCCCAGTGAAAAACACAACCCAGGTTCCCAGACAATTATTTTTGAAATACTGCTGCTTTCTCCTCAAGGCCGGATACAGGACGAGGGTGAATAGATAAGTTTGCACCTGCTGATAAATTTAATTAATAGTTGGAACAAGAACATAAGACTTGTGTGTGAGACTCATATTATGGTTCTCTTTTAAGTGTGCTGCTCATTTTCATTGGCTGTCCCAAACTTCATCCGACAGAAAGGGAAGGAACCTTTCAAATACCAAGGAACGGACAGAAGTCCGTGTGAGTCTTTCCACTGTCACTGTGATATGTGCCTGTGTAAACTGCTCCCCGCTTGCAAGCATTAAAGAATCACTCTTTACAACTTGTGTTCCAGAAGACTTTTTTTGTCTGTTCATTAGAAAGCTCAAATTACAATTCTCAACTCTTCTGCCTCTGCCCCAGTGACCAAGAGATAATTTTTCCACCACACATGAAACTGTGACCCCCAGACATTTGTGAGGAAAGAGGAACCCCGTCTTTTAGACAGAAACCAGACAAAAGGCCACGTATAAGGTCGTTTAAGGATAAATGCAAGTTTGTAGGCCTAAACCCGGTCAACATGTACATATAAGGCTGCATCGGCCTCTGTCTGACCGAGTCAGAAAAAGGTCAATTGCCAATGCTACGTCTGGTCTGCATAACCAAAACCACAGAGTGGGAAGTAAGAGTTCTGCGGTTTCTCACACCTGAGACACACACACACATCCTTCAGCATGAAGCAAGCATTATCTTAAAAACAGAATATTCAGCCAATGCTATATTAATCATAAACAGAGTATTCAGCCAATGCTATATAAATCATTAAACAGAGTATTCAGCCAATGCTATATAAATCATAAATTCTCTTCAATGGCTATACATATTCATGTTAGGTTGGTTAAAAGTTGAACTGTGTAATGTCATGCCACCTGCTCCAGAGTACAGCAAGGCGGAGATTCTCCTTGTGGCACTGGCGCCACAGTGGCAAGTGTCAGACAGGTGTCAGGACAGTGGCATCCTCAGCAACCACGCTCTACCTGTTTCTCATTAATTTGATTTAATAATGATTTTGCTAGTAGATACACTCTTTACAAATACTTTTACATTCATTGACAACAATCGAATATAATAATGAAAAGAAAATTTGAAATAAATGTCTGAAAAAAATTCACTTTATATGTGTGTTTATAAAAACAGCTAAGCATCAGCAGACATAGCAGTTATGCCAACATGTTAAAATATTAAATCCAAAAATACAAGTCTGTAGGTGTCAGTAGGTGCCACTAGTTGTCACAGGACTGCCACTATTATAGTTATTTTTAACAGAGACATCAGTAAACCACTTATCCTAGCCACCCTGGCACCTGCTGGCACCTGCTGACATCTGACGGGCAGCAAAGTTAAACATGGCACTCCTGTGGCAACTTGTGGCCCTCTTCTTACCATCGGCACTCCTTTGACAACATCCTAAAAACAATTTACGGCAGCTGATCTGTCAAACAACAATGGGTGGCTTCTTGACGGGTGCCAAACAAGCGCCCCTCGCTTGCCACCATCACTCTACTACTACTACTACTACTACTACTACTACTACTACTACTACTAGGTCCACACAATCTAAATGTACACTCATTGTTTTTTAAAGCTAACAACTAACTAACAGCAGGGAATGAATACTCAAAATTCAACCACACTGATGAAACTCTAAAATCCAGTCAAAGTAACACTGCTATCACAAGTGGCATCGGTCTATAGCAGGGGTGGGCAAACTTTTTGGCTCAGGGGCCACATTGAATTAAAAAATTTGACAGACGGGCCGGGCCAGTATCAGATGGATGGAGAGTGTTTGACAAAGGGGGCGTGGCTTATCGCCGTCGGGTCTCTCCGTGAAAAAGAGCTGTCTTTTCCGGTATCGATTATGGAATAAATAACCACTAGTTTTGCTTTATACTTGTTGTGGAAGTCCCAAACATGTCGGAACATGAAACACCCTTGTGTTTGGGTTCATAATATTATCCGTAGCCGCACACAGCTCGGTGAATTTCACCGACTCCTCCAGGAACTGCGCCGGTCTTATCTCCGTAAAACGGATACCGATTCTGCCATCCACCTTGGAAATAACCACCAGTTCTGCTTTATACTTGTTGTGTAAACTCCACATACGTCGGAACATCAAACTCCGTGGTGTCTGGGTTCATAATATTATCCGTAGTCCCACAACAGCGTCTGAATGACAGCCGCTGCACACACGAAAAGCCTAAAAGAGCGCTGTGCAATAAATAAGCATGAAGAAACATCAACGCTGGTCTGTTGTGGTCATCGTGCTTCGGGAAACTGAACTTGGGAACGGAGAAGCGCTACAGCGGTCTTTACTATAACTTATAATTATTTAAAATAAAAAACTTTTTTTTAATATATTTTTTTAATAACTTTTTTTTAATATATTTTTTTAATGTTATAATAATTATAATACTCGGCGGGCCGTATATTAATACTCGGCGGGCCGTAGTTTGCCCACCTCTGGTCTATAGTTTACGTGAGAAATGTGTGCTTACTGTGCTGCTAACCTCGGGCTGTATGAGCCCTGTAAGCTTTGATAGCGTGTTTATTGGATTAAATCCCAATGTGGCAGAAACGAGAAAACAATCGACACCTTCATCTCATCCTCACCTTCATCTCATCCTCACCGTGACCGCCTAGTCAGCAGTCACAGCAGGCTAATGGTGCACTGGATATGACCTGTGTAACGACAGCAACAGAAAGTTTAGTTAGGGTGACCAGACGTCCTCTTTTTCCCGGACATGTCCTCTTTTCGAGACCTAAAAAAAGCGTCCGGCAGGGATTCCAAAAACGTCCGGGATTTTGCTACGTGCGGGAAAATAGTTATTACCCCCTTACAAATTTTGGAAATGGTACGTCCGGGATTTTGCTACGTGCGGGAAAATAGTTATTACCCCCTTACAAATTTTGGAAATGGTATCTCCCTCACGTTCCACCTTCTTGCGCAAGCTCTGACTGTAGAGAGAACTGTCATTGGTCGACCGATCTCAACGTAAATGTAAATTCACGGCATGCTACACACTACTGCTACCCCCCCCCCCCCCCGCGACGAAGTGTCCTCCTCCTCCTCTCCCCCCCCCCCCCCCCCCGCCCCCCTTCCGGAGCGAAGTGTCCTCTTTTTCACAAACTCAAATCTGGTCACCCTAGTTTAGTGATCCGGCGGGGAGACAGAGAAGTCCCCCAGAATCAGACCCCCAGAGCTGGGCTTTGCACAGGCTTAGTTCAAGCTAACTGGGGGGTATGTTTCCTGGAGCTGCCGCTCTACTCACTGTCAAAGCAGTCTCTAGGCGACGGGGAGGTAGAGGCAAGGATGAGAGCAGTGGAGGGCCGTCAGGGCCCGCTAAGCCTTCTCTACTGGCCTAAACAGAATCACAAAGTTTACATTTTTTACTTTTTTAATAATTAAAAGTGATAGCTATTTTATAATTTCATTGTTTTTCACAAATACACTACATGTATTCTAATTTTTTCCCCTTATTATCTTATTTTCTCATTGCATGGCTTTTCCTCTGTTGCTCTGTTGCTCTGCCTTCAGCATTCAACCTTCAGCCTGCTGCGTGGTGCGGCGCGGCTGCTTGTTAAGGGTCTGCTCATCCAATCACATTTCACCTCTGTTTCTCTATGGAATCGAGAGCTGGTTAAACTATATGGAGAGGCCTGCTAGCATTATGAAATGTGTGTTTGGCCACAGGGCCCGCGTGACCAGCTGCACCCAGTTGTTGAACAGCTGACTCCGACTGAATTCGCAAGTAGAAAATCCACGGCCCGCCACTGGATGAGAGTATTTTTTCCAATAAACAAACTATAACAAACACACAGATCATGGATATATTATTAACAAGCCCTCGTGCTGCTCTACATTGACGTGGGTGTCGGGTAGGACCACTGCACTACTATCATGTTTACTCCACACATCTTTGTTAAAGAAGCAGCACTAGTGCCAAACGTGATACTGTGACTGGTTGCTTGCAGTAATGCCCCCTCAGCTCTGGGCTCTGTGACAGTTTAGTTGACGAATGGATACCGTTCAACAGGGACAGAAAGGGGAAGCATCCTCTGTCTATAACAGCATCAACTCTGTCCCAGTAGACTCTAGTGCAGGCTCTAGTGCAGAGTGGATGCCACATAGCTTTGACTAATGACCGATCCCTAGCGCTCTCCGTTTGGGGGGCTGGAGCCAGTGAACATTATAATGGAGAGGGTGGTTTAGTGGGGGATGTGTGTGTATGCATGAGATTGATTGATTGAGTATAATTGTGTGCGTATACATTCTTGTGTGGTGAAACGTGGAAACAGAAATTACAAAGGAAGATGACGAGGACTACAAATGGTTGTGCTCTTTATCCAAAACGTTTACCGTACTTTTCGGGTTATAAGCCGCTCCTACGGCTGATCAGTGTCCCCGCTGTAGCGGTAGCTGTAGCTGCTAGCTAGCGCTTCTGCTGCTACCGGCCACTGCTGCTGCTACTGCCCGCTGCTGCTGCTACTGCCCCCGTCCCCTCTGCCCAAGTCGGGTGTCGAGCCTGGTCCCGCTACCTTCGGTGGTTTTCAGGGAGCTAGCGGTAGTTAGCGGGGAAGTGACGGAGCGCTAGCAGGAGCCCCAGCTGGCTACAGCGGGGAGCTGTCGGGGACACTGACCGAAGGCAGTAGCGGCTTATAACCCGAAAAGTACGGTAGTCTTTGTTTTCTTTCTCTGTTGAGATGTCATGTGTGTCAGAGGCATGGCCAGGAGCAGGATGGATTATGTGCTTTATATGTGACATCCTCAGGAGATATACTAGCTACAGTGGATTACAACAAGGGAGACTGCATATTGGCTGTGATACCTTGTACTCTTTTATTGTTCAACAGACTGACAACTGAGATAGAAAGATGCTACATGCATAATAATAGGGCTGTCAATCGATTTAAATATTGCATTAATTGCATTAAATAAATTAATCTAATCTATTATCTAATCGACATGTACAAGGAGGGATGCAGTAGGGGTGATAATTATTAACCATTTCACTAACAAGGACCACACTACTAGTGATTTGGAATGGTTTATTGCGGAAACTGTCAGATTCTTAGAGTGGGAAAGGGGTTGAGAAAGGAAGGGATGAGGGTCGTGGGATTAGGGATGCAGGGATGTCATGATGGGTGGAGGGGGAAGGGATGATGGTCGAGGGATAAGGGAAAAAAAGGGGGTGGGGGGGTAGGAGGGAGGAGAGAGGGGGTAGAAGGGTTTATGGAGTGGGGGTTGGAAACAAGATGTATACGCCATGAACCAAGCCTTTCACAAACAAATATAATTTATAGTAAAACAAAAAAAATCTCTTATAAAAAGTCGAGATAGACAACATTTATTACACTTCGATATATATTTTTTTTAACATCCTTACTACAATTACAATGTGTGAACAAAATCCTGATTTGACCCAGTTTATCCCCAATTAAATGTTCCTCTGCATGCTGGAAAGGCTGAGCTCTAAATCTCAGGTTGTGATTGTTCTCAAAGGATTTCTCAAAATACAAAGATCTTGAAAACGTAGAGGCAACAGCTTTGGAGTTTGATGACTAACAAAAGAAACGTGTGTACGTCCAAAAGCATCTGCCAGGTTCTTGTTAATGAGCCCCAGAGCAATAAGTATGGTACAACACTTTCTTGGGCACTACCCAACTTTACATAACGTGGTTAAAGCCAAGAGGAGAAGTGTGTAGGAGTGAGTTGGTGTGAAATGGACTTTGTTATTAGTCCAATTGTGGGTAAATAAATTGGATTTTTAGCAACATTTGAAAAAGTTCCCGAGGATATAAGGCTGTCAGACTTAAACAGGCTTATGTTTGACACTTGGATGGTACCTCATTTGACACATTTCATAGAGAACATTTAGACATGTCCTTAACCTTGGTTTCATTGCTCAGCTTGCCTGATGCCAGGATGAGTGTGCATGGGGAATTATTTTTGAATGAATTAAGGCAATTTGCAAAACTCACCACGAGTTGACAAAGCCATACCGTTGTGCTAATTAAACAGTGGTTGATATTTAAAAACATTTTACGATTAATCGTAAATTTGACACCATTTCAAAGAGAGAAAAAAATATTGAATTATCTTGTTGAAGAGAGTGTGACGACCCCTCCCTTCTACTAGGGGTCTGGGTCCTGTTTGCTTTGTGTTTTGTAGTTCAGGCTGTTAATCAGCTGATGAGCCACACCTGTGCTGGTGGCTGCTATAAATACGCAACACCTGAAGGTAGAGGGTTCGCTTTAATTCACAGTTGGTGCAGCTTTTTAGTTGTGGTGTTCTTTAAATACATATCTGGTCTCCCGTACATGTTGCAGTTCGTTAGCTAAACTGCATAAATCGTACAGATGGAGGCAAAACATCTATTAATTTTAGAATCACGATTCTGAATTGATTAAAAAAATTCCAATTTATTTGTTAAAAGGTATTTTTCTTCCTTCTGGTATTGTTGACTTGTCGTGCCCACACCGGCTTCCATATTGCGCAGAAACCGGAGTTGGTTGCAGCGAGCCGTATGGCTAGTCAGCTGCTACTAATGTTAGCTCTCCAATCTGGAATGGACAATTGAGCAGCAAGATTCAGCGAGTCCCATTTTCATTGAAGGCAAATGTTTGGGCACACTTTGGATTCTACAATATCCCAGGGAAGAGGGAGCATGATGGGACTCATTCAATATGCAAGGTTTGCAAAGTGAAAGTCAAGTACTTCAGGAGCACTACAAATACCTGGGCTCACATCAGACACCATCATCCGGGGAAGAAAGAAGTGGAGGAAGTTCATTGGCCCACTACACCACCCACTCAATTTTGAGCAGGTACAAAAATTGGAATTGAATGGCTGTTTAAATTAATTTTAAAGGACCTCCGCTCAAGCGAGCAGCGGGTGTTGCCGCGAGCCGCTCCGCCTCACAGAGCATTCATACCTGCAAACTTGTCACCTTTCGGCGAAATTCGCCGTTTTGAAATGAAAATATGTCATCCACGTGAATCGTGTAGCTCCGAAGAGTTTTTGTTTTTTTGGGGGGGTCAACTCGCCCAGCGTTTCTGAGATCAGAGTGAGACACGAAAAAAAAAAGAAGAGTTGTGCTCTTCGCAAATAGAAGATCTTTGTGTCGAGTCTTGGCCAATCAGCGTTAAGATGTCTACAGCGGCTTCATTTCCCTCCCACCAGTTTTTTTATAGCAAGCTATCACGTTAGCTAACGTTGTTGGGAGAGACAGCGAGTGAAATTACTGGCAGCGGAGAGTCCGTGGCAGCGTGTGGCGTCAGCCAGGAGAGCGGCGAGTCAGCGGCTCTGGCGGTTCTACTTACCGACACCTGACTACATATAAGGAGAGGACAATGGAGATTTTAATTAAAAAACAAGTGGCCGAAATGAGTTTCCTCCGTAGGGTGGCCGGGCTCCTGTTTATATTTAAGGGTTTAAGATCTACTTGCAGTGCGCAAAAGCACGCGCAGCGCAAAGCACGCGCAGCGCAAAGCACGCGCAGTGCGTGCTTTGCTTGCTCTTTGTATTTTATTTTGACCTGACAGTAGGCAACATGTATGTATTAATGTGTTGATATTTAGTTGTATACCAGTAATTACTTATATTAATGCAGAGCATGCTGTAGGAACGCAGCTGAGCACTGAGCACTGACCGAGTTGACCCTCTGCTGTGTTTGTTTTTTGTAAACTAGAGGATTTTTGCTTCAAAATCACTTGATCCCTGTTTTTGTTATAACTATTTAGAAATGTAAAAGATTGATAATTTAAGCGTAAAGTAAACATGATATATATATATATATATATACACACACAGTGGTGTATAAAGTACCCAAAAGCCGTACTTGAGTAAAAGTAAAGATACCTTACTGGAAAATTACTCCAGTAAAAGTCACCTATTAAAATACTACTTGAGTAAAAGTCTTAAAGTATCTGATATTTTCTGTACTTAAGTATCAAAAGTATTTTTCTGATATAAAATGTACTTAAGTATTGAAAGTAAAAGTACAAGTACATGCTTTTAATAAAAAAGCAAAGGGTCAGAATTTTGAGAATTATGAAGTTTATTCTTTTAAGTGCTGTGGTCACCGTGACCAAGGACCAGGAGTTGTGTTGATACAATAACTGGGTTGGCTGTGATCCATCCATATATATTATGTTCAACATAATATATTGTACCTAAGTATACTTTTGCATCTACTATGAACTTATCATCATAATTCTCCAAAAAGCAATATGACACTATGAAGGACTTGTAACAGTGTGGTTATAAGTATGCTCATTCCGCCCGCCGTGGGTCTCTTGGTACCGGTCTGTGGGTCTCTTGGTACCGGTCTGTGGGTCTCTTGGTACCGGGCCACAGAAAGAATGAATGAAACATTTCAATTAAATAAAAAAAAATCAAGGCCGGAAAGATGTTTTATTGTGAAAAATGACCGCATACATCCGTCTGTGGTAACCTCAGACGGAATCTCTTGACACATGTCAAGATGTTACGTTACTCTAAAAATGAAACGTAAGTCTGTTACAACTCTGTCGGTGATCTGGAAACCAAGGCAGAGTATCCTGAGATCGCCAAAAAAGCATGAAAACCTGCTTCCATTCCAACATCCTGTCTTTGTGCAGCGCGTTATAAGTTAAGCAGTAGACTGGACTAAAGGTTTAGTTAGGAGTAGACTGGACATAACGAACACACGTCAGGTGTCGTTGTCTCCCGTCTTTCCGAGGTCGGACCCGGTCTGTGAAAATATTGTCTTCACGTAACCGGTCCGTGACGCATAAAGGTTTGGGAGCGCTGGACGAGAGGATGTAGAGGGAAAATGCAAAACATTGTGATTCGCAAAACCTGCTTGGTGGAGTCTGTGTTCCACCACAGTCCCCGATGTTTTTGTTTTTTTCTAAAGATAGATTTGATTTTGTAGCGAGTAACGAAGGTTTCAGGAGAAATGTATCGGAGTAAAAGTATCAGTTTTCTTTGCAAAATGTAGTGAAGTAAAAGTAAAAGTAAACAGAAATATAAATAGTAAAGTAGAGTACAGATATCCCCAAAAACTACTTAAGTACAGTAACGAAGTATTTCTACTTCGTTACTATACACCACTGTGTGTGTGTGTATATATATATATATATATATATATATATATATATATATATATATATATATATATATATATGAAATAAAAATCTTAGATGTGAGTTTTATTTTTCTGAAACACAAATTTTAACCTATCGTGCAATTTTTTTCTTCTTCTTCTGTTTACAGATGTCATCAAGAATGTCCAGTACCTGACGTGGAAATGTAAGTTTTGTGCATTCTCCTCAATGGACAATGAAGAATAATCCATCATTATAAACAGCATCATCTGTGGTGTTTAGGCCTTCTCTGTACTAGGGCTGTCAACGAATAATCGAAATTCGAATATATATTCGAATAGTTGTTAAAAACAGAATTTCGAATGTGAAAATTAATATTCGAATGTAAAAAAAAAAAATTCGGAGGATAATTATCGTGAATCTGGCAACCCCCGCCGCGGCCGCGATGAAGTGGTGTGTGTGTGTGTGTGTGTGTGTGCGCGTCCGTCCGTCCGTCCGTCCGTCCGTCCGGGGCAGAGTCTATGACCCGGAGCAGACGTGAAGCTGGTTGAGGCTTTCACGGGGTTTTGCTGTTGTGTTGGCGTAGGCTGCGGCCCACAGTAGCCTGTTCTATGTTCCCTTAATAAACACCCTATAAGCCATCTAACGACAAGCAACTTGAGGCCACATCTCCAGAATGTGCACCCAAGAGAATATGGCATAACATGTGGAACTTCAGAGAAACAGCCACGTCTGGATACGTATTTTGCGCCGTCCGCCACAAGTTCGTTGTCTGCGGCACGACAGGAGGCCTGCACGCAAACATTGATTTCGTTCGTATGCAAGGACATGAGGGCTTCAGGGAGTTCTGTGAAGCACTGGAACCGAGGTACCTTATCCCTGATCAGCACTCGGCATGTGTTTATTGTTGCCGTTCATTTAAACCGCTATGCGCGACCGACGGTGCGGGGGGGAGTGAACACCTAAACTGAAGAATTTGGTATTTACACATATATTCGAATATGTTCGAATATATGTGTTTTTTTTAAAGGGAATATTCGAACGTCATTTTTTTGCAATTTTGACAGCCCTACTCTGTACTCAAATACCTTTGGTATTGCATTCATCTACTCTTGTCTGTTTTTGTAGGACACAAACCAGAACTGAAGAACAGCTGCCCTGCTTGGTCTCCATGCTACTATCTTTCAGAGGATTCCTCCCACATAATCCGGATGTGTGATGTAAGACACTGTGTTTACACATTTACTCCACTCAATGGTTGTAATGCGACAATGTAACATGTTTTGTGTTCATTAGCTTCACACTAATTTTTATAGAGATTTTGTATAATTTCAAAATACATTTTCAATGGAGTCTGCTTCACCTTTTTTGTTTTAGGGATTTGTAATGAGGACTCTCAAAACATTGAACTAGTACTATTTTGGAGATGTCAGTTAAGATGTGAATGTCTTTCTATGTCTTCAGGTTCATGGAGAAACCCTGGATGAATGCAGGTTGGACTGTTGATGGGACACGAAGGCATTCTGCATGATTGGAAGGCTTCGATGTGGCCGAGGCAGCAGAGAAGATCATCCAACATGAGCTCAGAGACGATCATCCATCAGAGACGTGCCCACAGGCTTCATGTTGATGGCACAATCTACTGCCTTGACCTGGAGTACCCCGTAATATGAACGACGTCTTTTGAGTTGTTTTTTCTATATATATTTTTCTATTTGGGTGTGTTGAGATGTACTTGTAGCGAATGTTTCAGTCTGTGTATATTTTCTTCCAATAAATGTTATATCTTTTGAACAGAAGTATGAATTATTGGTCATTTCTTTTTTATAAAGCAAGCAAGCTTTCAATTGTCAGTCAAAATAACGTTTATATGCAAGTTGAAACAAATTTGAATGGAAGTCCTCTTAACTTGAAATGGCAAGTTGTATACACATGGTAAAGTTATTTGAACTTGTAACTGAGTTACATAAAAGCACAAATGTGCGTTTGTTTGACTAGCTAAGGAAAGTTTTCTCGAACTGATAATGTAAAAACACTTTGTTTTAACTTGGTGGATCAAGTTCAAACAACAAGGGACAAACAGTTCACTCAACTCTGACAACTTGACTCTTAATGTTGAGACAACTAGCACGTTGTAGTTACATCAACCTTATGAACTTTAATTTATCAGTTGAATCAAAAGGAAATTTCAAGTTGAATCAACTAGATTTCTCAAGGCAGCAGGTGAACTTTCGTTTGCAAGTTGAACTGACTTGAAATGTCTTCCAGTGTGGGTTCCATTATACTCTCAAAATAGCCAGAAAAAGAGAACTTTCATGTGAAACTCTCCAGTCTGTTCTTGTTCTTAGAAATGAAGGCTGTTCCATGCAGGAAATTGCAAAGAAACTGAAAATGTGTCTGGGTGACCTCAAACTTTTGAACGGTAGTGTGTGTATATATATATATATATATATTTTTTTTTGTACACTTGGGTATTGCCAAAAGAAGAAATGAAACCCATAATGATCATAGTTTGTCAGCTTCTCGACGAGTGACGCTGTTCAGCACTGACTCGCCCGACACTGCCCCCCCCCCCCGCGCTGGTGTCACCTTTTTCACCCCTCATGAGTTTGCAGGTCTGAGCATTAATCGCGCATGCGCAAAGCCGCTGCTGAGATACCTGTCCGCTGTCCTTCATCTCCACCTCATTCAACCAGACTTCAGTGCTCTTGTTCAAGCCAACACAGACTGGACTTTTCTCACTGAGTAAGAAAAACTGAACTGAACAAGATCAAAAGCACTGATTGCTTTTGTATAAAGTTAATCAATTGCTGGTCTTTAACATACATCTTTAAGGTAAGCAACAAACTGAACATGACAAAAGGAGTGGCTTGTCCCTCACAGGGACCCTTACTACTGAACAGGCTGTTGGTTGTTCCCTGATACAAGACAAATGTTTCTTCTTCAGCATGATATTAAGCTGGTTTACATTAGAATAAAATAGTCTAACATCTGAAAATAAATACAATATTTAATTGAATGACCAGTCATATAGAAGCATTACAAAAATACATCACTTTTTTTCTTCCCTAGCATATATTTTTTTATTTATATACTGTTAACTTGCTGTTTCTCCAGATGGCCTGTTATATTGTTCTGATAACATTACTTTAAAATAAAAGTGCGCAATACACTAGTTTTTACTTCATTATTGAATTTGGCGCATAATGCGATTAATCCGTTAATTTTTTTCAACTTTGCCCAGCCCTAGTTTATTTATATACTGTGTATATATATATATATATATATATATATATATATAATCACTATATTGTAATTTTCTTTTTTGTAAAAAGCAAGTTAAGCACAACTACATCTTAACTTTTGTCTGAGTTTGGCCCTTGTGTGTTTACATTATTGCAATCAGTATGTCTAACTTTTATATAAAATCTTCATATAATCGTATTAACACTTTACTCTGTTTTCATGCCATACATTTCCACGCCGCCTTTCTTAGTGCACAGCTCATTGGTGTAAACCCTAACATTTCTACCCCCATTTTGAATTGTATCTTGAGATGCCGAAAGATTCACACCCCTAATAAATAGCATGAGACGATATGGCTTAGGCTAGATGCCCATATATTCTACATGTAGATGGTGAGGCTGATTGAGACCATCAATTGAATACATTACTGGGCTTTCCTCTCAAAATGTAAACGATACTTTCCAAAACCTGTTAATCTCATTCTTATATTGTTACACAACTAACACCCGAAGAGAAAACAATTAAAGGATGTTTCTGTTTTCATCAGTAGATGTGCCAGTTGGACTAATTTAGCCTCCAGACACCATGGATGTGGGAGAGCAAAGAAAACTAGTTGGGAAGTAGCAGACAGACAGTGAAAAAATAATGAGACCGAAGGATGATGGATTTGTGTCTGAAATAGAGTACACATTTACAAGATGAACCTTAACGCTGCTGCTCCCCCATTCCAACCTTGAAGTATAAGACTGCACAGATGCTGTCCTGATTCTTAAAAAGTCCCTTTTAACGATGTATTCACTTCTCCCCTGTCAGTAAATGTACTGTCCCTTTGTGCCCCCTGTGTCTGATGACTCAGTAAGTGGTCTTGAAATTAATTTGATCACCACAGCTTTCATCGCCCCCTGCTCCTCCCTCCTGTTTCTCTTGCCTCTTTGGAGGGTTAACTTGTGCGAGACTGCTGGTTGTGCCAGTAAAGCAATGGGAGCAGTGGCGGCTGGTGGATTTTTGTTTTGGGTAGGGATAGCCAATCAATTTCAGCAAACATCCTAGTATGATTCAATACAAAAAAGGTATCAAAAACGCATTACTACTTTGCAGTTTTTATCATTTATATCATTTATTCCAACACTGACATAATAAGGACATCTTATTCATACAATTCAGTGTGTGTATATATATATATATATATATATATATATATATATCTCTATCTCATCATATATTCACTATATTATGATATATAAATACGCGCCGTCCTGAACCCTCCAAGTGCCAACTGCTTCGCCCAGACGTCAGAATTCTGACCAAAACAAACCCCTCGCGTCACTTCCTCCCGGTCACATTATACACACAGCCGACAAAATAAAAGGAATAACAATCCCATTTAAAACCTGTGTTCCTGTTAAGGCCGCCGATTCCATTGCCAGTACAGCACAGTGTAAAAGAAAATAAACAAACGTCAAATGTTTCCTCTTATCAGTGCCGTAACAGAGGCCGGTGTTGCGGTTTAACAGGTGACCCTGTTAACTGGTGACTTTCTGTTGAAAATAGGAAGACAACATGTAGCTGTCCTCGTGAAAGCCGCATTGTTTAATTTGTATATGTATATGAGAAGGTTTGACACTGTATTGAAAAATTAAACACAGTATTCACGAGGACAGCTACGTCTTTCTTGAAAGTCATCAGTTAACACGGTCGCCTGTTACACCGGCATATGCGATCTTTACAACGTTACCGTTAGCTTCGATGACAGTGGGTCAGTCAGTCATCTCATCTGCTTGAATGGCGATAAAATCAGCGTTGTTTACTTGTAATCCCTTAAAACCGACATCATACAGACCAAAATGTCTGCATGTGCTACTTCCCTTTCACGCTGGTCTGTTGTCTGCTGAGTTCAGGAGCTGATCTGGGACCAGGAGTTTCACCGCCATAGTTCTTCTCTCTTGGAGGAGAGATTTTATCTTGTTAGGGTTTAGTCTTCTTGAAAGAGTAGCGCTGGTGCTGGGATGTTCCATTGTCATGACGTTAAAATTGCAAGAGAAGAGAAGTCGGCGAGAACACAAGCGACCGGCGTGACAAGAACATGCAAGATTTGAACGAGACACGAGCCCTGAGAGAACAGACAAGATGAGTATTGCCCTCCCGGAAGTCGTTTTTACGGCGCTGATTGGATCAATTGTATGTCATTCATTTATTTCTTTAATCAGTGATTGGCTAAACTGCGTATTAGACCCGTCTTCCTTGGGCAGAATCGATCGAGCCCCACGACGTGCACTGGCAGCAGATAGTGCACGAGAGCAGCTCAGAGGTGAGCAGAGGAGGACAAGCAGGAAAAGCGTATATTTGGCGCAGATATCCTATTTGACAAATATTACTGGGTATATTCCATAGCTCAAAAACACAAATATTGACAATTTGTATAATGTATTAATATTATTATAATTTTTATAAAAAAAAAAAAAAATGCTCACATTTGGGTCTCAACCACCAACCTGATCAAAGCAAAGAGAAATAAACCCATCACATCCCGATGACAGACGACAAAGCAGCCACATGTATGAAATCGGTTGGCCCATTAAAAATATGTAAAGTTTTTATTTTTTTTTGGAGGTGGAGTTGTTGGTTCCCTTTCATTCCCCCTTCCCCTGAGACCCCGTCACACTTGGCACACTAGATGGCGCGATGACATTTTGTAGTCTCATTTAGCAACTTGTTAAGCCATGTCAAAATCTTCAAATAGCACACAAGGGGTATGTCATTTATATTGTATTACAACATGTTAAAATCTCTTTAGCTTGTGTTAACCACAGGCATCCAACCAAAAAGCCATTTAAAAAAAAACAAAAAAAAAAACACTGCCTTTTGAGACCAGGGAACCTTAAGTGCAAAAATGGTGTCTCACTTCTGGGTTTAAACCAAAGATTATTGGTTTAAGGACTCATTCCTGAAGCACTCTATTTAGAGCTCTGAGAAAATCAACAAACCCAATGTTAATCTACTCAGGAGGTGTTTTCTCCCTTTTAAAATGTTGTGCGAGTGTCATTGCCGCGTTCATCCATACGAGGTGATTAAGACTGTAGAGTGAATCGGCGCTCTTGACTGGTGAGAAGCTCCTCTGCACATCCACGGTACATGTAAAACATATCTGCACAATGCATGTAGAGACTCTGTTGGATGTTGGCCAAGACGGGTGTGAGCTACAATTACTGTGTTGTGACCCAGATGCAGATTCAAAAGCACTTGCAGGCTGACTGGTAGAGTTAAATGACTTTAGAAACAAACCATAAAAGTTTACACACAGAGTCCACCATTCAGGAAGGTACCGGGCAAACAAAACTATGCATAAGAAAAGACGACAAAGACAAACAATCAAAGAAGGAAGTGAAGAATAAAAGTTCAAATCCTGGGAGGTGGTGTGAGGAATAATGTCCCGAGTCCAAAAAGACTTAAACTAATAATTATTTAATAAAAGAAAGATGACAGAACAGCTTATGCAAACCCGATCGGGGCCCCTCCTTCCTCAACGAACTCCAGACCGCAGGTCTTGTCCAGGCATGTGGGGATTGCGCATGTGTTAGTTATAGTTCTCATTCACAGAGCTTAAGGCCACTCGTTGGTTAGTTCTACGGCATGCGATTGGCTAAAAGTGTTGTAAGGAATTGTTATTCAGTTCTATCTGTTACAGCTGATGAGAATCTTACTACAGCTTACGTTCATCCTCCCACAGACCCTCTTCACCTCTGCTGGCTGAAATGCAAATCGAAACTAATGGGGGCAGGGCAAACATCCAAAACCGTTGTAAAACAGACAAGGAAGTGATGTGGTCTTAAACAAGAGAAGTGAGTAACACTTTAAAACAGGAAACACTGAACTATAAAGGATATTATTAAAATAGTAAGGCAGACCATTATGGACTGAGTGGACCCAATGCGTCAGCTAATGGGCTGGATGACACGATCAAATAATTACATTTGGAGATCTTTGAGCTTTTTCTTTTAGTGTGTTCACTGACATGTTGCTATTATGGTTATACCAAGGTAGGCATAACTCATACTATGTTCAATAAGTTAAACTGATACTTATTCTCCTGACATCTTGGCCCCGTACCTCGTACGTGGTTCAACTAAGTCGATCAAATGTCCTATTATCCAGCTTAAATTACCCTGATGATTGACGTCAGGCTAACTCAGTTTCTCAAAGGCTGTTCCTCGCTCAAACAGTCTTGTTAAATCGAACCAGACATCAGGATAATTGCGCGTGCCCGTCCTAGTTCAAAAGGGGAGTCGTTGAGCACAGAATCATGATCTTCTAATGCTACAACATGGCAAATAAACTCAAAGGAAGAGCCTCTTTTTTTTTTTTTTTTTTCTCCGTTGACGAGCAGGAGATGATCATGTGAGGAACACATATGAGGAAGTCAAGACTATAATCATGGCAAAATCTAAAGCTGCGTTCACATCAAGTGTTGCAAATATTCGCTTTTACTGTGAACGCAGCTTAACACCACCACCGCTGCCAACATAAGCATGGCAAAATATCAGACAAGTTAAATGCCTAAGTGTTGGGAGAATGTATTGGCTAATTTTAAGTGCCTCATCACCCCAATCAGATTTATATTTATTTAAATGTGACTGCTGGCAGTAGGCTTTCAGAATAAGTAGATAAAAACAAGCCCAAAGAGTATCTAATTGATATTGAATTAATATAAATATATATACTGTATGTATATATACTGTATGTATCATGTACTATATGTGTAGATTACCATATAACTAGGAGTTTGAATATGTGCAGATCAGTATGTATGTATTATTCATAATCAGACATTCAATCAATTGAAGCAGTGAAAATAAATTGTGTGATTCTCTCTATTCTTATCATGAGTCCACCTTAATAATTTTCTACAATAATGATATGTATGGTGTACTAATAACACTGTCATATAATTATGAGTGCTTTCAACACATCCATACGTTTCTTAAGTGCTAAATAAAGTTTCGCACAGCATGCAGCAGCTTTCCCGATGTTCTCTGCATCGACGACACTGTACAAACATGTACCACTCGCAAAAAAGCACAATGCTATGATCCAGTCTATGCATACAGTATGTGAGACGGCCAATGCTCGGCTGCGCCGTGTGGTGTTCAATGTACGGCTGGAGAAGGTCTCGTAAATAAATGATTCCTTGTTGGCAGAATCGATAGTGCTTGTACAGGAAGTCATGATGATGTGAGAACGGATCTTGGCGATCTCGAAGAACTCTCTCCCTATATAACTAATATCGCTTCTTCATCTCTGAGGAAGGGGGCTGGCATTTTTGTCCTGTGGGATTGGCCAGTTTATCCAGTGAATTTCAGTTAGCCTGCGCTGGACTAGGTTAAGGGATTTGGATGTGTTGCTATGGGGATTTTTCCAAACTTGCTTCGTGGAACCGAAAAGCCTGACCTGCGTCATTTAATCCTGAAAATTATCCGGCTAACTCTAAGAAATAATGGTTATTTATTCCATGGTCGATAGTGGAAATGAAAGCTCCTTTCACAGAGAGAAGCGACGGCGATAAGCCACACCCCATTTGTCGTGGTGCGGTTTCGCATTTGGTGTGAACACCCTCTTTTCACTCGCGCGGGTAAACTGAAGCAGTAAATGCGGTGCGAAAAATCGTGCCGCGTTTGGTGTGAACGCAGCATAAGAGATCCTGCAAGCTGTTCTATTCAACAACCCAGTTGCCACTCCTATAGAGTACATTGATGTTATTGAGAACACTTTTGGCACCCCTGAAACGGGGGAAGAGCTTTACTTTGCTTTTAGACTGTTGTCAGCACCCGACTGAGAAACTTTTAGAATTTCTGAGAAGGATGGAGAGATTGTTGAACAAAGTAGTTCAAAAGGGAGGCCTGCGCCATGTCCAAGCCGATAAAGCCCGTCTGGACCAACTCATTAAAGGAGCCACCAGATCGGACATGATGCTCCTAAACCTCGGGCTTAGGGAGCAACGGGAGCGACCACCTTCATTTTTACAGTTGTTAACTGAGATCTGAACCGAGTATGAAGCCTCTTGCCGCAAGTTGACTCCCACCAAATCAATGCATGTGAAGACGGTTATGATACGCGCAGGGACGGAAATAAGAGATCTTTGAGTGGAAATACAAGAACTGAAATCACAAGTCAACGAGCTTACAGCCTGGTCCACAGCCCAGTCTCCTTCACGGCCTGCACTACAACCTGCAGCCACTACTGAGACGGCTTCTTCAGGGGAAGATAAATACCTCCAAGCGTTGAAGAACGATGTTCGAAAGTTAAGGAAACAGGTCTCAGTCATGTCCATCCGACCTACCCCGGTACCCATACAGGCACAGCCCAGTCAAGGTCCTACGACCAACCAACGATGGGAGAGTGCACAGTCCAGATTCTCCACCCCACCACAGGTGGGAGAGAGCCTCACCTCACAGGGACGCAAGTGACTTCTTCTGCTACCGTTGTGGTGAGGAGGCGCATTTTGCCACGAAATGTTGGCCGCCGGAAAACTACCCAAAAGTGATACAGAAATGAATCAGTGCTCAGCGACAACTGGGAATAAGTAGTAGGGAAATAAATGCTGCTACCACTAGAATGAACCCCCATAAAGCTCATGTGAGGAGAAGTGGTGTAAAAGTAAAGACCAGCCATCTACCCGAGGGACTCGTAGGCCCAGCCTCCACCGCCTGGGTGAAGGTGGATGGAAAACCCTGTACGGCTCTGCTGGTATGCCAATCACCTATCCCATGTGCCCTTGCAGCCAGTCAGTGGGTTAGACATTTGGGGCCTTAGTGAATCAGAAAGCAGCTATCCCTAAGAGGATACATCCAAGTTGAATTAGAGCTTCCCGAAAAGACCCCTTGCAACACCACGTCAATCCTTGTACTTGCCTTGGTGTGTCCCGATCCCCGTTGTTCCGACAACATTACTATTCTGGTTGGCACCAATGTCCGCAAGGTCAGACCCTTCACGTCAAGCGAGGAAGTGCAGGTAATCTCAAATCCGTGAGAGTAGGTGTACCCGAGCTTCAAGTCCACCTCTTACCTGTCACCATGCCTCTGGAGGCCAAACCTGATGAGAGCAGTGAAAGTGGTCCGGCCCTGGTTGGCAGTGAGTACATAGCCGTCTGTAAAGTTAATCAAAAACACCGTTTGGCAGATAGTATTCTTATCACAGAACGTGCTTCCTCACCTGCTCTCCCTCCAAGTGTGTTTGTGCAGCCCACTGTCCTATTCTCAAAAATGATGGACAAGAACAAGTTCCTTGTGTTGTTGCGGAATGAGTCTAGAAAGGCCACCTCCATCCCGCAAGGTACAGTGATTGCCCACCTATATGTAACGGATATGGTGACCGAGGTACCAAGTCCCACATCCGAGACAGCCCCAAATATTGCTGTGTCATTCTTTGATTTCAGGGATTCCCCCGTTACCATTGAGTATGAAGACAGACTAAGACAGAAACTCTCTGAGAAGTCCGACGTTTTCTCCACTGCTGAATGGGACGTTGGCTTAGCCAAGAGGGCGGACCATCGTATACGGCTGACTGATGATACCCCCTTCAGGGAAAGATCTCGCCGCATATCGCTCACTGACCTAGACGACCTTCGACGCCACCTTCAAGAACTTCTGGCCGCCGGGCTAATAAAGGAATCTAGAAGCCCCTATGCTTCACCCATTGTCCTGGCACGAAAGAAGACCGGGAAACTGCGCATGTGTGTGGACTATCGAACACTGAATCGAAGAACCATCCCCGATCAGTACACTGTGCCACGCATTGATGATGCATTGGACTGTTTGACTGGAAGCAAGTGGTTTTCAATGTTGAACCTGCGTAGTGGTTACTACCAGATCCCGATGGCAGAAGAGGATAAAGAGAAAACCGCCTTCATATGGCCATTGGGATTTCATCAGGTTGAGAGGATGCCCCAGGGAGTCACCGGAGCCCTGGCAACTTTCCAAAGACTTATGGAGAAGGCGGTCGGGGACATGCACCTGCTTGAGGTCATAGTGTACTAGGACGATCTGACCTTATTAGGGAAAACCCTGGAAGAGCACGAGCAAAGACTATTGAAGGTGATAGACTGACTAGAAGAGGCGGGGTTAAAGTTGTCAATAGACAAATGCCAGTTCTGTCTGCCATAAGTCACCTATGTGGGACACATTGTGTTGGAGAATGGATTTGCCACTGACCCTGCCAAAGCTGAAGCGGTAGCCCACTGGGAACAGCCCACTAATCTTAAAGCTTTGCAGTCCTTCTTAGGATTCTGTGGGTACTACCGTCGCTTCATAATGAACTACTCCATTATAGTCGGACCCCTTACCGAGCTCTGTAAGGGTTATCCCCCTACCCCAAAAGCAGAAGAACGCAGCCAAAGTACCCGATAAGACAGGGTTGGGAAATTAATTTTCCCAAGGGGCCGCATGAGAAATTAGGACCGTTGTGGCATGCGCGATTGATTTTTAATCTGGAGGCGGAGACTGACTTGTGAGAGCTCTGGACCGGCGTAGCGGCTCGCGGCAGCACCCGCTGCTCGCTGAGAACAGAAACTGCATAACAATATGCTTTCACTTCAGTCGTCAAGTTGGCAACACTGCCCATCGGTGAGGCTGCGTATGCGCGTGCGCGCACACATAAATAAATCCCCTTCAAAGTAAAAGCAGTGCCGTTTGTATTGCATTTATGGCGTGCATCTTATTTATTTATTTTTAATTTTTGATTGACCTAACGCGGGCCAGACTGGGAGAGCCTGCGGGCCGGGTGTGGCCCGTGGGCCGTAAGATGCCCAGGTCTGCGATAAGACCTACTACCAAGTGAGTAAACCCTTTGGGGACAGGTGGGGATCCATCCTGCACTGAGGCATTCGAGAAGATAATTCACTGCCTCACCAATGGCCCTGTCCTAGCTTTTGCTGACCCAGCCAAGAACACATAGGTCATGTTAGTTTGAAGGGCTTAGGTGCGGTGCTAAACCGCACCTAAGGAAAAGAACTATCTAGTGCATCAGCTTGAATTCCTGGCACTTAAATGGGCGGTGGTGGATAAATTCCATGACTACTTGTATGGAGCAAGTTTCACCTTGAGAACCGATAACAACCCCCTGACATATATCGTGACTAGTGGGAAGCTGAATGCAACCGTTCATCGGTGGTTGGCTGCGCTCTCGACCTACAACTTCACCCTCCAGTACCGACCCGGAAGTAGCAACATTGATGCTGATGCCTTATCACGCAACTCCCTGCCCAATAAGTGGCAAAACATCCCCCCAGAAAGTGTCCACGCTCTCTGCAAGCAGATCAGATGTCGGACGTCAGATGGAGAGTCTCAACTTTGCAGAGCCTTTAGGCGTTTCCCCTGATGCCCTCCCGGAATATTATGTGTTCCCTACACGCCTGGAGTTCGGTTGTCTGATTCAGCTCAGTCGAGAAAACCTGACTAAAGCTCAAGATGCAGACCCCATAATATCTCCAGTGAATAAAGCAGTCCTAGGAGGGCACTCATCCCCCTTTTTAGTTAGAGGCGATGATCCCAGAGTCACCCTTTTGCATCGACAGGCCACCAAGTTGCTGGTAGCTAATGGCCTGCTGTATCGAGTTACCGAGAGACCTCCGGGTACCGAGGTACACCAGCTTGTTCTCCCCCGGGAGTATGTCCCTATGGTACTCAAATTCCTGCACGACGAGTCTGGGCATCTGGGAGTGGAAAAGACCTAAGATGAGAGCGGAGGTGGAGCACATGATGCTACATCATAATTACTGCCAGGGCAGTACTTTTCAACTAGTTCTTGTTCAGTAGGAGACAGTAGAACACAATCAACTGCATACAACAGAGACTTCGCCCCTCTGTCTAGGAGGGAGGACCAGGAACAGCACATTGATCCAACTGAACAGCAAGTTCATATATAATAAAGTTGTTCTTAAATTGCAACCCTCTCTGGGTGAAGTCAGTTTGTTTGTATCCAATTTTCCTCCAACAGCACAAATATGTAACCCTATAGAACCAAAGTATTGGCATCAAAATATACTCAAAGAAAAAAGTATTCTCATTATGCAGAGCACCCCTTTTCAAATAATAATTATTGGTGCAATCATGTGTTTACCAGCTGCAACATTAAAGTGATAAAGGTAGAGCTAATTTTAACCGTTTGATATATTTAATATTAGACGCCCTAGAAGGTCCGAGCGGCAGCCATCATAGTCCCACAGAATCCCGTGGAAAACATTGAGAATACATCTGTGAAGGATCCTCATCAGGAGTTGAAGGGCTGGCATGCTGCTGCCACAACTTTGAATATGCTGTATTCTAGTATTCTGTGCAGGTCTACAGTTCCTAGTTTTTTTCAGCCTCTCAGTTGTTTTAGTTTCTGTTTTAGTTTCTGTTTTGCGTTGACAGTAATCTGTGTCTTTGACTTTTTGTTGCAAAGCAACACATACAAATGAAATGACCTTTGCATGGGTAGAACGTATGGTGGGGTGAAAGGAGAATAATTCAAACCTTCTAGCCACAAATACCTTTTTTTCTGATATTACATCACACATTTGAGAGATTTTAAGCTATTTGGATCCAACATAAGCAATGTTTCTTCAATAATTCATCACTCTATATTGAGTTTGGAACAATCAGCAGTTGAATGTATTATCAAATCGTTTGGTATTTGTAATTTTTATAGTCATTACTTTTGCAAAAGGTTAGCAAAAAGTCTGCAAGTATAATCTTAATATTTCTGTTATTTGGCAGCAGCTGGGTTTCAGTTTCTTCCATCAACTTCCATAATTTATAAATGACCATACCCTTTACATTGCACACTGTACAAAAAAGGGGAAATTAAGCTTTGCTCTGTGAATTGCTGACGTAATTGATCTGACAAAACCAAATTGTTTTTGGCTGTTGGCTGTTGGGAGTGTACAAAAAAGGGATGTAACAAAGATAGTGAAATCAGGCTCAGCCAGTTTAACAATTGATGTCTACACACAGAGTGATTGCCCTCTCAAACTAATGCAGTGGAGAGCATATGGAGGCTAACAGCAGAGAAACACTGCAGGCAGACTTTGATGCATTTAATATTTCCGAGAAGCTAGGATTTCTCCTTGAAGAGCCACTGGTACGTGTCATTGTCAACTTGTCTTTACTCATATAACAGGCATTTCCTGTCAATTTAGTATTCTTCATTCAAAATAGATCTGAAATTAGATTTTAATTTGTCATGACAATAATTATACTGTGTATATATAATGGCAAAGACATCAGCAGCACACATGTAGCACCTCTGGGCTGGAACTGATATACTTGTTTTTTAGTAGGATTATGTCAAATTAATATTACAGTGAAAGCCCGTCTCTTAAAGTTTCTATTGAATGGGCGTGCTCACTGTCACACAGTTCATTGTTGCTGCCAAAGCTCCGACTGCAAGTCAAAAGGCAGCAACACAGCAGGATCTGAGTCTGTCCGCAGAGGGTTGGTTTCTGAAGAATTGGACCTTGTGTCACCGATCACAAGCATTACTAAAAACTAAATAGAAACAGACAATCTTCTTGCTGATAATCTTGTTTACTTATGTCATATAATGGTTCAGTATTCACTTGAGACTGTTTCATAACCAGTTGAGAGTTCCTCCTGTAAGTTTGAAATGCCAAATTGTTACACAAAATCTTTTATGTCTATGGAGACATTTCGTAAAAATGAAATTGTACATCATGAAAAGAAATAGAATTAGAATTATTCATGTCTAAAGGCTGCTAAACTTATTTATTTGCATTGACATAAAATAAATAAGTAAACATCTGCATGAAACACAGCCTACTCGTCCGTTTAAATAATGATTTTCCATCTGGGCATCCCCTGTTTTCTGCTTGGTAAATTTTCTCAGCTTTCTACTGCCTCCCTCTTTTAAATAGCTTTCTCTCTCTGATTGATAGCACCAATCATTCCCTGACATGCAGGTCAGGCACCATAGCAAACATAAGCTGATGATGTTACTGATTACACTCTACATGAAAATCCACCATGCAAAAACACAATAAAAAAATCAACGAGTAAGTCAGTTTAAAAAAAAATATTTGTCTAGACTGACCTTCCAGACTATTATCGGGAGTGGTTAGACCTGGCAAACAATCTCTCACATCTCATAGAGTCGCGGAAACTACGGGATCTGGTTCACAAGGTGAGACTGAGCAATTCCTTCTCTACCCATTCATGTAAATCATGTGTGAGCCCCTGATGGTTTTTAATGTTCTTGAGAATGGAAATGTTAAAAGCGAATGTCTGATCACAATCCAGATGCCGGTGTTAAGTCTCCATCTCTTGAGTGACCATCGGGAGCTCAGGCTGGCTCACCTAGCGCTGGGGTTCATCAGCATGGGATATGTATGGCAGGAAGGACAACATGCACCTGCTCAGGTAAAACACTACAGTGCAATGGAATAAGGGATGGTAAAACAAAAGAGTCAGCGGTGTTCTGGCAATGCAACATATAAGACAAAGAGTGTATAAGTATGTAATTAGGTGCAGCGATACTTTGAGCTAAACGCTATCATGACCGTGCTTATACGCTGATGTGAAGAAGGTATAACGTTTAAATGTTCACCGTGTAAGTTTAGCTTGTTCTATGAACCATGAACATCTGTTCAAACATTTTGTACCAATCCATCGAGTACGTGCTGCGGAGATATTTCACAGCATGAGTGCAAGTTTGGACCAAGGAGTGACACCAGAAGAAAAGTAAGGAGAATGATCAAAGTCAGCAGGATCCATCCCCTGGGCACCAAAATATCATGGAAATCCATCTAAATATTTCAGTCTAGATCAAAGTGTTGGACTGACCAACATACTCTGCCTTCCCTAGATACATACTAAAAACCTCGGAGAGGTGTCACTACTAGGTTTATATATGTTTTTTGTTTTGACAGATTCTACCAAAAGCCATAGCCGTGCCCTATTGGTTGGTATCTAACAGGCTCGGCCTTCCGCCCATCCTGACTTACGCAGATTCCATTTTAGCCAACTGGAAATTAAAGGATCCCACAGGGTGAGTAATGCTGTTTCATTGCCTCATTAATGACTTGACTTCATGCCCATGGTCCACTAAAACTCTTTTAGAATGATAATAACATTACAATACAACTGTATATGTTTAATTTTCAGTCACTCGGCCAGAAAACTTGCCAGTTTTTTCTTTTTCCACTAAGGTTCATTTTCATTTCAGGGATATGGGAATTGGGTAAGTAAGAGGAAACTCCAACATTGTCCGACTGCATTTTCACATGATTTCTTTATTCTGGTCCTCGTGACGTATATTTTCAAAACATCATTTTCAAAAATAGGAACTTGGACTTGATATTTTCGTTTCCTGGTGGGGAAAGTAGCAGGGGATTTTTCCTGGTGTCATTGTTGGTTGAGATGGCTGCCAGTTCAGGCATAACGGTTAGTACCGGCTGCTGTTGCTCTTCCTCTTTATCATGGTACCTCTTTCTGAAATTTAGCCTTATGCTGTGTCCATCTGACCCATTCCATTTTGTGTCCCATCCACATGCTTTGTGTGTCTTTGTCCCTTGTCACTCAGTGATGGATCTTTTTAAACTCTAACCAGGGGGCTCTGCAGGTGATGCATGCCATAAAAAACTCAGACCTCATCGCCATACAGAAAGGTCTCATACAAGTGACTCAGTCTTTAAAGAAGATGAAGGAAACTTTCAAACTCATGCACAGTAAGTTCAAATTAAACCTAGGCCAATCTAATCAATTTAAACTAATCAATGTACATGCTGTGCCTTTTATGAAGGCAGAGAAACCAAAGGTAATTAAAATAACTGAATGTGTGGTATTTCCAGACCATGTGGATTCAACTGCGTTTCATGAGACATTGAGGATTTTTTTCTCGGGGTGAGTTTTAGGTGCAGATGAGATGATGAATTCCCTTCTTCTTCCTTCTACCTTCCACTTTTCTCTTTTAAGGCACTGTACATATAAAATGGTACTGTGTGCTTATAATTGGATCTGTAAAAAAAAAAAAGGTTTATAGTATGTATGCATTTGAACTGTTTTAGATGGCGAGACAACCCCATGTTTCCAAGGGGGCTGTTATATGAAGGTGTGAGCAATGAGCCAATTCCGTTATCGGGCGCAAGTGCAGCCCAGAGTTCAGCCATTCAGGGCTTTGATGCTTTGCTGTGCATCCAGCATGAGGATGAGGCAGGTAATGATGCATTTCCTCCCACCTTTGACCCCCATCAGATGCTTCTCATGAATGAATCACTCTGTTTGTGCAGTTGATTTCTCTGACAGAAGAAGAGAGGTTGTTATTTTCTTTCTTTTAAAATCTGTTTTCTTTTCTCTTCATTGATTCGGCTTTCTAGGTGCCTTCCTGACGCGCATGAAGGATTACATGCTTCCCGCCCACCGTCATCAAATAGAAACTCTGTCTGTCAGTCCATCTCTGCGAGACTTCATCCTGTCCAACTCCAGCCCTGATCTCTGCCAGGCCTACAACTCTTGTGTTTCAGCGCTGGTGGATTTACGGAACTACCACTTAAATGTTGTGGCCAAGTACGTCGTCGTGCCTGGTAACCGCGCCCGCGCCATGGGCTGCCCGCTGAGCGGCGTGAGCACTGAGTGGAACGTCAAAGGGACCAGCGGCTCCAACTATATGGTCTTCCTAAAGAGTGTTCGTAATACCACTCAAAAAGCACTGATCTTAGAGGGGCCACATGTCATTTAAATAGTATAACATGCACCAGCCAACACTTGTTTATCCAAATGCTCTTAAGGTTAAATTTATATATGTTTAAAAAAAAAAAATCAACAAACATCACCTCCATTATTCTAGTCAGACAATTGTATCCGTCATTATTACAATTCAAGTCTCAGTCAAATTGCTGGGTCAGCGGTGCAAATCTCTGTATTACAGTGCTTGGTAAATGTTTAGGGTGCTCCGATGCATCCAAAGATGAACATTGTATTTGTGCTGACTTGTGACATCACTGCTGGGTGTGGCCAGACGGACTCAAAAGTTTGAACCAGAGGAGGCAATAAAACACTGCTTCAGAGCCTGGGATTAAATTAAGTTTTTTTTCTTGACAACTACTATAAATGGTTAAAAAGGTCAAATAAAAGGTTGAATGTTTTATGTATTTTTCTTTTCTTAAACTGCAATTTACTCAAACATACTTAACATAATCACATGATGTGATTGTAAAAACTTTTACAGACCACGCTACAGAGAGGGACTACTTTAGGGTTGCATTTATTTTATTTTGGTTTTATTTGTATCAATTAAATAATTTGGAGTTTACAAAATCTGAAACCTCAATGTTACATTGTTGTACTAATGTTTGTTAAAAATAAATGGTTTCTTCTTAGCAGCCAGCTCGTTTGTCTAACTGTTTTGTTGCTGTCGCTGAGCCGGGCTGTGACAAAATACACACAATGATACCAATAATTTCAAATAGAAGAAAAGCATTTTTCTTTTTTTAATTGATAGACTAATTTGGCTTTTGTAAATAGAATCTGAAAATGTGAACTCCTACGTGTTTAAGAGGAATAAGGCAGAGAAAGGAGACACATGTAGAGAGAACCTTGAGCTGTGAAAATAGGAAATAGAAATAGAGGAAGTAAATACTGTAGGAACCGAATGCTAGAGGACGAAATAAAAGCAAAAGAGAATCAGCTGAGGTGAATGAAAGAGACAGACATGGTGGGAGAAGGATGGATTTGGGATTAGGTCACTTCGTTTGAATGACCGGAAACCCCCATTCGCCTGAGCCTTCAGGTCTTGAAGTGTCCCTTCTTAGTATTGAGCAATAATCCCGTTAGAAGAGAGAAGAAGGAGCTCAACCACTCTGCCGCTGCTGAGCCCTGGTCATGGTCAGTCCCTGCTTCACTAAAGCACAAAAGATGTAAAATGAGAACTGTCTGACACCGGGTGAATGCAGCTCCGCCTGTAACTACACCTAGTACGGTAGCATTCAAGCAGAAGGTTCTCCATTCTGTATTCCCATTTCAATTTCTACTATATATTGTCAATCATACTTAACATAGAAACACAGATTTATTTTGATATGTAACAATTAGATAGGTCTATGTTAAAGCCACTGGTTTCAATTATTCTAACTTTGTTTCAGAGAATACTGAGATACTATAATAACCATGAGCCTCAACGGCCATTGCTATTGAGAATATTCCTGTCAGATGCACAAGCCAAAATTAAAAGTATACTGATTTCCCAATGTAACTAATGAAATCATTTTTAGGTTGAGATGATTGGAGGTTTCTTACCAAAATGCAGCTTGGGAGTCTTAGTTAACTTCTCACACACACACACACACACACACACACACACACACACACACACAAACTTGTACCTCTAACTTAACTAAGAAACTGATATTTTCTAACATAATCTTCTGTACTGATGAGTCAACTTGGAAAGTGTCATGCCAATCAAAGCTGTAGGAGTGCTCCAACTGTGAGTCACGTAACATTGACTTGAATGAATAGAACCTTTTTTTCCGAAACCAGGAGCGCCTTAAACAGCTCCTCTCACTTTGCAAGACAAGGAGCACACTAGATCACCTGTAGTTGAGATTCTTTTAATTGTGATGTAGAAACAGTAGAAAAATGCATAATATTGCACATAATCACTAAATTGCACTTTCTCAAGTTACAGATCTTTGCATGGAAATTGGTGACCTGAATAATGTTATCTACTGCCTAGTCTAACGATGGGAGGCCACTCAGGCCAGTATGAGTCTTCCGGACATTTATCCATCATCTACATACAAGCTGCTGTTATGAAATTTCTTTGAAGTAAATACCTTCTTTGTAACAGCGTACAAGTTCAGTATCATTGCTACATCATCGATGTGTTTTTTTTGTACTTAACCAAAGCTGGTGGCTACAATTCTCTACCAAGCTCTGCTGTAAGATTGCTACCATACTCCGTTAGCACTGTATAGCCCTTCTATCCTTGCTAGTTCAGTGCCCAGTTGTGTGTCTGCAAAAATAAAAGTTGTTTGTTTTTACAAGATGTAAGGCGCAGTTGAATGGCAAGATTAATCACTATACAAAATAAAAAAACTACACTTCAAATGTAAGCTAACCTAGCATTGAATAAATTACTTAGAAGTAGATTAGGTTTAAGGTTGCACAATGCGTGACTGAGAGAAAACTTGAAGAGAAATGTCAAAATAGCCTTTACTTTTTGTTGGAAATGAAAAACTAAATAAAACCTTTTAAGTTATTATACAAAATATTCTGCCTCAAAAGTAGTCAAAACATATATGTTGTTAAAAAGATTTTGATCTCACCCAGAAGAATTCTGCACTTTTAACAATTGTACCTACTTCAAAAGGGGCCCAAACATATATGTATATGTATGTATATATATATATATATATATATATATATATATATATATATATATATATATAAATGTATTTTCATAGTACTTTGCTAAAAAAAGATTCAGATATTCTAAAATATAAATTCTGAATATTATGTGACAGTGTAGCCAACAGAAAGGACACCATGACTGAGGCAAAGTTGGCTGGCTAGTTGGTTGGTTGCACAGTGAGCTAAATGGAGAGTAAGAAAGAAAGACCGAGAGATAAAGCAGATATATAACAGAGTTATACAGAGAGGGAGGAAACAGGAGTTATAACCAAAAGCAGGCAGACGTTCAGTCGGACAGACAAACTAAGCAGGATGTTGACAGATAATGAGGAAGAAGAGAGAATAAACGGGCCATAAGAACAGCGCTGACACACTGCCATGTGCTGTACGGTGTTTCAGTCTTTCACGCATGTTCCCCTCAATAGTCAAATGTTTGTGCTTTGCCGGAGGTGGGGCTGATGTCCATTCAAAGGTAATAGCTTCACTCATAAAAGGCCCTCCACGTGGCGCCTCCTCTTGTTGCCAAGCAGTATGCTCTAAGGGGAAGAAGACCAAAAGTGCATTGTGGGCAATAAAAAGTCAGACATATACACTATGAGTTGCATTGGTAGCACTTTATAATAACTACACACTATGTAGCATTAGTAAAGCATTAGTATACACTTAATTCATCATTTATAAAGCATTTTAATTGGATTGGTCTACTTACAACTGAGGTGGCGCGTGCTGTCTCAGGACCTCTAGTTAGTGAGAAGCTTGCTACCTGGCTAGCTAGCAAACAAGTCACAGCTTGACTTGAGCTAGATACTCAATCAATAATATGTATGTGCCAGCAAACTATGAAACATACTCAATACTTGTACCACTGATGGGCATGGCCCCCCATCACCATCATATGGATGTTCTTTATCACTTTGTGTTGTGTCTATTTCCCTTTTCTGTTGAGAAGATAAGACTTTTGTTAGCTTTGAGGCACTGCTGGCCTTTCAATGTCATTTATAAATGTGTTGTAAAGCATGGATAGTCCTCACTTTAGATGGGGTCCCACAAATACTTAACTAATACTTAACTAGTAACTAACTGAATTAATCTTGAATTGCAGTATTAAAACACGTTTATAAAGCACATGTTAAACATTAGTGCATCATATATATAAGTCCTTAATAATTGGTTTGCTATATATATTACTTAATTACAAATGGGAATCCATCATTTATAAAGTATGACAACCTAATAGTAAAAACACATAATAGTCAAGCTTATTAATCAAGAATAGAACATTTATAACTGTGTTTATGAACTGAACACTAATGAGTTATTAATGAGTATTCATGTTGGAACAATGCTTTATAAATGATTTAAGTCTTTACTCATGCTTTACTAATGCTAAATAGTGTGTAGTTATTATAAAGGGCTACCGTTGCATTTAACCAGCAGATTAAAACAAAAACATCCATATTTACACAGCTAAGAAACATATATATATCCCAAAGCTCACCTAGTTTTTGCAGGTGTGTGTCCATCCTCTTCAGCGAACATGCCAGAAAAAGGTTTGACAGAATCTAAAATGTTTGTTGTCTCTGCTCTCCCCCAGCTGACTTAATGTGCAGTCTCAACTCAGTACCCCCAATGAACTGGTTTCTGTCGTTATCCATCCTCATGTGTTGATCACTCCCTCTGAATATTCCCTCATCCATGTCGAGAGTAGCAGGGGTATTATTTTGCCCAGCAAAAAGGCTGCTTCCAAAGCCTTCATGTTTCAGTCAGAGGAACCAGAGTTTCCAACGAGCATGCTTTTTGGACTCTGTCTTGGATTTGCGTTTCGGGGTGGATGTGAATACTTCATTGGAGTAAGGGAGAGCGGGACACTGTTGGCTGTCCAGGGGGCAAAGTCTCTTCATCAGGGTCTGTAGCTTGTCCTCCTGCAGTTTGAAGTCCAGCTCGACACTGTAACACGAGCAGAAGAGGCAGAGTGTTAGATCATTTACACTATGCAGTTCAGTATTTTACTTTAAAAAAAAAAAAGGGTTTGACAGAAGATTTCCTGATTTAAGATCAAGTGCGTTCATCTGTAGATTTTTAAAGTTAGCAATTTATCTTTTTAGAGGTTGTAACATTTCTGACTCTTCTTTTTTATATTAGTAATCCACTGATGTCCAGATGGAGGCTGGGAGGGAGGCAAACCGTTCAATTGCACTGTCAGACACCCTGGCAGCACATATCTCTCGCAGCACATATCCACATTTCAGAGACTCCCCCGAGTAATAGAGTTCCTTTGCATCATGTCTGTATTTTGTATGGATGCAGTCAAAGGGCTTTCCCTGCATATATTATATTTGTATAAAAAAAGAGCCAGAAAATGGGTTGCTCCTGACACCAGACCTCCATATCTGCCAGTATAATCCCAGGCTGGTCAGTGTCTGATTTTGTTTCCGGCACCGTAGTTGAACTCTCTCTCCAATTAAATCTCTCAGGCCTGAGAATAAATGTAGGGCTTAATCCCATCCAAATGAAACCACTGAGAGGCCAAGCATATCCTGATTAACTGCCTGTATTCAAGGGATAAATGCGTTATTATACACCATCTCCTTTCACTTTATTGCTTTTGATTTGTAGTGTTCTGTTAATGTACATATTCCTGGGGTATGCAATAAATTGTGGTAGCATCCGAGTGGAAATAAAAGATAATGAATCATCTGCTATGTGCCTGCCAAAGTGACACAAAGTGACACACAAACCGTACCTGATAATAAAATGTTCTGTCGCTTCTTGGTTTTGGGCGTTTTTGAGTCATCCTCATTTCATTTATATTTTATCACTGCCAACATTACTTAACACAGCATTTCAGAAGCCCAGTGAATACTGCGATTTACAAAGCTTTTTTTTTTCTGTCATTCAAACTGTGGGGGATTAAAGGTGGAGGGGAGTGAAGCTGCTGAAAGAGATGACATCTGACATGTCAAGGTCAAACATGTAGTCCTCTCCTTGTCTGCAGGCACACAAATAGACGTTGTGGCACAAAGCTCGGCCTGATAGGGTAACGGCTTTGATGGGCAGCGTAATTAGTTCGCTGAAGGATATGCTATACTCAAAGTGACAATGAATCCTGGGAACTGTCTTCACCCTTAAGATAAGTGTCGGTTAAGAACAGAGCTCTATTAAAGCCTTCCGGGGAGACATCGCATGGAGGGCTGGATAGTAGTTTGGCTGGCCTGGACTTACAATGAATCAATGCACTGGATTATACGAAAAGCAAGTCAGAAATGTGCAAGATTCTGTGGCTGCTTGAAACTCCTCATTATTGATATAAAAGGGTAGTTTCAAGGATGTTTTGCTGTATCAAAACCAAAACCTCTTTTCACCTGGTGCTTTGCTCGTTTTTCATTTTCCTACGTGCTTTTTTTTAACTTATTTCCACTTCAAATAAAAGCTCACACACTTGCAGGTAAACACTGATGACGGTGAGAAACTCTGTTTTTAGATTAGACTGAAGCCTTTATCTTGACAGAACTGCTGTTTCTTGCAGTATGTGATGGACGCATCTCTTATTCACATCATCAATTGCTTCATTTCCTTCAGCTTTTATCCGTAGTTTCATCTTTTTGTTGGATGTAAAAAAAAATTAAACTGCAAGGGTCTTTTACGACTGCTGTTTAAAGAACGTCGACTTGACAGAAATCAGAGAAGAATCACAGCAGCACAGTGCAACACAGAATAGCCTCAGCAATTATTAAGCAATTAATCACTTGGCAGATCACTGCAATTACTGTACGCTGTGGACAAATGCCACGGTGGGAAGCCCAAGGCAGCGCTGTACGACGTGGGTGGCACCGGGGAGCAGGTGCCTCAGCAAACAAAAGCCATATATCTAAGATCATCTCTGTGCACAAAACAGATTGAAGCAGCTGGAGACAGGGAGGCTTTTCTAGGGCATTCAGCAAAGCAGATTAATCATCTCTTTAGCTATGCAGTGTGAGTAGCTGTTGCTGTGATCAGCAGCGAGCCGTTTGTTTGTCTGTGGTCGTGGTGTGCTGAGCACCATTCAATGATTGTTGCTCCTGGGAGGGCTACATGCTGCCGTGAGATGTCTTTTTAGCGCGGCATACTCTACGGTGTATGTACCTGCTCGCCGTTTTTCTCTGTTCTTTCTGCTGCCGGCACCAAAGTCATTTCTCCTCTGGTGATTTCCCCTTTGGCCATTCAAAGTTTAAACTCTCCACTTGACAAGATGAGTGGTTCAGGCCCAGTATAGTGTAACATCTTCAGATCTATGACAGGTCACAGTAGAATGAATCACGAGAGGCTGACAGTTATTTCCTCCCCTGACAGGCAACCGTTGAAGCAGATGCTGAATTCTTCCCCTGTCATGTATACCAGTTATGAAAGCCATTGTTGTTGTCTATGACACAGCCTTACAGACGCACAAAGAAAAACCCAAGCTCGTTAATGAGAACAAAATAGAATAAACAATCTTGACAATTGTTCACTCCAAAAAAAAGAAAAACACAGCTCCACCATCTCAGCATGGGATACAAGTGCTAATTAGCTCATTGCATCTCATCATATTGCTTTCCCTGAACCTAACTGTTTTTCAAAGTCATTGTTAGTTCCAAATTGGAAACAACTACATTGCATACTTTGATTCAAATGCTGCTTTTTATTCAACACAGCATGATAGGAATACAATCTTTTCATGCTTTCATCTGAGTACGTTTGTTAAACTGGGCTTCTTGCTGTATACTCCAGGTTTAATCAGTGGCAGACCGCCTACAAGTTGCTTCAGATGCTCTCGTGAATCTTGTTTAAACTACTTGTTCGAAATGTAGATAACAAGGGAATATGAAGAGCAGACGATGGAGACAATTCGATCGTCTCTGTGTTTGAGTTGAATGTTTCAGTTCCATACTACTACTACGGCGACAACTATTACCACTAATAATAATAATACACATTTAAAAAAAGTGATATCTAACCAGCCAGATTTGTTTGGTTTGGTTAAAACATTCTCAGGGTTCATTAATCCGGTTGGTAGGATTTGTTTGAGCTGAGAAAGCTGTCAATCCATCCCCGGGGTCTCGACACGCTTCCAAAGGGACTCTGGTGTGGTTTGTTTACGGGTTTTATAGAAGCAGATATGGTGTTTTAGCATGCTTTCAAAAGCTAAACTGCTAACTCCATCTGCTGATCAATGGATTGTATTGGTCTGTGTGAAGCATGTATAGGTCAATCGTGGGTTAATTCAGCAACTAATGCACAGTTTTATGTTTTCAGCTGTAAGGAGAAGCATTTTGAATTCGCTACCGCTCTGATTTGTGGCCCTGACTGACCTTTTCTCCATTGCAATGCCAGCGGTGGCTCGGAGTGGGACAAGACAATTTCTCAGTAACAAAGTAAAACCAGAAACAATCTGCATGACCAGACACCACTAGAGACTTATCTTTCCTTCGTATGAAGGGACTCCATCAGGGATCCATTTGTCCCCTGATGAGATGGACACTGTCATTATAGTTATTCCCATAATGTATAGTACATTCAGCCTCTCTATCTCTTTCTCTCATTTACTTGCCATGTGTACGCCCTATTTGTTGCAGTGATGTATGAGATGCTGCAGTAAACCGGAGGGTGGGCAGAGCTGAAGTCTGGATAAGACTTGTAGATTGACTACCGGAGCTCAGCAACTACTCCTGAAGTTCTGAATTTATCGTCTATACTGGAACAACCCTGTCTCCTAAAAATTACGTTCCCCCAGAACTAATACGCATTCCCAATTACGTTTGATCAGAAACGTATCTCCTCCCTGATTATGTTTGTGTTTGACATATTACACATACGTTGATTATACACGTATAGGTTGATTAAACACGTATGTTGATTATACACGTATTTTTGTTTTATTGTTTTTATGTTTGTGTTTGACGTATTACAAATACGTTTATAATCGTGTGTTTGTGTTATTGTTTTCTTGCTTTATTTAAGCATAGTGTAGCGACCCTGTACAGGCGTCTGTTAGTGGGGAGGGGTCGGTCAGGGGGCCTCTCACTCTCTCCGGCCAATCACAGGGAAGCAGCGTGCTCTTGGTAGGGTTGCGGCCTGTGATTGGTGGAGTAGGGGAGTAGGCGGGTGGTTAAGGAGGAAGTGACGTGTGTTGTGGTATATTATGCTAGTGTGGGGGATGCTACGTGTGCAACTGTTAGCGAAGAGCCTGTTGACAATCCTGTGACCACTGTTGTAATAAAAACCAGAAAGTTAACGCAACCCAACGTCTGCGTGTCGTATCTGTGGACGTTACACTGGTGTCAGAAGTGATTTACCGGACGTGAGTACGCCGTTGTGGAGCTAACCGAGCGGAGCTAACCGAGCGGAGCTAGCGGTTAGCTTACCAGCGATAATGGCCCGCGCCTAGAGAACGAAGATGAAGGAGGAGGAGAGAAGCATGGAGGAGGAAGGAGCTGTCGGATGGACGGACAGCGCGCCCAGGAGCTTCACAACAGCGACCAGAGAGGCGCGGGACCGCTTGAGAGAGGCTACGGTCAGGATGGCTAGAGATGCAGGCATGAGCCCCTCGCCGGCGATTCCCGCCGTTTCTCCGGGGAATCGGCGCGACGACAGCGACGTTCAGCGCACCTTTGCAGCCCCGTCAATAAAGACACCCAGATATTCTGGTAAGTCAGACTGGGACGCTTTCCTAGCCCAATTCGAACTGTTGGCCCATGCAGGGGGGTGGCCCATAGAGACAAAAGCCCTGCAGCTGGCGCTGTGCCTCACAGACGATGCGCTGTCGTGTTTGCTGTTGCTGAGCCCAGAAGAAAGGCGAGACTACCACGCGCTGGTGGGGTCTCTGCAGAGACGTTTTGGACAGTGTGTGCAGCCTGGATTACTGCGGAACGAGTTGAACAATCGCTGCAGGAAACCAGGGGAGCCGCTACGAGCGTTAGCCAACGATGTTGAGAGCCTATCACGGAGAGCGTACAACCATATGCCCCCCGGAGTACAGAGCGAGCTGGCACGAGACCAGTTCATCAGGGCCATCCACCCAGCAGACTTGCGGGTTCAAGTGCAGCTGCAGCACCCAAAGTCCCTCCAGGAGGCCTTAGAGATGGCTGTGGAGAGGGAGAATGTGGGGAGTATAATGGCCGGGGACGGTCGGAGAGAAGGACTACAGATGGTGAGGACTGCAATGGCGAGGCCCGCGGAGGAGGAGAGACCAGCATGGCTGACCGAGGTGACGGAGCTGATCAGGGCTGTGTCGCTGCAACAAACAAACCGGCCACGGCCAGGTCCCAGGCTTTGTTGGGGGTGCGGTCAACCGGGGCACTTAGCCAGAGAGTGCCCCACGTCAAGCAGGCCGCAGGGAAACGCCTCGGGGCCCGTATAAAGGAGGATATGCGGACCCTGTCGATAACTCCAACCCCAGGCCCACAAGCATCTACAGCGGAGGAGGGAGCCCAGCAGCACAACCGGGGGGGCCAAGGTCCGCGTGCCACAGAATCCGATGTCGACTCGGGTCTGGAGCCTGTCGTGGCGGTGGGGCGTACGGGTAAGGGCGACTCTTGTTATGTTACGGTTATGGTGGAGGGAGTGGCCTGCCTGGCTCTAGTGGACACCGGGTCAACAGTGACATTAGTAAGACCAGATATGGTTCCAGATAAGACTGTACTTGAACCCACCTCGGTGCGTCTGCGCACGGTCACGGGAGAGTTGGCTCCCATGGAGGGCAGAGCGAGGCTGACATTATCAGTGGGGGGGGGTGACAGTGTGCCACCTGGTGTGGGTAGCAACAGTACAAGACCCGTGCATATTAGGTCTGGACTTTTTGAAGGCAGCGGGCTGCCAGCTGGACCTTCAACAGGGCACAGTGAGCTTCCAAGGAGGGCCGTATGTCAAAATGAGCCCCACCCTTATTCCTTCCCTGGCCCCGTCCGTCCCGTCAGCGAGTGCGGCGGAGGCGGAACCCGAAGATCGGTTCCCCCCCTCTGTTTCCGCAGAATCAGGCGTTCCCTCATCCGCGGCTGACCCCATCGCGCAGGAAGAGGACAAAGAGTTGCTGGGGGCAATGAAAGCAATATGGGACAAGAACCGGGACGGGTTGCACCCCCGTCAGCAGGAGCAGCTGTGGCAGACTCTATGGGAGTTCCGGGGCATCTTCGCCAGGAATGAAGAAGAGGTGGGACAAACTCACCTAGCGGTGCACATGATAGACACAGGGGACGCAAGGCCTATTAAGTGCCGCCCCCGCCGCCTTCCGCTGGCGCGCCAACATGCTTGTGATGAAGCAGTGGCAGGCATGCTCCAAGCCGGCATTATAGAGCCTTCAGACAGTCCATGGGCGGCAGCTGTGGTCATGGTGCCAAAGAAGACGCGGGGCTGGAGACTCTGCGCAGACTACAGGCCGGTGAACGGGGTAACACGGAAGGATTCGTACCCGCTGCCCCGTATCGATGAATCCCTGGACCTGGTCTCAGGGTCCTCGTGGTTTTCCTCACTGGACCTCCGCAGTGGCTACTATCAGGTGCCGCTCGCCCCGGAGTCTCGACCAAAGACGGCGTTCTGCACCGGGCGGGGACTGTGGCAGTTTAAGGTCCTGAGTTTTGGACTGTGCAATGCCCCTGCCACATTCGTCCGGTTAATGGACAAGGTGTTGGAAGGGGTTCCCCGTGAGCAGTGCCTGGTCTACCTGGACGACATTCTGGCACATGGCAACTCGTTCGAGTGCGCGCTTGCATCACTGCGGTTGGTGCTGGGCAGAATCAGGTCAGCGGGCCTGAAACTGCACCCGGAGAAGTGCCACTTTCTTCAGAGGGAGGTGTCCTTCTTGGGTCACAGGGTAGGGGCCGAAGGCGTCGGCACCTTACAGGAGAAAGTGCAGGCAGTCGCCGACTGGCCAACTCCCACCAATCCGAAACAGTTGAAAAGCTTCCTGGGCCTGTCCTCTTACTACCGGAGATTTGTACGAGGGTTCGGGGGGACAGCTGCTCCGCTGTTCCAGTTGCTCCAGAAGGACAGGGAGTTCTCCTGGACGGAGGAGTGCCAGGCAGCGTTCGACAGACTGCGGTGTGCCCTGATTGAGGCTCCGGTGCTGGCTGCCGCCGACCCCAACTTGCCTTTCACATTGGACACGGATGCCAGCGGGGGGGGTGTCGGGGGAGTACTCTCGCAGTCAAGACCAGAAGGGGAACGGGTGGTGGCGTACTTCAGCCGCTCATTCAGCAAGGCTGAGCGCCGCTACTGCGTTACCCGCAGGGAGCTCCTGGCGGTAGTGCTAGCAATCCGACACTTCAAATACTACCTGTGCGGGCGGGCATTCACTGTGAGGACGGACCACGCGGCTCTGCAGTGGCTCATGTCGTTCAAGGAGCCGGAGGGGCAGGTGGCCAGGTGGCTGGAGGAGCTCCAGTCGTTTGAGTTCGTCGTGGAGCATCGGGCTGGGGCACGGCACACCAATGCCGATGCGCTCTCACGTCGCCCTTGTGCCGCCGACGAGTGCCGGTACTGTGAAAGAAGGGATTCCCGAGAGCAGGAGCTGAGGGAGGAGGAGGGGGACTGCGCGGCGGTAAGACGGCTGGAGGAGGTCACGGAGCGGCAAGCGGTTGACCTGGCCGAATGGAAACGCCAACAGAGTCAGGACACGGACTTACAGGCAGTCATACAGTGGGTGGAGGCCGGGCAGCGGCCGGCGTGGGAAGAGGTTGCAGGCTTCTCTAAATCCCTCAAAGGCCTGTGGGCACAGTTTGAATCGCTACGCCTGAGTCTGGGTGTACTCCAGCGGGCATGGAAAGAGCCTGCAACAGGGGAGGCAAAGTGGCAGATGGTGGTCCCCAAGGGGCTGCGTGTCGCAGTGCTAGAGTCCATGCACGGGGCTGCAGGGTCCGGACACTTCGGCGTGTCCAAAACACTACGTCGCCTACGTCGGGGCTTCTACTGGGGACAGTGCAGGAGGGATGTGGAGGATTTCTGCCGTCGCTGTGATCTCTGCACGGCACGAAAGGGACCCCCAGGGCGCTCGCGTGCAGCGCTACAACAGTCCCTTGTGGGGGCACCGATGGAACGAGTGGCCGTGGATGTGGTGGGGCCGCTGCCTCGCTCGGACGGAGGGAACCGCTACGTTCTCACCGCCATCGACTACTTCACCAAGTGGCCAGAGGCGTACGCGATTCCGGATCAGGAGGCAGAGACAGTTGTGGAGGCGCTGGTGGGAGGAATGTTCAGTCGGTTTGGGATTCCAGAGAACATCCACAGCGATCAGGGCAGGAACTTCGAGTCCCGAGTGTTTGCCAGCATGTGCGAGCGCCTGGGCATGCATAAGACGCGCACCTCCCCTCTGCGTCCTCAGAGTGATGGGTTGGTGGAACGGTTCCACCGCACCATGGGCCAGCAGCTGGCCATCCTTACATCGCAACATCAGCGCGACTGGGACAAACATTTGCCTCTAGTACTCATGGCGTGTCGCTCGGCAGTGCAGGAGTCTTCGGCCTGTACGCCTGCCCTCCTCATGCTGGGGAGGGAGCTCCGCACCCCTGGCGAAATGGCTTTTGGTCGGCCCCCGGAAGCCCCGGATATTCCACCAGGGCCCGAATTCGCCAGGAGACTACAGGATCGCCTCGAATCTGCCCACGAATTCTCGAGAGGTCAGCAGCTGAACGCCGGGGTGAGGCAGAAACGGAATTATGATGTAAGGGAAAGGGGGCAGCACTTTCGAGCTGGAGAGCTGGTGTGGGTGTACAACCCGCAACGGAAGAAGGGGCGGTGCCCAAAGTTGGACAGTCAATGGGCCGGCCCATGCAGAGTTCTGGAGCGGGTGGGAGAGGTCGTGTACCGGGTGCAGCTGCCGCCCAAGGGGAGGAGAGTGGTGCTTCATCGGGACCGTCTAGCCCCGTACAGAGGGACGTCGTCTCCACTGGCAAGGGGGCACTCGTCACAGCACGGCAGCAGTGGGCAACCTCCGGAGGCCCTGGAGGGGGGAGCTCCGCCAGAGACTGAGGCGGCAGAACCCGTCGCCGCGTCAACCCCACAACTGGGCCGGCCGCGAAGGCAGAGAAGGGCCCCGGTTGCCCTCAGAGACTTTGTAGTGCAGTATAAGTGAGACCGGACAGTTCAGAAAGGGCAAGAATGCGCCCTGGTCTCACTGGAAGTGATGGTAGTCCACCCTGATCTTCCCAAAAAAAACAAAAACAAAAAAAAAAACATGCTGTTTAGTGTTCTTTGTGGGGTCATCTGTGTAGTTATGTGTTCGGGGATAAGGCGGGTGGTTGGTGTGGTTCCTTGTGGGCAAGGATCTTTGTATGGGGGGGGTAGTGTAGCGACCCTGTACAGGCGTCTGTTAGTGGGGAGGGGTCGGTCAGGGGGCCTCTCACTCTCTCCGGCCAATCACAGGGAAGCAGCGTGCTCTTGGTAGGGTTGCGGCCTGTGATTGGTGGAGTAGGGGAGTAGGCGGGTGGTTAAGGAGGAAGTGACGTGTGTTGTGGTATGTTATGCTAGTGTGGGGGATGCTACGTGTGCAACTGTTAGCGAAGAGCCTGTTGACAATCCTGTGACCACTGTTGTAATAAAAACCAGAAAGTTAACGCAACCCAACGTCTGCGTGTCGTATCTGTGGACGTTACAATATTTTAATTTTTAAACGCTGGGGAGAAAAAAGAAAGGAGGGGCGGGGTGAGGCCAGTGACGGCCGGCCGCGCCGGGTGCCGGGCGCCGGTTGCCGGCCGCACCGGGAGCCCGAGAGTCCGCCGCACCGGGAGCCGAAGACCGTTTGCCCGCCGTTGTTAGGCCGGTAACGGGACGGTCTTCAGACCGCTTGCACCGGGGCTCGCTCTTCAGACCGCTTGGCCGCCGCCGTTAGGCCGGCGGTAACAGCCTCCTTCGCGCCGGCTCCGGTCTTCTCTGAGTCGGGTTGTTTGTGAATGCAGCCCAAAGTGTGTGATAAACTCCATCTAGTGCAGTAAACCACTGCGATCATCAGCAGACACTCGGATCTCTGTGGTCACATCAAGTGCAGAATTTGACGTGAAAATTATTCAAATGGTCGGAAGGAGTCACGGGACCCAACATCCGGTTTTCAAAATACTAACTGATATGAATGTGCTCAGAACATTTCTGACCACATCCACACATCTTAACTGTAACAGTCCGTTGTGTTTGACACATTACAACATGTCTGTAAGACCAGTACAGTTAAGATGTGTGGATGTGGTCAGAAATGTTGTGAACACATTCATATCAGTTAGTATTTTGAAAACCGGATGTTGGGTCCCGTGACTCCTTCCGGCCATTTGAATAATTTTCACGTCAAATTCTGCACTTGATGTGACCACAGAGATCCGAGTGTCTGCTGATGATCGCAGTGGTTTACTGCACTAGATGGAGTTTATTACACACTTTGGGCTGCATTCACAAACAACCCGACTCAGAGAAGACCGGAGCCGGCGCGAAGGAGGCGGTTACCGCCGGCCTAACGGCGGCGGCCAAGCGGTCTGAAGAGCGAGCCCCGGTGCAAGCGGTCTGAAGACCGGCCCGTTACCAGCCTAACAACGGCGGGCAAACGGTCTTCGGCTCCCGGTGCGGCGGACTCTCGGGCTCCCGGTGCGGCCGGCAACCGGCGCCCGGCACCCGGCGCGGCCGGCCGTCACTGGCCTCACCCCGCCCCTCCTTTCTTTTTTCTCCCCAGAGTTTAAAAATTAAAATATGCTTAAATAAAGCAAGAAAACAATAACACAAACACACGATTATAAACGTATTTGTAATACGTCAAACACAAACATAAAAACAATAAAACAAAAATACGTGTATAATCAACATATGTGTTTAATCAACCTATACGTGTATAATCAACGTATGTGTAATACATCAAACACAAACATAATCAGGGAGGAGATACGTTTCTGATCAAACGTAATTGGGAATCCGTATTAGTTCTGGGGGAACATAATTTTTAGGAGACAGGGTTGACTGGAAATGCTGGACTGCTCGGAAATTAAGTGCTACATCTCGGGGGATGCTAATCTCGGTTATATTTTAAACATGCAGTTTTGAGGGGTAACTTTTCATCCCAACTTGCTTTTCTAGGCTTTAATTTGCCTCCTATTCAAGGTGTCACACAGAGTGGTTTGACCATCAAGGTAATTACAGCTGCCCTATAAGTAGTTTAACTCTCTGTATTAATAGACTATTATAATAACAGGGCTGCTGGTAATGAGGTGAGGTCGTTGTACGTGACGGTAAAAAGAACATTCAAAATCAAGAGCAGAGGTTGAGAATAAAGTAGTGTTTTTATTTTTTTCCTCTCTAAAAACATAACTCAGTCTTGGAAGGTTTATGCAGCTGAAGAATACTAAACAGCACTATTTGCAGAATTTAAGACATTTATGACAATTGCTTTGGCGTAAATAGACAGGACCGTGACAGTATACTACACTGCTTGCCAAGAGAATCTGCTCTATTCACTGACTTAAAAACCAACTGGGTGATCAGAAATAAACAACATTTAATGAAACAGCGCACAGATGAAATGACATGATGTTATTGCCATCCCACATGCTATGGTTTACTGACAACAGACTGGGGGCAGTTCTTTTACCATCTGAAATTGTTCATCGTTTGTTAATTAAGCCAAGCTGCTTCACCGACGTACAGAGTTGGCAGAAGATAAGATCAGTGAGGTGAAAAAAAAGAAACTCAGCTATGGGCTTTAGGACTTTTCTTTGCTCGTCTATGCAGTCGTACAAATTATATTGCTGTTACATCTATAATGTTTGCTTCTCCGTTAGATGAAACCTGAATGCAGCCTGTTGCCGTCTGCAGTAAGACGTTATTAAACAAGAGGTCCAGTCAAAACCACACGACAGATAATACCCTTTACCCATCACTACCATACAATTATTTTTGCAGTTATGAATGCTCTTACATACTGACTCTGCTTAAATCGTCTTGAAAGGCACACTTACTTACAGTCATGGATAAACACATGGAAATAAATCAAAAAAAGGCCTGTGTGATCAATAGGGACATAAATAGACACCGACACGCTGCAGTATTCAGGCTGTAACACAGGAAACAAATGATAGTACATTGATTTTTTTTTGTGAAGATAATGAACACAGGATTAAATATATTTAAAAATGAAAAGAAAAACGTCTTTGTTACAGTACACATAGATTAAGCCTCACCCAAACCATGATCTTTTTTTCCGAAACCTAACCAAGTGTTTTGTTGCCGACTCTTATCCAAACTGCATCCATTTCACAACGTTATCATTAGGTTTAGTTATGAAGATGTATTGTTCTCCTGCCACCGTTGGGGACAGTAATTTAGGAAACGCTCCTGTGGGTCCTATTAGAGGGTAGGAACAACAGGCCTTAAAATTATTCCTCCTGACACGTCAGTGTCTCTGATAGCAGAATCAGGTTCAGGTTCAATAATATGTTGCTGAGATCTGGTGTGTTTGTTTTGCCTTTCCAGGGAGCGTTGAGTCTGTTCTCAGCTCTTGCTGAGTAGTGGTCTCCCTTTAGCCTTCGGTTGGTGAATCTTATTCTCAGGATCATTCAGTCGAGGCTTAAATCTGCTTTCCAGTTTTATTGATTGCACAGCTGCTCTCTGTCTTGCAGTGGTGAGAGTAGCTGTCGCTCTGCAGCACTCTGTCTCCGTCACCCTGCTGTGGTTTTGGAGAGATATTGATGAAGGAAAGCCTTTTGTTTCTATTTTTGCTTCTTCTTCTTCGACCAAAATCAGACCAAAGGTCTTGTTTTGATGCGCCAACAGTCAAACTTTTAGTTTAGTCATGCTCCTTAGGTGAGCCAGCGGCACATCTCTGGTGTTTATATCCAGTAGGTCTTGATTAGTGTGCAGCCCAGATCAAAGAATGTGTCTCGCCCAAGTCTCCATGTGAGGTGTATTGGGATGTCATTGGGCTCGTGCAAGAACATTTTCTCTCTCTACACTCTCTAACCTTTTCCCCCTGAGGCTGACTAGAATGAGTGCTTTAAGTTTTAACGTGATAAACCAACACCTGTTCATGAGTAGCATAATCAAAGTCCGAGGTTAAACCAAATAAATAAGAATTAGTCATTATTACGGGACACAATTTACTGACTAATTATCATTTTACTTTAATAAATAAAGAACATTTTGACATGAATTAAGTTGCCGAAAAAGGTCTTGCTAGAGCAAAAGCATTGAAGGCAGTCATTGGAAATGAGCAATGAGAGAATAAATTAGATCATATTTATATGTGTACGTGGATGTTATCGTGCCGGGTGAAACAGAGGTTCCCCTGGACACTACATTTGGTTTTAGCTAATTGCAGCAACATGTTTAAACTCAAAATGCATTCAGAATTAAGGCTGAATTATGATTTCAAGTGAAAGTCAGCTCTTCTGTGGAGAAATGCAGACTATCTCTACATAACTTGATATGCAACACTTGCATAAGAACATATCTGTGAGGCCCGATGCTTTTTCATCCCCCTATATCTAATACAAAAGGAGTGCCCTGCTTTTAAGTTCCAGTATTGTTTTCACACCACAATCTGGGTCAGCTTGACACAATGCACTCGTCAAGGGAGAACAAAGAGGGGGCATCTTGTAGAAAAAAATTACATAAAGAAAAAATCCTGAAAAACGTGACAGTTCCCTTTTATTTGCACAAAATGCCCATGGTTAAGTATCATCATGGCTTTATAATATTCAAGGTGTTTTAAATATCTGAAATTAATACAAAATCTTTCAAAATAACATCAGAGTAAAGTTGGACAGCTCTTTTTTTTTTATTGCTGTTTAAACCAACCTTTTATTGCCGTGCAGCATATTGCAACATTTTCAAATTCAGTAGGGATACAACACTTACATCTATGGTTTTTAAGCTACTTTCACTTTCGCCCATCTGAAAAGAACCGAGGTCCCACTGTACAAAGTGTATTGCCTGGAGAGTATTTCCCAAACAGCTGTCTGTTTCCTGTTTTAAAGAACAAGGTAACAAGCGGGTTCAGCGGTGGAGGCTTTTGTGACAAATGACACAAGGTCATAGCTTTAGTGGATTGCCCACCTGCTTCTGAACCATTGTTCAGCTCCGAACACATGAGAACACTTACATCACACAACACCGCTGTGTATTTTGACAGAAATCCAGAGAGTTAATCCAACCGTTGTTTTTTTTTGTTTTTTTTTATAGGACGTGATGCAATTCTAGATCTCATACTTCGTGACAGCTTCAACTGTATTTCCTATTCTATCTAATTCACTTCCTTCTGCTGTATGATTACTTATTTATTACAGCAACACATTCCGCAGAGTAATTATTTTTCATCATCCATTGTACTGTAGAAAAACACGCCGTAGTGCAACACATAATATACTCTAAACAGTACTGCCGGCAGCTGCACACTTACTTCTTTGGGCTCTTCTTCCCAAATCCCTGATGATCATTTTATGATTCATCGTCTAACATTTTTTTGTTATCTTTTTGAGCTGTCAAGCCTTCGTGAGATCAATGTCTCTCCATACATTTTCTGCACAGAAAAGCATCACTGCACCAAACACCTCTTGAAGGCATCACCCTTTCACACTGAATCAAATTATCATACAGAACAAAAAAAAGCATTTAATGCAGCATTAACGACACAGATATTAATGATTGTGAAAAGGGCCCACCTGTAAATGATGCATGCGCTGTTTCGACAAGTGTCACAATTTGCTGTGTCTTGTCCTGTTCGGTAGGTGAGCCTGTGAACAGAGAGATGAAAAGATACGTGTGATCTCCAGTGACAGGCTTGAGCTTTCATTTTTCAACACCTGTGGGCATCAGCTATCAGCCAAAATCTGTTCAGCTTGGTTTTTACCCAATGTTGTTTATTCCCAACAGTTGACAATGCAGCAGGGGCTCTGATCCTGCAGTTCTCTCAGATTTGGTTAATCAAGTGTGCAGACTTGCTGATTTTACATAACAGGATTACCTCGCTTTGCCGGGACATAGTTATAAAAATGTGTTATGTGTCTCTATTCTGTAGGCAATAGGAAGTAATTAAAGCAACTAAATGCTGCATGAATCATGTGTAGTGAGCAATCAATACCTTTACATTATAGCGCAATACTGTACATCTTTTTTATTTCTCATCCAACTCAATTTGCTTCAGACATAATGAACATCAAGGATTCAAAAAAAGCAATCAGCAAGACAAATTGTATCTGCTCTGTTTATGGCATGGAAACACAGCCCCGCGGGCCTGTTGTCTTTACTGTATAAGAGTTTCAATTTGTTATGTTGAAAGACCTCCACAAAGGACCAGCATAAGCCATCTCTGGGGCATGGCGGAGATTTATGCGTACACATGTTAAAGATGACGTATTTAATATACAATGGCTTTGTTGGAACATTCTATGCATATATTTCCTAATTTGAGTTTACACAAGCACGCAGGGCCGCATACTGTTATTTGCGCTAGTCACTGCATGCAATAAGTCATGGCTGCAGTGTCTGGGGATGAAGGGAGGGGCTGTGTGAGAGCTGCACATGTAATTATTCGCTGTCACGGCAGCCCATCACCCAGTTGGATGTCATGTGGAGGGCTTGGATCTCAACTGCTCACGATGACATGCGAGGTGACCTCCTTGAGGGAGAGAGAGAAAAGCGTGTGGATCGAAAACGCTGACGGGAGCTCAAGGTCAACAAGTTCATCCATCCTGCCCTGTTCCCAAATGAAGTCTCTCTGAGCAGCTGCGAGCAAGAACAGTAACTCACTGCACAGACAAGGTCCACACTCGTGCTGTGCTGCTGCCTGGATTCTTGTACGTCTTTGTAATTTAAAGAGCTGCGCTCTAATAATCAAAGGGTATTAACCTAAATTCATAATCACCGCATGAACTCAGCACAAAAAAAACAAAACACCTCCTTTTCCCATTCAGGGTAAAAAATGCTCGTGAACCACTAAAGTGATACTATATTAAAAAGCACAGCATGTCACAGAGTAAGATTTCATAGATGCTTCATGGAAAATAAGCCCTGCAACCCGATATTCGTTCGCTAAGCCGATTGTTTGTTGGCACAGATTCACTGCTGTGTTGCCTGCCCACGTCAGCTTTCCTGGGATATGTCCTGCCCTCGTCATTCCGCTTTTACTGTCAACACCCCCTGCCTACGCGGTTGCTGCTCTGCTTGAGCACTGCATATCATTTAGTTTTTCTGATAACCTGGGATCAAAAACTACATTCAGATGTGGCATGCTATGCAGTCTGTATGTTATCTCATGCTATGCACATGTTTTGTATGTATTATGTAGTTTGCAGACACAGCAGACGTTATTTTGTGAGTAACATTTACTGTCCATATGATGCAGCAGCTAGCATGGGTAGCGACCCTCAGCTCAATATAATCATATAACCGTACTACTATGGCCCTTTAATCAATACCGTTTAACCGAGAGTTGGCATGAAACACACTTATACAAAATGACTTATAGTCTGTGTGCAACTGTATTATTATTTTTTTAAACCACTTTGAGCTAAAAACCTTGAACACTATAGTTTATGTATTGCATCTAAGCTGGCTAAGGTTATACTTATTAAACATACTTAACTTCATTCAATCAAAGTCAAACTTCGCACAGATACTCTTAACATATAAAGCTATGTTATATATTAATTTCAAATATAGCAAATAGTTACAATAAGAAAATACAACTTTTAATTATTTTTTGCAAAATATATATATTTTCCTTTTTTGTGCATCATAAACCAATATACCAGTAACACATATATAAACTTATTATCTATGTTCCCAAGGGTTTTCTGTATATTATACCTTTTATATTATTATAAAATTATTCAAATAGGCCTTGTGGTTGAGGAGATAATCTGAATTTAGTATGGGTATATTAACCATTCGGATTTTCGGAAAACAGGGCTTGATGCCGTAAGGTTAAGATATATTCAGTTATGCTGTGATTGAGAAAGAAAGAAGGAGAAACTGTATTATCATCAGTGACTGACATGATCAAACATGATCAAGTGTCACTGACCCATTTTTGCTTAGGTTTGGAAAACTTGAAGAAATGTAAAATAGCTGACAAGCATAATGCATTGTTTGTAGTTCCTTTTTGCCCGTCATATGAACAATGGGCGAGAACATAATCGTATTCTTATTTTAACTTTCTCTTACTTTTTTGATTGTTTGCCATGACGGATTCAGCAAACCTCAGATAACTGTGTAAATTACCATCGTAAACATGATGAATGCCACCTGTGCTTAAATGAGCGTGTGTTCATGAGAATTGAAAACTATTATGTTTACCGCCCATATAAGGCAATGAGTCCTGTACCATTTGTCCAGAAGTGTTCATTCATGAAAATGGCACCAAAGAATGAGATACATAAAAGATCTTTTAACATTGTCAGCAGCAGAAATAGCAAGCTGGTAATGTTGTGTTACCTGAGGGTTTGTACTGTCACTCAAATAAAGTGGAAATAGCTTAATATAACGTCTTGTCACAGCAAGGCGATCAATGATTGCAACCGAGGGGGTCAAGGGGAAGTCTCTATCAGGGAGATGGACAAAAGAGTACATGCCATCATAGGTGATGTTGAATTGTCAGATCTTGCAATGGAGGATGTTCCTCAGGACAGCGACTTGAATAAACCTGCACGTGAAAAGGCAAGCTCTCTTCCAAAGGAATGATACGAGAAGACATCCAAAATAAGTAAGTTAACCATGACACACATGGTGACACTTCTCACTGACCTTATACTATACAGAGACAAATCAACACCAGACTAATCACAAATGACTCCTATGACAGGTCTGGACCAGTCCTAAATTGTGTTCGTACCCAAGAGAAATACAAAAATAAAAATAAATGGGTGAATGCTGCAACTTCTTCTAAATCACTTGAACTTGTCACTGCATGTATGTTAATGAGAGTGGCTTAAGATACACTTGACATCATGTATTTATTCCCGGTAAGAACATGGAGACTTTTAATTGGATTCATCTCAAAGTGTAGTCTTAAAGTCGGCTATCTGACTGTCCAGCCATGCAAAAATAGGAAGGGGAACGTACTGTGGAGGGCATGCTTTGCGTCCTGTAACTGCACCTCTCTAATAATGTAGAGGGAGCACAACACAGCGTGAGCACTATAGCAGGCAAGGTTTTGTGGAGATGAAAGGCAAAGTGTTATGAGGCTGCACTAATTGGGCCTTTACAACCATGTTCCACAGAGCCGCACTGGGGTGCCTTGTTCTCCACTGGATATGGAAGACTTAAATACAATTTGCTTTGTGTGGCTATGGGTTTTAGAGATGGAGTACATTGATTATTTCGATAGCACTGCAGTAGAAGTCTGGCTGTGGACATAGCTTGAGTACCTTATGAAAATAGTTTAGCATTATCGTCCCAAAAACAGATCGGCACATCCCTACTTTATAGGTACTTTACATGGTAAACAGAGGATGAAGTAGCAATGTTTGATCCTCTGAACTTTTATCTCATGTCATCATGAGATCAACATTTATTGTTGTCCAATTATTGAGTTTATAGGCAAATACCTGCACAAATGATGCCATTCCCAGTAACTTCAGCTGAACTTTTGTTTTTGTGTGTGCTAATTAGCATATTTTAGCATGCTAACATGCTAACCTAAAATGGTAAACCTGTTAAACATGTTAGAATTGTCATTGAGAGCATGTTAGCACTCTGGTGTGAGTATTCAAAGAACCATACTGACTCACAGAGTCACTAGCCTGATAGACACGTTGTCTTGTCTTGTTAAAGGATCATGTATCTTGTTTCCAACTAAGATCTTATTTTTGTAGTTTAGGACATCATTGTATTGCTCATAATAAAATTGCACTTTAGTTAATTGCTCAAATCTTGGAACACAGATCTGAAACCAAGAAATCTGAAAAGGAGAAAGTTCCAGCAGTCAGACAACCATACAGCTTTTAAACAATCCTCCTTATGCCTGAATTTATCGAGAAATCACAGGCAAACTGTAAAGTCACCCACAGAGTTTTCATGTGAGATTAGGGATTATTACCATAATTTCTATTTATCTCTCCTCCTTTGGGTTTAACTTTTGGGTTGAAATAATCAGCTTTAACTGTTTATGAATAGTCGAAAAATTGTTTATCAGCATTGTTGTACTGAAGTTGCTATGTTCCCAGAGCAATTACTTAGGTGGGTAATTGGTTATTATAGCCGATAGAAACGATGACCGAAGTTACCACACTCAAGACAAAGACTAATGTTGTTATAGGAACTATGCTTTTTCCTGACAGCACACTGATGTGTGTACAAAGTACATTGTATGTTTGGTTGCATGTGCAGAAGTCTGCACTGTAAATCTTACTCTACTCACCCCTCTCTCTGCGCTTCACCTTTCTCTAGCTCCTGAATAACTCCAAGTAGGACTTTGATGGTCTCCTGGCTCGAGCTGATGAGGTTTTCCATGGCCTGCAGCTGTGCTTTGATATCCTTGTCTCCTGATAAGGGCATTATCTGCTGGCTGCTCCTCATGCCTGGGGCTCCTGTGTCTCTTGGAGGAAAGCCCTCATCCCCGCCAACTGTTTGCTGGAGTTTAGAGGACGCTGATGCATGCCTTGTCCGATACTGCCCTTGTGACTGCTCAGAGCATTTGGCACTGTGGGGAAGTGTCTGTGACTGCTGTTCATTTAGCTGTGTACCCTTTTTCCGTTTACAGCTCATAGACGGGCTTCCTAAAGACTCCACCTGTGTCAAAGAGTTCCACGCAACAGGGCCCATACCCTTTGACTTGTTCTGTGAAAACTCTGTGTTAGCCAGCTGGCGCTTTGAAGAAGTGCCAGCGTCCATGTCTTCTTTGGGTAATCCTTTGTGTTTGGTCCTTTTCCCACAAACCTGGTACTCTGTCTCTTTTTTGGAAGCAGGGCTGCCCGGATGGCACTCTTCCGAGAAATGTGAAGAATCTGGACAAGAGGGTCCATCCACACAGTTGGCACTGGAAAGCAAATCCTCTGTATCACTGCTGTCATCAATGTGGTGAAGCAATGCTTTTGTCTGGCCCACAATCTTACCCTTGTACTTGGAGGACTCCCCGATAGGTGGTCCATCCTCTCCTCCTGTCTTTATATCACTCAAAAAACCATTGTTTTGTCCTTTATAATCTTCCACCAAAGCAGTGTGTTTAAATGTATGTCCTTTTTTCCTCTCAAAAGGGAAAGTCTTGTATCGCTTAGTGAGGTCAGGCGAGGTCTGGACACCAGTACTCTTGGTCACGTTTGGAATAGAGCGTCTGGCAGGCATGGTCATGTACTTTCTGTGGGTCACTTTGCAGGAAATGGATCTGGAGTGTTTTCCTCGATGCTCCTTCTGAGCGTCACAGATATCCTTAAAACGCACCTGTAGGGCCTTGTTTCTCTTCTTTACCTGCTGCTTGCCGGACTCTGGTCTAGACTGTGCATCGAGGCTGTGTGATGGGCCTGTCTCTGAATCTGATTCATCTGAATTTGAAAGAACTTTAGTGTCTTCTTTGCTCACCATATTTCCTGAAAAAAGGTAAAAGAGAAAAGAGCACGTTTGTTACTCTTTTATCAAGTTTGGAAGGAATATGATCTATAATCACAGCAGTAATATACTATAACAAATTACACTGGGACCATAGCAATGACCGGGTAACATACACCTTTATCAAAGACACAATCTGCAAATCCAATATCAAAGTCAGGGATCCAGGGAAACTTATGGCACAGTATTTATCAATGGCTAGTTTCCAGATTTCCCCAAATACAGCCAGATGTTCATTTTGTAAAGGGTAGTCCCATTTTGAGTAAAATAAATGATAAAGCAGGGTATGCTTTAGGGCGTGGCTACCTTGTGATTGACAGGTCACTCCCACATTGTTGCTTTCAATTCAAGAAAGATATTTGCCAGATCACTGCGTTGCCTCATCAAGTGTTTGCCGGTTATCCTGACATGTTGAACGTTAGTTTATGTGGTTCAGGAGATGTCTGTGTGCATGGCATTATCGTCAAACTATGGATCTGCTAAAGCTGCTGGCTGCTATAGTTTGTTTTGGCTTTTGTTTTACAAATGCATTATGACTCAGTTATGTCGTGATTTATGTTGTTGTGAAATAGCAATGCTCATGTTTCAGTATTAAGTGTTTTGGGCTCAATTGGTTTTGTGGCTTATTTCCCCCTCGGCTCATGTTATTTTGGGGGTTTCCTATTGGATCACTGTAGACTCCAATCTTTCTTGGAGGGTAACAGTGTACAAGAGCTTAAGTGATTTAAACACAATGTGGCCTTGAACGCAGCCCCATCTCTTGGTTTAATGGGAAACTATTCTGTTGCATATATGAGAGTTACATTTACATTTTATCAACACAGATCCTATTCATCTATATGTTGGGGAAACATTACAGCTCAAACCAATGGATTCATATTCCAGCTCGCTTGACTGTTTCTTCATATCATAATTACATCTAAACTGCTGAGCTCCCGTTCTCTGCTCTGTGCTGGAACACTCAGCTGCACTCATTGCCAACCTCAAGTTTCCTGTGTATCCAATACACGTATGGTCATCTCCTTATCAATGCAAGATAAAGTTTCAGAAGATATAGGCTATATGTCTTTGCATTCTTCGGCTTTGACATTGTTTGATCGCCACAATTATAGGAGGTGTTTTGTTTAGAAATAGCTGTGGGGCGGTTGGCCCACTAGTAGGAGGTGTTTAGTTAAGCAATAAGGTACGAGAGGCAGTACTGTGTCGTGCAATAATGTACTGTTCAAGGGAGTTGTTAGGCCCGACGCGCAGCGGAGGGCCGGCAAACCCTTGAACTGTACATTATTGTAGACACAGTACTGCCTCGAGTACCTTATTGCTTTTATAATACGGGTACCTGCGACTTTATAAATGTAATAGTAAGCTGCCTTTCAGCACAAAATAGTTGTAGCCGGCAAAACATTGTGTATCGCATTTCAGCGACAGAGAAAATAGTCCCGGGACGCACGGGACGCACATACGGGACTATAAAACGGACAGCCTGGTCAGTAAATCGCAGATTTACTGACCAGGCCGGTTGAAAGCAGGGTGGAGGATGACGCTCAGCCACCGATGTAAAGAAGTGCTCTCGCTGCTTCTGTCCGTCTTTTCTCCGTCATTTTTCTCCTCCATGATGTTTAGAGAACTTGCCTCGCGTCGGGGAAATTACCGACGTAATTATCTCTCACTAGAAATTTTCACGATTTTGTGATCAAACCCTTTTCATTCCTCATCTTTAGGTTATGGAGGAAGTGACGTGTGTGTTGTCGTTCGTTATGCTAGTGTGGGGGACGCTAAGTGAGCTTGTTGGCTGTTCCGTTTGAGCTACTGCTAGCGAAGAGCCCCGTTGCAATACTGTGAACACTCAAGCAATAAACCTGCAAGTTAAGGAAACCAACGTCTGCGAGTCGTTACTGCGGACGTGACAATATCAAAGTTTACACCAAACATGTTTGGTAACTGTCAAGCTTGAAATGACAACTAACGGTCGCGCAATTTAAATCTACCTGTTATTTGAAGTGCGCACTGATATGGAACGCTCTAAATGTAAACAGGCTGTACAGTACTTTATGGCTGAATAAAATACACCCCGTGACGCACTCTCAACCAATCAGAATGCTTGATTTGATCTACCCGTATTATAATTTATAATATATTCCCCTTGTGTCTGATGTCCCTGACAGAGGAAATGGCCACACAGCTTCTGTGGCCCACAAATACTAGACTTTACTTAATAGCTGGTGATGGACTCCTCCACCCGTATCCACCTGTAGGCTCTGAGTCTAAACTCCCTTGGGGGGAAATTTATTATCTTCACTCCCCAATCTCTGCTGTGCAGAGCGGAGTGGCGAGGTCAGAGCCTAGCCATCAATTATAAAGCCTGTACATACTCTGTGATCACATGATAGATCTGTTCCGCATGAGTCGGCTGACTGCACTGACCTTAGACTTTAAATGTTTACAGCTTATTGATAGTTACAAGAGCATCTTGAGGGGAAAAAAAGTGGAGTAACTTTGTCAATGAGAAACAGTTTTCACTTAAGAGTCAGAGAGTTAAAGTCTCCACAAAGTGTGAAATCACAACCGGCTTTGATTACATAAAGGCACTAAAAATGACATTCATAATACAACAGCTTGCTACTGTAGTCACTCCCCCATGCAAAATATGATCAAATGAAAAATATGGCATTTTCTGTCTCATCTGTGATGAAACACAGTTCATAGCTTGAGCATATATCAAGCAGCACGAGGAAATGAATTGATGTCTGATATGGTTGAGAGGAAACATCAGAAAGAGCTGGTTAATCCTTTTCATATGACAAGACAGCATGCAATAAATAAACTCCAATGAATCATTTATTACCACACAAAAGCAAGCTATTCATGGTGTCACTGCTTCTCTGAAAGTAATCATGTTTTATCATTCGGAGACGTTGTAAAGCCATCAATGCGATTGTTCTGGTGAGTAAAATGTATGGCATTTCCTTACTGCCAGTTTCACGATTTAATTCGTAAAAGGAAAAACATGTGTAGATAAGATTAATGTTAATTTCTGATCAGCAGTTGATCTACATCTGCAGAGCATGTCGAGCTCCAGTGATGTAATGACTAATCATGTAAAAGTTCTTACTAAACAGTAACTCAGTGTGATAAGAAAATAATACACACTTTTTAATGACGTGTGTATTCTTTTTTAGTGTGTGTACAAGCATATGGGCTCTTGTATGTATGTGTGTGTGCGTGTGTATTATAATGTGTATTTGTGTGTGTGTGTGTGTGTGTGCCTTGTTGTTGCCTCTTCAAAGTGAGGCATTTGGCAGCATCTTATGGAGCGTGCGCTCACACACACACACACACACACACACACACACACACACACACACACACACACACACACACACACACACACACACACACACACACAGATAATAAAAAGCTTGAGGTTGTATTTCTTGAGAGTCCTGCCATGTGTTAGACCTTGCAGACTCTCCACTGTAACCAAACCCTCAGCTCAAAATGTTGATGAAATGGAATATATTTACAGGCAACTAGGTTTCATCTAATGCTGGAGAGAAACGGCTTGCCAACAGCTTCTAGTGTCACTCCATTCACTGCAATGCATCTATTGCCAGATGAGAAAAAAAACAAAACAAGCAACCAGCTCAATCTCATTACGCAGGAACAATATGGTATGCTGTGTCATACATTTACGTGCAGTTGTTTTGGAATCTGGAGCAGCTGGATTTTTATTGGGGGTGGTATTTGTTCTGAAACATAGCTTATTATGCACTTTGATTTTAGCGCAAGTTGTTTGTCAGAAGCGGTTCTATGGATGAAACGGATTTTGTTAAAGGCTGATTCACATGAGATCCTTTTATTTCACACTCGGAAATACCAATCTCACACCACTGAAAAGGTAATCACATCTGCAGGAAGTCTCCTCTAAGCGAGTACTATTTTGTATGCAGTCATGTAAGGCATGTAAAGCAGCTAAATGGTAATTCACACAAAGGGAATCAAGGTAAGGTCTTAAATGACTTTTTGTTGGACGTCAGATTCTCACATACAGAGAGAGATAGACACCGACATGACACATGAATATATTCAGAAGGTTTAGCAAGAATCTCCTTCGCCTCAATGTCTTCCATCTCCTCCTCCTCCTCTTCTCAAAGCCAGCTATATATCTGCTAATGACCTGAGGTCCTTCCCTGATTTGGCCTCAGCTATCCAAAGGATTATGAATAATGCATTGACTCTAAAATTGCAAAAGTAATCCTCTGAAATCTCCTTATGTACCCTGGCAGACCACGTTGTCTGTTCCAATTGCCCTTCAGTTCATCGCGCTAAAATGCTGCATGGCGGGACAAAAAAACACCTTTCACTACAGTATCATGATTGATTTTGATATGACCACAATGTTTTAGGAACGTGGTTGTTTGTAAAGAATGTTAATAGGGAGGTTGGATCCATTTTCCAGGCAATAGCAGCCCTACAACACTGCTGACTCATATATGCCCCATGGCAAAGCAGAGAGAAAGAGGCGGCTTTGCTTTGATCGCCTTACATCCTTGACAGTCTGCATCAACGCAATAATTACTGAAGTGCATCTGTAAAGATATTTACATAGGATAACACTGTCTAGCCACTCTCAATAATGGGTAGGTAATTGGCCACTAACATTGTAACCTCCACTGCACCATCAATACAAACAGAGCATCAAGCACAAGCGGTGTTCATCAATGCTACAGCTCATCCTTTTAGTAATATGTGCTAAAACAAGTGTCCATCACAAGGTAAATGCTTTGATGCTGAGCTCCTCATCCCCCATGCATTCCACTGTATTCATTGTTGCTGTGCAATGCCTTCATTTTGTATGAGCTTTTTTCTTCTTCTTGTTATTTGCATACATTACAGAGTGTGACATTGCACCAACTAAGCACAATGCAAAGGACGAGATCGCTGCCTTTGTCCAATCCATAAGGTTTTATGCGTACCTAGTCATCGGCATGTATACTGTATAGGTTCCGGCTCCTACACCTTCCGCGTTGCAGTAATCTTTTTCACAACACACCATCGGGCCCTTCTTCTAAGCGACAATGCCTTCCCTTTGGTCCCAGATTTTTAAATGGTATTTTCTGCAATTTTTTAAACGATCCCAACCAGTTTTAAGATCACACACACACACACACACACACACACACACACACACACACACACACACACACACACACACACACACACACACACACACACACACACACACCATCTTATTCCAGCAGTCTTCCAGATCTACTGTATCTGTATCTATCCGGGCTGCCGGCTACACCTGTGAAAGTTTGCTTTATGACTTTGGCTTAAAAGATTTATCAGCACTTTCTGTTATGGGGAATAGCGGGAGGTTTTAAAAGGTTCGCATCCCTCAATACCCTGGATGAGAGCACTGGCTGTGAAATGGATCCTTGGGAAGAGTAAGTTTGGAGAGGCTGATATGAAGAAGGGCATTCTGGTTTTCTGTGTGATCATATGCTTTCCTGCTAGCGTGTGTCGCTTTTTGTACAAGATAATGGTGAAAACTGTCTCTAACCCATTAGAGCTTACATCTGTAGTGCATCACCCTGATGAGTACATTGATTAATCAGGGGTTGAGCTATGGGCATACATGTGTACTCGGGTCGTTCTGATGATTGACTCTGGTGAAATGTAGAATCAGAATCAGAATTTAATGGCCATGTAAATTTGCACATACATGGAATTTGACTCCGGTTTCACTTGCTCTTCGTACTTTTTTTTTTTTTTCACACACAATATACAAGATAAATATAAAAAATATAAAAAGGACATTAAAGACAGTAGTAAAACAACTGATGATTTATAAGTGAAAAAAGATGCTGAGATACACAAGCTACAGTGTTTTTTTGGCACCTTAACGCTGTCTGTGTTTCCTGTAAATTCAGTAGTCAAGGAATGACATGTAGAAAAGAGAGGGACAGAGAGAGGGGGGGGGGGGGGGGGGGGGGGCAACGACAGAGCACATTTAAGTGCAGCTCTGTATGATGCAGTACCCTAGAGCTTCCCAGATCACACATGTCATTAGTCATGATAAGTCTGAATACACCTTTTATGAAATGCATCCTTGAGGAGCACATCCCTCATCAAATATGAATTTGTCATATAGTCTCAGCCACTAAATAGCATAGCTGTTTTCCAATAAAGGCTCATCATTCCAGCAGTCTATTACAGCACAATATAAAATAGTCTTTGAGTGAGAGCGCCCATCAATATTCTTCATTATCAAGCCCCAAAGATTTAGTACAGAGATCTCGACAATCAGCATCTGCATCATCAGATAAATACTGCATGTCTGGCAAAGGCTGCAAAGACACGCATTCTAATAAGTGTATAAATAAAAGTCAAATTACATCACCATTCATCTTTATTTTCAATTGTAATGGAAAACCTTGACGTGTCTTCCTGATTTTTCATTTAACCTTTCAATGCTTGGATGCAGAAAGCCCCCCCGATTTATCCTTATCAAATGCCATAGCATCACTAACCAAAAGACTTAAACAACATGTTGTATCCCAATTCGTGCATGCTTCTGATAGCCAATATGATTCAATTAAGATTGTAACAGGCAGACCAGATGCATCTGCCACACTTGCAGTACCTTTGCATATGTGTGCAACTCCACAAAAGGAAGCAGAACTCTTACCTTGACAAACAGATCAGAGGTGCAAAGGACAAGAAAGCGCAGATCCCCTGTAGAGCCAGTGTTCATCCATGTATTCAGTGGCTGCCAGGGTACGGTCCAGCCACTGGAGCAGCTCTCACAGGCTGGGGGAGGACCGACAGAGAGGCAGCCGGTGCAGTGACAGCTGGAGTAGTTGTGGCACATCCGGCAAAGATTCAGGTTATCGAGATGGGAGAGGGAAAAAAGCAGAAAGACATTTCCTCAAAACCTCATCGGGTCCTCACTGATATCCCCCTTCTGCCTTTTACTCTGCTCTCTTCTCCCTTATACACCTCATTCAAGCATCCCTGACACGCATTCGCTCTTGTCCCTGCACTCACCGGGAATAGGCACTCACACGCGCAGCGGAGATCTCCATCTCGCTGTGCTGCTGCTGTTGCTGCAATCCCTGTGCATTCGTGATTGAGTGTATGCGTGTGTTAGGAAGGCAGGGAGAGGGTGGGCTGGTGGGTGGATGGGTGGGTGGATATGGCAAAAAGAGGAAGGAGGAGGAGGAGGAGGAGGAGAAGGAGGAGAAGGCGGAGTGAGGGGTAGTTTTCAAGCTGCTGGGGAAAGTCCAGAGTCGCTGAGCTGCATCATCGACGAAGACCCCCTCGTCCTCCACAGGCTGGCTCCGGTGACACTGAGCTGTTATATAATCTGAAGGGCTTCAGGAGACGAAAGAGAGGGGGAGCTGGGAAATAATAATGCATTGTGCTTTTAATTGGATGTCTCCGGCTCCCCGTTACTTTCATACATCTGACACATTGTGTATGAGAGGTGGTGAAAGGAGCTGAATCGAGCAAAGGGAGAGAAAAGTGGCTCTGTAGCTGCACAAAGGGGGGGAACAGACAAGGTGAGGAGCCAACAGGGCAGCTGTGTTAATGAGAAACTGAGACGGGAGAAAATGAAATGATGAGAGAGAGAGTAAGAGAGACAGGGAGGCAGAGAGAGGCCCAGAGAGAAATGTACTTCATTGGAAAACAGGGAATATTGATTAAGCAGACGTCTTGAATTGGGTTTCTTAGAAGTTCATGGCTTACCCAAATTGTGTATAAAGTCCGGTACACATCTCACAGAATTTAATAAATACATTTCGGTCGCACTTTATAAAAAGTACACACTTTAGTAAAGCATGATGAATAAACACTGATTTAGTAAAGCATGATGAATAAATACACTGAATTCATCATTTATAAAGCATTATTCCAACATGAACACTCATTAGTAACTCATTAGTATGCAATTCATAAACAGTTATAAATGTTTGATTCTTGATTAATAAGCTTGGGTTTCCATACTTTATAAATGATGGATTCCCCCATTTATAAATGAAGTATTAAGGGAGAAGCCCGTCTAGAGGCCTTAGTGAGGTCTGTTCAAGTAGTCGTATGAACCCCAAATGAGTTCTAATACTTTTTCAGAATTTATTTGTGAAAAAGAAATTATATAAAATAAAAAATAAAAATGCATAACATATTTTAATCAATTCAATTCAGTTTATTTTATATAGCCCAACATCACAAATACAAGTTTGCCTCGGAGGGCTTTACAATCTGTACACATAACATCCCTGTCCCGGCACCTCACATCGGAGCAGGAAAAACTCCCCCAATATTCATAACTATGAATATCCAGCATGATATGAGCAAGATTTCCCAAAAATGCCTTTTCGAGCCGGCCGCGAGGTTTTTCCAACTCCATAGTTCAAGGCCTAAACAACAACCTACATAATCGAAATCTGCAAGAGAAATCACAATAAAACAAAGCCTTGGGGAGTTACCAAGGAGTTTTAGTCAAAAAACTGTGTCGTTTGGTTCAAAAGTGGAAAAGTTATAACCTTTTTGCCTAAAGATGCTCGGATTGGGGCATGCTGGGTATTATTCTTTGCATAAATTTCTGCTTAAGACATGTTACGCGTTCTAAGAAACCTCCCCCGATCACGGAAGCCTGCAGAGTGGAAAAAGTCGAAGGAGAATAGGGGGGGGGGAAACAGTCCGGCCGCATTTGGATCTTACAGGTACTAATATAATACACACAAGGATCTATCATACTTTATTCATACAAGTTCATAGGGTTACGACGAGGTGTCTTTTATTGAAATCCAACTTTGTAAAGTGTTTTTAATTTCCTTGTCCGATAATGGGCGCCGCGAGGCGTGGGGCTAAAAAGGTTAAGGACTTAGATGATTAATAAGATCATTGTGTTAGTAAATGATCCAAAAAAAAGCTGCAATTCATGATTAATTCAAGTAGTTACTACTTGTTAGTTAAGTATTAGTTAAGTATGTTCTGTGACCTAATCTAAAGTGAAGACTATGCTTTACAAAGCATTTATAAGCAGTGCCTCAAAGCTAGCACAAGTCTCAGTTATCTTCTCAACACAAAATGGAAATAGACACAACACAAAGTGATAAAGAACATTGCTATGATGGTGCTGGGGGGCCATGCATGTCAGTGGCACGAGTGTTCCATAGTTTGTTAGCACATAGCTACATATTATTGATTATGATAGCTATGGCTAGCCCGCTAGCTAGCCAGCTCGTCACTGGTCCAGAGATAGGCACCGGCACGCGCCACTTCAGTTGTAAGTAGACCAATCCAGGTGTACCAGCAAATTGATGTGCATCGGCTAACATCAACTGGCCGGCGCAGGTTTACGGGGGTGACACGTCATCAACGTGGGACACACGTTTACGCTCTAGGAGGACCCGGTGTGTCCCACCATGGTGCCCGGTCAGAAATAACTCCGGCCAGGTGTTTATTTCATTTTATTATTCAGTGTTTATTCATGCTTTACTAATAGTGTGTACTTATTATAAAGTGCTACCTACATTTCTTTTGTCAAAGCAAAAAACATGCAAACCTGACATACAAGAGATCATGGTGCAAATACATTTGTATTATCATTATCATGGGAATAAGTTCATAATTCTATTTTTGCAAAGCTAACACTGCTGGGTTAGCAAACAAACATTTTTCGACAACGACCTATTCCATCAGAATAATGACTGTTGAAAAAATAACAGAGATTCTAAACAAGGTGACTTACAGCTTTGTCTATTTTCAGTGAAACATTTACAGACAAACATGAAAGGCTCCAAAAGGTAAAAATGAAATAACAGCTGATGATTGCTAAAGCTCTATCAGGATAGATAAAATCCCAGAATACCTCTAATCCTTTTAGCTGGTGAAGAAGAGGAGTCAAACATTTAGCAGACACAATATTTTTATCAGGAGTTGGTGGACGAAATAAAGAACCTGAAGTTTAAGCGAAGTTGCCCCATAGTTCACAAGCCTTAAATAATGTTGTTGCCCAACCATATATTCTTTTGTATGCATACTAGCAGGGCGGAACATTTTATTTACCAAATGACTTAAGTAAATACAATATTTAGTTTCTCTCTTTCAGTCGATGATAGAGGTAAACACAGTTTTTTGGTAAACTGTAAAATATACCATGATTACGGTACCCCATTTAAGAAAATATTGCAATATATATATATATATATTTAACCCTCCCGTTATCTTGGGGTCAAAATGACCCGTGTACGAGTGTATATGTATGTGTGTTGATGGGTCATTTTGACCCCAAGACAACGAGAGGGATATATATATATATATATATATATATATATATATATATATATATGTATATATATATATATATATATATATATATATATATATATATATATATATATATATATATACACACACAGCATCCAAGTCAAGTCTCTTGTGGTTGTGTTCAATCTTCAGATCTGCTTCGAACACTGCATTGACAAATATAAAAAAGAATAGTAAAAAATAAAAATAAATGTTTATGTTGTAGACTTACTTTTGGAGGGTTTTTTAACCCACGTCCACTCCCCGCTAATTGTTTTGGGATGGCACTAACAAAAGGCGGGCCAGCACAGGAGCGCACAAACAAAGTGGAAGTGGGTACGGCCCGGTTTGGAATTGGGCAAGAACTGTCATAAAATGACTCCAAAGAACCAAAGTTTCATTCTTTGCTTATGTATGCAACCTGAAGCTAAAGAGGAGAAAAGCTGGTAGCGGTAGCCGGCGCAGTGATCTGCTGACTGCTGTCTTATTGATTTAATTGTCTGTTTTGCTCCCAGCCCTGCCTGCTCATAGGCCTGTGACGTGCTCCTGACTGCGCCCACTGCATGCATGCCGCTCCAACCTGCCACGAAGCACAGATCCCCCCAGTCCCAACACCAGCTTAATCTCACTGTGCTTAATGAGTGGAACAACACAGAGTTGACAATTAGGAAAAATCCCTCCCTCCACCACTTTCCTTAATCTCTTCTCTACTACGCCGTTTATTGACCCGCCAAAGGCTGTGAGGGGAGTGTCCAGATTTATGTAAAACAGCCCTCACAGCTCGCCAATGACTGTCAGCTTAAGCATTCATTATGGTTGGATCCTCGAGGACAGACTGTACATGCAGAGACTGTAAAGTGGTCATACACCGACGCAACTGGGGAAATGTGTATTTGAATGAAGGCTTTGGAATGTGAAAATGTGTGAACGGGAAAACAGCAGATGTTGCATAAAAGATTGAAAGAGAATATTCAGACACAAACACTATTATATTTCTTCTGGTTGATTCCCCAATCTCTACTGAGTTCTCCAAAGTCTCAGAGGTGAGGGAAGTGTGCAATGTGAAATGTTTTCCTCAGATCCACAGAGCATTCATACACTGTAGGTGAAAGAGAAATGGTCGCATTAGCGTATTCAACAAAGAAGTAAACATACACTTTTATCTTTCATTTAAATTATTCATGAGTATCTTCCTATTGTATGCAGTAAACACACGAGGATTGGAACAAGTGAGATCACTGCATACAAGCACAAACAAGGATGAACAAGGAATCAGAGGTTGCCTCACAGATCCTGATTGCACCTGTTTCAAAAAACTTAAATTATATCTGGAGCCATTGGGACACCAGCACTAGAAATACACTTTTGCTTCAAAAAGGTATTGAACACATTGATCACAGCCATCCTATCACATTAGATGATGTTGCAGTTGTTAGTCACGCTAGTTGTGTGGCAAAATCGATGTTGGTCGGTTGGTAAATTGGTCCACCACTGGTGCAGACTGAAGAAACTCAGCAACTATTGGATGAACTGCCACGATGGTTCATACCAAGAGCAAAACACTGAATCCCCAGTTGCCCCCCGGGCGCTTAACAGCAGCCCACTGCTTCTAAAATGCTAAGGATGGGTTAAATGCTGAGGCCAAATTTCATGTATGTATTTGAAATATGTAATATGACAAATGTAATAAAGTTTAAGTGAGCATGTTAGCATGCTGCCGTTCAACTCAAAGCACTGCTGTGCATAAGTACGCCTCACAGAGCTGCTAGCACGGCTGTAGACTTACAGATGATCCATCGCTACTCTACAGAGTAATCGTATTATTCGGGAATTTACAACAAATCCAGTCATGGACAGACGCACATTATCCACCTCCCACACCTAAATCACGCACACACAAGAACTGCACGCCTTGTTGAACACAGATGGTCATTCTCCAAAATGCCATAATGTTAAATGATATTCTCCTTGTTAAGTGGATACTATTCCTTAATGCATTGACTCCTGGTCTTTTCACAAAATGCCATTCCAATTTTATCCCAACAAATAGCATTAAAAACACAGCACCATTAATCATTATTAATGGCTCTGGAAAATTGGCTTAACTATCTGTAAAAACCCCCACAGAGAAGACTACGCTAATGCTGCTTAGCTCATTTTCATTATACAACACAGGCACGTAAACTGAAAATAAATAATCAATGTTCTATGGAATTGTTACACAACCAATTATTTCCCTGTTGGTTGCAGATGATTACTGGGTAACTCGGGTGTATAAACACAATGACAAATCAGTCATAATATACTGGTGTTTTAAAGTATATATCAATGTCCCTCTCAGCCATACCAGTTACTCAACTCAATCAGAATATAATCTGATTTATAATAGAATCCAACACATTATAGTCAAAACATATCACTGTGTCTCTGACCCTGAGTCGCTCTTTGCTCTCTTTGCCTCCTCCACACAGAAATGTCAGGTCTCTCTTTTTGTGGCATACTTTAGTTTGTGGAGTTTTCAGTGTAATTGGTTGTCAGTAAATCTATTTGCATACTGTGTGCCCATCCCTCATGAGACCACACTCAAACACAACTAATCTGGCGCTGAGGATTTAGAGCAGCATGCTTTCGTTAGATCAACAAACGACAGACAAGAAATGAAGAATGGATCACTTCACCTTTTTTTTTTTTGGAAATTGTTCTTTGTCAGGTAGGACAATGTGTAGGCTTGTAAATGACTGCCCCACAGAGAGTTTTAATATTTGCCCCCTAGAACAATTTTATTTGACTATTAGATTTATAAGATTGGGGTTTTATTGAATTAAGAGAGAATCAGTGGTCTTGGTATAAGACAACCGCACATTACAATGGTTGTCATTTGAGTCAGTGTTAGTATACATAAACAAGGCTACAGCCATGCTCTGTGCAGCTGTACATAAGCACAACAGTGATTTGAGCTAAATGCTAACATCAGCATGGTAACAGCTTGGTAATGGTGGTAAAATAGGGTGACCAGACGTCCTCTTTTTCCCGGACATGTCCTCTTTTCGAGACCTAAAAAAAGCGTCCGGCAGGGATTCCAAAAACGTCCGGGATTTTGCTACGTCCGGGAAAATAGTTATTACCCCCTTACAAGTTTTGGAAATGGTACGTCCGGGATTTTGCTACGTCCGGGAAAATAGTTATTACCCCCTTACAAGTTTTGGAAATGGTATCTCCCTCACGTTCCACCTTCTTGCGCAAGCTCTGACTGTAGAGAGAACTGTCATTGGTCGACCGCATGCTACACACTACTGTATGTGTTTGCATAGTAAAACGTGTTCTGTTGAAACAAACTACCTCGCTGCGTTGTCTGCTTGTGGGTCCAGCCACCGTGGTCCTGTTCCCAACAACTTTGACCTGATGATTGTGCTAGATTAAAGATCAGGAGATCAGATGTTTTACAATTCATCCTCTGAGGACCATGAATGTCTGAGCTAAATTCCACAGCAATCAGTGTGATAGCTTTTTGAGATATTTCAGTCTTTTAATTACCACATTAATTATTACTAAATAAATAAAATGGTGTACCAGCATTTTGAGTTGATGCAGGATGCAACAGTTTATTAACTTTGTGCAAATGTTTTGCGATTCTGTGAACATTATAACTTATATCAGTGATTCTCAACTGGTGGGTCGCGGACCCGTTTTCAGTGGGTCGCAGGCAGTGTTCCCTCTAAGCTGCGCGCGTGCGCGGCCGCGCAGGCCAGTCGAAGTGGCCGCGCAATAGATTTTTCAGACCGCGCAAACGATTTTTTTTCAGGGGTTAAAAATCTTTTTTGCGCCAGTGTTTCTGAGATAGGAGTGAGCCATCTCCACAATAGAAGATCTTTGATGTGACGTGTCGAGTCTTCTTGGCCAATCAGCGTCCCGTTTCTCGACATGCGCTCTCTGTACATCCGCTAGCGCTCTGTACCTCTGCTAGCGCTCTGCCTCCGTAGGCACCCCCCACCCCCGCTGTCCTCCTCCGGGCGCCAGGAGTGAAGCTCGCCTAGAGCGCCACATGAGCTAGGGCCGGCGCTGTTTAGGCAGTTATAGATACCATGGTGAAAAGAAAGGCAGAGCAGGTGCCCCAGAAAAAGGTCTGCCTAACGTTCAAACATGAGTGGCTAGATGAAATAGTCCAAACTGACACAGGTAGGATGAAACTTTCAGACATATTTAAATATGAAGAAAGCAAATTCTGCTCGGAGGCAAAAGCGAAAGGAGAGTTCGCTCGTGGGAAAACGTGTTTCTCTTTTGGTTAACCTGTTTTTCAGATGCTGTTCTTCAGAGACATGTGTCTTCCATAGGCCTGCAGACAAGATGAGCCACATAGCCAGATAGGCCTATCTCCCTCAATGACATTCAAATTACATGTTTTGTAGCCTAGTTTGTTGCAAACCACTCCAGTTATTAAATTGTTTATATAGGCTACCTTTAGGAAAAATGACACCATGTCAATTTAATAGGCCTATAATTATTGTTAAGCACTGCATTAGCATTTTTCTTTCAATGAAGTTCCACTTAAATGTTGTACCTGCTGAGAAATGACTAAACACCTTTGATACTTTTATTTTTTATATATGTCATTATCAGTCATAACCAATGAACCAGTCATAACCTCCCCTTATTGAAGTTCAACAAAGATCCTTTAAGTTCAACTAAACTGACTGGTAAAACACCATCATTAAAATGTTCCCAAAGTCCAGCCATTATAAAGGATATTGAATAAATATCAACTGTGTATACATATTGATGCATTTGCTGTCATCTCTTTGAATCCCCTATGGCTAACGCAGGCTTGTGGTCATTTTTGGCAGGTCGCGTGGTTGCGAATTGCTCACAGTGCTGAAATGTGCGCTCAGAAATAAAAGAAATTGCTCAGTGCCGGAAAAAATTAGAGGGAACATTGGTCGCAGGCCTTTCATCCTGTGGTTTTATTTTGAAAGGACTTTTTATGCAGCGGAGTGTCGTTATTTTGCCAGCTCTGGTTTCAACTGGTTTTGCACTTGTCCCTCCATGTTTTCAGCAGCGTGGGCCAGGTTGGGTCAAACCATCCTGATATGAGGGAGACTCTGGGGTTTTTAGGATAATTAAATTAAACAGCCTACTGAATATAACATTGACAACTGATGGCGCTGCCTGCATGGCAGGAAAAAACTCTGGGGTTGGGAGGAGAATTGAGTGCTGCTTAATTTTCTGTAAAGCACAATGTTTTTCAGTATTTACTGATGAGGTAATCACAAGAGAAGTTAATGTTGTATATATGAATACATTTGAATTCCACTTTTGTTTAATTTATTTTGAGTTAGTGGAAAAGCTGCTCCTCAACACAGTGACGTGTTCCACAGTAAAGTGTTTGTCATAGATTCGGTGAGTGGGTGTTCTCAGTTAAAGTTAGGTCATTTCAGTCTTTTTGAAACTACTTTTTAGTTGTTGGACTGTTTGTGCATGAAAGCTGTTGAGTCTGTTTAAAAATAGCTGAAGATTCTGAATTGTTATATATGTTGTAATACCTCGTGTCCTGAAGATGCAGTTTTAGTTTTGCAGCTAATTGAGTGTAAAAGGGAATAGTTCCCTCTCTATCATCGCCACCAGCTGCTCGTTTTGGTTATTAAACTTGTTTTTGTGTTAGCATACATGTTCTGTACTATCTCAGGTTCAAACTGCACCATCTTTTCATTAAATACATTGGAGAAGTTGAGAATGTTCCTCGATTTGGGTCGCGGCTTGTCATTCAGGGGTGATAGTGGGTCCCGGAGCCAGACCAGTTGAGAACCACTGACTTATATGATGACGACAATTTAAAACCACTTGCTCTCATTCACAATATTTGCAAAGAAAAGTGAAAAACTAAAACTAAGAAATGCTGAGTGCTGCATCCCAAACATCCAGTTGTTGTTTTTTTTTTTTTAAATCTTTAAATCACGCATAACACTTCACTGTTGGCATATTGTGCACATATTTGGCTCAATATTGTTTTATGGACCTGCAGTAGTACTGGCATGCTGTCCTCAGACCCTAGTGAGTAGCAGTTACTGTCTCTTGGGGTGGCTGTACCTCCTCTTCCATCATTAAATACATAATGGCCCAGATTTTGTTTGCGCCCAGTCTGTGTCAACACCAACTGCAGGCTCTGTTCGACGACACACTTCAAAGTGAGAAATGATCTCTGAGCACCAGTGATACGGGATGTGCTTGGTTCCCATTTCTCTGAGCACGCACTACTTCAAACTGGAAGATGTTTGTTTCTGTGGCAGCCCATATTGTTGAGACGAAGCAGATATGTTCAGATATGCAGTCGTTTTGCAGCGATTTTATCTTATCGAGGAAAAAAAGGAAAACAAAGCCTCTCAGAATAGCTCAGAAGAGAGCAGAACATATTGTGTGGAATACGTGTAAAAAGATATGCACTGTGTGCTGCTCTGTAAAAGAGATGAGCTTCGAACAATATTCAATAGTGTAGATGAAACAATTCTAACCACACATGTGTAATTACTTTGATATATCTCGGCTAATATGAATTCCAGAACGCCACTCTCGGTGGGCCATCATTTGTGACTCACCAAATATGACTTTGAAGTTTCCTCATGCGTGAAGATGTTATCTCTGCTCATCCAAATTAAATCACTGCAACTCATCAGTTTTTCCATTTGGGCTCATATGCTCTCTCAGTGGTAACTAACCCCACTGGCCATTTAGTGAACCAGATTTACAGACTGCTGCATGCCGCTGGAATATCGCGGGATGAACCCATCTGACACAGCATCTTTGAGCCGTGATTTATGATACATTATGGGAAGGAATGCTATATTACCACATACCTATTAGTGTCTTTAACCTTGTGCACCACATCATTTAAATTAGATTTACCATGTCACTCAAGACCATGCAGACATATAGGCATTTATATTTTAGTGCTCTGAGCACTCTAATATATTGCATACGCGATAAAAAACATTATTTATCTGTATTGTTTAATAAATTGTCACTTCAACTATAATCTTACCCTTTGGACATCTATGAGTCATTACTTTTTATGTTTAATGTTATTTATCATGGACCCTACTGCATCATCTACAGCTACCTGGCCATACAATGTGAATGGAAGGAAGCATTTTCAAAGTTTAGTTTGATAAGCCCCCCAAGCTGTTGTTAAGAATCGCCATTACTGTTCTGCTACTCGTGGCAATTATTTCTCAGGGCAAATTACTCCGTTAAGAAAGTTTTCTTCTCCCTTGTGAAATGGAAAACCACTAAAGTCAATGGAGCAATGTAGTGTGTGTGTGTGTGTGTACCACTTTTTCAAGCAGCTGGTGCTCAAAAATAATAGTGCACAAATGAAAAACTAAATGTATATCGAATTTGTGTGGATAAAGTAAAAAAAAGAATATGTCTACACAGTAACAATAATAATATTCAGCTCACCATATGGTCGGCCTAACTAGACGCCTAATATGATGTGTGATGACCTGGCATGGTGAGCCACACACACACACACACACACACACACACACACACACACACACACACACACACACACACACACACACACACACACACACACCCCATCATATATAAGCAGTCAGTGCATACACAGACCTGCAAACACACATTATCTGGAACAGAAGGCTTTGCTGTTAGGACTGCAGTTGCGGAATATAAATTTGAATCACGGTGGGCATGAATATATCAGCTGCTCAAGAGTTGAAGCCACTTCCCCCACCACCTTTCTAACCGACTTGCCATTTCATCATTTAAATTTCAATCCTGCACCTCTCTGCATTCTTCACTTACTCAGTCATAACATCCATGCACCACATGCAGTGGAACACTGGTTATGCTACTTGCATGGCTACATTAGCTGGAATAGTTTTCAGACTTGAACCGCTGTCCAAGGCGGCCCCGTCGAATAGCAGCATATTGCATTGAGGACTTAATAATAGGAGTTCTGAATCACTCCCCAAATAATCTGTCTCAATTCATACACCCTTGAGATGAGTCTGCAGCACAGTATTACTGGAGAGAAGCTGTCAGATCTGTCCAGAGCAATAGTGCTTACTCATCACTGGTTACACACTCTTGAACACCCATCACTGATCTCTTTACAGACCAGACATGCAGTATACTGATTGAATGTTTCAGGGCACTGCCAAATGTCCATTGACTTTTTTTTGCCAAACTTTTGGAACCGTTTGTGGCATGTTTATCATGTCAGCCAGACGTACAGAGGAAAGGGTATCGGATTTAAATCTGAATCTCGCCGAATAGACTAAATCTGTCAATCCTTCTTTCGTTTCACATCTCTTGCAATCCAGACACATGTACACACACGTTCACAGTTTTCCTCCAGCTGTTGTGATTCAGCAAAATACCAACCAATTAAATCAATGATTTTGATGGAAGGCACAATCCTGTTGTAAAAAGATCTGCATTCAAAAGGGATCCTGGTAAAGTATATTCAAGGCACTGCCTGTAGGCTGAGTTTAAGATCTGACTAATTGGATGGAGGTAATTATAGCTGTGTGACACAGGTCACAGGCAAATTGGTTATTCTGGCATGAGGAGCAGCAGGTTTCCAATTATGTAACCATAAAAACACTGCTTTCCCCCAGCTTTCTTCTGCCCCACATACAGGGAATGGCGTATTTAAAATAAGGTAACTGTGTGTTGGGGGGGATACAGTCAACACCGTTTAGAGCAGGAGTGTCAAACTCATTTTCACCCTGGGCCACATCAGCATTATGGTTGCCCTCAAAGGGCCGGTTGTAACTGTAACACTGTATAAAACTACATATTGTTAAATAACTGTCTTTATTCAAGTGTAAACATATTTTACATGCATTTATATAAAAATATAAGTAAATGTCTCTGTTATTACAACATACACCCATTTGATTTATGGTTAAGAAACCCACATTACTCTAATGAATAAAGACAAAGATCAAACACACATTGTTACATTCACTTTGTTCAAAGCTTTTTGGTCACAGTTGAGAAGAATATAACTCTGGTACAACAAATGATTTTGAGCTGCTAAGAACATGTTGGCAGGTGTGCCCCATACCACATCAAGTGTGTGGTATGTGGCACACCTGTTCACATACCAGTATGTAGCACACCTGTTCACATACCAGTATGTAGCACACCTGTTCACATACCAGTATGTGGTACACCTGTTCACATACCAGTATGTGGTACACCTGTTCACATACCAGTATGTAGCACACCTGTTCACATACCAGTATGTGGCACACCTGTTCACATACCAGTATGTAGCACACCTGTTCACATACCAGTATGTGGCACACCTGTTCACATACCAGTATGTGGCACACCTGTTCACATACCAGTATGTGGTACACCTGTTCACATACCAGTATGTGGTATGTGGCACACCTGTGCTTAATTTTAAGCCGATCATATGCCTTTCGGGCTACCCGCCCGCCACATAAGATGACGTGGCGGGCTAGAATCGGACCGCGGGCCTTGAGTTTGACACCTATGGTTTAGAGGTTTAAGGTTTTCCTGAATGGTGAGATATCAATTACAAAAAGCATAAACATCACAGATCAGAGACTTGCTAAAAGGTGCTTGCTAAAGGTGCTCTATCAGAGATACGAACCAGGGAGCTTCAGCCTTCCTATGCTACTGGAGTCTTAGGCAAGTAAGTTGTTGAGAGTTGGGCCTAAGCGATGATGGATTTTTGACACGAAGTTTTAGACCCAAACAGTAAGATTGCGAGTTGTGACATTATAGCATCTTCTCTGTCAAACTGATTGTAAGTGTCACTCTTTAGCCTCAAGGAGGCGAGAGCTTGTAACATGTGAATACAGGAAAGTCAAACATGCAGTTTAATGGAAAACTTTTCAAAACAAGCTGATAACATTGAGTTAAATGTGTGCTGCAGTTTACAAAGCACACATTCCGGTGAATAACAATACAATAAGTATAATGATGGTAATTTATGAGTTTAAATGTCATAAAAAAAAAAAAATTGATGTTTCAGTTTTTTTATTCATATGAAAGAAAAGTGAACGGTCATATTTAATTCATGAAGTTTTCTCTTTTGAAAACACAATTAAAAAGAACTCTTGTAACTGTATACATGACACCCGAGGGCGTACGTTTTAAAAACTGTGGTCGCTGTCAAAAATATCTCTCTAATCTGTGAAGATGATCATTGCGCATGCACATCCAGATAGTTTCCATCCAATTGGTCTTGCTGTCTTTTTGCAAAATACTGCTTTGGTCTAAAGGAGCCCTGGTTGCTTAGAAACAATGACAATGGTGGAACACAGTTATTTCAGATATACAATTTAAAGTAAACAAAAGCAGCTAATAAATTATTAATACCATGCACCCACTCAACCAAAAACTTGGTGTTAAATAAGCGTGTGCGATTGTAAGCTGTCCTAAAAAGGGTACAATTTTAGAAGAACTAAGGGAGAAAAATCACTAACTAAACAAATACAAAATATATGGTTTTACAGTTTTTAGATGCTGGACTATTGTTGCAGTGATCAAAATCATAGAGGGAATGGGATGATGTTTTTGCAGGACCAGACAATCTAAAATACTGCAGGAGCAGGTGGGTGTGTGATTAAATGAAAACGGTCCCGCTTAAAACTATCTCCTCTACTTACTGTTTGACAAATGTGAACGTGTGCGCAGACTCCTGATCAGTATGTCCATGTCTTTTCACACCAGTGTAAACACCGGTTGCCACAGTGATCGGTATGAGTCTCAGCTCTTTCCAACCGTTCACCATGCAAACACACGTACACACACACACATACATGCATCGTTCCCCACAACTCTGATCAGCTGTCAACGAACACGGTGCTTTTCTGGAGAGATCTCTTCATTTATTCAGCAGATGTGGGGACGGGAGCTGCTGGAGGTCCCTTGTTGCTGCATTCACACGTGACCCATTAGGCCAGTCTTGAAATACTGCAGCTGCTCTAATTGGCTCTGGCTGTGCTTTCCTGTTTGCAGACTTTCATCTACCTGCACTCCCTCAAACAGAAGTAAATACTGCAAGGATATGTTGCATGCAAAGGATGATAATGCATGCCGATTATATCAGGCTAATGACCTAGCTGTTGCTTGAATACCCATTGTCGCATTTCAGTTTGTCTTCTATTTTAAAGTCCAGCATATTCATCCCATTGGTTTAGATCAGGGGTGTCAAACATACGGCCCGCGGGCCGGATTCGGCCCACGGAATAATTGTTAAAATTACAGAAAGAAAACTACCCAAGTTGGGACTCGAACCACTGATTGTAAGACAGGTATATTAACCATTGAGCCACAGTCGCAATTGATTGCAATACTGACATTACAAAAAATATTGCCCAACTGCGAGGGAATCTGCAGCAGAGAGCCCAGGCAGGTAAACAGTGGGCTGATGTCTGAATTTTTGGTCTTTATGTTTCTAGTTTATTGAAGAAATACCTTTAAAATAGGCTTTATCATCCAAAAACCTTCACCAATGATTTAAACATAGAGAAATGTTGTCATTATGTATGCATTATTATGCTATGATTTTACTGGTACGGCCCACTTGAGATCAAAATGGGCAGCATGCGGCCCCTTAACTAAAATGAATTTGACACCCCTGGTTTAGATTCACGGAAAAAGATACTAGCCTTTAATTACAGACTGTCTGCGTTACGGAAAATGACAGTCCTGTACAGTGTACTCTAAGTGTCATCTATCATACCACCAGTTGAAGAGCATGGCATTTACACACATTCAGGAAATAATGAGCCAGATGCAGCCTTTTCCATTTGTAGCATGTTGTATTCTGTAAGTGTCCATGATCAGGATAGCACACAAGGAAAACAATGCATGTCTCTGCCACAAGTGCCGTGTAGTGCTCAACATAAATGCAGGGGATATTTTAGCTGTTAATAGTCTCCCTAGTTGGAAACAAAGATTATCTTTTTCCAGCTATACATCCACTTCCTCCCCTCATGGCTGCATTGATGCAAATGAATGGCAGGCTTTTTATTTTGTCTGTGTTGAGTGATAGGAACAATTAGGAGGGCACACTCACTGGGCTGTCAGGCTTGTAAATCATGGACGTCTCCTCTCCTCTCCATTACACGCAGCCTCGTCCTAGCATAATCCTGTTTGGTGCAACACAATCAAATAGAAGGGAGCAATACTGCATAAGGGAACTTTTTCTGTCTTCATTTTCCTAAATACACATCAGTGGGATTGATGCCCAGAACATTTCCACCAATTTTTTAGAGACGTTTCTTTAGACATGTCTGCAAATAAAACTTTTATGGAAACTTTGCTGATTTTCAACCATCTGGGTCATCCTAGTGTGTGCAGACAAACGAACGGCGGCTGACCTCAAACGAGCAGAGATGCTGAGTACAAGTGATGAGAAGAAACACTTTAATGTTTTGCAAGCATGATGTCAGTCGGTTTGTTCTGCTGCTCTATCCTTGAGTCAATGGAGCACAGTTTTGCCTCGGCACGGTGTTCCGTATTTGCTGTGGATGATTCAGATATTTTAGAAGTTTTAACAAATTAGGAATCTCATCATGGCCTGTGTCATGAAGAGATTTTTCAGCAGAAGATAATCATTAGGAAACATCTCTTTCACAGTGTGCTGTTGCATCTGTTAAGTCTAAAGAAGGACTAAAGTAATGCAGGACGCCATCATTTATCTCCTAAATGACCACTCCCTCTGAAGATCATTTTGAAAAGCCATTCTGACAACTATGACCAGCCTCTATATGAGAGGCTTTCTCAAAACAATAATTGGATGGAATGAGAAGATCTAAATAGTTAAACATGCTTGCACTTATTGATGGGGTCTAATAATGCCATGACCCACCAGTGGCACCAGTGACCCACCATATGTTTGAGATTCTCTTGACCTACATCAATTTAAACTGATCCAATCCCATCCTGATCAGGAGCCAGGAAATTAAGTTAGGCTGTGGGCTGCCCCAGACAGTTTGTGGCAGGTCACTTTTTCCTCCTGTTAAGAGCTCCAAACACTTAAGCTATTAACCTTTTTTTTGTTTGGACAACCAGGATAGATTATGCCATCTGCCCGTCTTCTCATTACAGCTTCCCTCTTCAATGTGTTTTTGTTTTAATGTTGCCGCAAGATTGAACCTATTTTTTATCGTTATATGCCAAATGGAAGACAGACTTAAAAATCCCCTCCAGCCATCTTCTACAGACAGGCATGTGCTTGGACAGCCAAAGAGAGCCAAATGACTCCATTTCAAGTCTATTTGAGCCAATTGTGGAGAAAGCTATTGGATGCCTGTGCTGATGTTGCAGCGGGCTGGTGTTTTAGCTGCCGGGCTAAAATGCTTCACTAACTGCAGTGTTACAGGAAAACACACACACACACACACACACACACACACACACACACACACACACACAAACCAAGTGACCAACTGAAAAACACAGCCCAGTGTTGACAAATCTGCAATTAACGTAGCTAGCAGCACTGGCTCGATAATGTCGCTAAGTCAGCAACAATGACAGTCTCGTCAGGGCTCCCCCAAAGCCACTCCCTAAAACTGGTCACTATGAACGTAAACATATTACAATGAAACTAAACTACAAACATGGCTATTGTTCGTTGTTAAATTAGCAGAACATTTGACTTATTGTGGCACATACTGAATGTGCTGCAATATAGTGAACCAAGATGAAGGTTTCCTGTGTTTGCATTATTCAAAACAAAACCAACGTAAACCGTTTGAAGTCCAAGTTATGATGATCTCCTTCATAATATGCCTGCCACACAAACAAAGGGGAGGCTGTATTGCCACGCTAACTGAGTTAAACAGTTCTTTCCACATATCTCAAAGTACTTTACTCTGACAGACATTAATCATACATCATTGTCTCTGATATTGTAGAATGGCACAAACATTCTTTTAGGGCAAACCATTTACTATTCCATTATCACATTAATTAAGAGCGGGGTGAATTAATCTTGTATGTATGTATGCTGAATTCTATTACTCTACAATACCATGTAATAACCTCTCAAGGTTTCCTTCAGATGAGCAATGAGGTAAAATATTGCGAGCAGTTTTTGGATGTTTGACAAAATTATGATCATTCTTTGATAACAGCAGCTCTGTTCACTTTGCTTTCATCAACTCCCAGTTGATTTATGGGCCATGTGTTCGGGGTAATGCCGTCATACTGGCCAGTGAGTCCTATTAGTCTGTTGATGGACTCATTGTTTAACTGTGGTTTAATACTTCTTCTCTGTGAAGCACCAGATGGTGTATATACTGTATGAATGCAGCTGCTCATATATTTTTCTTGGCATCAAAATGCTAATGCAGAATTGATGATTGCATTATTGTTTTTGGTACAATGAATCTATAAGGACTTCAGCAGAATGCACGTGTGTGTGTGTGTGTGTGTGTGTGTGTGTGTGTGTGTGTGTGTGAGTGAGAGAGTGAGAGAGTGTGTGTGAGAGAAACAGGACTCCTTCAATATTCATTTATAACATTGAAAACATTATCCAACTCTTGGTAACATTGATACATTGAAGCACACTATCAAGTCTATACATGCAACCTTCCACATGCAACACAGTGGTTAAAAAGCCATGTATTCACCAATGCAACAGTGGTTATGAATACATTAAAAAAAAAAAAAATTAAATCTTAAAAGATGAGGTTAATTTAGAGCAATGAGCAGATGCATCACATCAGTGAAAAGTCCCTGTGGGTTTTACTGGCACTAGTTTTGGCAAAACACTGACTAAAAGTAGACTTTAACCATCTTCAGAAATCAGAGAGACACAGTAGAAGAAAACCACAGGTAGCTTGTGAGTTCCTCCTTCAAAAATGGCACAAACCCAGAACAAAAAACATAAATAATGTAACTATCTACGGACAAGAATTGTCCCAGACTAACTGGAATGACCTTTTACAGTGAATGGCACCTCATTGTTTTGTGAGAGCGCACTCATGCAATACAAATGCAACATCATGCTATACTCCTCCAATAAAACAAATAAATCAAAACATTTTGTCTGACTCAATTTGCCTCTCCATGATGACTTTGAGTCTTTCACAAAGGAAATTAATTGTGTATGAAAAAAACCTCTTGGTCTGATTCTCAATTATTCTGAAATGAAGTGACCTGTATGCCTATCAAAGGCTTCAGCGCATTGTTGAAGCCACTAATGAAATTCAAGTATTATCCTTTGCTGCATTCAACTTGTATTCTTTGCAATTACATACACACGATATATGTGTGTGTCTAGTGGTGGCTAATGTGGTCTCAAGAGATGCAGAGCGAGCTACAGAGGTCCTACTGTGTTATCACTTGAGGTGATATAAATGGCTTTTTACTATTCTCTCCGAAGCCTCGAGACAGACTTTGAAATGTATAAAATCATATGGCACTCCCAGAAGGATATGACTAGGAAATGTGTATGTGTGAATGCCGATGGTTGAAAATGTTTGGTTTTAATCCTTATTTATTATTTGGTTATCTTCAGAGACTAGATTTGTTTATTTTTTCAGCCTATCACTGGTCATATTATAACCTGAGCAGAGGTCTAATAAACCGTAATAACTGGAAACACCTGTGTGGGTTTACAGGGGGCTAAAAACAAAAACAAAAAACAGCTGTGTTTTTTCACACGTTCAGATCACAGCACGGATGGTAGCGCATTTCATTTTGTAACTTGCTGGGCACAGAGCAACTAAAGTATTCAGCATAAGTGATGACGTTAAATAGTATTAGTACAGACAGTCGGACAGGTCTTACTAGTGTGGTGAATGCAATGTTTTCCCTCATTAAAAATAATTGCCAGGATTATAGGAGTACTGGGCAAAATAGGTGGTTCACTATAGACAGCTAACATAAATCATTAGTTTGGGATTATGACTCAGATGTATGCTTTTGTACAACAAGTCAGAATGTTATCATGTACTATAGGTTCATGAAAAATAAGGTAATAAGACATCTGAAAACACTATCAGTGAAGGAGGAAACCCAAAGGTGATGGAGCCATATAGCCCACTGAGGAAATATTGAAATATTCATATATTTGCAGTTTTACAAACAGGGTGTCTGTGGCGACATTCCTGGAAATAAATGGAGTCTTTTTGTTGGTACAGAAGTCTTCAGAATTGTGTGCATAGTTCCATTTGTGTGTGTTTACAACAAAGAAAAACTGGCCTACATATGAGAGTTTAGAGGAGGGCTGTGGCGAACACAGCTGTGGTTAAAGAGTGACTCAGCCAGGCAGCAGGCACAGCTGCAGGTTATCAGGTTGATTAGCAGTCTGATAAATAGCAGGCTGATAAACAGGCGTTCTCTTTGCTGGGAGTGCAGGCGCGCGCGCACACGCACGCACGCACGCACGCACGCACGCACGCACGCACGCACTTTCAGAAAACAACAACAACATCTAAAACAAACATTTTAAATGAGAAATAGTTAGACATATAACCACCTATAACCACTAAAAGAAGTTCTCAGATCATATACTTATGTTAAAGTACTAACGCGGCCTCTATTGTGTGCCTCATTACTCCAATAGATAATTGCAGCTTCGCTGCCATTTTTGCAGTGTTGCATGCTTTAATCACATATGCGACTATCCCGCCATTTTGGTAGTGTTCTCTCAATTCCTCCATTTAGTTTGTAGACTCGCCATTCTTCTTTGACTCTCACTTTGCCCACACACACACACACACACACACACACACACACACACACAAAAAAACAAAGGGTTCTTTTGGCTTTCCTCCATTACAGAATGTTGAGTCCCAAATAATTATAAGTACAAGTTGACCATCTGCAACAACGTCACAAATTTAGGACGGGAACAAAACAAACATCACTAAATATATTTACTGTCAGGGATTAATAATTAGTAATTATTCTTCTTCAAAATGGGACAAGTCCAATGGAAATAAAGCGTATAAATGCTGGTGAACAAGAAGCTGTGACTTAAACATCAATCTGAACAGGCAAAATTGGCTTCAGACAAGAACATCTCATAAGTGGACCAATGAGGAGACTAACAATCCTCAACATAATGAAACAAACAGTAATACCAGATTTCTATTAGTAGTGTTGACCATTTCTATAATGTGTCATCTTTCAATTTTAAAGATGTTTTCACACAGCAAAGGAAACAAGAAAAACACAGATTCCACAGTGAGTTTAAAACATTTAACTCTGCTTCTGCCATGCTTGTCAATGTTTTATAACTTCAGAGTTGGCCTGGAACCAAAGTCACAAAGAAAATCACGCACACTTCAATGTAACATTGAATCACTAACCCTAGATGAAGGTCATCTCACTAAAGTGAGGGCTTCTGTACTTCTGTTGTGGGTTTGTCAATTTAATTTAGACATGCTGACCCTTTTTTTTTTTTATTCTGCTGACTGGGATAGCCGAGGGTGTTGTATTCTGTCAAGTGTCATGTTGGAATCTAGTTCATAAGCACATGCTCTTTTTCTTGTCTTTCTTTTGATAGAATGTGCAGGGCTATCTTAGATGTACAACCCTGTTGTGGTTGTGCTGAGAATAAATATTAGTGGGCGTGTAACAATCAGCTTAAATGTTAAGCGTAGTTATAATTAGACTATTAATAATTCATAATAATTTGAGAGCTACTGTGACACCATAGACGCACAGGAGATTGCTAGGCTACCATTTGTAGCAAATTGGATGTATGCGGACATCCACATATGTGTACACCCTCTGATGAAATTAATCTCACGCAGATCCTAGCGGACCCTGACGGACACAGAAAGTATGACTTTGGCTTTAGTCCCTCCCACCGGGGATCCATGGAGAGAGGCAGGAAACCATGCGAGGAGAGAGCAAACAATGACATATGTTTTTAGAGAAATGAGACGTCACTTCCTCTGAAGCGAGCGACAGAGCTGGATCAGCCATCAGTCGGCTTTAACAGCTGCAGAGACTTTTGATGCAGTTCACACGCGTTCACTGTAATACTAATAAAAGGCACACAGTTATCACTGCCAGAGCAGCAGTGTTTTCTGTCTGGCGCCTGTCTGTGAATAACAACCTGCATTCTGTATTTATACTGTGTGCTGTGTCCTGCTTCGAGATACAATAACCATTTATACTGGCAGAATGCCTTTATATTATTTATTCATTATTTTCCTCTGTATTTATTGATATTCTGATTGTGAATTTATTATGTAATAACCTAGTATATGATCACGGTGTCTTTGAATACTGTAAATGATGTATTAGGCACATTTTTCAGGAAAGATTGTAATATAATGACATAATAAAACAATTTATAACGTTTTGCCTTTAGTTGTTCTGACCCACAATTAATATATATGTTTAACCAAACGGTAAATCAGTAAACAAATGAATGCATAACTTGGGAGTGATACACAGTTCAATCTGTCATTGGTTTTCACTCAGATCCGTCTGATCAGCTGCAGCGTCCAATCTATAACGGATATCCAGTGATGGGGCGTGTTGGCCGGTTAAAGACTTCTGTGAAGGTTGCTCTTGTGTTTCTTGGCTCCTGGCTCCTCAGACATCCCTCCTCAGTCCTTGCTCCCCAAGATGGCAGACCAGAACTTTTGTTTCAATCACGGATTGAGGAAATGTGTGGTTGCCAGTGGCGGGCCGTGGATTTTCTACCTGCGTTTTCAGTGCCGTCTCTACTACAGCTGAACAACCTAATCACCTCATGATGACGCCACAGCTAACGGTTATTATTTGAACACATGAAGCTCTAGCGTAAGTTCAGATAGGAAGACCATCCCCTCACGCAAGGCTCGTAGGCCTCTCACTCGTACTGTCCCTCACCAGCAGCCCACATTCTATACCGGAGATCACCGTCAGAAGAGTCATAGACTCTTCTCTCTGTGTACTTTAATCTGCAAAGGCCTGCTTAAACTGCATTGCATCCATAGAGACACAGGAGGGAAACAACTCTCCTTAAAACCAGCTGCACTGCGCTGAAGGCAGAGCAACAGAGGAAGACAGGAGCTGTGCAATGAGAAAATAAGATGATAGGGACACATAATTATAATATATGTAGTGTATTTGTCAAAAACAATTAAAATATAAAATAGCTATAACTTTGTGATTCTGTTTAGGCCAGCAGAGAAGGCTTAGCTGGCCCTGACGGCCCACCACTGGCGGTTGCATCTCCAGAACACTAACACATGTCCTGTGACAGGGGTGTATGTTTGGTTTCATTAAAGATTGGCACTTTACTCACAACACTTCAGAAGGTGTGGCAGCTAAGAGTGTCTCACTTCAGAAGTACCAATGTTTTCCCACTCTCTGCTCGCATAACAATAAGAGATCAGATTTCTCCCTTTATCTTTGCAGTAAAGGGCTGCCTTTTCTGTCAAATGCAGACAGGCAGTAAATTGAACACCCGCAGTACTGTAGAGGGGGAAGAAAAGGAGAGGGAAGAGAGTGGGACGAGGAAGTAGGAATATTCTGATGCGTATATTTCACTATTTTGGTGTCTGTCATTGATGCAGGTGTATTTAAATCAAGCAAGAACATGACAAACATTAAAGCAATGACAAATCTGCATTCCTGTAGTGTGACGCAGTTGCAGAAGGAACACACACACACACACACACACACACACACACACACACACACACACACACACACACACACACAATAACATGTCCCCAAGATCTGATTGGTTTCACATTTGAAGTACTGCACAGGTGTGTGTGGCATTGAGATCCTGTTTTGGTTTTGACACTCCCAAAAGAGGGTTCATCTGCTGTTTGGAATTATTTTCTGACCAGTCCTGTGCATGAGCTTTTTAATGGGGAAAGAGGCACTAACTCTAGACAAGCGAAACAGCCGTTGGTCTGAGTTTTAAAATGTGTGTTTACTGTTGCACTTCACTGCTGTTTGGTATCTCTTAGAACTCAAGCCCTTTTATCATCTAAAGCAACTACAGACATTTTATTTCCACAGACCGGATAAGAGAAGGAGGCGCACGTCCTACGATTTTTATGGTGAGGGTCTTTTCAGTTGCGAATCGTTCACACTACACCACTCAGCAATTTCACACTACACACCTCTGCGCTTGTGATAATCTGTGTTTTGAAATGTCCTATAGAATATTGTTCCCCCTCTACCAGCTTTGCTTCCAAATCTGAGTTCCACTGGTAGCTTGTTTAAAGAAAAGTATTGAGCATGCATTGCAAAAGAAATGTGGATTCACTTTTTCTACTGGCACAGTTGATGCTGCACAACCTCACTTTTTACCAGTTGATGTCAGGTCATCTTTGTTTTTGTGTTTTCTTTATCTGCTACATCCATGGCAACGTCACGTTTAATATCCTGTTGCTTTAACTAGCGAACTATTCATTCTAAATATTTTAGTGATGTGTTTTTTTTCTTTTTCTTTTGTGACTATTTACTGTTGATTTTTGCAGCGTTGGATATCCAGTCAAAGAGATCAATTGCACAACAGTCTGATCCTCGGCACACTCTCTGAGTCCAACAAAAGCAGAGTTTACCAAAAAGCAACACTGCAGCTCCTCTTCTTGGCTGCAAGAAAACTCAGTCAAACACACACAGTACATTCACATTTACACATTGTCTGGGTTATGTGACAAAAATGCTTGGAACACAGTGGAGGCATAGCTACTTGGATCCATTGAGGTAAATCAAACATAAAGACTCCCCAAAAACCTACCCCAATGACTTTTCCCCTTGAGCTATTATGAGGATGAAATGTGTGGTTTTAAGTGAAATGTCTCATCAACTATCGAATGCAATGCCACATTAATGTCCTCAACAGGATCACATTTTCAAAATTTTAATTTGTCCAGTACTTTGTTTTATGGTCCGCATATGATGTGTCCTAATGACTTTGGTGATCCTCTGACTTTTCCTCCAGCACCATCACGATGTTGACATTTGTAGTTTTCAGTGAAATGTCAGGTGGAGCGGAAGACTATAAGTTTGAAAACAAATAACTGTGGATATGGAGTTAGAAAGAAGTGAGGAGACCAGACCTCCTAGCTCACTCTAAACACGACTCTTGTACTGGTTTAAAGTGCAGCACATTTATATCAATATGTTGAACAGACCGAAAGAGATGTCGGCACATAACTGTGTCATTTCAAATACACTCAAAATAAATATAAAATTGCTAAGCCTCTCTCTCAGTTTATACCTGAGGTGACCATCTTGGCCTTTTAATTTCCCTGTGACATTTAGAAATGAACTCTCATTTGCTCCTTACATGTCAAGGGACCTCCTCTAGGATTTCCAGGATATGAAAACTCATCACGTCCTCTGTAAGACTAACTATATCATATGCAAGCCCTTTCATAGAACATTCAAATCAATTCACCAATTGATTTAATTGTTTTTAATCCTCTTCTGTTCACAAACCAAAGGAATGATAGTCAATATTTTATGTAAACAGCTAATTAGTGATTCAAAAGCAAACAAATGCATTAAAGACTTTGACAAGACCCAGAGATTGTATTACAATTCATAAATCCTTACTGTAACTTCAAGGGCTTCCCCATCAAGATCTGATGAATTATGCAATGAGTTCCTGTGTAACGCGTGTAACGCATGCAGGGTTTTTGATAGTCAGACAGGCATAGCCTGAGCCACTGTCACACAGGAAGTGTGTCGCTCCACTAAAGTACCGCTAATCTGCTGACATCTGTGGCCTAGAAAATATCAAACAAGTGGTTCCATTAATATAATTATTACAAATGTTTATTTTTCTCTTTCAAACAATGTGCTCTTGTCATACTCATACTTTATCAATAACTCACTGATCTGATGACTTCTATATACAGTATATAAACCCTCTTAAACTGAGGGCATATAGGCCTGGGGTTTGAAAGGATCACATTTGACATAAATAATAAACTCCATAATAATAATTTAATCGGGCACAGACAGTGATGACTGTTAGAAACTGTCTGTCTTGACTGCAGCATTAAGTCACTGCCCCGTGCTGCTGCGACCTGCTCTTGTCCCCTTTTCGAGCAAGATAACACAGAAACCTGTCAACAATGCTCAGACCTCACAGATAACCCAACGAGGATATAAACTGACCTGATCAATGCAGATTGTAAAATATATTGCTTGGGGAGATTCAGAAGCTACTTGACATTACCCAGATGCATTTGTGATGATGACATGTTGTATGTAATGTAAAATGTCCTTAACTACTTGAAAAACCCAGGACACACTTTTTTTAGCAAAGACCATAGGACTAATGCCATAATTAGTGAATATGATTATGTAATCTTCCCGTTACATGTTATACATCGTTCATGCCATTCATCCTCTCTGTACTGTGCCACTTCCTTTGGTCTCTTACAGCATGCAATGCATTAAAATGTAGTTCAATGGAGGAATACGTTCTTGAACAGAAAGATATGTTTAGAGGATAAGAGGGACGCTAAGAGGGTATGGCATTGTATGAAGTGAAGTATGAGGCCCCTTACTCCAAAATGGTTTGGTAAAATGGGTAAAAATTCCAGTTGCATGCAGATTACTGCAAATAGTATACTTCAATATACAAAGAAAACCCCCAAACTCTGCATGCAGGGCTGAATTATGCCAATATCCTCTACTTCCAAGTACTCAAAAAAGATCGATCAAACTCTGGAATCATATTAAAAAGAGCCTGTTGTCATTTTAAAGCCCTTGCCTGCCAAGATTTGTAGATAAAAGGGAGTTCCCTCAGCCAACTGGTTCTGAGGCTGGCTGACCTTTCACCTTCTGATATCTAAAATCCCAGCCAGCCTCAGAGCAGTTACACTATCACTCAGAAGATTAGAGATAATCCAATTATAGCCAAAGAAAAATTTAATACATCACTAGTTGGAATGATATTAAACATTTACAACACAGACTAGAAACAAAAAGGCCCTAAACAGACTGTATACGGTGGCAGACCACCTAACCACAGTAACTGATAAGAAGCTGAGAAAGACATTGACTATTTACAGACTGAGTGACCAAAGTCTGGCAATAGAGAAGCCAGACAAAGACAGACATGGCTGTCCAGAGAGGACAGGCTGTGCTCATTGTGATGAGGGAGCTGGAGACTGAATTACACTTTCTGATACAATGTCAGAAATATTAGGGAGGAATTATGCCCCAATTTCCAAAGTCTGACAAGAGAGAAATCACCCCTCTTTTTGTGGGAAAAGACATAATGTGCTGCTAAATATGTAATTTCCTGCCACAACAGAACAATCACTAGGATTTGCTTGTACCATTTTCTGATTACCAAAATCCCCTCTTTGACTTTTATGTATTTATGGGTAGATTACATTTAAAATATATATATACATCACAATCGTTCATGTGCTTTGGCAAATGCCATAACAATAAAGCCTTGTGAATGGAATTGGATTGAATTGAGTGGGTGGTTCAAAACAAAAGAGTAAAACAGAAAACAGCGGTAGATATAATGATAGGTGGAGAGGCAACAATATAGGGCTCAGGTCTCAAAGACAAAGATGACTCAGATGAGAGAGAGAGAGTGGAGGTTGAAATCTCAAGTAAAAAATAGTCCTATGTGCTCCTTCCCTTTGTAAATCCATTACTTTCCATTTAGACTGAAACTGCCTGTGTCTGCACTTCTCTCAGCAGGCCTGCCTGAGGTCTGCCTCATACACGCAAAACAAGTGCAGCTCTCATCACACCTTTTATCGATCCTGCAGAGTCACAAACTTCCAGCTGAGGGTGTGAGGTCAAAGGGATCATGAATAGCAGTCATAAAGAAACAATGACAAAATCTCCGCTCTTTTCTCAGGTGTGAGCCTGGTTGGTTGCAGTTGTTAATTTCAGGGAAATGTTGCTGAAACTACATCATTTGGGTGCACTCCTGCACGCCTGTTCTGATATTGGAGTTGACAAAAAAATGTGTTGAGTGTGAATCTGTTATGTGTATTGGTGTACACATTCATGCAGGCTTCTCGTTTTCACTGATAAAGACAAACCAGCTGCCGCTAAGATTATTACCATGCATAACGTGTCAACGCACTAAAGGCAAACTAGTCCGTCAGTGCTCTCAATCAGTGTGTCTGCTGCACAGCTCAGTGTTTTTGGAAGCTGCTGTACATCAGGTGCATTGCTGGCTTTAGATTCATTCATATTCCCCTCGTGGTCTGAGGTGCAAAAGCAGAGGAAGGGCCACCTGGCGGCTGGTGCCATGGTTCACACATAGCAGACACCACTATGTCCCACTAATGTGACTCTTATTAATTGGCCATGTGGCAGTTAAATCACGTGTCAACCTTTTGATCTAAGGTGGTTTTGACGGGAAGTTAGTTTTGCCGACAGGATCAAGGCCAAGACAACATTAATGCTGCACATATTCTACATTTCACAGTAAAATATATTGTATTCCAAGTCTGTTGGCTGACTTATTATTTTACTGGCCACCTCAACTCTGTCATACTTCTTGTGAATAGGTCATAACATATAGGTGATATACTTTTCGTAATTTTAGTTTTTAGTGCTAATGTCATACCTAAACATTCTCACGCTTCATGAATTAACTCGGTGGTTCTCAAACTTTTTTTGTCACGCCCCACTTTGGAGGAAGAAAAATGTTCATGCCCGACCGCCCCCCCAAAAAAGCCGATCTCCGTCAGATAGGCTTTTCTGCTGTTTTTGACTTGGCAAAACGGCAAGAATCTTGGCCATCGCGCAACCGTAACCTTTTAACGTCGTAAAGTAAACATTTTCATGAAAGTACAGGCATCTCGCTATGTATTTATTAATGACGTTTTATGTCTGTGTACTTTGTACTATGTGAAGTTCTCATGTAGCTCATTTGGAGAGTGTAAGTCCTGAAACCACGAGGTAGCCGTTTCGATCCCTGATCTCCCCATAATTTGCATGTTAAAGTGTTCTTGAGCAAGACACTGAACCCCGAGTTCACAGCAGCACACTGCTCTTTAATTACTAAGGATGGCAAAATGCAGAGAATCATTTCCCCACTGTGGGATTATTTTATATATATATATATATATATATATATATATATATATATATATATAAAAATGTAAATCCCACAAGGATTCACCGAATGAGTCATGTCGAAGTGTATGTACTCCAGGTTTAAAAGTGCCTTCTAAATGATAACAATGCTTTGACAGGAAATGATTAACACCGTGATACAGTAAGTGGCAATTTATCCACAGCTGCAGATGCTGGATAAGAAAACACTTTTTTTCCTATTTATTTTCATTCTCTCTGGCCTTTACTTGTGCAACAAACATTTTCCAACACGGTTTGGGGAAAAAAAAAAGCCCAAAAGAAGAGCTGGCTTCCATCTTTAATAGACTTTTAAAATTGTTCAAGCCGAACACATTTAACTACCTCTTTTTAAACACCATGGTTTTGCTGACGGACACGGGTTGTGGGGTTTTGGAAAGCAAATTTGAATTGGGTGGAACATCTTGCCTGTGCAAGAAGAGACACTTTTCCAAACATCTCGTTATAGTTTTTAAAGGGAACATCCCAAGAGCCACTCCTATTCGAATGTTCAGCTATTGCTCACGGAAGTACACACAAACACATCGCTAATTTAAAATCAGGTTGATGATTGAGATTATTTTCAGACAAAAATCTGGATTTAGATATGAGACTCAATAAAATGTATTACATCTCATATGTCATTCAAAAAGACAGCACGTGTTTTACATTACGCAACCCCAACACAGGAGTCCATCTCTGAAGGTATCGAGTGACGTAAACCCAAGAATGTCCATATAGATTTACAAATGGGTTGAAAATCCAAAACTGACAAGAAAAGCCAACGATTCATTCACAGCAAGCTCAGTGGTGCATAACTTGAACACTTTCACTGCTCTGCATAATCAGTGTAATTACTTATGACTTAAGCAGCATAATGCAGTAAAAGTCGGATTTCCAAAATACACCTGAAAATAGGACAGGGATAACACTGGTATGATTTAGTCAGAGCATTATAATGGCAAACACTACAACGCATGGGTCAGTTTAAACAATTTTTCAAGGATATTGGATGAAGAGATCATTTTCTGGAAATAATTTGCTACATCCAGTAAACTGAGATGCAACCAAGCATGGAGGGTTTAATGGTTAGTGAGGGAAATAAGCAAGCAAGACTCGGTTATAGGTGTGTTCAGAGCCAGTGTATGTGGTCGATACAGCAGAGTCCCAGTGGAAATACACAGCACTAGATCTCAGAAGCACTTATTAAAAACTAGGGTAAAGAAAGTCTCTGCTGTGTATCATAACCCTTTATCTTTAGTGTGCTGGCTAAGCATTATACCACATTTAGCCAGTCCAGCCAAAATGCAGTAATTTAACAAGTAATTTAATTCATTTATCCTTATAGCTGGAAACACGGGATTGCTGAATCTGTACATTAGAAACAATTTCATTCATAACACCCAAAAAAATGCAGCTCATGATGGGAACTGATAAGAGCAAATGGATAAACAGTCTATTCAATTGCATCTTTGTTTTGAAATTGGCTTGGCTTCTCCTGAGTGTGGAGAAGTAATAGATTGCTTGTTTAAACAGTCGGCCACTTTAGTTTATATCATTTCATATAAACAAGTACTGATTTACAAGATTGAGCAATTGTAAAACCGAGAACATTTCACAGGGATGTTGTGAACTGCAGGTAGGTTAATAGAGTGTTGAAGCACTAGTGACTCATCAAGGGCCCGTCTGAAATGAGTTACATCATCACTTGACTTAATGGCTTTTATTTATGAGGCCAACAAACATCCCTTGCGGCGACTGTGGCTCAGTGGTAGAGCCGGGTCGTCCTTCTATCAGAAGATTGGTGGTCGATCCCTGGCTCTCTATTAGTCCACGTCGATGTGTCCTTAATTTACATTTAACCCAAATTGTTCCTGCAGTGTATGGATGTTAGATAGTTCTGATGGGCAGGTGGCACCTTGCATTGTATGGTATGCAAACAGTATTGATAGCATGGTAGCCCCTGCTGTGTGTGTGTGTGTGTGTGTGTGTATAAAGGAAGATTAGAAAAGCACTTCACATAGTCAATTTACATGGAACCTGGATCTTTACCTTATTTCTCAACCCTACATACATTGATTACATGCATATTATACCCACACACTTTGTCACAAACTCGATATGGTTTGAAAATTATTCCTTAAAGTATGAATATAATTTTTGTATTATTCTTATCTCAGATCCAGACCACATATAATGTACTAGTGAAACCCACGGCAGGCTTCTCATCAACCGGTCAGGCGTCACAGAGAGGAATTAACCCGAACCAACTTGATTCAAATGACACAAGAGTAGTGTCAAGTGTCAGTGCGGTCAACCTAAAAACTACTCTGAAACCGCCACCGGCTCGCTCGTATCAGTGACATCTTAAAACGGCCAGCTGCGCGCTCGCTTCATTACAACCAGCAGTGACTCCCTAATGCCAGCGCTGCAAAGGAACCGTTTGCGAGCTGCGACACATGGCAAACACTTCACAAGCCTTTGGTGGCTGCAGTGAACTAATACATTAAAAGGTAATGTGAAAGTCATTTAAATGTCATTGATATGGAGATTATGTTTTCAACTATGAATGGTCAATATCTGGGCTGAACTTCCCCAAAGTTCAAACTTAAAAAAATAAGTCTTTGGAAAGTTAAACACAAGCACAATAAATGCAAACGTTGGTAGTGCAGTGTCGAGTTAATTAATTAATTAGGATTTAGTCAAATTACGTTACTTTGCAAAAAGAAAAAAAAAGAGAAAGAAAAGACTGCAAGTCCCAAAATGCACTGCCAGTAGGCCAGTGCAGGCTGCTGATTACTTCACTTAAAACACCTGCGGGTGGAAGGTCATGGCAAACATTTCAGCTGAGACAGAGAGAGGAGTCAACTGATGGTACAGCCAAAGAAGCCACTGGTACTGTAGCTATTATTTATTAATGTGTTGGAGAAAATTGTTTAAAGTTTGTTTACATTCTTGTTGTATAACTTTTTGCTTTTTGTGTTCGAAGGTTTTCAACCTAATGGACCAAGCAGCCAACAAATAAGGAAAAATAAAGATTGAGCTGGCTTGGGAAAGAGTTGTCCCGTGCATCTTTTGGATCATATGTACCAGGTCATTTCAAGTTGGGCCAGAGTTGATGGAAAAATACGTGAGAACTTGACATGCAGCTATTCAGAATTGTGATGTCCAGGAATCCCTTTATTTTTCCTTGACAAGATATTCTGACTCTTCATCTACACATGTAATGTTTCAATTGGCACACACATGAAATATAGTATAATTAAATAAATCACAGTTGTTCAAGTTTTCTGTTTAAGTGATTTCAGGGGCATGTCTGCCAATAATGTTGCTCCTGTCAAGTCATTTTCGTAGAGACCATAATATGCGATTAATTTGCAATAGCAAATGCCTTTTTTTTTTAAGAACCCTAATGCTGTTATTATGTTTTCTATCAGCATAATTGGGATGTTATGACATATCTTCCAAGGTGCAAATGTATATCTGCAATATCCACTATTGGCAACTAAAGCATTGATGCAAAGCTTGATGTTTTATGTTTAGCCACTCGCAGCACTTGGACGATAGTGTTGCCTGGAAACCAAAACTATATTTGCACACAAAGTAATTAGCAAAACAAATTAGTATATAAAAGTAATTTGTAAGAGTTACGAGTGCTGTTGTAATTTCTATAATGCTGCCTAATTATGCTGCCATCAGTTTTCTTGAAATGTCAGGGGTTTCGCAGCCTGAAGTTTGTGATGTCCACTATTCATATTTTAAGTTAAATGATACACAGTGTCACAACAATGTCTAGCATACCATAAGCCTCAGACTTGTTTTTATTGTTTGATATTGTGAAAGGATTTCAGAAGGCATGTGCTTGTAAGCAGTATATGCTGAATAAGACCGTAAAATGGAATGTATGAGTGTCGTAAGGAGTGTAATGCAGACCCTTCCACTGTTTAGCCACCTCAGTTGTGCAAAAGTTGAAAGATGTTCATTTGAAATCTCTGAATACCTGGCAGGACCCTTCACAATTCCTCTAAAGCAAAATACAGTTGGATTTTTTTTTCTCTCTATCATCCAGGAGACGTCCTTCTATTAATAACTCAGTTGACCCGCTTGACAATGAAAAATGTCTTCATAGAATGGTGAGATGACAGGGAGCGTCATAATCCGTTCCAATTTGTTGTTTTTTTAGACCTTCAGTCTCAGAGTGCAATGCATGTGTTTATGTAAGCATTGTTTCTGTGTGCATCCTCTCTGTGTGAACAAAATCATATTCCAGGTTTCATGTTTATTTAGCTCTAAAGCTCTCTAAAGCTTTTAGCATCTTCCCAAACAGCCAGGGAACCTAAAGCCACTGACTGCTTATGCAGCATCCCAGTGAGAAGCCCTGGAGGTATCCATCTCCTCGCTACATGGCTAGTGCTATAGCCTCAGCAGGGGGAGGGGTGTCTGACATGGGTCTTGTTGGTGCATTACTGTCCATTGATTCAAGATGACCCATGTGGGATAAGGACGATTTAGCCTGAATACAGATCTGAGATCCCTTTTCTCTTGGAACACAATAAGCCACAACCACCAAGGAAACATTAAAATGCATACAGTAGCGACTGTAGAACCCAGTACCTTCCTGTGAAAATACTTAATTTATTAGAACGAGGCAAAGGCGCAGGCATTTTTTTAAATACAATCCATTACAACGATGGAGCATGACTTTCATTTCAAAAGCAATAAAAAACAGGGCATGAAAGAATGGTCTCTGCCACCATCACTGACATTCATTTATTGAGTATGGGAGTCTATTACCTGGAGGTTCGTGATTGATTTCAGAGCCTCATTTTGTCTCATGGTTCTTGTGGCTGTGTGCGCTGAACTCTACACTAATAACATAGAAGGGTGTTCAGGTTATTTAATTTATACTAGAATTCTCCTTCCATTTATCTACTTCTGCATACTATATTTGGTTTCCAACTAACCTTTACGTCACTGAAATTTGGTCTTCAAATATTTGAAATTACACCTTGCATTTTGTTGAATGGTGCATCAGCTCCAAAAAGAGCTATATGAAACTGTAAATGAAGGCAAAAGTCAGTTAATTCCCTTATTAACAAATGCTTTGGGTCTAATGTTCCCAGTAGCCTGCGGTGGATGCATTATACTCTGCAGTGTCGACAGACGAAGAGAGATTTCTACTAATGAGGGTGTTTTTTCCAGGTATTCTCACTATGGAAAATGTTACCCCATCAATCAATCTGTATGTACCTTATCCTTTGCTACAATATGCTAAAACTATATTGGTTTGTATACTGGAAACGTATCAACTCCTAACATCTAAAATGAGTGAGCGTAAAAGCAGAACATATCCCGTAAGTTTCACTTAAGCATGATACTTTGTGGAATTGAAAATTGTGTTTGATACATCCAAAACTGGAAGTTGTATTGGATTTAAGCTCTATATACCATCTCTGGTATAAATCAGGAGGTCTCTTTCACATTTGAGTTGTTGGCCTGTTTATCTGTGCATTGTTATGTTGGAAAGATGACAATTTCCATCTAAAATGGGTCTTTTTTTTATCATGCAGCTAAATTATGTGATGCACTGAACTGCTTTGATGATGTAAGGCCATATTGAGAATGCATTGAGTATTCTGTTTTAGGATTATCATGATTTATTGATATTCTTTGTTGGAATAATACATATGGCCTTTATAATAATTCTCAACGCAATCAGTGTAAATTAGATATATTTTGCAAAAGAGAGAAAACCTGTCTGTTAGCTTTAGTTACATTTCAGATAAAACAATTTCATACTTTTCCAGTCATGGGAAAACAAATGTTTTTATTGATTAACTGCCAGAGGAAGTGTTCCTTTAGAGGTTGTGACAATTATATTCCTTAAATCTGAATAAACCTTTTAAAAACCTTCTTGGATCAGCTGGAACAAGCATGTTTTTCTCCTTATGGAATACAATGCATTGCTGTAGATTAAACTACCAAACAGATTATGAAGTTGTTAAAACTGATGATCTCAACCTGATACATTTCCAGCAGTAAAACAAACATACACATTATGGATCAGCAATAACAATCCCAAAACACCATATATAATAATAGTAAAACGCTCCCTCAGTGCCGGACACTGATTTAGAGAATGGAACGGATAATAAAGGTTCAGTGGGAAAGTCCAGCTGGTGGTGGCAGAGGGGAAGAGGAGAGCTGGTGGCTGGTGGAGCGTGTCAGAGGAGCAGGCAGTGATCCCGTAGCACAGAGTGACAGGGTTAGAGAAAAACCAGAGCTACATAGAAAAAGAAGGAGACTTGAACAAACACTTCAAGGAGGCCTGAGAAGACGCTCTACCACTTTGGCTGAAACAACAATCGGGCGACGAGCGGACGAAGAACGTGCCGAGTAGATGAGTGGATATTTGCAGGTGTGTAGGCTGAACGGCAATCAGGGAGCAGTGAGAGAGAGAGCCCATGCCCAGTATTTTCAACGTGTTATCACTACGTTTGCATCTGAATACTTCTTCCTCCACTGTATACATTGATGAATGATACAAAATAGAAATCCCATCATCATCATCATACTGGAAAGCCTCTGAGCAGCCACACAGGTGTTTCAGTTAATCTGGCTGATTAGACCTGATCAGGACTGTGTGGGAGCGTATATGGACTGAACGATTGACATCCTCTTGTGTCTCCTGTTATCTTGGTTGCACCTGCTAGGGTGGAGCAAAGCAAACTACATCGTGATCATTGCTACTGGTAGTAAATGCGAACTAATAAATTTACATCCATAGCTCCAGCCCACCTTGAACCTGAGCAGAGCTCTGATCAGCCAGAATAACTGAAAACATCTGTGTACAGAGCGTGAAAGATGTTTAAATATCTTGATGATGATTGGAAGACGAAACCGTTTGCATTTTCTGAAACCTGCAGATTAAAACATGTTTTAAATACTTAGCAAGAAGAGGTTCACTGTACAGTATAATGTCATTACACAGCCATCAAAAAATAAATTACCATTCAATCTGGGCAATTTTTTTTAATAATGTTATTGCTTCTTACATATATGGGCCCACTTTCTCTCTTTAGAGAGGGAGAGTTGCTTTTACAACACTTGGGGATTCCACATGAGTTCTGTAATATCCTTTGAATTGTGCAGTAGCTGTGATGCATGGGCAATGGAGGGTTTGAAAAGAAATGGTTGCGGGTATAATAAGGCTGAGGAATCGATGGGAGTCCACCTCCACGGAAGAGATGTGCCCAGGGTGCATAATGAACACGTAACATGCTGTGGGAAAGTCCCACAATTAGGGAAGAAGAGCCATGATTGCCTCTGTTGGTCATCCTTTCACTGCTGGCCTCTGTTCAAATGAGAGCTCACTTGTCTTTGTAATGGTGTATCTCTGCTACATGGTTTCTTATAAGGCTAACATAGTTTAATTTAGTATGCATGGGATGTAGGTGTGTCTCTGTACCTGCCATTTGCAGCTTTAAGAGTAATATATATATATATATATATATATATATATATAAATAACGTTTTTCTGTGTGCCACACTGGCTTGCGAGAGGAGAGCAGGATTGGCATTTGCAAATTGAGCCCCACACGTCGCTGAGTCCCACTGTGCAGGTAAAAGGGCGAGTTGAATTCAGACGCAAAAATGTTATGCATAATGTGATTACAGTCTCAGCAGAGATGGAATTGGAAACGCATCTCGTGCCATTATTAGGTTCACTTGTTCACCGCATAGCAAAGTGTTTGTTTTCTTTTTCTCTGCATTTCCATGCGGCTGAAACGCTCTTGAGGGAGCAGTATGGTGCTTCCTGATCCCAGCAAAGCTACTCCTGTCCTCTGTGTGCTGCCTGTCAGAATGACACCCTCCTCTGCTGCTTGTTCTCTCTCTACTGCAGTGTGTTTACCTGACACAGGCTTAATAAACCTCTCTATATATATTCACACCTGCTCTGGACGTCTGTGGTGGAGCCTGCTGTGCTTGAATTACCCCTCATGCACCCCCCTTCTAATAGACTTACAGTGCAGCGATTAAATGACCTGGAGAGAAATAAATCTGAGTCTAATTTGTACACTCACAATTCAGGCAAATGAATCAGTAACATGCATTGTGGAGCACCATTACATTCGTCAACTTTATTCATAACACATACAAAATGAGTAGGCTGTGTATATATATATATATATATATATATATATATATATATACACACACAAATGCTTAATTTGCTAGCTAAAGGCCATTTCAGCAAGCAAAATCAGTCACAGCCTCTGTCTGAAATCAAGGACCCCTTGCTCAAAATAAAATCCTTGGTATCAAGTGGCAGCCACCCGTTATTTTTTTGTATTGCGTGCAATGCTAGAATGGAAGGCTCGACATGTGCAGCAACAGTCAGGGTTGAATGGTGAACGGCCGGCTAATTGTTAAAGCAAGAAAGCATACTGCCGGTGGCCATTTGTTGTAGGTATAGAATAAAACATGACGGCACAAATCCAGTTTGCTTGATGTGTCATTGGTCGATAATATAAGAACCTCTGATGCAGGGCTCCAGACTGCGACCAAATGGTCGCATTTTGCGCCTAAAATTAGACACAGTGCGACTAAATTGTTCATCTACTCGCGCATGCGCGACCAGTATTTCTTTTTTTTTATTAAATATTTTTGTTGCCGACAAACTTGTTCTACACTTCAGCCCACTATAGTTAGCGGCAGGCACGTGCACAGATAGACCCTAGTGGTCCTCAAGCACCTACCCTTTTGCATTTATTTGAGTTCTTTGCATTATTGAATTTCGCCCCGACATGCTCCGCGGCGCTCACGAGCCCCCGCGCGCCCCTCCTCCTCCTCCACGTAGCGCTCATGCAGCGCTGAGCGCCAGGCCAGACGGGTGCAGCTACTAACAGGTAGTGACGGTGTTTGTGCAATCCCCCGACGTTGTTTGGTGATAAATTAACCACAACATTAACGCCGCTGAAAACATTACGTCGCAACTGGTCCGACGTGTTTATAAATGTCACGAGAATTCACAGCTAGAAAAAAATTACAAAAATGCGATTAACTTGGCATTCATCCTCTGCATGGAAATCAGCACCCAGCATGTGAAGTCACTGCTCTTCATCAAACGCTCTGCAAGAAGAAAGCCTGGACCACTCCACAGCCTCAAGCTAACTGATGGTGTAATTCACACAATAAGCATTGAGGTCTGAGGAGAAGTTCAGGAGATATTTCAAGGTGCGTCAGAGAAGCAGAGGCTCTCAACATTCCTTTACCTACTGTTGTGCCTGGTCAGGAGAGGACACGGAAAGTTGCCTGTTATTCATTTATTTATTCAATTTGATGATTTTAGTTAGTTTGTTAACAAAAATAAATATATAAGTTGAAAATATCCTACTGTTTTTTATTTATTATTTTTAATTTCATAAATAATTTTGGCGATGGTTGCCCTTTTTTTGGGTTTGAGCACCTGCCCCCAAAATGTTTGTGCACGTGCCTGGTTAGCGGTGATGCCTGGGGGTGGGGGGGGGCGCGAATGACCACTGTGATAGGCTAATGTGTGAAAAGAGGCGGGTCTTGGGGGTTATCGCGAATCCACAGATTTCACATAGCGGTGTCTCCTGTAAACAATGGACAATGGAGAAGCGGACTATCAGTTCGTACTTTTTTTCTAAACCTAATGATCTAGAGAAGACAAATCCCGAGAATGAGTCCGACTCAGATTGTGAGGAAACGGTCGTGGCGAAAAAAGGCAGGAAATTCAGCTTTCGCGATGAGTGGCTGCGCGAGTTCACCTAAGATTGTAGTGTATGCATTTATTGTCAAAGTATTTATCAGTAATACAGTGAAAATGATAGGAAAACTTTGCAAGTCGATTTATAGTGTGCGCCCCTAAATTTTCTGCTTGCGCCCCTAAAATTTTAAGTTAGGGGCCACTGTGCTCCTAGTAAAAAAAGTTAGTCTGGAGCCCTGCTCTGATGGACCCTTCAGTTTAATTCAACACAGCAGGGAGGCACTTTTACCTTGGATAAAGTTATTTAAGGGAAATTAAATCTGAAGGCATGCCTCCACTGATGGTCAGATTTATTTAATTATCTTTGACTTAATTAAAGGAAACATGCAACATTTATCTGCAGGTTTTGTTCTGCTGACTGCAGTCGACCACATCCATTTCTTTTTTAAGTCCAAATCAATATTTAATTGCCTTTGTCTTCCGTGTAAGCCGTCTGAAGTTAACCTCCAGTACATGGCAAGGACTTTTGTCTGGGCATTAGCTCTGCTTTCTCCGAAGTGGGGACCTAAAATATTTAACAAGAACAGTCACTCAGGATAATGCCAGGACATGCTAATTCATGTGGACACAGAACATCTACTCATCAAGTGAATACTAATACAAAAAAAGGATAACAAGTAAAAAATATTTGCAGCTTGTATCTCACAATCTTGACTCAATGTTGCATTTTCGACTACCTGCGAAATGAAAGTGCACGTGCTGCTAACGTGTGCTTATCTTAAAGGCTGCTTCAGAAGTCTCCTGTGTTGTTGTGAGGCTGCAGCACTGACAGCTAACTACAACAGCAATCCAAGTAAGAGGCGTGTGATCAATAAAGCACATGTTGTAGCTGAAAAGGGAAAGGGGTGAGGTGAAGGCACTTTCACTTTGATGGTCACACATTTTGAAAAACGTCTGATTTCAGTGAATCTGAAACGTGACCTTTTCATCCCTCATCAGAGCGCTCAAGCGACATGTTGTTCTGTCCTTTCATTTCCATCACTTTTATAGCAACTTTGTCACCTTCTGACCTCAAAGCGTGTTCACTTGGCACTGACACAATCGCTTGATACTTGCCCTCTCGTTTGTGTCCTAGTTTTGTTCACAGAAAGCTATTTTTGACAATGTTCCAGGATGACCTATTGAACTTATTTTGCAAATGACGTGAAAAATAAAATCTCTCACTGCACGGATGGTAAAGTATGGAATCCCATTACCGCCACAGAAAAGAAAAAAAGAAGTTACCGGTAGCGGAGTTTGAGGGACGTTAAGACAACGTTTAACGGTGTTGCCTGTTGGCGGAGGCTGCGGCCGGGCCGACAGTAGCCTGTGTACTGTCCCCAAATAAACCACACAATGAGCAAGATAACGTCTCGTAGGTTTCCTGCTTTTACTGGTAGCCCCTTTGAGAAACACATGCAACAGCTACATTAATAGAAATGCTATTATTTGTTGAGCTAAAATGTCAACAGTTACGCTTGCATATAGTTTGCATGGTTAGACCGGCGAGGGGATGAGGAGACTTGTGAAGACGGCGCAGATAACAGGAAGGAGAAAAGCCAGCGTCACTGAAGCGTATGCGCACTCACTATCTCATAATTTCGACTTTTTATCTCATTATTATGACTTTTTATCTAATTTTTTATTTTTTTTGTGGCGGAAACGGGCTTCCATATAAATGAAAAGGAAAGGAAGTTTTTGTAGGTGTCACCTTAATGTTAGGTGTTGCATCAGGAATTTGGTAAATCTCATAAATGAGGAGGCTTTTATTTTCATGAGCTGATAAGTGAGAGCTACATCATGCAGCGGTATGAAAAGAGAAGCTTTTTTTTTTCTCTTGGGAGACTGTAGTCTTGCCTGAGCTGTAAAGCTGCACTGGAAAGCCCTGCTATGCTGATGAGGGTTTAAAAAGGAATAGCTCATATAATGGGGTGATCCTGGGTGACTTATCCAAATCCCTCACTCATCTTCTTTTATTGCTGTTCCCTTTGTCCCCTGTGGCCGCTCCACACATGGTGGGTGAGCAACACTGGAGAAATCCTCAGTGTACTGCCTCTTATTAATTTGATCTGCGCAGGTTACGTCTCATGAGAATAGACAGCCAGTTATCAGGAACGCCTTTTTTTACTGCTGATTTTGAGTTAAATAATAACCCAAAACTTAGTTTTTTTTAGATACTCTTTTAGATATGTTATAACCAGTGAAGGACATTTTTCATTATGAATTATCCTTGGAATCACCATTAGAAGGTATGACAGGGAATTATGTGTATATACAGTATTACTAAATTGCAAGAAGTTATGTAATGTTGCCTATGTTTTTATTAACACACTGAGGAAACATTAATTGACACATCTTACAAGATGTAAAATGTTGATATTACTCTAATGTCAAAAGAAAGCGATACACACAACCGAGCTAATTAACTCATTAATGAATTCAAATACAGCATAAGAGGAAAACGTAAACTAACAATGCCATCTGGATTCAGAACATTCAGCAGTGTAGGTGAGTGCATGAGTTGAAAAGTGTGGAAGTGTACCACAAAGTAAAAAAACAAACAAAAAAACAAATTGGTGTCAGGGAGAGGAGAGAAACAGCAGGAAGGTTTATAAAAAGCACTTGCACACGGGCGCCATGTGTCGCTAGTGCTGCTGATGAGCCCAGGTGTTACCTATTTAATGATGACCCTCTGCCTCGCCCACCTCCAATACCTGCAAGGCAAGCAGCCACACCAACCAAGCAACGGGCCGGGTGCAGAGGGTTGTCACACTCTGTAAAATGCTCTGACAGCCACATTTTGTAACGCCTTATATCTGCTTGACAGAAGCCATATGGTTCAGCCATGAACCATGTTACATGTCATATCCCCGGCGTTCTCTCATTGTTTCTTGTCTGTACCGTCAGCCTTCCAATAAAAGTCACAACGACAATCACTAACTGCACTCCCATAATAAAATGTGATCTAATTCTTGAAAGAATGCTAAAGCGATGTCAGAGATCGGTCTTTATACACTGTTACATTAATTAAAAGGCAAAAGCAGCATGTGTATACATTCAGTGTACCTTCAGTAAAAAAACTAAAACATAGTATAACATCATCTTAGTAATTCTGAAAAATAGGTAAGCGAACTCTAGGAGAATGGGTGCTAGAGGTATATTTACTGTCTCCATTACTGCTGCTGTTGGACCTTAATTAATGTATGACCAGATGTGTTCTTCAATAGTCAACTGCAAATCAGATCTCCAAAGATTAAATATTAATTTCGCTGATGACAAATACATAGACACGGTGAATGTTCGGAGCCTGATTGTTGTGTTTGAGTAATTTGACTTTTGTAGGCATTATCAGCATGAGATGGTGTTTCTCTGTATCTCATTATATGCTGTAATTTCATGAATTAATCATTTTTGCAACATATCTGCCAGATCCAATTACATTTTTATTTGCATGACCAGCATTCAATTTCTTATCGTGGCATATCTCTTACTCAACTTTTAAATTAGCCGCATCATTTTGAATGGCGATTCAGCAACTAAATAGAGGGACATCACAATAGCTTCATAATATTAATTAGAATATTCAGGTGTGCCCTTGCACCTTCAGGGCAAACTATTGCATGCAAAGATGTGCTATTAATGTAAACAAACACGTTTAAATTGTCAAGTGAACAAGACAATAAAGAGAAGATGGGAGACGGAGTAAATGTTACACCTCCAGAAACAAGTAGGTCAAATGAGCGCTGCCAGCACACTGGGTGTGTCACCAAAGTGAGTCCCCAGTCAATTTAGCAAAGTGCCCAAACTGCAGCTTTCTAAAAAGGCACAGGTTCTGTAAAGGGCTGTGTGCTTTTCTGGATTTAGAGTTTTGATACTTTGACAGTATTTATATAGCGTCTAGACCAGGGGTGCCCACACTTTTTTGGCTCGCAAGCTACTTTTAAAATGACCAAGTCAAGAAGATCTACCTACATTAATAATGGTACACACACACACACACACACACACACACACACACACACACACACACAGTATACTTTATATTTAAAATATTGGCGTACCTTGCATAACTGAATGAACCCTTATGACACAATACAATTCTGTAAATTTTTGGTCATTACATTTTACTCTGACTTGTACTGAATGGAACCAGCAGGGTTGCACAGTCCGGACAGTAGCTGCTGGTAGCCAGCCTCAGGCAGACCAAATGGTCATCAGTCATGGTGGAACGGTGTTTGGACTTAAAAAAAATTCTTTTATTTTTTTTAATGGCATGCGATCTACCTGCGGTCGACGTGTTGGGCACCCCTGGTCTAGACTTTACACAGAAGACAAATGGTCCTAGTTCCCATGAGATCATAAAAACATTGTTCAAGGATCCTTGTTAGTCATGTGTCAATGAGATTGTGTTGTGTTTTGCATTGCTGATGATAATTTCTTAGATTTTTGTCTAACATGTTATATCATATTTTGTTTTACATGTCTGCAGCATTTGCCAGTTGCATTAGTTTTGTGGCAAAGCTTTGAATGGTGCTGTATCGAGCTTATATCTGCTGTACCACAGATTCATCAGGTAATGTTTCAGCTTCAAAATGGTGACCTCAGCAAACAACCTATTACCCATTACACAATGAGAGAAGAGTAAACTAAGATTTTTTCACTTTTCATGACATTATCAAAAATAAAGCAGTGTGCTGCTGTAATGTTAGTAATGCTGCTGGCAAAAGTGCTAAATTGTGTTTTTATTTTAGGCCTTGTGTCATTATTAAAGGGTGTTGTTACACTAGTGGAAACAAAGCAACGGTTGTATCAGCTGTTGTCGTATTAGGCAACATAGTGAAATGCCCCAAATGTATATATTTAAACAACATAAATAGGTTAAAGTGAACCTGAACATCAATCAAAAAAGGACAAAAACTAAACTATTTTTATTTGGGGGATTCAATCAGACCAAGAGACCCTGAAGTTACTAAACAACCTCATTCAAACTTACATGTGGAGCAATGTTATCTTAGCCGTGAATAAAATGCAAACATTACTGAGGAAGACTTCCCTTCGGGAGATTTGAATTTAAATGTAACCCGAAACTAGTTAGCTTAATTAATTCATCGTAACTCTGCCCTGTACAAATATGACTCTGCTCACTTTCTGCTCCAGTGTGTGTGTGTGGGGGAAGCTTTAGAGTGTGTGTCTGGGTGTGTGTGCCCAGCAAATGTCATTGTGCGTGCCTCACTGCGTGTGCGGATGTGTTGTGTTATAAAAGAGGCCTTTATTTATAAGATGTTTTCAGAGCTGCGTGCAAGGATTTCTCTCAGGGAAGATGACGAGTCATGTCTGTGATGATGGAGATATTTGTGTAAATAAATCAGTAAAGGTCAAAAACTTCTCCACTCCAGCATCACAATTAGATGTGGTCCTGAACTACGGGGTCTCTTGAGTACCAGGGCAGTGTTTCTCCGACCCTCGCCCCCCTGTTTCCCACCACCAGGGTCAGAAAAACAAGCAGAGATAATCTGAGTGGGAGGCAGACTCAATGGGATGCTCTCACACTGCTTACCATTTTTCATACAGCACAGCGGCAGACTGGGAGTGATGCTGACATATGCAGCGGGATTCTCGTCTGCTGTCAGGGCTTCGCTGACACGTCCTGGATATGAGTCATGCACTGCCTGATAGTTACTTTATGGAGTTTAAGCGTCGGGGTTATTAGATGTGAAATCTTTTTAATATTTAAAAACCCTCTCCAGCAAACCAGGATTTGGCTGACAAATATGTTAGTGATGAATAATTTAAAAAGAGAACAATTTACAAAGACTAGCCACAGCAGAGGTTATGATGCTTTCTCTATGTGTTACTCAACCAGCATTCCCTATGATATGAGAGCGAGAAAGACAGCGAAGCAGAGGGTCAGGGCACGGGTGCTCATGTGATATTGTCTGCGCACATGCTTACATATGCATGTATTCAAGGTAATGTTGCATACTGTAGCATGGGGCATCAAGGTATTGCGGCTGTTCGCTGCGAAGGCAATTCCATAATATGCCTGTATTACGCAACGGTGATACAGTGTTTTGTTTCTAAATAAATATTGATGAGCAGAAGGCTGGATACAGCCTTGTCCAATGTTTAATTTCCCCCTTTTTTGTACTTTAGGAAGTGAAATGATAAGACTGCTTCAAAGGGTGGTGATTGTTTACACAGCGATGATGCGGCAAAAATATTTTTCAAGGTGAAATGCATATTAAAACAAATATGTTTACCACAGCAGGGGGAATAAACTATGCCAGAGAGACAGTGCTAACCTGTAAAATATGTATTTGTCTCATTACAAGCCAAGAAATCTAGCTTGTAAAAAGTTTACTGTAAAACGAATAATGTTGGAAGTCATGGGCCGGTAGATTTATAAGAGCAGAGACAGAGTGCGAAAAGAGAGAGAGAGAAATTCCCTTATCTCTTTTTTCATGTCATTGATTTATTCACACATGGGAATAGAGGCAAAATAGTATATCAGAATGAGTACAACTCAAGAGAAAGATGGAGCCCTTGTGTCTTAGTCTTTGCATATTCATGTTTTTTTTTCACGTTGAAAGAATAATTACAGATTGATTATCCATGTCCAACACCAAGGGCCGATCGTTACATTGGGAGGGGAAAAGGAGAATCTCTTGAAGCCCAGTGTCCGCAGACCATGACACACAATTGTGTTCTTATCAGGAGAAAGACGGTTTGTGATTTATTACATGTTGAAGATGTAATAATGATTTTCTAGTGAATATTCAGAAATGATTAATAATTTTGTTCACATTCAAACAAGGGTAGGACATCTCTACCACGTAGTGCTCTGTCAAATTAAATTGGTCGGAAAAAAAGAGGAGAAATGTGAAAGAAGTAAAGTGAATCTTCCATGTAAATTAATAAAGCAGCATTTATCATACTTTTGAATAGCCTGGGTATGCATTTCACCATCTGTTATGCTGCAATGGAAACACAACCCTGATGTAAAATGCAAACTTCTGACACTGGTCACACTTCAAGCATTTGCAATTAAAAAGTTGTTTATCACAGCCCCCGGTCATTGTATTGAATAGCATAGCAATGAGCTGCACTGCCTAATCAGACTTAGGCAGTGCTAAGAATTAAACTATCCAGGTGAAAGATGATAGCCACTGCTGCGTTTTGCTATTAGCTTCATGACACCCGCTGTGCTCCATTGAATCATTAAAAGCTTTACTAATTACGATGAAAAAGGTAACTCCATCAGCTGTTCGAGACAGAGTTCACCTATGGTATTGTTCAGGGTGATCATCAAATTAATATTTTGTGAGCGGATCATAGACATAAACAGAATATCAACGAAGAGACTTATTGGCAATGAGGCAAAGACTGGAATAAAGAGAGAAAGGTTAACTGATTTGGAGAAGCTAAAATATCCTGTAATGTGTTAAAAGAATGTGGACAGTGAAGGTGTAATAGCCTGAAATGTTCACAGTAGCATAAAAGCAGTAGTTTGAAGTTTTTTGGGGGCCGAATTCTTCATCAGGAGCTCTTCCTCACTCTCCAAGTCCTCGTACTCCCATGAATCGATACCAAGCCCCTGATGTGGCATAGCAAAAGAAACTGCAAAGCCTAGCCTTACGAGAGCATATAAGTCCATTTTACATGTTTATCACACAATTCAACGATAAATATTAACATAAACTGAAGTGGACTTCTCCTCGCCGGGATATTCCTTGAGTGTTCAAGAATTGACAGAACAGGTTATATTACAGTCAAGGTTATTTATTTAGCAATTACACACATACATGAAATGCATACCTAATACAAGATCTTGGACTCCGCTCCCCTGTCTGTCTGCCCTTCACACGGTCAGCACACCTCAGGATGAGTGAGCCTCGAACTCCGAGAGCATAGGGTATTTATCCTCTTTCTATCTGACTTCCTTCTTTATCTGACTCCAATGCTTTACAAATACATTAAAGGGGGAGCGGTCCATAAGTACATTGGCCATAGAAATGTCACAAGGATGAGTTATTCTGTCTGTAACCAGGGCAACCGTCACAACAGGAACCTGTGACCCCCAGACATAGCATACTCTTTTTGTGAGAAAAGAGGAACCCCGGAGCGCCAAAACTGTCAGACAAAGCCTCAGCAAGATATCAACCACATTGCATTTTTTTCCAGCTAAAAAACTGAAACATGACTTACTTATGGAATAAACGATACTTGCCTGGTATGTATCGGTGCATCTGCTTGAGCAGAGCCCCTCTATTGTGGAACTAGAGGCGTTCAAGGTCCAGGAAGAAAGTTAGGGCATTTTTGCTTTCAGCGGATTGAAACCTACGGTTCACGAAATCTGCACTAAATGAATTACTAAAAATATTTAACTTCACTTAATCAAAGTCAAATTTTGCAGAGACACTGTTAAAAAAAGTGCTGATATGAATAATGAAAAATTCTCAAGTTTTTTTTCCTGTTTTCTATCAACCAATAAACCAGTAACTGCTATATGAACCTCTTAACTGGTATAATAAGTGTTTTCTGTATATTATACCTTTTGAAATGATTCAAATAGCCCCAGTGGTATTTAGTATGAGTAATCAAACAATTTTAGAAAAATGGCTGGGGCTTTACTGGGGCTAAACTAGTAAATATGAGGTGGGCCCCAAGCAGCTGGTTTGCTTAGCATAACAGTTTTGCTGACCAGGTCTAACAATATCCAGGCATATAAGCACACGAAAAACAGCAATTGTTACATTTACACACATTAAACAAATGAGACCAAACATGTGAGCTTTAGAGGTGTAAAGGCAGATTGTAACTGTTGGACAGTTCCAGGCTAGCTTTCCCCCGGCCTCCAGTCTCTTGACTATTCATATTGAGCAGACCGATATTACAGTGGTATTGATCTGTCATCCAACTCTCCGCCAGAAAGCAATTAAGCGTGTATACAAAAATATTGCACTGTTGCATTAAACCATTGTACTTGTTTTCATACAGTTTTATCAAAATGTCCTAAAAGTATCAACTTTCCAGCATTTGAGAGTATTTTCTGTCTTTCCAGACATATCAGTTTACTACATATCTTCAAAGCTCGGATTTGCAGTGTGCTCAAGGACACATAGTGAGTGTTTGTGTGTGTGTGTGTGTGTGTGTGTGTGTGTGTGTGTGTGTGCGCGCGCGCGCGCTCGCGCGCTATGCAAAAGTCATTTGATTGCTTTCATTGTGTTTGTCTCTCCATTTGAGTTTCTCTATTTTTAGCCAATTTCGTGGCCTCCTCACTTTGTCATGACACCCAGCATTGTTATATCTCAGCCAATAGCCTTCATTATTTCTTCTCCTGTTTTCCCCCTCTAGACATCTGTTTCTTCTTACCTGGCCTTCCTGTAATCCTCACCCCGTCCTCTCACCACACCAGCTCTCACCTGCACTCCTCTAAAATGCATGCATGTCAATTACAGCTGAAGCTCAAACCAAAAAATAAATCATCTGTCACAGACTTTTTACCTTTTGTTTAAATAACGTTTTTCTTTTCTTAATAGTGTTGGGCTGTGATTGGCTAGTGTCATTATTGCAACATAAAATGTGAAAAAAAGGAAATCATAATACTTTCCAAACTGGCTCACAAGGCAAATGTGTGCGCCAAGTGTCTTTTAAAAATAAATAAACCTCAGTGACACATTTCATCGACACATGTCGACCCATACGGTTAAACTGTACACCCTTAAGGATGTGTTAAAAACACAGTGGAACTTTTCCTGAGGGCAAAAGCACAGTGAACTCTTACGAAAGCAGAAATGTTTGTTAGGTGGTTTGAGCCGACAGCAGCCTTTCATTCAGCGTGTATCTGAATTTGTTGAATACCTAATGAAAGTATATTGTTCCAAGAATAGGGACACAGGTTAACATAACAAAAAATAGCATATCCAAAAAATATTGCTCTGCCTCAGTTCAAGCAGGTGCATAAATATCAAGATTGTTCTGCCTTTTTTCTAGTTGTCAGAGGAGAATGTCAAAACTACAATGAAATGCACAACAAAGGTTAGAGTCACAGAAAGCAGTCATCATGAACACGCACAGACCTTCCTCTGCTATATTTAATTCATGCTGACTGAACAGACTGTCCAAATGATGCTGCACTTTGTTTATTTATGTGTCCTTTGACAGAAAAAGAACAAAACTGGAAGCGACACAGTTGCCGCTCTTTTATCTACAATCAGATAATACCAGATGTTACAGGCTGTGGTTATGCGCCATATGCCCAGCTGCAAATATTCCATCTTTTTTACCTTGTCCATTATGCATTCATTCTACAATGCTACCGTAGCAGCTGCATTCTGGGTGCTACTCAAACGGATTCAAGTTTGAAAGTAAAACACAAAGTTTTGAGCAGCGTTTGAAAAGTAAATATTGGAACAACGTCCACACACACACACACACACACACACACACACACACACACACACACACACAAAAGCTGAGAGGTCCTCAGCATGGACAGGCTTCTTCTCACAGGCCATTCATAGTGTTACTCATGTAATGGTTTAGGCCGTGCGGTGACAACTTAGCTGATGGATGAGGTGATTACATCGTTCTTTTGCTTCACTCGAGGACAGTCCCCAGTTCCTAATTGGTAAGAGACGTCTCCCTCTCTTTCTCTCCTCTCCCCTCCGTACTTCCCCAGTTCCCAGTCATTTAACTAATCTTGTTTTATACCCTTGTCGACAGGCGCAGGACTGAGGCGGTAAAATAGAGTGCGGTAGAGATAACTTGCATGGCAGGGCCGCAGTAATTTAATGGGAACAGATGTTTCCCCTGCCAGAGTGACAGCAGATCCTTCTCCGGCTCCCTGAAGGGGAGGAGCGGACACATTACAGATGGTTGTTGCGCCCGTGGTCATCGCGGCTAAGGCCCATTTGGACTGTGTTCCAATCCTGTTGAAGATATGAACGCAGTGACGGACAAGAAGAGCCCCTGGATTAAAAAGGACATAAAAGACCTTGGGCTCAAACCCTCGAAACAGAAGCGGTGATGCAAAAGTTTGAGCGATAGAGGTAACAATAGAGTGAAGTGTGTGTGTGTGTGTGTGAGAGAGAGTGTTTTTGAGGGTGCATCAAAGCATCAACTCTCCCAGAGAGAGAGAGAGATTCCCTTTTGTGTCATGCAGAAACGAAGAAACATTTCATCAGGTCTTTCTTTTTGCATTATGCCTGTAATTCGAGTTGTCAGCTGTACTCCGGAGGTCGACGTCACACCACATGTTCCTGTCTGTAGCTCTGTACCTGTTTCTCCCATTCACTATGTTAGGACAAATATCAAGGTTTGAGAAATTCAATATTATTAATTAAAGTATTTTAATCGTTTTCTTTTCACAGCTTCTTTTGCAGTTTCCCACTGAATGCCTGGTCCTTTCAGTGCTGAAAAGGCCTTAGCGATGCAATTCAGGTGCCACTCAAGACCATAAGCATGAACAAATCAAAGTGTAATACATAGGATTCTGAGAAAACATACACTGGAAAGATTAAAAGCGGTCACATGGTAATTTAATTGATAAACATCACGTACAAGAAGATTAACTCGAATCATTTCCAAAGCAAACATTTTGAGCTCTTTCTTGTCCTGCATCCTATAGTTCTACCGAAGAAGTAATTCATTCAAGTAAACAATGATTTTGGCAATAACTCCCTGTGCTCCTAACCCCAACCATGCTGCAGAAATTCATTTTATGATACATTCTCTAACCACATTGTACAAAGGGAGACGGGGAATTTTATTTGTAAAAGCTCGTATTCGGCACTGTATTTCCCATGTGTATATTTTGTCTTGTATTTCTTACAGCACGAGTTAACAGTCCAGCAACCAGATCTTACAGGCCAATAGTTCTCATGGGGTTTCAAATTGCTCAGAGAGCTCTGGAGGAATACTTTTGTCTATTTTGCATCTTATTGTTGACATAATAAACACTTCTATGTTGGTCATCCATAACATTACAGCTGTTTAATTTGCAGTTTTTTTGCAGTTTATTAATTCTGCGACATCCATCTGTGTCAAACTGAACCCACATTCTCATGTTAATAATACAAGACTCGTATTGTTGCTTATTCACACTGGACATTAAACGAAGCCATACGTCAACAGCAGAGGCAACGATTTGCTGGATGGAGCCCTGTGAGTGGAGCTGAAAGACGAGTACAATGGGTTTACCACAGTATAAACTTCCTGACAACAGACGCAGCCGATGACTAAAAGCAGCGCCACACTGATTGTACAGTACGTTCTTGCTCAGAGTTCCCCAATAAGCAAATATGCAATTTATGTGCATATTAAATGCACAATCACTCCTGGTTTTGGGAAAGAAAAGCCGTCATATTCGTAAGAGGATATGCCAATTGGAAAGGTCACAACTGTCTATAGAGAACAAATGGGGCCGGTAATCGTTTTTCCTGCCAGGCTTCTACAGGCGCATAAAGGACCAGGTGCTTGTCTGAATCTTGATGATCCCCTCTTAAGTGAAATCATTGACGTGCATCCAGCTCAATTAAGCAGCCACTATGGTGATCACACTCCTGTAGTATAGGCAGTGAAAAAAGTCACTGTGCGAAGGCATGCAGCGCCATGAGGAGGAGTTAAATTACTGGTTATGTTTTGCTGTAATGTGACTAACAACTTTAAAAGGGAATTGGAGTGTGAAGAGAACTCTTTACATTGCGTTTCAGAAGAGGTTTTTTCAGCCATAAATGCCAGCGTGTCAAAATGCCTCTGACGTTAACTGCACCTCGGTGAGAACTCAGGAGCTGTTAAAACGGTGTGTGCTGTTACACCTCAAGGTCGTGGGTGGCACTGGGTGAGGAGGATTACAGGCTCTAATAGACAGTGCTCGACTTTAATGAAGAGCCCTGATGAGGAGGCAGATTGGTCCCCATTGACAGATCAGCTGCTGCCATTCCCATTTTCATGGGTGCCCAGATGCATCACGGGTGGAATTTCATGGCTGATTGCTGATCCCTGTGGACTAAATCTGCTTTTTCACATCCGTTTCCACAGAGTTGGTGTCTTGCTGTATGTCAACTCATACTGATCCATTTCAGACACAGTGGTGAGCTCAGCCTGATTTGTCTGATTTGACATCTTTGATCATGTCTGGAACATTCAGAGTTGTACAATGTACTGTAAATGGATTTCAGGATGTAAGTCAGGCGGCCTTACACCAATACGGCTTATATGACGAGTAATCAAAAAGCTAATAGAACTTCCTGATTAGAAAAAGAAAAAAAAAGCTCCTGACACAGCTTTTTTTTTTGTAGCCTGCAGAGCAACCGGGAACGTGAATTGGACTGGGGTTGAGTCTGTGATACTTAATCTTTTTCTTATCAGTGGTTGCTGTCAGAGCGCAGCTAAGGAATGACCCCAAAAGAAAGAGGAGAAATGAAGGACGCTTCATGCTAGCCAGTCATCTCCTTTGAGTTCAGTGACAAACCTGCTTATTGACACCGGTGCTTTATTCCACCTGAAATCCCCTCCTGATACCCGCTCTGAAGGTTAATGGGGGATAAAGCATTTTGTCATAAAGCTCACAGCAGCATCTTTTCTCTCGGTCTGACATTAGAGCCAACCGGCCGGACAGAAAGAAACATTTATCTCACAGCCAGCGGTCACTAGTGAACAACTTGTCATCATGGCCTATTTCACAACCATATACCTGCTAGTGACAAGCTGTGGAATGCGTCAAGTACAAGGGCACAGCTTAAGATGTGTGGTGTGGGTTTGTCATTGTGGATACTTCTGCTCTGCGGTAAGCATTAATAAATCAAATCAGTGCAATCAATCACTGTTTTGTAGTAAATATGAAGAACATGTAAAGTAAACTGTGTTGTGAAATGCTAAAATCAGCTTGAAGGATTCCCTCTCAGATGAAAATTAGGTGATGAAGGTCAGATTGGGTTGTTTTTCATGAGAGGTTGATTTGACATCCAGGGATGAAACACTTTCCTCTCTAAAGATCTCCACGGCCTTGAAGAAGTGAATCTACCCATAACATAGTACCTCATTGTCCATCCATGTATACTATTGATCTTGGTATTGATACACCAATGCTTTTTTTGTCAATTGGAATTGATGTTTTTATGTTGCACAAAGCGCTGATTGTCTCTACACTGACGGGAACAAAGATGCTCCATGAAGATGAACCCTTTTCAGCAGGCATAAGTGTTTCTTCTATGGCAATTAACTTCAGCTGGGCGAGCAATCCACATGACTCACTCACAAAGCATTTCGGTTGATTAGAGCCGAGCATGACGGTTGGATCTCTTTTTGACTTCAGTTTGGAGAGAAACTAAAATAATTAAATGATATGATGATTGTAAATTAGGTAAGCGATTGAGTCGTTGCACACAAAAACACACACACGTATGAAATCACTAAGCAGTGTACAGCATGTGTGTATTTATAGAGCAACACTGCCCCCCGCTGACATATGGTATGTGCTACATGGAATACATGCTTCCGAAAAGTGAACACAACAACAAACACACTACTCTAAATGCATATCCGTCCTTTAAATGTTCATTTTGCAATGCACTAAATGGACAAAAGATGCAGAGACAAACATTGCAGGCTATGAAAGAGAAGTCACGCTCCAGGTTTGCATCTTTCATTGAGGCAGAATTTGACGCTCTTATGGATTCACAATACAGGGCTGCAATGTGTTTTCAGCTCGAGTGCGAATATTTGATGACCTCTGACAGCACAAGCACTTGATTGCTGCAGTACAGACTTCAGCTGACGGACGCAGGGGTGGTGAGGTTATGTCTTCGAGAATAATTAGTTTAGTTACCACGAAATGTGGACTAATCCTTGCAAAACAACATCAAGTCAACTGAATCAAACACCAGAGGATGCTGTTGCCATGTGGACTCACATTCATTCATTCTAATCTGTTATTATGCAATACCTAACAGATTTCTGTAAATCACAACCTAATTTGGAGGGAAATTAAAAAGACATCTGTGAAAAAGTAATGTCATACTTTAGTTGAGTAATTGCAGTTTATTTTTGTTGTGTCTGAAGCTTATTTCAGAATTTCGATAATCAACATATCAACCAAACTGTTCAGTCCGAATGGCTCGTACAATGAGACTGGAAAGACGGTTGAGAAAGGACAACCTGCTAAAGGAATACCATCCTCTCTTTTGTGGGTTTTATTCATTGTCAGAACTCAAGGGTTGCCAGTAACATTTACACGTGTGCATTTCAACATGCTTGATCAAAACTCAATGAAATGTAACCTCATGACTGACTTTTGTTGAGCTTTTTTGAGCACTTATCTATCAACGTTCCGTTAACTACAAATCACTGTTTGAACACAATGTTGAAACACATTTCAAATGAATGGAACGTTACATAATCATTTGTAAATGGTTTGTCCCACCTCTTGAAGGTCTTTATTTGGCAGCAGTACATCGCCTTGATTGAATCACTCCATTAATGTGTCCACAAGAGGTCAGCAAAAACAGCCCAGTTATACTAAGTTATGTGTTTTCACATCTCTGGAAAGTCAATAAAAGCCAAAGAGGATTATCCCATATCCCATTTACTGCATCTAACAATGCAGCAAAATGTATGTGTGATAATCACCAGCCCTGCAGACATGGCATCAGTCTGTATGGCTGCACATCCTGAGAACAGAGGAGCCTTTGCCCTTTCACAAAACGGCCCTCAAGTTTTCCTTCAGAGCTCATATGTCTGACTCATGAGTCACACGTGGAAATGGCACATGCTGTACACAAGTCTTTAATGGTAACACAGTACAGTTATTTGATATTCAAGAAGGCACATTTAAGAAATCTTACTCCCCAACTACACATGACGCTTATTATTACATTTTAAATACATTTCCATAAGATGATAACCTAAGTTATCAAACCTAGTGCTTTTAGTGAGCACTTAAAGGCAGCGTGAGGGGTCCATCATTGCCAGCAGGTGGCTCTACTAACATATGGGGTTTAAAAGTAGTAAAACGTTAAGGCAGTTGTCTTTATTTTCCTGCAAAGGTCGGTTGTGGGATTTTGTGATGTTCTGACCTAAAGCACTCTGGCCAACATCATCTTTTTTTATGAGTTAAGATGAAATGGTTCACTTGTACTATGGAGCTAAGGCTCATGGGAAAATACAAAAACACACAAAGTAAAGGCTCTTTGTCAAAAATAAGATAAATGCCACAGCACATGTACGTTTGTTTTGTATCATATGCCATGACCTCCCCACCAAATAAAAATACAAACTAAAGTTTGATAAGGTCAATGTGAATCTGTAATGTAAACCCTCAGAAGAACACCACAGGGATGTTCAAGCCTAAAGCATCTCCTAATGTATTGAACAAACGTCACATGGTTAAATGTCAGGCTTAAAGCTATCATAAAAGGAGGGGGAAAGAACAAGAACAAACCCGAGCATGTTATGCACAGGCCTGCCCTTTATCGTCCAGTGATGCAGGAATGTGAGGGATGCTGAGTGTCCACCTGATCCACTGCTTTGCGCCCGGGGGAGGGTCTCCAGTCTCCAGTCTCCACTCCGGCTGCCATAACACGGCTCGGCTCAGGCAGGCGGGCGGGCAGGCGAAGGGGGGGAATCGCATCCTCGGAGATAAACTGCTGGAAACATGATCATCAGGGAAACATAGACGCGTTATTCGTCTCCGGTCAGATGGTTCGACAACTTCAGGTTTTTTTGTGTGCGTGTGTGTGTGTGTTATTCTCCAAAAGGACGTAACACAAGAGACAGGCGTCGGGTCCGCGCAGGAAGAGAAACGAGCCGACATCAGCCGTGTGAGGCGAGGTCATCGCAGAGTACCACGGTAAGAGGGGGGGGGGGGGGGAACAACTGGAAACCATCTGCGCATTTATGCGTAAACACCGACTGTTTTCTGTGGTTTAAAAAAAAAACATTCCCGGCAGGCCTACTCAGTGTAGATGGGGTGTATTAGCCTCCATGCATCTCTCTCGTAATGAGACCCCTCTGCATTTCGCTAAAAGCAGAAAATGATTCAGCCATCACAGATCTCTAGAGACGGGAAACGCCATGCAGGCTACAGGGGACGGGGATTTATATTCTGTCTACGCTGCCATTCCTGAGCACAGACAACAACTAGAGTAAATATGGGTTAGTGGAGCAAATCCACGCGCCTCGCGACCACCAAGATGCTCCATCATGGGATTATCGTCTCTTCTGCCAATACTTTGTTTTTTTGTACCTTCGAGGTAGAGCCATCTGATAAATTGTTGATTTTAATTAAATGCCGATCACATTTGATGGGGAAGTGTCGCATTGGGTTTGCAGCATCCTCACTGGTCTAGACAGGAAAGGTGTGTGAGTACACATGTAGCCCAGTAGACAGGCCTGTACCATGCACACTCAACAAGCATCCTGGATGCTATAGCTTACACAATATGGGCTGTTTTCTAGTATACATTACTACTACTTACACGGTATGGCTGTCTTCAACCAGATACATTTGATTTTGAAGCAAAAGCCTATTAATTAAGGGTAATTGTTTTGGGTTCAAAATAAAATACACATGCCACACATCCGCTCAGTCTCCGATATTTGTATCATTTTTACTGTGGCACTAATGACAACGACTGACCGATGCATCTGGAGCACATAAGTGACAGACAGGAAGAACATGCCATGTATTAACATATGAATCGTAAATATTCGTTATTCACAATAACTCCACCTTCCGTTCCATCCCTGATTAAATGACCTGATAAAAGATGAAATTCATTTTAGAATGACCTCAGATTGCTCATCTGTGGTTTGAATGTTGGGCTACGTCGCCCACATCTTGTTCACCTGGGGAATACATGAGCTATAGTTAGACGCGTGCTAATTAAAGATTAATTTCTCGATGATGACTTTTCAATATCCTCGGGTGAGAATGAGGCCGATATGTTTTAAAAGTGCTTGAGCACAGCTGTGAGTGTGACACATTTGACAGATGAAAGCAGGACACTGATATGACAACAGCCCATGTAGAAAGACACGCGCCATTGTTGAGTCAACATGATATCTTTCATAAAATGACGTCCATCTGCTTGGGGGATAATTCAGAGGTTTCCATTGATGCGTTATCACATGACGGCCATCAAAGCTAATTCAGTGCTTCAATAGTGTCATCAGGTAAAGGATTAGTGTTGCACACCTGGGCTGAAAGGAGAAAGGAGAAAGCGCAGTAGGGGGAGATGAGGCTGTAGAGGTGAAAGATAACCGCTAATATCAGTGTGTGAGTGACTGCTTTAAAAGTTGAGACATTTAAGTGTAAGTCTTATTATGATGCCCTCTTGAAAGCAGTGTCTTAATTTCAAACAAGCAGTCACGGCACACTTTACCATAGAGTTTGCCATTTAAATTGTTTAGCGACCTCTCCATATTCATGTTTAAGTGCACTCATACAGATGAAGATGTTGTGGAGAGTTTATGCTTCATGCAGACATATTTAAGCCAGAGAGGATTTGTACAGCGTGGGAAAGCTTTGATCCAAACTGAGTTGTGTTACATTACCCTTCTTTATTGTGGCTGCGACATTCAGTCATGTGGGCTAACCAGCTGTTAATTTGGGTTAATACATTTTCCATTAGGTGCCTGGGTAATTATCCTTCATAGTCTCCTGATATGAACTGTCTTGACTCGTCACTTTTGCCTTCTTTGTGTTTCACAATTTCTACTGATTGTCACAGAAACAAGATGTGTTATTGCATTATCACAACCTCATTGAACAAAAAGGTATCTGCTTGCATTTACAGTAACCTCTGACTTACATCATGTTTATCATGTTGCATTAATGCACAGCATCTATTTGAAGCTTAGCTGCTTGTCCTGCCAGGTCAGTGTTTCATAAGAAAACCATGACTTGTGGAGTATCTTGCTCTGAGAAAAGGAAGCGATTGTGTGGTCACTGTCTGATAGAGAGGGAAGAAAGTGAATGTTTATTTCAATGAAAGTGATGCCGTACATAAGCACAAAGAGAGGTTTCATAAGGTATAACGAATAATTATAGACTTAAAGCGTAGTTTAAAGTTCAACACCTAACAATGTGTTTACTTCATATTTAAATAAGTAACAGTCAGGATTGGACTGCTGTAGCACTGTTTGCTTGTTTCACAGTTCAGTTTCATTCCACTTATACTGAACTCTAGTGACAGGGACAGCCTTGTTACCATTGGCTGAGCTGCCATAGAACGAGTGGTGAAGCTGTAATTACGATGATTATCATCTCTTGTCCCTGGTTGACCTACACTCTGCCCCAGAAGTGTCATTTTCAAAGTCCTCAAACTTGAGGTTGGAGATTACTCTACTCATCCTCTGATATGAAGGCATAAAGATAATATTCCTCCGCTATTTCCCCCGGCAATAACCACTTATTTCTAAGTGTGGGTGTCCGAGGCTCAGTATCTGACATGCTCAGTAGACTAGTCATGTAAGGTTCAGGACTCTTGTGAGTAGGAGGTTATAGGAAGTCTCTAAGTGGCAAATCCTGAGCGCTAAGAAGGGTCTTTTAAAGTATTTCATTTAGCAAAAGACACAATTGTGTCACGTTATTTCAGCGTGGTATATCTTTATCTCATGCTCTAAAAAGCCACATTTTGTATTGTTGTCCGGGCAAGTTTTCAGCCGTTAACCCTTGCAGATTGAATCAAATATACAAATATATAGATACTCAACTCAATCTGACCTTGTGCACAAGTGTGACATCACATTTTCCTACTTGACTGACAAAACACATCCTCAGCTTGCTCTCCATTTTAAGCATCTTGAATGAAGAGCATCTATGCTCTCTGAAGGCCTAGTCGTTTACCCCATTACATATGAAACTGTGGATTTATCATCTCAGGAAACCACATGTGCCTCTGGGATAGATGCCATCAATATTGGATTTATGTGTCAGGAATGCAGCGTGTGAATAGCATGAGTAGCTAGATTCATTGAAGTCATTGAACAAGTGGGGTTTGTGAAGAGAATCATCAGATTTGTGCATATTTCAAATTAAAATGACAATTAAAATAGTAAAAAAAAAAAAAAAAACGACAATAGTTATATTTAATTCTTTATGTAATCAAAAGATACAACTTTACCGCACAGCCACGCTTAGCTACAGTACTTAGTGTCTTAGTGCCTGTTTTGGTATGAATTAATGATCGAACCACAGAGTGCTGGGTGATGACTGCACTCCCATAAAACTTTAATGGCCTGCATGTTTCCCCTCTTAGTCAATGGGCAGAGCAGCACAGAAAGGAAGCGCTTGTGCCTGCAGTAATCGTATGCCGTGAGCATGTCTCCTTCTTAGGACTGAATGTGGAGGGCTGAAAGGAGAACAATACTCTGTGTGAAAAGATGAGCATGGTTTCATAAGTCTCCCAAATGACTTTTGCAAGTGAAATACAGTAATAACTTAGCATATTTTACACATTTAACTCAGGCTTGATAATATATTACCATACCAAGAAGCCTAGCCTAATTCTTCGAAGCCGTATTATTGCTTCGGTGTAGGACATTATCTAGTTTTTTATTAAAATTGACGTACCACTGCTTTCTAACTAAACTTTTCTTAAACCGGCAGTGTTACAACTATCATGAGTTCAACCTGGGAGCTGAAAAGTGCTCACATACAGAGAACAGCGTAATTTCTGCCTGGTCACACTGTGATTCATCTCTGATTGACAGATTCAGAAACGAAATGTATGTTTGCGGGTCTGGTCATAAATCATGGGCTTTTTTTTTTTGTCATTCACAAGTTCTCCGTGCAGTATAAAAGCACTGGTTACAGCTGTTTGAAATCAGAGAAATTGGAGCCATGTGTTGCCATATGAGACGTGTTACCTTAAAAGGAACACTTCAAGTGATTCACAGCCTGGGAAAACACCTGTACAATGTCTTCTGTGGTATAAGATTAGCTTTGGCAAATCTGGGAAAAACAATAAATTGACATCACTGCAGTTTGAAAGAAAAATATGCTATTGAGTTAGATAATGGTTTTGGACCTCATCCTCACTAAAAATCAAGATAAATCTGTTGCATCAATTAGGAACGTTCCATTTTCAAAGTCTGATGTGGCTGTCACATATCTATGATCTGATGTAAATCACAGGCTAATAAACAGACTGGCTAAAACGTTAAGCTAATTTAGTTTTGCTTATTACTGCAGAGAGACTACAGGTTTGAACTGAAGGCACAGATAAAATAGATTCAAAATTAAATTGAAAGAGCAACACCACCCCACGCTGTCACAGATGTTTTGTAGACTGGATTGAGTTGTTTTCTGTGTTTCAGGTTTTCGGTTCTGCCTTCTCCCTTCTTATTCCCACCTACACACCTGCTCTGAATTACCCTCGTTATTTCTCCCCAGCCAATCAACTCGTTTCCCTTTTCCCTGTGTTTTCCCCTACAGGTCATTTCCACAGGCAGAGCAAGGTAAACACAGGTGTCATTGATCAAATAATGGTTGCCCCCTTTTTAATGGTCTGTCACAGCGAGCCAACATTCACAACACAAGGGCCCAACATGGAACAGGCCATAATTAATGTTATTAATTACACCTGTGTTTACTCTGCAATGACATGTCTAATGGCTGCTGTGGAAATGGCCAATCCGCATCATTTCCATCTGGGCTTCTACGCCCATCTCTGCACCTGCACTTAATTCTCTTGTCAGATTAGGCTGTATATCCTAACTTTCAGTTCCGTTTTTAGTTGGTCCATTGATTTTATTTACCTTACCTGCACTGAACCTTCTCCATATTTCCTGTTGCCTCCAGTCTCTTGCATTTGTAACCACCTGCTCCATTCCTCATGACACACAATTATATTGAATGGGCCAATTTCTTGAATACTTACAGTTTATTTACAAAGGGATTATTCAGATTTTCAATTGTTTTTGCCTCTAAAATAGCATAATTCACACAGAAATAGTGGAACAATGTGTTTCATTGAGACTTTTGGAAAGCTCAACTGTGCCTTGTTAAGTATCAGACCGACTACACTTTAAAGAAAGCTCAGAATTTACTCTTTAAAGTAGTATCAACAGTAAATTATTATTATTACAGGTCCATAAACCAAGTCAAAATAAGTATACTCGCTTGCTAAATGTATTGTGATGGGTAGGTCAATTCATGAGCTCATTACAGTGAAACCTGGCTTTGTTTCTAACAATTGAGAGAAACTGAAATCTGTGTTTCGTAAGTGCAAGAGCACATTTTAAAGCCTGATTTATGGAACCTCTTTACCCAGGTTTATAGTCTTTAGGTTGAAGTTGGTTCTTTTAATGGCAAACATGTTTTTGTTCACATGCCAAAGACGTTGCAACATTTGGAAAAGTTGAGCACAGCTCCCACAGTACGGGGGAAACAAGGTGTTTTCCATACCTTGTCCATTCATTTCCCTCATCCCGGCTCTGACTGAGTAAGCTTGCCCAGCTGGGTAGTGAGTCATTCATCTCTTCTCCTCTGCTTTCTACTCGGCTGGGTCACAGCGGCCAAATGTTAACAATATGGCTTTGTGTGTCACACCTGTGGGCAGTGGGACTCTGGGAGAGTAGGAGTGAAGGGCAACGGGGGCACGCTTTCTGTCTCAGACTCGAGCGAGGCGATAGAATAACAACACCACAGTCAAGTCTTTGTGTAAATAATGAAGAATTAATTCCAACATATTTAACGCAATGGTTTTCTTGTACAGTCCTATTCACGGACAGATCTAGAAACGTGTAGAGTGGTACCTTTTTAATTAGACAATGTTTGTGAACACCATTCTCCTGTTGCTGTTATTAAGTTAAAAGGTGGTTCTCACAATTATATTGTTAGAAGTGAGTGGCGCATGTGTGCAAGCTTGTGTGCACCACAAACACTGTCTGGGAAGACTAATTTGGGAAGAATTAGTCTTGCATGGTTGGTTATAGAGCTTGTTAATGTTTTAGCTTTGCAACAGCGGGTTCTGCAAGTTGCAACAGAGGATGTTGCCGTAAACGGTACACAAACATTCAGCATGTACAGTACATATGATTGTATGTCCACACCCAGCTGATTAAATGCAGTGCAGTCATTCTCTGACATGCTGTGCACAGATGCAAACTCCCACTCACCCCGCTTCTCTTACGTTATCTATTCATGCATTACAAGGTTGTTTTTCTTTGTCTTTGAGTCAGAGCCAAATGGTGAGTCAAATAAAATCTGACTTTTGTTATGGCTTAACAATGATGTAAGTAGAATAGTATTTGGGTTTGGTTGAACTTTTTACCATTACTTACTGTTGTCTTTTGCTTGATTTCCCAGGTTCCCATGATCCTCTGTGCCTTGATCCCAATCGAAAGCTTTCAAAACGACCTACCTCAGCCATCTCTTCATCCAGCAATATAGTCGATATCTGAGGATGTGAGTAAGAGAAGGACTGAGGATAGAAAACCTCAATAAGTCCAACCAAGAAAGGAACTAGGCCGCAATGGACCGCCGGGTCAACTGATACCTGATCACACTGGCTTTGCTTGGAAGTGTAAGTCTTTCATTAATCCATCTGACCCCAGATCAGGTCAATTGTGTTTCACGGAATCAATTGAAATCCAATCCATTAATGCAAAATAATCTAATAATCACAGTGTATCCTTTCTAGATTGATTCCTTTGACCTTAATAACTATGCAGCAGATAGTGTTCGAAGACATGTAAACAGGGTTGAGAAGATGAGATAAAGATACAGTCTCAGTGTTCGGTATTATGTCTTCTTTATAGGGAGAGTTGTCATATGTTTATGTATTGTGCATTTTGAAAGGCAGCCATGTTGCAAAGCTTCCCTCATATATGAAATACAGCAAAGTGCATTTGAAGATATAGCAGCTTTCCAGACTGTACAGCTTCATCCTTTATACGGCCTCTGTGTGCTAAGGATATCTACCATTATGGCTGTTATCTCTGAACCCAGAATCTAGACATTTATCTTCTCCAGCTCCAACTATTCTCCCCTCTCATATCCTATCATCTTTTGTCTCCTCTCTGCTGCAACACTTTACTGACATGTGTTTATGCTCTCGTCCCATCCTTTTCCTTGGCACTTGACAATGGCTATTTCTGGTATACTTTTTTTTTCTTTTTTCTCTGCCTTTGTTCCTTCTCTCCCTGGAAACAACAAAAAAAGATCTTTTATCTTTTTGTGTACAAGACATGCCATCCATTTTGTGCCAAGCGCAAAATGTGGATCTGTCTTCTTGAGGCTGTATTGATTTGTGAAGAATCTGAGACATGATTTAATATATTTAGTTTCTGTTTGAGATACCCTTATAAAGAGAACCTTTGTTACCTTTTTATTCTAACGCAAACTACCATCCGTCTAAGTGATATTCATATTTTAACTACTGTTCTTGATTTCTCACTATGAATTTGAAGTGGCTCAAACTTATCAATATTGGTCCTATTGTTCTGGTTTAAAAATCGTAGTTCAATGAGCATTGCGTCTAGCAAAAATCCATGAATGTCCTCCACACAGTGTCACTGATGGAACATGTTGAACAATGTAGAAAGCATGCATTTTTCCAATCAATGGGAATTACAATAGCTGTAAGCTTTTACCCAGGTCAGGTCAGTCAGGCTCCTGTTTGTTTACTTAGCATGCAACCTATCCCAGTACAGACAGTACTGTGCTTAATACACATTAACCAACATGCAATGCTGGACTGTGGTGTGGTGACGCAACGGTGCATCACTTGCTAAGATGTCCGTCTGTCGGTCGGTCACTGGATTCACCGCTTTGGTTCAGACTGAAACATTGCAAGAACTATTGGTAACACTTTATAATAACTGCACGCTATGAAGCGTGCAGTTATCATATGACTGCACGCTAATTCATCATCACCTAATTCATCATTTATAAAGCATTGTTCCACTATTTATAAATTATGGATTCACCATTTGTAAATGAAGTATTATATAATGCTTCATAGTGTGCAGTTATAAAGTGTTACCGTATATTTTTGTTTGTCTCTGTAATATTTGGTCATGTTAGAGGCAGCAGTGGCCTAGAGAAGTCTCTGGTCCTATGGCTCGGTAACACTTTATAATAACCGCATGCTATGAAGCATTATATAATACTTGATTTACAAATGGGGAATCCATCATTTATACAGTGTGGAACAATGCTTTATGCATGATGAATTAAGTGTTTGCTCATACTGAACTAATGATTCATAGCGTGCAGTTATTATAGTGTTACCGATATTTATGTCCCCCTCAGGAGGAATTTATAAGGATTATTTTTTTGTGGCTAGTTCCATCATCTATTTACTATAGATTTCAATGCAGCCCTTTCCAATACTACTAATTGATTACCAATCTAACTCAGCTGTGCCTTTGTGCTTAGCACTGAGTTATGTTAGCATACTACAATGTAACCAAATGGGGAACAAAGTACACGTCTAAACGATATCTGCTAGACACCAGCATGTTGATTTAGCTTCTAGCTGAAATATTGTCTGTGCCTGAACGTGGCCTCAGCTTAGCGGTTGACTAGTCTTGTTGTGTTGCACTGTGCTGAGCATCATGTTGCACTGTATAGTAAATGGAAGTGCACAGAAGATAATTGTACCTACATTCACATCAAACACTATCATTAAAAATGATCTATTGCCTTTGCTAATGGCTAGATGTGGTGTTAAATAGATGCTGCATTAATCACAACTGTACAATAGAAAACAACAAAAGATAATGGATAGACTGTGAATGTTAAATCCAGTAGGGATTTAGGGTTCAGTTAGATTTTTAATGAACAGAGCACAAGCGTAAATGTGGTATAAAAGCAAAAGACAGATTTTAGTGCTTAATCCTTTTTAACAGGGCCAAGTACTAATGTAAAACATTAAGCTGTGTTTCCACTTTGCTGAATTTTCTTTTTCTCTAATTTGTAGATTTTAGGACGGCCTTAAAAAAATAAAAAATAGAATGACCATCATAATTGCCAGCTGGTTCCCAATGGCATCTCATTGCAGCCGCTAGGTAAATGTGCAATGTCCACTGCATTTTACACATTTCATCCAAGATGTAAAGTAGCATTGCTGAGCCAGCTACTCATTGAGATTCCTGGCTGGTGAGCTGAAATAGATCATCCACAAATACATGGCTGCAATTCATTGTACTGAAATCACTATGCACTCTTATAAATGTTTCGCAGATCAACAGAGATGGAATATGACACAAATCTCCTTGAAGCTACCGCAACTAGTGGATCTATTAACATCTAATAAGATATTCATTTAAAGCTACCATTGTTGAAGATATTTAACTTTTTATGGTAGCTATGCATTTGAGAAATAAGAAGCTTGCACAGAACAAGACATATATTGTTCTCAGTATAGTGTGCATATATTCCATTATTTATATGGTATGTTTAACTAAGGCCAGGAGGTCAGCATGGAGTCATATGATTTATGTTTTAATACCCTATTTAGAATTCTTAAAAAAACACAAATCTGACTTATTACATTGTTTGATAAAACAGATTTTTCTGGGGTTATTACTAACGGACATCTGTGTTCTGGTCACATATTTGCGGTTAAATCTGTAAGTGCAGTCTTTTTAAAAACAGCATGGGGAAAAGGTCTCGCCTGTGTCCATTATATTTTTATGTTTCTCATTGGCAATGGATAACACATCACCTTCCCCTGAATTCATGATAAGGCGTGAACAGACTGCAGGTCTGGCAAAAGGAAAAGAAACATTTCTGGAGTCAGTGTTTCCGTCTCTGAAGTCTATTTTCTGTGAGTCTCGTTTTCATGCGAGAGCTCAGGTGAGGGAGATGTTGAAGTGAAGGAGAACGGATTCATTTTAGGGTGCTGTGAGTCTTGGAATTTGACAGATGTAAAGTTTCTTTACAGCTGTCTCATTTAATGCACAGTAGTGTGCCGATCTTCATCCCGTCTCTGTTGCACAAAAGCAAAGCGGATCGATGTTGAATAATGCACATTCGTGCTCAAAATATTAACATTACCCCCAAGGTTCAACCGGCATGTGATGCATTCTGGATGTTAGCATTGCATCATACATGGATGGAAGGATTGGCGTATGCACTCCCAACTCGACTGATGCAGTATAATTTGATTCCCTGTGAACATTTATGTCAAGCAGGTGCAGGAGGTTGAAGTTTTCACCTTGTTGTTAGTATTTCATTAAACAGACGGGAAAGCAGAGATCTGGAATGATGAAATAGCTGGTGGGGATTGCGGGGCCAATTATACCAAGGCATTTTTTTTTCTTATTTAAATTGGGTCTCTCCAGCAAATCCTTTCAGGGTCAGATGATGTCATATGCTAATTAAGATATATCAATAGTGTATTGTAAATGGCATGAGCCATAATGAAAAATGTGTCATGAGTCATGGCAAGTTTCATTAGGATATATTATGCAGACTTTGCGTTTTAATAAGATGCAATAGTGTAGGTCCTGTCAGTCAACTGCTGGTTCCTCACCTACATTATTAACAATTCAAGGCTTACCTGAAGAGCTAAATATTGTTTATAATGAAATACTTTTGACTGGTCTTGCTTTTGACACTGAAGACCTTCTCAAGACCTACAATCACCATGAACACAAAACATCTGGTTCCCTTTGGTCTTAAAAAAAAAGTAAAAGCTTACACTAATTTGGCCAACGCTTTTAAATAAAGTGACAATAAGTGTGTTACATAAAACATCGGATATGTAGCCACACTGGTAATAGTGCGTTCCCGTGCGTTCCCTCTGCTTAGCATACTTTCAAATTGTGTTGTCAATTCCCTCTGTTGGTCAGAGGGCCACACTGCAATACATAATGTATCTATCGTATTTAAGTTTCTTCTGGAAAATATTCAGTCTATATCTGAGTGTATTTTTTAATTACATTTTGTATTTAAAGTGACAGTGCATTCAATATGTTTTTATATTTACCTTCTGTTCATTCACATCCTGGCTGAATGCCGTTTATACTGTAGCTGCCAGGAGATGACAGCTATGCAGCGACTTGAGCAGTGACCCAATCGCACAGCATGCCTTGCAGCGTCGAGCTGTAGGATGAGTCTGTGTGAGTGAGTGTGACTTGCCCAGTGGGCGAGAGTGGGGAACAGGTGCCGACACTGTCGGCTTGTTAACACTGGGGAGAGAATTGGCTCCTCCAACAGAGTGCGGCACATATGCAACACATAGCCTTTGGCTGTGGGACGTATGTGCAGGCATGCATACATGGGAAGTAACAACAGTTTGTGTGTGTGTGTGTGTGTGTGTGTGTGTGTGTGTGTGTGTGTGTGTGTGTGTGTGTGTGTGTGTGTTGCATACATTTATGTTACATGGGTATAAAGGGAATTTGATTTGTTTGTCCAATGATTACTAGTGTAAAAACGGACACGTGATTGCATATTGAATACATTAAATAAAATGAGTTTTGTCCAGCTGGTGCCGCACTGATTAAATATTGTGCAAATGTATGTGTGCATGCATTTCGGCATACTTGCTGTGGTACTGTCTATTACTGCAGAGATGGACTGTATAATGTTGAAAACACAGAGCCCCTAATTTGTTGCCCAATAATACTTTATAAGTTTCAACATCAATTTTGTTTTGATCACATTGTTAGAGCATTATGTGGCTCAGTTTTCTCCAAAAGCTTTGGGAGATATACTTATATGAAGCCCCCTAGGGTTATGTGCAAGAAAATCTCTCAAACATCACAAATTAGGCCCCTAGAAGACCCATTTCTGGATGAACTAAATTGACACAATGAATTATTCCATCCAGTCTTGTGGCCTCCATAACGAGGAGGGGACTTGGAACAGAGGATAAATTAGGACACTCACTTCTTGCGCTGCTCATTTATTCCATCACAGCCATTTAGGCAGATTTGCGCCATTTGCCCAATTTATTCTGTGATGTCTTACCCTCTCATCTGGAGGACGGGGGGAATAGATGTGAGTTTGGAGAAATTGGCAGCTACATTTTGGAGATAATAAGACACAAGGATAATGTGTCAGAGTCGTTTTAATTCTGGTGTAACTTGACATATCCTTTTCCTTTTGGAAAGACACTCACGGAGCTCTGCCCCAAATAAATCCCTAATAGCTTCCAGCGATAAAATAAAACTGAAGAGGGAGAATGTGGTTATGAATAAAATGAGAGTTCACCGTAGAGGGAGGGAAAGAGAGGCGGTGTGATGGAGGGAGAAAAAGGGAAACGCTGCAGTGAAAGAGGAAACAACATTGTATAACCAGTGTACATATGCTAATCTTTACGCTCTGTTTAAGCCTGTTTATCAATATCACTATTACTCTGGGGAAGAAGGGAAAAAAAAACACATTACCAGTATGTCCACTGTATTTAAAAGCAGCTACTACTTTGAGGAACATCGTGGATGTCACATTGTCACTGTGCAGGACGCTTTGCGGTCTTCAGTGCTGTACATGAAAGACAACGCAGCAAAATGAGATGGCATCTAACAAATACTACGTTGAGCTGAACTCAAGTGTCAAATCCACAAAGTCCACGGGGGATATGGTTACTGTCACCTGAGGGTTAAAGCCTCCTCTCTGGTTTGATGTCTGAATATTAGGTTATTTGATATGCTGCTGCTCTTTCAAGTCAGCCTGGCAGGACAAGACTGCAAGCAGATTTCCCACAAGGACTTTAACTGCTCAGCAGAGAGACAGACATCACTCTCAAGCCTCATCAAAGCAGAGCGCTCCTTTCCTGCCCTCTGCATGCTTCACCAGGCTGCAGATGCATTTCCTATTGATGAGGCGCCTTCTAGTGGACTTTGTGGAGAAATACAGGGTTTGATTTTTTTTTCTCCCATGTTTTAAGTAACTATTGTGTTTTTGTTTGTTTTATCCACAGTGACAATGGTGTTGTTTCTGATTGGTATCTCTATTGCTGTGAATAATTCATCTCATGAAAACCAAACTGCAGGTAATTGTTGAATAGAACAATAAATAATGATATGGATTTATATTATTAACACATGAAAAGCACTTCTTTTTTTTGCATGAAATCACAGCCTTGCACACTATGATTCATTCAGATATTTTGCTGCTTTACCTTATACGGTGGCTAATGTTTGCAAATTTTAGACATATATTGCATTTGACTCTTTTCTACTTATCCCATCAATTGCGGCTACAGTGGTGAGCATTAAAAAAAAATATTACATAGTCTTGCTTGAAAGGAATACTTGATATTATGGAAAATATGCTTATCTGCTTTCTTGCAAAAAGTTAGATGAAAATATTGTTGACACTGCAGCTCACAAATGAACATGCTTTATATTAAATGAACAGATGTCAAGAAAAAAAACTTCAAACTACACCTCATACTGTCCATTTGTTTGACTCTATTGTGAGATTAATTATGTTTTGATCACTGTGTTCTCTTCAGGAAACCCCACCCATCAGGGTGATCATGTGCTGCCCTCAACACTGGTCATAGCCCTGCTTCTTATCATCATTGTCTTGCTGACAATCTACTGTCTGAGGTGAACAAACCACACACACACACACACACACACACACACACACACACACACACACACACACACGCATCACTTGTGTGTCTTTGAATGAGTCTCTGCTTCCTCTTTTCTCTCCCTTTCAACGTGTGTGAGCATGTGAGTGAGTGTGTCGGGTCAGGGAGTCGGGTGAGGGAGGAGGTGGTTTGGAAACAGGCGGTGAGCAGTGGCTTATGGGTAAACAGCTGCACGTCAAGTAAGACAGCAAACACAAACAGATAGTTCAGGTCAGGTCCCAGACACTCATTCCCTGACCAGCCAGCTCAGACCTCTTTTCTTTCCTGACGACGACGACATGAGGAGAAACAGCTTTTCCTCCCTCAGATGGTTGATATTGGTTTTGGTATTTGTTGTTTACTCAGGTTATGTGCTTACAAGCTCTGTTCAATACAGATATCTGCCCTTTATGTTCTCTGATGGTTTTGCTTTCTCTGCTTCTCACTCGGTCATTACTGCAGGTTCAAAAACCACAGGAAAGCTCTCGTTACCTCGGTGGATAAAAAGATTCCAAATGGCTTCTTGGAGGAACAAGGTAATGTTGTGCTGTACTCAATATAACCACCAGTGCATGAAAATATAATACAGCCTTTAACTTTTTATTTCTTTTTAGCTTAAGTCTAGGTTTACATTCTTTATAGAGTAGGAAAGTTTCACGATCTGAAGTCCGAGGTAGCTGGAAAGGTTTTGAAGGCCCTTCCTTTTCCTAGCACATAGGGAGCCGTATAATCTTTCACTTCAAGTAAAACATAAATAAATTAACGGAAAGGCCACATTCTGAGTTGAGACAGTTTTGTGCAGCAGCTGCAGCATGTTTATGACTCAAGAAATCATTTCTGTCATGTACCCACAAAAGTAGGAAATCTTAATGGCCATCAGGCTTGTTTTTGCAGGTGCTATGAGAGCTTATAATGTTCTCTATTGGGAAACATTAGCTGTCTGACCGCCATATATTCCTTTACACACAGGAGAGCAGACAGTGGTCCTCCTTCCCAGATCTCCCTCGCCATCCAAGAGGTACTTCCCCATCCCTCTGGACTCGCTGGAGGAGGAGAACCGGATTCGCTCCGCCGACGATGGCAAGCTCTTCAGAGAGGAGTTCAACGTAAGCACGAGTCTGACTAAGACCTTTGTCCTGCAAGCATTGAACAAGTACAGAAAATAGTAATAAAATGTTATGTTAGAAGGCTGTGTACCCGTGGCTTTATTTTGATCTCATGAGGATTGTGGGGTTCTTTCTTTATAGTCGCTGCCGTGTTACTACCACCACGGGTCCTTTGAGGAGGCGAGCAGAGAGCACAACAGAGAGAAAAACAGATACCCAAACATTTTACCATGTGAGTGAGGATCTATATTCTGCAGCAGACAATATTAATGTAACCTTTAGACTTTCTGTTTTATTGATCTCGAAACCGTAAGGAAAGGTGATGTGAGCTGAATGAAATATGAAAACCAACTTAATTTAACCTTTTTTTCTCCCTTCTCTCTTCCACAGATGATCATTCAAGAGTGTTGTTAAGTCATCTTGATGGACACATGTGTTCAGACTACATAAATGCATCTTACATTGATGTGAGTCTTGGTTACAATTAAGGTTGTATTGCAGATGATTGGTTTCTTAATAGATTATTATTAATGCTGTTTTTTTTTTTCACACAGGGTTTTAAAGAGAAGAACAGATTCATTGCAGCTCAAGGTAAATGTGCATTTTAGCTTGGTTTAGTATTAAAGCAATTTTGTTCATGACTTAGGTTTTTTAATACCATTTTATTTGTTCTGCTTCAGGCCCAAAGCTTGAAACAGTGGCCGACTTCTGGCGGATGATTTGGGAACAGAAAACAGCAACTATAGTGATGCTGACAAACCTGAAGGAAAGGAAAGAGGTTTGTCTCAGAGTGTTCTCCCCTGCACTAATGTTACAAAGTACGGCTGGGGTGTTATACAATCTATACGGCTCCAGTGCACCATTAGCGAAGGCCTTTTGTATTCTCATGACCCAAAGTCATGGGCATAATTTGTTTGACCCTTTCCCCATCTGATAATCTATACAAAGTGTCACCCAGCAGATTACTTAGCATCGCATCAAATTCAGCCTCAAAGGGATGATCAATTGAGAGCTCAACTGCAGGTTTGATAGGGCAGAATAGAGGCATTGGGGATCAATGACGGAATAATTGTTGATAAGATCCTAAGAGGCTTCATGATAATTAGTCTGAGAATGTAGTTAATGAGTTGAAACGTCACCGTGAAGATCGTATTGACTGACAGAGTTCGCACAAAGTCTCTGTGATTGCCTTTGGATTGGATTGTGAAATACACGTTTCTAAACGTGCACACACGATATATACACAATAGATGGTGATTTACAACCATTTGTTTCAATGATAATACCAACATGTGTTTTTTTTTATAGATATACATGTATTCTAGTTCAAAGAGTAAGCTCTTTTATTGTTTTAATTCCCTTACCAGGACAAATGTTACCAGTATTGGCCAGAAAAAGGCTGCTGGATGTACGGGAACGTCAGGGTGGCGATGGAGGACTTCACTGTCCTGGTGGACTACACTATCAGAAAATTCTGTGTTCAATATGTAAGTAAAATGTGTATCTACATATCAGAACGTTAGGGATGCATTTTTAAAGCTCATTATCAGCATTGAAACACACAACCGACTTTCCTCACAGCACAACAGCAGAAATGTAATTATACTGTACAGCAGGAGTTAGGAAACATTTATCCCCGAAACGAGCTAAGATCAAGATGAATGATGCTTTTATCTAGACGTGCTCTGAAAATAATAGTGTGCTTTTTCAATATTGTCCCTAATATACTTGTTAATTGCTCGAAAAAACTATAATCGTAATAGCTAGATTCTTATTAAAAATTAAACATGAAACAAAGCATCATTGAGATGGTGTAAAAAAAGTAATGTTCCCCGGGGAGAAATTTGAGAAAGCTATAATAGGATGCAAAATATAATACGTAAATGGAAACACATTAAGGAATATTAAAGGATATATGCAATAGACTGCATGCAATTATCAATATGTAGGTGTATTTAACAAAGAGAAAACACTGTACAAATGTCTCATCTTTAGTGCTTCACACACTCACAGTATCTGTATGTCTCATCCTGTGTTTTTGACTGCCGAGTAGGGCGCCATCTCGGTGTACCGAGAAGCCTTCAGATTGCAAAATTCACTTTGTTCCCGTTCCATTTGAAGCCAGAGAAGTGCAGAGATCCGCTCTGACTCTGTGGAAACTGTGCTGCAGCGCTGCAGAACAAGCCGAACAGACTGAGTGCTTTTACATTCAGCTCTCTGAACACAGAACAACCACGTTTTCAAGAGAATAATGTTCTCTTGAGAGAGCATTCAGCGCGGCACAGGCAAACCAGTACACATGTTTAATAATCCTATTCCATCACAAGTAGCAAAATGACACGTTTTTTTTTGTTCAAATGTTTCAGTTAATTTGAGGATTATTTTCCTGTCGGTAAAAGTATTTTGTAGACTGATCTGGTCGGCACGGTGAACATTATATTCATAAACGGGTTTTAACTTCACAGCAGGGCAGCGATGGTCCCCGAGCGCCGCGGCTGGTCACCCAGCTCCACTTCACTAGCTGGCCAGATTTCGGGGTGCCATTCTCACCCATCGGCATGCTGAAATTCCTCAAGAAGGTCAAGGCTGTCAATCCATCCTATGCTGGACCCATTGTTGTGCACTGCAGGTAACATGTGTAGTATAACAGAAGCCAGCCAGCCAGAAGATGAGCTATAATAGCAGAAGAGTTGATTTAGAAATAAATTGCAATAAATCTATGAGCAAAACTAAAATATGGTATGTGAAAAAGCAACAGTTCTTAACACTTTTGTGGAATAAGAGGTTAAAGGTTCATCATCGTGTTGTATTAAATAGAGTTAACATATTATATTATTTAATTAATAAAGTTTTGTTATGTTAGAAATTAACTTTATCGCAGGTCAAATGTGAAGCATCAATACATATTGTCTGGCGTATGTTTGTCAGGCCAATCAGTGTAACGCCTCAACAAAGAAATCGGCAGCCGATTGCAGCAACGGCTGCAACAGGTGCTCAGGGACTGTTGTTCTTGAATGGGGCCCATTGAGAAGGCTTCACCGCCCCGCTGTGGAATCCCAGCTCTGCTCCCAGTGGTGCCGTCTGCTGAAATGACCCCTGTAAATCTGTTAGGAGTGTGTTTGGGCTTCAGAGGTGAAGCACTTTTACACATGCTTGAAGCCGTCCACAATTGACGTCTTTGTTAAGAAGAAAAGGCAAAGCATGTACGAACAAGAATGCAAAAGCATTTTTTTTAATTAATATATCACGTCCATTTTTCTGTATTATGTGCTCTTTTATTGCTGTGGTTCTGTTTGTACAATGTGCTGTTGAGTTATTACCCGACACATTTTTGTAGCTACACTTTGTGACAGAGAAGACCTCGCGCCTCCTTGTCTGTGTTTCCACAGTGCCGGGGTGGGGAGGACGGGGACGTTCATTGTCATTGACAGCATGATCGACATGATGCACATGGAACAGAGGGTGGATGTCTTCGGCTCTGTGAGCAGAATACGGGAACAGCGCTGTCAGCTCATCCAGACTGATGTAAGTGTTGACCCTCTGCGACCTGTTGTACCTTGGGCTGACAGCTCAACTCGCTGCTCGGGTCGCGGCAGAAACAAGCGAGGACGTGGGAAAACAACCACGTCTATGATATACCAAAATAGAAGGAAATAGTTTGGCAAACTAAAGCTACTACTTTCTACCTCCTCGTCTCCCTGACTTCCTCCGTCTTCCTCCTCAGATGCAGTACTCCTTCATCTACCAGGCTCTGTTGGAGTACTATCTGTATGGAGACACGGAGCTAGATGTGTGCTCTCTGGAGGGCCATCTGCAGAGGCTTCACAACACCAGAGCTCCCCACGACAGGCTGGGCCTGGAAGAGGAGTTCAGGGTAGGAAGACAGAAGCTCGCTCGTGAACATTTCAGACAGTAATTAATCGTCCCCGTCACCCCTGTCCCCTGCATCGGTATATTTTCATAAAATAAACCTGCCCAGGGTGCCACTCTTGGCAGTAGCAACACACAAGCACAAAGCTTTGATTCAACTAAAATGTCATAAGGCATCACCATCTGCCACGTTACATTCTCATTTTTTGCTACTCACAGTTCCCTACACACTTAATTAAATCATTACCGATTAGCTTTCTTCCTCTCGTTGTTATTTGACTTTCTTTTCTTTTTCACGAATGCACAATGTTTTTTTTCCAGCCTCTGTGTTTTTAATATTGTCTGTCTTACCAGCATTGTACTGCTCTGCATTGGTGAAAACAAACTTTTGGGATTTTGGATGTCAATCCACGAGTGTTTTCTCCCGTCAGAAGCTGACCAACGTCCGCATAATGAAGGAGAACATGAGAACTGGGAACCTTCCTGCCAACATGAAGAAGAACCGTGTGCTTCAGATCATTCCGTGTAAGGACGACTCTGATACTCCGAACACTTTCATAATACATCACATCCAAGAAACATCAAAGTCTCACACTGCTGGTGATTTTATAGATGCCGTACACAGATATCTGGCTAATCAGATCATGTCTATGTGATCAATGGCATTTAAATAAGGCTTGTATCATGACTTAAAGTAGGGAGAAGAGAGGAAATGGAAAGCCTGGCTACAACGTTTCTAGTGAAAACTGATATAGGTTATGGCATATTTTTGCCTTATTAACACAGCTAAAGTTTTACTTCACTGTTTTTTTTATTTTATTTCCATCAGCCTCTTCAAACTTTTATTTTATTAGGAATCACTTGTGGAAAGTTTCATTTTCCTTTTTTCTTTTGCAGATGATTTCAACCGAGTAATACTCTCAGTGAGAAGAGGACAGGAGTTCACCGACTACATCAATGCCTCCTTTATTGATGTAAGCACTCCCTCACGACCTCCGCTATAGATTTCCCATAGAAATATATATATATATAAAGCTCATTGTTTCCTTTACAAACAATGCAAAATATTATGTTTGCCGCTCACTCGCATGTGTTGTTTACCGGGATGATCTGCCCTGCAGGGCTACAGGCAGAAGGACTATTTTATCGCAACCCAGGGCCCACTGTCTCACACAGTGGAGGACTTCTGGAGGATGGTGTGGGAGTGGAGGTGTCATTCAATCGTTATGCTCACCGAACTCAAAGAGAGGGAGCAGGTACAGTATGGTGCTTGAGTTGCACATTTAAACCATCTTTTTTTATTCTGTTATTTCATAATCACATGTTACTTATGGCTCATTCCTGACAGTCTGCGTATGCATTTAAACGTTTAATATTGTTTTTTTGTGGCGAACTCTGAAAATATAAAAACAAGAATAGGACATAAATCAGTCAAAATGAAGCCTAATTGTATTTCCATCTGACCTATCCAACCAGGAAAAGTGTTTCCAGTATTGGCCATCAGAGGGCAGTGTAACATTTGGAGATTATACTGTGGAGCTGACTGGAGATACACAGTGTGAAACCTTCACTCTCAAAGACATGGTGCTCACCTACAGACCAGTGCGTAACGTTTTATTATACCATTTAAAAGCAGTTCAAATATACATTTTAAATTGACATATTTGCCTCCCTGTTTTTGTTGTGCTGTCCGTTTTTAAAGTTCATGAAATGTCCTTATATATAGACCATTTTTAGCTGTTTTAAAATAACAGAGGAAGCTCTCCATCTCACCAGGAAAAGCAATCACAACATGTCCGACACTTCCACTTCCACGGATGGCCTGAGATCGGAATACCAGCCGAGGGAAGAGGGATGATTGACATCATTGCCGCTGTGCAGAGGCAGCAGCAGCAGTCTGGAAACCGTCCCATAATTGTGCACTGCAGGTGAGGAACTTCAGTTTGACAATTCTGCAGCGTAATGCGCATCCTCAGATGCAAATGATATCCGGTAAATAACCGAATCATGCGCCTGTCCACGCATATTCTTAATTCAACTCCTTTTAATTTTCACTGTGCGTTTATCACCGGATAACGCACAATACCTGATATCGGAAGTAATTACATTTTTACAGATACATTTTTTGCTTTCCTCCAAGTCTGTTACAGTGAATTCTACATTTTGCCTCAGTAGACCTGGTGTTCTATGCCTAAACCACTTATGTGATCCCTTATAAAGACTTAGCTGTGAAAGCTTTGATCAGAACCTAGCTTCAGGTGAAGTGATTCTAAAGCAGCATGCCCCTGTGGGATTGATCCAATCCACTGATTCACAGTCAATTAAAACCTCTCAAAGTGAAATCTCCTCTGACTCCCACTATGATTAATCTGATAAGATGAGCTAACGACAGGAAATGGTGTCATCACTCTCTTCTATTCCTTCATCACCACTTGTCTAAGAAGGGCTTTTTAAAGCTTTTTCTCTGCCCCTGGGAAATGGGGCTAACCCGCTGCAATCCCCAACGTCTCTCTACACTCCTCTTCCGAATCGCACATCACTCTCGCGCTCGCTCCCCGTCTTCCTTTCTCCATCCCGCCGTCATTGTAAACATTGACTCAGTCAAACACTGAGCTTCCAAACTGATTAGTGTTAGCATTTGGATTAGCCTCTCTTTAAGTGAGGATAATTATTAGGACTATTACACAAAGGTCACCTTTTCTCTTGCAAACTTTTTCATTCAACTGGAGAAGAAGAAAAAACAGGATGTGCTGCAAAGATTACAAGAGTTTCATTGCAGCATGATTTGTTGAGAAACTGGGAAGCGGTTTGAATTTTAAATGTCCTTGTCCCTACTATTTAGCATTTTCCATTATGTGGCCGCTGATGGTGTTGTCCTTCATGTTTCAGTGCCGGCGCGGGTCGGACCGGCACCTTCATTGCCCTCAGTAACATTCTGGAGAGGGTGAAAGCTGAAGGCCTCCTGGACGTTTTTCAGACAGTCAAGAGTTCCCGCATGCAGAGACCACACATGGTTCAGACTGTGGTAGGTGGAAAACGCGATAATATCAAACCTTTTTGTGCAGCTTATTCACATTTGTGTTTGGAATAATGTCTGCACATGTATGCACAGTAACACTTTCCCTTCTGCTTTTCCTTCCAGGAGCAATACGACTTCTGCTACAGAGTGGTTCAGGATTTTGTTGACATTTTCTCAGACTACGCCAATTTTAAATAATACCTGTCGGATACTGTTCTGTATCCTTCTGTCAAATGTATTTTCTTTTTTTTCTTTTTTTCTCTGAATGTTGTTTTCTAAAGCAAGCTCTTTTTACATTTTGCACTTGATTAGAGATCTAAAAATAATAATAATTGTAACATACTGTAATATAATTGAAAACAGCTGTGCTCCAGGAGAGTCTGTCTCTTTTAGGATTGCTCAATGTCAGATAGAGAAATTATAATGGTTTATTAATGGGTGGGTTGGGTTCTTTAATATACTGTACGTTTTAGCAACTTGCTTTATGTTGCAACATTGTGAGGGTCAATAAAGGAATTATTCATATATAAATAATGTGTATAGAAAAATATATTATGTATTTGCTCACTACCTGAAATGCATCACTAATGTGTCGTAGAGTCCATGCATTCATTTTTTTATTTCTGCTTTATTTTCTTACTGACCATAATGCCTGTGGTTTACATTTAGTCGTGCATTTTATGCTGCCCTCTGAACATGTGTTGAGTGATATGAGAATAAATTGTGCGTTTGATAAGTAGACTAAAATAATTACCGCTTTTGCTGAAACGATGTCCTGTCTGACATGTGTGAATAGTATTTATGATCTACTTTGAGCTCAAACAAAAACACAAAACTCAAGATACATTTCATTCCGTTAGATGCTACAAGTTTCCTCACTTCTGTCTGTGAATAACTTAACAGCTGCTGCCTGTTGCAATTTTATTCAACTTCATCAACTTTCTTGTGTTGCCTGTGGCAATATTACTTAGTGGATTTGGCGCCTGACGCTGCAAAATGCAATTAGCCCACATTGGATAAGGCAGAAAATAATGTATTGCTCCGTCTGAACGTTTCATTTTTTCCAGTGTTTTACAGCCAAGCATCACCTCCATCCATTTTTATTCACATTAGCAAGTCTTTACACTTGTATGTTTGCATAAAGCAGTGCCATATTGATTAGAAAGACATTTCTAATCATGAAAAACTTGTCACCAAGTGACATCATGTTAATACAGATAAGCCAGATCTTATTGTTTGATTTAAAATAATAGACACATTTCTAAAAGTGCATTGTTTTTTAATGGTGGTGTCCTGTATGGATCATCAATTCATTGTTCTTCTTAGAATATATATTTCCTTATATGAATACATATTAGTTGTTGCAAATAAATGTGTGAGAAATTGAGAACAAAAACCCTGCAGAAATTAGTGTTTTAATTAAATATGATGATAAGAGATGCATTTGAACCTTGTCTGGGAGTGTAAAAAGCACTGATATCAAGAACCAGTGCTCAGCCAAAATATGAAATATGCATGCACAGGCATTTTGACGTTTTGATATTCATATTTAAACAAGGAAACCCCAACATCACTGCAAAATCAAAAGCATCTATTTTTGCAAGGCTTCTGCTCACTTCTTTGTAGAACAGTAAGCTTGGAAGTCTTAAGTTTGTGGGGGAAAAAAACTTTGTTTGTACTGCCATTACATTGTAAAATGGGTTTATACACGACACCTTGATCATTTTGTTTATTTACTGTACATAAATTCTTGTATTTGTCATTAATCATCTCCGATGTTAACTGCATTGTTGATTTTAATTTAATGTATTGCCATGCTGAAAGAAGAATTAATAAGGGCAATGACAGTGAGGCCTTCCAGCTGATGTAACATAAATGCACAAGCATCTTGTTTCAATGATGTTTCTGCCTTTTGAATCTGTGTGGATTTGAACTACTATCTGTTTGCTAAAAGCTGATTCAAATAAATTATAGATGGAGAGAAATGACAGGTTTCAACTTCATGTTGTCTTTTTGTCTGCCCCCACACAGATGCGTTCAATACAAACACAATAATGTTGATATATATGATGATATATATTTCATGCCGTTTGAACCCTCATGGTGATGCCAGCATATCTGAGCACTTAGCCAGCTCCATTAGTAGTATTTTGTGTTCCATTAGTCAGTAAATGTGTCACACCTGCAGAGAGGGGATTATAATCCTGACAGCAGTCTTCTAACACCTATAAAAATCCCCCTCTGGCTAATGCACCACATGCAAACAAGGCAAATACAGAGGTGAGTCAGTACTCAATGAAGTTTGTTCAATGTTCATTAAGTGAGAATTGCTCCTTATTAACTGCTGTCTGACATGCTGTTTGCAGTGCTTTATAACCCCTGGCCGTGGAGCTGTGAGAGAAAAAGGCTGTGACATTATTGTTTTTATTACAAATGTGGCTTCCTCTACAGCTCTAATGGAAGCGAGCAGCAGAGTGATGGTGCAGGTGTTGTTGTTGGCGTTGGTGGTCCAGGTCACCCTGTCCCAGCACTGGTCCTATGGGTGGCTACCAGGTGGAAAGAGAAGTGTGGGAGAGCTGGAGGCAACCATCAGGGTGAGTGATTTTAGTTGTATTTATATATGGAGTCCAACATTTCAGGATATTAGTCCTTATAAAATATAAAGCAAAATCTAAAAATAAATACTTCTATAAAATGGTTTAAGCCTGACATAGTGTTTCAACAATATGCGTTTGTGTTTAGATTTCATCCAAACCGTGGTTGCATCGACTAAAATCTCTATTTTATTGTCCTTAGATGATGGGTACAGGAGGAGTGGTGTCTCTTCCCGAAGAGGCGAGTGCCCAGACCCAAGAGAGATTTAGACCATACAATGCAGTAAGTGCTTATTATACATAATTTATCACCAATGTCTACTTCGATTGTACAATATTAATGTACACTACACCACTGTGTCCCATTGTGTTCCAAAGCAACAATGACAGTATACAAACTGCTCAATGACTGTTTTTCTTTTTTTTCTCCTTTTTGCATGAGTGAATGTGTGAATGCTTAATTTAATCTTTTTTTAAATGTTGGCAGATAACGCTAATTTGCTCAAAATTGTTTGGTTTGGTGCTGTGTATATGAATGAAGATTGATGCATTTGTTATATAAAATATTCAAGCAGCAGAGCAAACTGTTCACTGAGATTTAATTTCAATCTCTCCAGATGAATGATGATTACAGTCATTTTGCGCGAAAGAGAAAGTTCCCAAAAAAATGAAGAGCTACAAAAAAAGGAGAAAAAAAAAGGACTGTATTTGCATCTCCATCAACACCTGTGCTGGATCGCCTGCGTGCAGGATACTGACTTCGAAAAATCATCACATTTATTGAACATATTAATTGCATGTATGTCTGTAACATTTAAATCCATTTTAAATTGTAATAAAGTTTTTGAAATCTGATGAGATGATCAAATGTTTTGTTGAGTCAGATTATCAGATCGTAATCTCACTTAGTAGATGTGGTCATTAGGATGCTGATTAAATATAAAATGCAGTTTGAACACCGTTAAATAGATAAGATTGCCTTTGTAAAGCAGCCACGACCGACAAGCATGACAGACTTGTGACACAACAATCTTAGCATGACAACAGCTGGCGATTAAGCCAATTTATTAGAAATCAATGACTTAATTGAATTTGTTACAGTTTGGGTAATTCTATTTCCTGCCACACCAGTCGTGTGCATATGTGATGTGGAAAAAAAATTACAGCAGCTGATTTTGTGTGTTCCTACCTGAATGTTGATTAGCCCCCCCCAAACTGAAAGAGACTACATCTTTTCTGCTTGCGATGTCAACAGCTTTCTGCAAATTTAGGATAACTGCAGCCATCCAAAACAGAGAGAGTGTAAAACTTTTCTACCCCCTCCTCGCCGAACAGGAAATTGGTGTTCATTATAAAAATTGGAATTTCATATCAGGAAAGGAAAGGAATCAGCAGGGGGCATATGTTTTAAAGAGAACTCATTTTCTGGCAAAGCCCCACAGACGGAGCGCCATACTAATCGCCTGGTGCATAAGGGGCGAGGATTCATGAACTGTGCTGACACCGTGGAGGCCCTGCATTGTTAGAGCGTGGTTGTAATGCACGCCAATGAACCCAAACCCGCTGGCACAACTGGGAAAAGGTGAACACTATAAAAGCACATAGAATTAAAAAGAAATTAAACCACATTCCATTGCACTTCCAGAACAATGCTTGTTCATTTGTGATACTTCACATCGTTAGTTTAATATTCATGGTTGCAATTTGCATAACACAATCATTTCCTTTGATGAGGAAAGACTTAAGATTTTTTTTTTTTTTTAAGCCTTACATTCTATGTTACCTTCTTTGAGAAAGTTACAGAATAAAATGTTGTCCTGGGCATTTTTCTTCCGAGAGTCACTATGAGACTTGCTTGAATTGATTTATCCTTATCTTTATGGAGTATTCAATAATTTTGCAGCATTCCCCCATAAAGGATAATTATGCTTTTACAACATTTCCTAAAATATGGTTTTAATTCAATTTGGTATACTTGTGTGAGAATAATGAATGTTTACAGATAAAGCATAAAATCCCGTAAATTCCCTTTAAATAATCCCAAAGCATTTGCTGTGAAAGCCAACTTTCCCCGTCCCAGTGTCCTCATCAAGGACCTGCCTAATTGCACGTATATCAGGACAACAAAACCTGCTGGTATCTATGTTTCCAAATTTGATTTAACCTCACTTTCTCCTTCCTGGACCCCCTGGTGGATATTCACTTTGTTTACCTCAAATTAAACTTCATATTGTTTACAGCCTCCTGGTCCCTGAACATTTTATAGCATTTTAGAATTATTTATTTATTTATTTTTTGTAATGATTGTAGAGTTGGGATTCATTTGAATGTTTCCCTCATCTGCATGAAAATTATATAATTAACTTTTGATTAACCAGCTCAGTTGAGTTGGTTCCCCCATGAACGCCGGTGAATAGTACCCACCGCATTTTAATGACTGTTTTCCAATTGAGTGGCGACCTTTTCATCAAAGACCCACAACTGGGGCTAAACAACGGTAGAAAATAATCACGGTGAAGACAATAGCAGAGGCCGACAGGCTAGGATGTCATCTTTAAATATAACAACAAAGATGAAAGCAACCTTACTGCACGTAGTGACTGTGGCGTGAAGCCAAGTGCTTATGCTGCTGGATGCCCCATTGTTAAAGCTGGGGAGGTCACGTCCATTGGCATATAGAGAGGGAAAGCACAGGAAGCTGAGAATGGCCCATTGTTACATGTCCTTGCTCAGAGGGAATTCCATTATGAAGGGCAATACATTTTTGATACTTTGATTTGTGTGCCATTCATTTGTTTGAAAAACAGAACATATTTGGATAATGGCTTCAGGAAAAAGAGGTCTCAGAGCACCTCCATCCAAGGCCACAGCACTGCATTAACACACCTGCCAATCAAGCGCACCCGAGCAGATGTGCATCCTTGCACAGCCCACCATCAAATAAGCATTCTATCATATGCATAATATAGTTTTCATTTCATCACGATTATGCTTCGTGCACCATGTGTGTGTTTCCGACGGGTCATAGGAAACTTTTATTGAAGCGGAGTGTATAATAAAGTCATTTTCCAGGTGCTTGTTGTGGCTCTTATTATGAACAGAATGATAATTTCCCCTGGAGGAATCTGGCCCTGCATATCAATTGAAGTTTAGTGTGGGTCTTACTATGTTCCCGCAGGCTATAGTAGAAGGCAAAGTCATCTTCAGAGAGAGTCTAAATGTCAGGGAGGTCTTCAAACACTTTTTGTCCCAGAGCCTGACTGAGAAAGCTCGTTGGAAGTGCTATGTCTTGGAATTGATATGGTGGAGGTGAGGTAAAGAGGGACGCAGAAGGCCTAATGTAAAGCAGTTGACATGAAATTTAATTGAAAAAATAGTTTAAAAAACGGAGGAATCGGTCACAGAAGAAATGAAGCTATGACTGCTCTTATTGAGCTGCGTTCTGAGGCAAAGCGTCGGCTCTCCCACCGGTTTGTCATGTCCACACGTCTCCACATGGTGACACTCTTGAGCTGCGTGTTTGGAAATCGGCTCCTGGCTGTCGGGTCTCTCAGCAATTCCATCACTTAAGTTTTCAGAAACTGTTATTCCTCTAAATCGAACAAAGACTTCAATCAATCATCTCTAGCTTTGCAAGAAAATTGTTAATTTTCCTGCACGCTGACTGATGGAGTTTGTGTTTATAACTAAAAGTATTTTGTACAATTTTGCAGCGGAGCTGTACATGGCCTGAAACCAAGCTCATTATAAAATGTGGAAATGCATATAAAAGCATTTCATCGCTGGGAAGTCATGCATTTCTCTCAAGTTCTTAGTTATGCGTTTGCAAGGGATTAATTTATATATTTTTTTCCATTTTATTTTGCCACTGAAGTTGAAGTACAGCAAACTATATGGTAGCATATACAGTACAGTAGCGGATTGGCCTTCCTTCTCCTTCTTGGCTGACAGGGAACCTTCCTGTTGTGATCCGACTCCTCTCCTTTGATCAAAGAACAGTGTTAAAGCACTGGGAGAAGGAGGAGGTATGAAATATGAATGAATACAGCTGTGTTTTGATGGATATGTCTCAAAGTATCCCAGTAAGAGACTGCTAAAGGCCAGGAAATCTGTTTGTGTTGTGGAAATAGGCTCTTCCTCGCTTGTTTCTTTACCAGCTTCATCTTGGGTAGCTTTTCACTTCATATTTTAGAGATCCTTTGTTAGGAAAGAGATCAACCCCTTATCCATGCATTTGTAGGAAACTGTTCTGAGAGGCCCTAGTTCATAATATATATATCATTAATGACTCCATTTCCTTTGTTTGGTCTTGAAACCACCTTTTGAACAAAACGAGTGCCAGCTATGAGAAGAGGATATTTATTATTTTTCTAGGGTAGACCTAAAGTTCTCACAGATGGAGTGAAATCTTCTATGAGGTGATGGAGGCTTTGTCACTAGTTATGTCTGTGATTCCATTTCCTTTTCTAAAACCCCATTGGGGAGCTCTGACTCATATTGAAGTTGGAAGTTGATACTGTGGTGTAAAACTAACGTTCCCATCTGAATTAAGAAACTATCAGAGCGCGCACAAATCTCAAATTTTCAGAGTTAGATGAACTCATCGCTCACATTACACTTCTTTAATAAACAAAAGATAATAAAAAGATATGCTCATAAAAACACAATTATTTTTTGAGAGATTGTAAAAGGAAAATTGGTGCCTATAGATGTCTTTACACCACATCGCAGCTCTACTGTGTTGTAACAATCATTTAAAGACAAACTGCTGTCATTTAGGACAATATTAACTACGATCCAGCCTTTGGACCTGTGGCAGGACAATGTCTCTGGACTGCCGGAGGTTCAAAACTTCATGCCCAGGCTTTATTAGCCTCACTAATAGCTGGGTTTCCCAAATGCCACGGTCCACCTCTGCTGGGAGTAAGGGCTCAGATCCTGTCAGAGAGGGGTCGCACTAACCAACTGTAATCTTTAGGGTACTCCACTCCCGCTGACCCACATCTAACGCTGGTTCCATCCCCCCCGCTTACCCCCGACCGCTATCTTTTCCCTCCCCAATCTGGTCTACCCATCCCACTTCAGTTATGCCACCCTTGGCTCTCCCTCCCACGTCTTACCACCCTTGTGTGATAGTATCCCCCCACCCAACCCGCCCCGTGCCTGTTCCAGCCTCGTCCGGCTGGCCACAGCGAGGAGCATGCCTTATCCTGTGGTAACGGCAATTAGTAGTGTAAAGCAAGCTGTGGAGAAGACTGGATCCCTGTCCACGTTTCAACCCCAGATCACGAGTCTCCAGCACAACTTCAAGGCAAACCATGCAATTAGCTACAATAATGATAATGTGTTGTAGGGGAACAAAGAGAGGGTAAAACAGACTACTGGTGTGAGGGAGAGTGGGGTGCTAATAGTAGGGGGGTTATTTGAATGCTCTGGTGCAGATAGGAGACCAAATCAGACTGATTATCAAACGTATGATGAATTACATTTTTCCTCTAATTATCCATGCCTTTTATGTGTAAACCAACTGAGTGAATTTTGCATTCTAGACATCTATGGTCAGTGGTCTTTGGGCATCACACTGGGGTTACATCTTTTATTTCCGCTAAGAAACATACAAGGAGTTACTCATGTGGCTATGCTGATGGGAAGAGGGGCGAAATGTACTGACAATTTTCTTGACTTAATTAGATACTTTCAGAAGTATTTGGCAGTGGTACAAGAATGGAATAAAAAGGGGAAGTATGTGGTTTGATGTTTGACTATCGCAGATGTGTTGACACAGAGTCAAAACATGCTGGAAACAAACCACAAAAACCCGGACCACAAATAAGAGCATTCCAAGTCAAGGTTGTGAGTAGATATAGTCTGGAAGCAGACTCACTGCCTTGGTCGGAACACAAAAGTGCAGCTCGTATTCTCTCCGCTGTGAGCAGAGACCATTCCTACAGTCTTACATACAGAGGTTTATAGAGGATATTTTGCTGGGTGTTGTGCAAAACGAACCGTGTCCCCAGAGCAGCAGCAACTTCACCTTGGCGGAGTAATGCTGTGATATTCTGTTTATTCTTCACTCACTTCATTTTACTCAGAGGAAATCCTCTGGAGATGGCTTATCTTGGAGCTGGAACAGGTGCACTCTAATTTACTCCTATTGCTTGGGGAGCCCAGGGGCCCCTGTAGAGAAGAAAGTAGCGATGTAGCACACTCCACTGTAAAGCACAAACAGCCAGAGAAAGAGCATTTAATCGAAAGAGAAGAAAACTGTGAGCTTTGAGTGCAGCCGTATCATTTGGATGCAGAAAATCTTTCCCTCTTTTTTTTTTTTTTTTCTTTTCCTGAGGAAAAAGGACCCGTCATTTCATTTAACTTTCATTTGTTCAACACTGTTAACTTTGCTTGAAACTGCCATGCTACACTTGGCAAAGCAGCAGATGACGTGGGGGACCTGTTGTATTACCCCTGCATAATAAAACGTTTCCTCACCCGTCATTCCTGAAATATCTACAGCATTTACGGCTTAAAAATGGTTTATAGCATCTCTGATATGTTCCATTTAAGTTAAAGTGTACGTAAATGTGTACGCTATTGCCTATTTGTTTTGGTAATGCTGCACATTTTCAGCCAGGAAAAAAGTTTGTTTCATCTTTCACCCTCATCCCTGCATTCACTGTGAAAGAGCTAAGCTTTCAACTTTGAATTTACTCTCCAATTCCTTTTCTTTAGAGAACTATGGTTTTGAAGAGTGGAGCTGGTATGTTATTTGTTCGGTATATTATAAGTCTGAATTCAGTCAGTATTTTTGTTTTGTATTGTTCGTCTCTTGGGAATTATGCAATCAAAGCAGATGCCTCAAGCAGTCTAGAAAGCGCCCCATGTGAATAAGAGAAAATCTTGTACACAGCATTTTTTGTATGTGTGTATGAGAAAGGGGGGCATGACAACAAAGCAAATATATGGCATTGTTCTCTGTATACTATAGCCGTATGCTGCACCTTTTTTTAAGGTGAATATAACCATCAAACCTGTATAATTTTTTTTTTTTATGTCAGACCATTTGACTCTATTTAAATGACAATTCTGAACCACTGATGAAGTGCATAACTACAGCGTATGCCCTGCTTTGACTGATGCAATGGAGGTCCAACAGTCAATACGCTGGATCTCTATTATGGCAACTTCGGTTTGAAGACTGAAGAATTTCACAATGTACAAACAGACGTTTCTCAATCAGGGAAACTGAAGGAAAAAAAAACACCAGAGAGACAAAGGCTTTGGCAGAAAAATGGAGTAAACACAAAGAAGAAGAGCGTGCGATACAAGGACAACAAGAGAAATATCATACACACTTTTAATGAGTGTGCCTGCCCCAAGCTTCTGTTTTTAATCACCTTTCCGTGTGACATAATTTGCTGCAAGATTGTATATGCTTGAGGGACTTTCAGTTCTTGTCAACTCAAGAGCATTTGAACCAATCAATACCTGTCTATCCTGTGGCACACTCATAGTTGGCCATTAGGAAAGAGCTGCTTAAAGTAAGCTCAGCCAATACCATTAGCCCTAGCCTAAGGGCAGTTCCATGCCTTAGTCAGGGTAGGCACCTGCCCCCGTCACCCCCACCTCACCCCCTTAACCCCCCTTCACCCCTCCCCCTACCATTAAGAACCTCCCCTGAGACATCATTTGGACACATCGGCCAAAGAGCACTTCTTTATTCCCTCTCTTTTCTTTCCCTGGCTCCACCAAAAATCAATACATCTCCCCTTTTTCTTATTTTCACAATTTTGCCTCAATATTATTCTCTCCTCTGCCACAAACCAATGGACTATCCTTTTTTTTGTGTGTCTTTTTCATCTACAATTTCCTGTGACTTATGTCTCCACATCTCATGTTTTTGGAGGGAAAGAATTGGAAAATAATTAAATTATCTTGTCCCACTGCTGAAACCTTTTAAAAACAGTGTGGTCATTCTGCATTTAGTTGCTCCCATGTTAACCCCATAGAGTTCTACTATACTATAACACATTGCATGTCGTGTCCAGGGTTTGTTTTGCAAACTCAGCAAATGATGTAGCTGTGCTTTAACCTACTCATTTGTTTTTGACACTCAATAAGGGAGACATCAGCACTCAAATATCTCCACAGTAATGAGTGAACTTCCTCTGTGTCAGTGTTTTTCTGCTGCGACCATGTCATAATACCAAACCCCAGAGAACAGAGCCGCGCACACAGTAATGCTTCCTGACTGCTTCTAATTTTATTGCAAGGCAATGACTCCACACAGCACAAAGTTTCAGAACAAGTGACACAATAGACTGTCCTTAGAAGTCAGTTAATCAGTTATCACCCTCCCAACCTTTCTGATAGAAACAGCAAAAGTGGGGTACCGCCCTAAATCTTGGCCAGCACTGTTTACGATAATAACTCTGAAGAGTGATAGCTGGTTCCGCAGCACTGGCGATTTCTGTGGCCGCCTATATCGATCGAGGGTCCTAATGAGCAGCAGCGGAGCTGTAGCTAATGGTGTTGTGTCTGGTGTCCATAGTAAATGCCCATGTTGAGATTATCATTCCCAGGGGGGACTGAGAAAGGTTTTGCCAGCCCAAGCCCTCAGGGTGCGAGCGACACACTTCAGGGGTCAAGGTAAACTATCAAAAGAACAGCAAGGCCTTTTCTTCCCTTGCTTTAAGGACTGTACTATACTACACAACTACAGTAAAGACTCAATCGCCATACAAACCCATGTGATGCAAAGACACAGCAGACATATTTTGATGCTTGTTTTATACAGCGCATATACCAGAGGGTATAATAACAAGGGGAACTCAGCACCCTGTTGCAGCCTGACTTTATCACTTCAGTTCTTTGTCTAATTTCTCTACAGTAGTTGTAAAAAGCTATTACCGAGGCATTGATAGAGACTTCACCAAACGGCCTAACTGTTATTAAGAGACCTCAAATGAGACCTGGCTTGACAGACTGGTAATGGCTTATTTGACTTCAGAGATCGTCCTGGCACAAACACTCCAGCCCCTTCGCGTACCCATGGCAGTCATTGTCCTTTGCTATGCACGGCCATTCTGTTGGTCTTGAGTGACATCCAACAAGTTCAGCAGATTCAGAACGTAAGTGCACACCAGACAGTACATAGTGTCTTCAAAGAAGCGACTGAAACAGACTCATTGTAATGAAGGGAGTTGTTGCTCCCTTCATAAACCTGGCTCGGAAACGAAACCTGCTGTCAACTCACATGTGGGAAGGCGAACTCTTTAAGCTGTGTGGACAATTAAGTTTCGATAAAACCGCAGCAAAAAGGCATCTTTATTGCCGCAACCACCTCTCTGTTTCAACACACAGTCCCTCCGTGGATTATGCTGGATGGTATTCAGCTCAGGGTGTGCACAGAGCATTAGCAGGACACTATAATGAAGTCAACCCAACGCACAGCACCTCTCAGAGTCGTGCCCTGTTTGGAGTCACACTTCCATGTCCTGGCAAATGCTGAGCATGTAAAACAGAACTGTCAATTATTCAACATGAACGGGAGGATGTATGGAGTGACATGGGGGGTGGACAGGGGCCGACTAAGCCTCGGGCAGATAGGGGGTACCACTTTGATGTGAGTGTGTGGGCCTGCAGAGTTGAGCAAGGTGCACTGGGTAATCTGCTAGAACACTCCCACCCCACCTCCGACCCCACCACTCCTTCGTTTTTCTTTCCCCTCCCTCCCGATGTTGAGCCTCTCTCCACCTTTTATGTCCTGCTTCATTTTCCCCTCTGACACGCACTCCCTCTCTCGCTTCATCTCCACTTCTCACATACATAAACAAACACACACACACACACACACACACACACACACACACACACACACACACAGACATGCACACGCACACACACACTAGTACACGCACATGTGTAGACACACAATTACATGAAAGCAAGCTTCCTTTGTCTGTTAACCAAACAAGAGAAGGCAGCACTTGTTACAGATAATAAAGTTGTGAATGGCTGATTTTAAAGAAATAGCGTTGTTGCCGTGTCACAGGAACGGCATTACTGATTTATAAAATGAATACTAAAAGTTCCCCTCTCTTGAGTCTCCTCTCGTAGTCATACAATAGCAAGCTTAATTACATTAAGTTCTGAGAAGAGGGAAGTTAATGGATGACATTTTGCTACACCATGAGTGCTCCTTCCAATAACAATAGAAACCCAAATAAGACCTAATTAATATGCATAGCAGAGCCAATGAACTTAATTGTCAAGTTGCTTTTATCAACCTGTCAAAGGATTGACAATTAAAACAGCCTCTGTTAAAACTTTAATGAGAAGCAAGTAGGAGAGAGGGATGATGAGGGAACAAAAAGACGCGAGCTTCATCCGTCATGAAAGACGCTACAAGACAACTACCCATTATTATTTCCTATCAGGATAAAACTATGCAAATCATATTATGCATTTTTAAATAATAAGTCAATGAGTAATATTTAATTTATTACCTATACTCTTAGAATGAATATTTAACGCTGTTTTTAAGCTGATGAATTCATTAGATAATTTAGTGTTGAGCTGGAACAGCGTTTTTTTTTAATTCTCCTCAGAGTGTCCTTCAGTTTCTGTGCGGAAATCCAGAACAAGTGTGTGTCAGTTTTCAAGTTCAACAAGTAAACTTCCTCAAGTCTTCCCTCAAGGAGGCCGGAGCGCCTCATCACTTCCAATGGAGCCTGAGCAGAGGCGGAGGTCCGTGGCTGGACGCGAACTGAGGGGAAGGCGGCATTTTGACTTGAGTTTTTATCCCAACATTGACACCAGCATGTCTATGTTCCAGAGGGGAGTTAAAACTGCTGACTCACTCCCAGTGCGCTGGTTGTTGTTCTCCCTTACAGATGTGACCGTTAATAGGCCTGCATCCATAATCATTAGTGTGTCTCAGTGCACAGGTACCCGATGGGCCCCGTGCGTCTGCCATTTGGTCTCGGTTCACTGTGCTTGCCTGCAGATGTGAGCGAGACACACACCTGCTCAGGGGCTCTGAAACAGACCGGCGCCATCCGTCACAGCTCACGCTACACTCGCTCTGTCGGAACAAGGCCTTGGTTCCGGTCCAATGGCCCTCAGACTGTAGGTCAGCGGCCGTCTCTCGTGATGAACCCACCCTACCATGAATCATATTCTCTCGTCCCTTTATACCCACTCCACGCCATCCGACCCCAACCCTCATTGCCCCTGTTCATGGTTCGCTCTTCCCTCACACAAGCACTCAAGCGCACTGAAGTAGCTCAGGTGAGCCAGGTAAAGACAGCACCTTAAAGAGAGACATAAACTAATGATCATGTTTCCCCCACATCACACTCTGCCCATAAGCCACAGTGCACTCAATAAAAAAAAAAGAAGAAAAAAAAAAAAAAAACTTTCGTGTGGGTCTTTCACGGGCATCAGGCCACGCTTCACACTACATTTGTTGATGTGTGCATGCATGTGCACGTCTCATGCCAGCCCGCCTCCCATCAAGTCCTAATGAGGCCAGCTGGCTCTGTGCTCGGACCAAACCAAACTGGAGAGACGGCACAGTCCTGGCTCTCTCCGCCTTGTACACCCCACCTCCCCAAAGCCCACCCACCCTCCCTCTCCTCCAGATATCTTGGAGAACCATGGACGGCTGAGCACACACGGCAGATTTGGAAATGGCCAGTGTGTTTGTTAAAATCTACTATGTCTCCCAGATCCCTTGGCCAAGGCCTGAATTAGAAAGTCCTCGGCTGCTGCCCCAGACCTGCCTCCTTGGTTGCTTACCACTACAGTGTTTTCAGCATCTACAACAGCAGTGGTGATGTTGAGGTCTGGTGTAGAACAGCGGAAAGGAGGAGATATACCCCGAGGCACAGTCAGGGGAATATTGTTCCTGACTATGGAAACAGAAACACAGCCGATGTTACATATATCTACAGTAACTACAATAAAAACTCAGATAAAACAAACCCGAGACAACATGTCATAAAGTATTTTTCTAAAAAGCTGGAAAATCCAACAACACACATCAGTAGCCATATTTCAACTAAGTGTCCGTTCTCCCTGAGCTGCTGTCTTCTCAAATGTTTTATTATCAAGAAGATCATTTCTTATTACGCTACAGCAGTTAATTTCACTACAGACTAATTAGAGACATTGCACATTATTAACAAGCATTATTGTTGATAAGGGCCAAAGAGGTCTGCAGAGAGACTCATATTGTCCAGGCTGTTACTTGGCATACAGTTATGTCCATGTGGGTGAGTAATTCCAGCTCCCTTGTAATGTCTCCTTGACAACTAACAATAATATAACCTCCTCTTGGTTAACACAAGAAATCATGCACAGCATTTGTCCATGCATACAAACATGTGCATGCATTAACAGATGTGGTTCTGCACACACATGCATAATGCGCCAACACATGCATAAGCATGTGTACATCATCAACATCAATTTGTGTACAAATCTATATAAAAAAAAAAAAAAATCTGCAAACATTCTCCTCGTCTCCTTCATCCAATCAGGACCCAGATCTCGTTCACTGCAGTCTGGAGACAGCCGACTGCATGTGAGTTTTTTTTTGCCCAGGAAGAGAGACTGGACCAGGGGGAACACCTTAACAGGTAGCCCTGGGGTGCTTACCAGAGTTCGGACAGCCAAGGGGAGAGAGTGGCTCTGGGAAGCCGTACCACCACTATCCTCTCTGTCCACTGATTATGAAGCAGGTCCCAGACGGGTGCCTTTAGGAACCCCCCAGGCTACTCACAGCCTCCCTCTCCTCTGTTACAGGATCTGTCGCTGGGGGATTCAACTGAAGTGAGAAGAGGGGTGTATGTGGGAGACGTGCCGAGAATTCTAAATATGTACGTGCTGATTTCATTTGTTGTCTTCTCTGTTAAGTTGTGTTCTGGTTGCAGATTTGATGAAAGAAAGAAAAAATGTACAAGGTTTATTGTCTGCGCGGAGCTGATTTTAGATCATTTCGATTTGACTTGTGTATTCCCCAGATAACGCGGCGTGTCTCAGTTGTTGAAATAGTCAAACTCCAAACCAAAGAGGTCCTGTTTTGTATGTGCTACAAGAGCTGAGAGGAAAAGGTCTCAACACTCGGGCTCAACTATAACCCTGTCTTGAGTTATGATGACGTCCCAAGTTTGCAAAAGCCCTCTGGCTTTAACTATCTCTGACATGGTGTGCGTGTGCATGTGTGTGTTTGTGTGTGTGCAAAACTCCTTGCAAAGTCCAAAAAAGGAAAGAAAAAAATCATAACTAATGAGCCCATTTAGCGCCCAGCACCTGACTTTGGCCCGTGATCTCCGGGAGACATTAGAGGCAATTTGCCATCGACTTCAGGGCTCGTGTCCCAAACGTTATCAATGAGCTTGTCAGGTAGAGACCTTACCTCCCTTTGTTTCCTCCTCCACCCCCCTCTCTGCTCCGGTCCCCCAGCCTGCTCCCCGGGCCCCTGAAGAGGAACCAGCGGCATGATGTCACACACCTGTTTGGCTGGAGGCTGCGGCCCGGCGATGCTCGCAGCCGTGGGTGTCGCGTTGGCACCCCTCGCTCCCCCCTTGTCGCTGCCTGCTACGCCCCGTGGATGTGTCAAAATGGCAGATGATGGTTGGGGTGTGTGCAGCTGCTTGGGAAGAGGAGTGCCAAGGGCGCTCATTTCCTGCGGTGAGTTTTAATTTGCTCTACCCGCGTCTTCTGAAGAGCCCTAGCCCCCCCCCCCCAACACACACACACACACACACACACACACACACACACACACACACACACACACACACACACACACACAGATCTTACCTTACACACACTTGCAGTAAACACACACACATACTGTATACAAATCTGCCACCATCCATGGAGCCCCACATGCCCAAATAGAGGTGAGTGTGTGTGTGTGTGTGTGTGTGTGTGTGTGTGTGTGTGTGTGTGTGTGTGTGTGTGTGTGTTGGGGGGTGGGGGTGGGGGGGGGGGGGGGGGGTGCTAAGGATGGTGCCAGACTTTAGTTGTTGAAGCAGACTTTTCTTAAAACTTGAATAAAACTCCAAACAAAAATGTGTGCTCAAATGATCTAACTGGTGCATGTACAGATCACTTCTCAGAGGCGTTCAACTGGGTAAAAAGAGACAAATCACAAAATCTGCAGGTATGATACGCGGCTAGCATTGCTACGTTATGTGAGGGGTCTATGTCTCTTGACATCTGCTGTGCAGTTGTCACTGGTAACTTAAATCCCCATTGATCAGACAGCTAGAGTGAATTTGTGTTGCTGTTTTTTTTCTAACTCCCACTTTGCGAACAAACCCATTTTCACACGGGGCACACGCATATACCTGACAGTTACACCCAAACAAGCCTTGCTGTTTACTCGAGAACAAACACATAGACGCCAACCAGCAAATCTATTCTCAATACACACATCACCCCAGACGTAAAGAGATTCAATTTTCGCCTACCGGGAGTGTTTCCATTTTTTTACGCAACATTTTTTTTGTTGCTTTCTCTCCTGTGTCAAGACAGCTGGCTTTGATGTTAGCATCTAATATACAGGGCTAAAAAACTATAGTTTGCTGTGAGCTGACAGATAAAACAGCGCAAGACGCCATTACCCTGCAAAGCGGAATAATGAGGAGACCTGAACACACAGAAGACAGGAGCCCAGTTGAATTACCGTGGTCTCTCATCCAAGGTGGGAGCTTTTTGACAGCTTTCCAGGCAGCACAACACATTACCATACTGACGCTGCTCTGTAGTGCCAAAGAAAAGCTTTGATGAAAACATAACTGGGAAACTGGGAAATCTTTATATGTGTGTGAGTGCGCTTGTGTGTGCGTGAATGCGTGTGTGTGTGCCTGTGTGTGTGTGCGCACGTGCATGTTGCGTGCGGGCACGTTCATGCATGCATGCGTTTGTGTGTGTCTTCGCCGAGTGTGTCTGTGCATGTCTGTGAATGCTTGTGTGTGTGTGTAACAACAAAGACAGGACAACAATGGGAAACCAAGCAGTGTCAAGCTGCAACTTTATGTTCTCTAATTACTAAGTGGATACTGTATTCTTGAGTGTGCTCCTATTGGCTGAGATACAAGGGCTTATTTTTTGATTTATATTCATGTTGATGATTCAGTTGAATTATCAAAGTATCCAACCCAACTGACAATATGTCCTAAAGAAATTCTTCAAGTGAAGAATAATGTTGCCAAATTTATTCTGCCATTTCATTAATGTGGTTAGCTAGTTAGTTATCCATATTCTAACAGAGTAGGCTTGATGTTAGATCTTTGGCAAGGACACCCTGTACTGAGTTTTGGCACAGTACTGTGCCGCAGTATGCTGCTGACTCTGGGTCTTAACGACAGGCTAAACGAAGCGGGCGTTACGGCCCCCTGGATAGGTCATTACTCGTCCGTGGCCAAGAGCTAAACTGGAGCAGGGCTTTTTAAAGAGGGGAGCAGGTGTGTTTCACCATAGGGGCTGGAGCCGGCCCAAGACCAAACAGCCTTAACGGTCTTTATCTCCTTCATAATGAGGCCACGCTCTCCACACACCCGAACTCTGCCCACATGGGCTAATGCTGGAGGTATGGAGACCCAACCCTCCCCCCGGTTAAATGGTGACACTTTCAAAATGACCCATGCCCCAAGCAATGGAGGAACAGTGGCATGTCATGAATGTCTATAGACACAAATTGGTCGGGCAGTATATCATTTAACTTGGGATTTTATTAGAATTTCACCAAGTTAATTATAAAAAAGCAGGTTCAAGAATTGATTAAAATACAGTTTGAGTCGACACGCAAAGGGTTGATTCCCTCATTTAAAACTAAAATGTTTAAATAACTCTGTGAACCGGATCGGGGTTCCTCGGCATGTGTGTGTGGTTTAGTGTGTGTTTTATGTGTGACTGGCTGCGTACGTGAGTGTGTCTGAGTGGTATTGTCCCTCTCCTCTTTCACCTGTCTGAGTAGGTTCTCTAGTACGGTCCCTGTGCTCCCCACAGTCTTCTCAGGCCTGTCAACCGAGTTGAACTTGATCAACATCAAACGGCATTGCATTCAAAAGTATTAGTGTTCTCTGTTGATGGGCCCTCTTGCTATCACAAATCAGTCCCCGAGCTACTTCATTATTTATCTCTAATTCATCAGTGTTGTCTCCTCGCACACGGGCAGTAATGCACACACATATCCTGATTGTGAACACACACACACACACAGGACACACATTGAACATCAGCACATTAATCTCTGCTTACCTTCAGCAGAGCTTTTGTTTTCACAAATCACAGTTTAGCTAAAAGCAATGTTTTCCTTTCTACCTCTTCCCCAGGTCAGTGCCAAGCAAAAAGGAGTGATTAGGCTCATGCTTGTACTTTCAAGATGCTGATTATTGCGGCGGTCCCCGACAGGCCCTGTGTTTTTCTCTGAGCATTCTGGGGATGTGAGTCCGAAAAGTAGCCCCATGGTGCCGTGACCCCTGACCTAGCGTGGGCGATCCCACCAGATGTGGAGTGTGTGCTGGGACAGTGGCGAGGGGCAGCTCGGTCTCACGCGGGGAGGCCCTGTCTCCCCAAACTGCCACAGAGAGCATGGCCAGAGGGGTTCTGTCAGCACCGTTATCAATCATACTCCCTCCCTGTCTCTCTCTCTCTCAGTCTTTCCTACTTTTTCTCTCTCTCACTCTCTCTTTCACACTATTTCCTTTTTACACTGTCTCTCACTTTGCATCACTTTCGTTCGTGTCCCCTTCCTCGGTCTGCTTTTGTTTTTCTCTCACATTTTCTTTTCTCTCTCTCTCTCTCTCTCTCTCTCTCTCTCTCAGATATCCACTTAGGCTACCAGCTCTTTTCGTTTTCAGTCACATACTGTACATGCCTTCAGCTTATATATATATATACACACTTTAACCTTCCTAGTGTGACTGTTTTTCTTTCTTTCACTCTCTAATCTGTTTCACCCTTGCCTTTCTTTGGTCGTAGCGCACAGTTTTAGTAAAAGAAAAACGTACCTGTCCTTTAGATTGACAAAGCAGATGCTCTAGAAGTACTGGATACCTTGGTCCAACTCCAAAAGGAATAGATAGACCGTGATTTATCATACCCAGGGAATTTGATTTAAGTGCACAGGAAAAGGAGAAATGGACAAAAGAGCAAATATAAAAGGGGAAAAGAAATCAGCAAAAACAAAAAAAGAGAGAGGACAACCAGAGGAAACATTCACAAAGATTAAGTTTGAAAATAACTTCTTTTAAATGTATTCATGTGAATAGCGGCGCAGTGTAATGGGAGATGGAGTCAGGGGTCATAGTTTGAGGAATAGATGCCAGTTGTCCCTGCCATCCGGTGTGAGGTGTTCTCTGACACATGGCGCTTTGAAGGCCCCAGTCCCGCCTATCGCTGCGATCCTTTACATCTGCAATCAGGGCAAATGGGTTACAGCCAGCATAACAGACAACAACTAAATAAACAACATACCTGGGGTGGATCCCCTCCAATTCCGGACTGCCAGTCTGGCTTTGGTGCATTTTTAAAACATCACTAGGTAATTGAACTCGAACGTTCACACTGACACATTTGCATGGCGTAAAGGGGGGTTGGTGTAAGCAATGGAGCAGCTGGTACGCACCAGTACGACTCCGGCTCAACCAGTCCTTCTGACTTCATATGTAGCACTTAATTGGTTCCCAAGGCAAGAATGAAATATTTAGCTCGCACGTCCTTTAAAATGCGATTGATTTTGATCTGACAGCTGTGCCTGTCCCGCGCGAGGGAGTGAGAGAGAGAGAGAGAGAGGAGAGGGTGAGGGCTGTCTGGGCTCGTTGCCTGAGAATTGCGCGACAACACCCACTCAACCGCACACAAACACCAGTATATGGCCACTGAATGTAAAGGATCACTCATGGATGCCATATGCTTTCAACTAAAGCCTCTTTTTAAACCCCCCTATTTAACCTCTAAGATACAACGAGCTTCGAGCTTTGGACGATCATCAGTGAAAGCTGTTTTTATCTGTACAAGTTCAAAGCACAAATGCAAAGTGTAGGCTATCGTGTGCGTGTGCACTCTCATGCATACATCACAAACAGAAATTTACTTTCATTTTATGTTTAAAGTCAAAATCTTCTGGTTTAATATATGCATGCAAAATAAAATAAAAAGGAAATGTAAATGTTAAATAGCACTTCAACTTCAATGGACTTGATCACACTGTCTATGTAGGTGCAGATTCTATTCAAAAGTAATGCTCTCACCAAAGTGAGGCAGATATCCAATCAAATTGGATTAATGTCACTAATTATATGACAGAAATGAGCGGTGAAAGGCAATGGTGTGGTCACGCCATAACATGATAGAAATGCATTAAATGGGAACCTGCACGGGATCCATGGCTGGGAACCTCCCCCCTGTCAAATTGACTAAGCTGCAAATTACGTACAAACGGATATATCCTTTATATAACAGCAGTGATTTTCTCCACTTTATCCTACCTGTCAAGCTCAGAACATCACAGGCTAATTCTTTATTAAGTGAAAGGGCATCGGGGACCAGATGATCCAATTTAAGTACATTGGGCAGAATAGAAGACTAATTAAAACCCATATTTTTACATTATTAATTTTGGAACTTCACTTTTAATGAATGTGAAAAGACAGGCCTTCCATTTATACACACATACTCTTTGGGCTGCTCAACAAGGGAATAAGAGTTACGGGTATACTGCAGGGGCCGGGAAGAATTTTTAAGCATCCATGACAGACTTAATATCAAAGTTTAGACAAAGGTGTGTATAGCTAACTTCTGCATCATAAACACGGCTGTAAATTGAGTGTATAGCTTTGAATCCTTTGGTTTATTTGGGGCTGCTGTGAGGCTTGAGACAAAAAAGTAATCAGGACGTCTGTTGCCGGGGGTGCAACCTTGTCATTTAGCCCTCATTCCTCCGTTCAGTACCTGCAGAAAGAAAGAGAGAGAGAGGCATCTACATGTCATTTAATGATGTGCCCCATTTCCAGTCACCTCTGCTCAAAAGCAGTCCATTTTTTCAGCAGCGTCACCCTTAATTGTCCATCATGCCCTCTAATCAGACCATTAAGAACATGACCCCGTTTTAGTGCTAGCTTTAATTATCTTAGCAACGAGCAATAAAAAAAGCTGAGGCTTTCTGCATGGCCTTCATCAGAATAATGTTGAAATGTCAAAAGCATCTTGTCCTAAACACAAGGATAAAACTGAAATAATTTGCAATGCCTATTACAAGTTGAAACATAACTGAATGAGTTGCTATTGTGTTGAAAAAAGATGGATGGAGAAAATGGGGAAGGTGGGTCTTGTATTTACCCTTCGTAAAAACGATTCCTCTTTTTCGCTCCCCACAGGCTGACGCATCCTCACATCCACAAATAGGCACAAGTCAAAGGGCAGCGAGTTTGTAAAATTGAGTCAAATATACAAAACAGCAATATTTAATGGCGTTTCTTTTTTCACACCAAGTGACCCCTGCATGGAAACTGATCCGTTTTTTTTTTTTCCTCCGGTTTCAGGAAACTCTTGGAAGGCAAAAGCAACATCCTGAGTTGGTGAGGAGACAGGAGAGGTGCTGACATGCCGACAGGCAGGGGATCCTGGGAAAAGCCACAGACAGGAAGAGCCTGACTGACTTTGACCCCCGAGGTCAAGGCTGGGGGCTCGGCAACTGAAAGATGTTTCCAAGCCACACTCAGACCATCATAGAGTTTTACAGGAAATAGCTTAGAAATACTGTATGCTGTGAAATGTGAAGATCTTTTTATTGCTTTCTCTTTTGTTTTGCTCTCTGTGACATAAAATGCATTTTGGCCCTGAGCTATATTTGACTTATTTGTTTGAGGGTTACTGTATGTAATTGAGTTGGGCTCAAGTCCATTTCTCATCTCTATAATGTGAAAAACAGTATTTGTTCAGTCTGTGGATGTGCTGTGACTAATAGAATTATAGATGATGGGAAATGTGGAGATTTGCGCGACAGAGTTTAGACTGGGACAAAAAGCACAGTGTTGCTCAGCTGCTCCAATTTCTGACATGTGTTTTGAATCGAGTGAAGTTTCTCCACTTTTTTTTTAGGCTTTGTGTGGTGGGTCTCCAAAGGCCCTTTACAGTTAAACCAAATTAGGTGAGAGGAGATTGTCCTTTCCTCAATCTTGCAGAAGGATCCATAAATCAAGGCATCCATCGTTTCTCACACCTCTGTCTCTCAGCTCGTGGCTCAGGCCTGACGCGTTCCAACTCTCAGTTTTTACGGCACAAATGTATCCATCAACCCCACCGAGTGGCCGCCAGCCGCCACGCCGCCTCAGCGATCGATGGGTGCGATGTACCCTCCCTTCTCGGCCTGTGTGCAGCTCTCTCTGCGTGGGAAGGGGTAAGAGGAACCTCATTTTAGCTGGTTTTAGCCTCGGGCCACTACTGTGATTTTACCCCATGCTCCTGGCCTGACGTCATTAAAGATGCATGATGATGGATACCATGAAGTCAACCTCTCCGAGGGGGTTTTTAAGGTGGAAAAAAAAACCTTGCTTGTTTTTCAGATCATGCTAAGAATAAATCAAGACTGTTTAAATGTAGAGGTTGCAACTGGATGCATGTGACTAATCTTTCAATGCACATCAGAAGAGAGAGTAGGCAGGTATTTAGTGTTGAGGAGGCATGTTTTGACCAGTTGGTGGTGCTCCTGTCACAGTGAATTCACAAGCTTGGCTCTCTCTCTGTTTCAGATAAATACACGGCTGGCTGTTTCCAAACTGGGCTGGAGAAACACAAGACGATGATGCAAATTTAGATTTCGTATCGAGACATGCTTGAACAATTGTTTCTTTTTCTCCTCTTTTGCAACAGAAACTTGCATTTGCTGTTACTGATTTTAGATTCTTTCACTCCCACTTTTCATAATACAATCCCCATCTTCTCCTCCCACAACATGTACATGTTTATAAGATGATGGAGGATATTCATGAGGCCCTATAAACCGTAGTCTGAAGAATTACGAAAAAAGTGAATCCATATTCATATGCATGTCGAGTTATTTTAATCCTGGAATGTCAGTGTGGCATTAAAAGTTATTAGTATTTCTCCATATGCTCCATTGAAACCACAACATGTAACCTGGAATTTGCTACTTGAGGTGTGAGTGTCTTAGTTCAATGCAACAAAAGTGTGTATGCGACTGAGTGTGTGTGGTGTCTTGTGAAGAACCAGTGCGTCTCAGAAGGGAATGACAGGGGAGACATTTGACAGCTGTGCTCCTCAGGTTCAAAGGTCATGTCAAGTCCTGGATGAGCTCAAGGTAAAATGCTTCACAGGGCCCGTACCGGTCAATGGGTATCGTTTGCCTCAATAGCAAACAGGGTTGGCAGTAATGGGACCTCAGTCATATGTCAGCGCCTGGAAGAAAAGTCAAATACCATGAGGCCACATTTATAGCCTCCCAAAACAAAAGAGAAAGGGAACAGATTGAACTTTTAAACTCCAATTTATAGCTTAAAGGTGTCATATGCATGGTAAACTCTCCAGGTAGAATCCATTATCAGTCAACACCTCTCTCTTTCACTCACCCTCTTCCCTCAATCTCTTCTCCCACTTTCTCCGTTACTTTCTCCATCCCACCCTCCCTTCTCTCTCTCTCTCTCTCTCTGTGCTGCAGTTTCCTGCATCTGCCTTAACCGGCGCAGTCCATGCCGTCCCTGCTGGGGAGTAGAATCCAGCCCCTCACTGGAAGACCCTGAAATAAGGCCTTTATCAGCCAACCCCACACAGTATCAGGGGGCCCCCCGCTCCTCCAGCAGCCTCTGATGTGAAGGAGAGATGGACAGAGCTCTGTGGTCCTCTGGTCGAGCACCAGAACAGGATTCAGTCTATTGTACCATTCAAATTAAGCAGGCATCAAAAGGGAAGAGGAAGCTGTTGTTGATGTATTGTCTCGTGTTATTTTAACCGGCTTAACTCAAGCCTCTTCATGGTGGAGTGTTGTGGTGCTGGATGCCGATGATGATAAGTGGTGGATTCTCTGTTAAGACTGCTAAGCTGCTGTGCTGGCTGAACGGGGGGCTCTGGCTCCATTGGCTGTCGTGGCTGATTTTGGCTGTGGTTGAACCATTTCAATAGGTTACCATGGATTTATCCACTCAAAACCGCTGACTTGGCTGTCCGTGTACAGCCTCTTCATGTCACCAGTGGGACCCCTGTTTATTTCATAATGCTGACATTTTTTGAGGAGATTTGATAAAAAAAATAAAAAAATAAAGTTCAACACAACAACACACAAAGGGAAACTTTTTAGTCGGTTGCACAGTTTAAAAACTGCGGACTTTAAATCAATGTCTTTGTGCTCCTGCAACTTTTTTTTCTTCTCTTCCCATGAATTAAATACAAATTAAGTATTTAGGCTATAAAGTTTCTGTATCATTTACAGTGTTATAAAAGCCAACAACCAGTTTTCCGGGCCTTCCAATTCATGACAAACGCAGGCCTGTTTTTAATAAAGACACCAATAACATGTAAATAGGTGCTATAAACATCTATATGAACGGAAATATGTTTTCCATAGACTTAAATTGCGGCATTTTATTTACTGGCCTGGTAAATAATCACCCTGTAAAGACAGTTCAGTCAGCTCTGAGTACTTGTGAATAGCTCTCTCCATTCTGCGCTGAAAGCTGTCTATTTAATTTCTCTCTTCTGTCCTCAGAGCAGTAGCTATTAAGTGCCTTCATATGTCAAGCCAGTGACACCTCCTCCATTCTCTTCAGCTTGTTTAAGCGTGCCCCTGTATTGTTGCCCGCCGTGCTTGACGTGTTAATAGCTTAATAACGTAATCTGGCAAATAATGACACCTCATCACAAAGACCGAGGCCAAATGTTTACAAGGGAAGCTGTAATGTATGATGACAGTAATCTGAATAAAAATGAATTTACTGGCATCGTCTCATTTGCAGTAAATTTTCACTTCTTCCATGCACAACTGATGCTCCGCGGACACCTTCCTTTGCTCTCTAGCTGTCTCATTACCCTGCCTTTCAAGTGGTGGGAGAAAGGGAGCGACGGATAGAAAAGAGATGGAGAAGGGGTGAGAGTGTGAGAGGGAGAGTACGAGGGGGGGGAGAGAGAGGGGTAAAGGAAGAGAGACAGAGAGGCCAAGGAGGAGATAGGCACTGATAGAGCTTGTTATTTTCAAAGCCATTTCTCTCTCTCTATTGTTTGCTGCGGAACAGGAATGAGGAAAAAAGAAAGAAGTTCACACCGATTTCAAAAAGTCTCACTTCCTTTTTGACAGATGTGGTGTCAGCTTTGCTGTTTAATTAAAAGGAAATGGAGGTGATGATTGCGACACAGACGTGATCTGATATGATAATGTATTTACAATCATCAAGATGATCGTCATTAAGGATGTGTCAAGGACGAATTCATTGTGGGATTTGGGGTCCTGAGCTGTCAAATGTATTTTTCTGAGGCAGTTGTGAGATTGTCAGGAGGATGCTGTGACTATGACAGTCACAATTAATAATTTGCCAAAAGAATGTGATTGAGCTTTATACATAGTTTTGTCATGGCGATTTCCAAAGCCCCGAACATTCAGCTGTGTGAGCGAGAGAGAGAGAGAAAGAAAAAAAAAGGCCGAGGCAAGACTGAAACAAGAGACAAAAATACCCCTGATACATAATGCTATATGGGATTCTATTATTAAATGACTTTGAATTATTTTATGCACGCCAGCTTGAATTTTTCATAAGAGGTGCATATGGAAGGTTCATCAAAACAAATTGTTCGATTTTGACAATTACTACAACAATCACACCCTTCTTTCGCTGCACCTGTTTGAAAATGAATAATTTGAAGTCATTTTAATTGCTTATGTGACGGCTAATCATCAAGGCATTAATTTATTTATCGAGCTTCATTTGAACTTCCTCCTTAGTGATAACATATCCAGCCTTACTCTCTAGAGTAACAAGATACTGATTAAACTGTAGCAACCTCCTTCAGTATTATGCAGATGCCGAGGAGTGAGCCCTGGAGTGGCTGCAATAATAATAAGATGCATGATCCGCACCAAGTCGAGATGAACTATGCATTGGTCATGGGCAAGAGGAGCAGAAAAAAATAACTTGTTGATCGTTAACTAAAACTGTCACTGTAAGGAGACGGGTGTCTTCTTTAATTATGTGTTATCTTCAGTTCAAAGTATTCAAATGTGCCTTTAATCGCGCTGCTGCTTTCAGTAGGTGACCCAGAATATAACATTTCCCAACACAGGAGTATACCCTGAATCAAAAGGCAAACTTGACAGTGTTGAGTTATGTGACGAAACATGGAAAGTGAGGAACATCTGCCCCAAACTCTCAGAGAAGCGGAGCATTAGCCGGAATGTTTCTAGCTGCTGGTGGCTCATCTGCAGTTGGTGGTGTGCCGGGATTGGTGCGATGGCTATAGGGAAATCAGCCACTGTTCTCTCTCTCTGGGTCTCAAGCATGGCCATTAACTGACTGCCAGCAGCTCTGGGAAGAGGAACAACAGATGCCAGCAACTGAAAAGCCTCCAGCTCTTCAGCTAAACCAATCCCAACTGAGTCGGGACGGGCCTCTGTAGATTTTTGGACATACAGCGAACAAATGTGGACATGAAAGGGGGAAGAGGAGGGCTGTTCTGGAGGTAAAGATTTGTTAACCCTCTTGAACTTGACAAGAGACGGGACCGAGGCACAGATTAGCCCTCTCAAAGCTGGCTTTTGCAAAAGGTTGCTGTGTGAGTATATGAATGTGGGTGTGACGAGGGGTGTGTGTGTGTGTGTGTGTGTGTGTGTGTGTGCGTGTGTGTGTGTGTGTGTGCAGTGCACATATGTTTGTGTTTGTATGCGCCTGTGCATTTGTGTTCAAACAAGTTCGGCTGTTTGCACATTCTATATGCAGACACTTACAGTCTGTATAATGACAGCCGCACATTAAATGGTATGTAATTACCGTGATGAAACCATTTAATGACGTTGTAATTACGTTCTAGTTCTCTGCCATTTCTTTCCATCGGATGTCACATATCGTTGTAACCATTTGGCAGAGTACTGAAAAGCTACACCACTGCTTCACTTTTAGTTCTTCTCAAAAAAGACGGAAAAGGCATCAACCCTTAAAAAGTCCCCACATGTTTAAATGATTCAAATACGTAAAAGAGGTCTAAACTATTAAGGTGCTAATGCTACCTCCGGGTGCAGAGGTCACGTGCTTGAACATTACACTACACTTAAGCAAAGACACATGAGAGAAGGCAAACGATTTTGACCACATCAAGCTGCAGAGCAACAAGGAAATGACGGGACGGCGAAGTAGGAAGTGGAGGTGGAGAGCAGGGTGGGGGAGCAAGAAAGCACAAAGCCTGGGTAAACACAGCTAGGTCTGCATCTGGAACCAACTAAAAAGATGCTTAATAATGCAGAGCCGTGCAGGCGGGCCCTGTGCAGCTGTTGTGTGCGCAGGACCATGAAAGACTCTCCATCTGACAGCTGGCTCCATCTAGCTGGCTCCATCACCCTCTCCCTCTCTTTCTCTCTCTCTCTCTCTCTCTTGCTTCCATCACTCCTCTGTGGTCCAGAGTGGCAAGGAGACAGCAGATTAGGGATTAGCCAATCCCTGCCATCCTCGTCTGTCCCATCTGCCTGCCAGCCAGCCAGGCTCCGGATTCCACGGAGAGATGGGACATTGCTGGGGTAAAGGGGGTTGGAGAAGGGAACGTGAGACAACAGAGACAAAGCAGGACTGACTCGGGAAGCGGGGAAGAACTGGGACAGGGAAAGCTACAGAGGACGAACCCGGAGAGGGAGCGAGGCCGAGGGGAAGAAGAAGGGGTGGGTGTCAGAAACATGAAGGCAGAGACAGGACAGCAGCACTTGAATGGGATAGACAGAGAGACCCACTACTGCTACTATGGGGAATTAAAGAAGATAAATTCACCCTTTCGATGAACTTCAGGCTACTCGAACAATTTCAGTCAATGCCATGATACATGCCGTGATTCTGTAATCTCATGAAACATTCAAAGAAGCTGCCACTCTGAATATTCAACAACTTTCCAATGTACCGCTGTATCTTAATCTATGACTTTCTCGCTACAGGCAGCACTTGAACGTACATTATTTTCTGTGCAGAAATTCCACCTGAACAAAGCTGGCATCCCTTTATAGTAGCTAAAAATAAACCCTTGTATTTTGTCTCGCTATCAAAGAGACCACTTGTCTTTTTAATAATCTGCCAGCTCACATTTGGCAGAGACCAGAAAGCCCACTCAAAGAAATAATTGCTGTTATCTGTTAGAGTCAATAAAACCTCTACAATTGCACAATTTGAGATAAGAGTGAGCTCCTTGCCATGTGTTCCCCAAAACAAAGTCGCACTAAATGATTTAGATATACACTCACTAAGTATCTGCTTATACATTATGAGTGTAATAAGCTCCAGGCAATTGCAGGCTATTGGAAGCATCAGTCATTGAACTAAATAACAAGGAAACAAACTCTGCAGACATGCAGATCTGGTTATGTGCTTTTCATTTTCTAAACATTTTGCATTCTTTCATATATCTATCTTTTTTTCAACAAGATAATGCTCTGTAAATGTATTCACTGTATGTTTGCAAGTGTTAAGTGAGCAATGTCAGGTAGCAGCAGCATTGTAGCTTTTGTCTCATATTATAATAACGATTCAAACTTAAGGGACCAAGTTCTGCAAAGCAACAGGGGAATAAAAAAATAAAAAAAGTTTGCTCCTTTTTCCTCTAGAAAGGCACCCGGTAGCTTAACAGGCCCTCAGCTCCAGTACCTGGTTCCCTCTGTGCACACCTTTAAATCACACCCAGGATAGTTGCCTTGTCAAAGCTCTCTCAGTGAGCCAGGCATCTGAGAAACATTAAAACACTTCCTCATGCAAGCCCGAGCCTCCCACAGGGCAGCGAACGGGAGCAGAGCCTTTCTCTCAGGCCCAGTATCCGGGGAGGATACTGCTCAGTACCGCTTGGAAAATCCCAGCTCGGACAGCGGTGGTTAATATTTTAATAGCCTACGGCTGAGGCAGTTATCATCCAAGTATATTCTTGTTGGTGGATTTAAAAAACCCACTCTCGCTCCCTCCTTCTCTCTCTCTTTCTCACAGTTAAGAACCCGATTTGAGTTTTTAATTATTCTTTTTCGAATTCCCCAACCAGCTCTCCTCTGTTCTTTTTCATTTGTGCTGTGCAGTTTTTCCAAGACTCGTACCCAGGGAATCCCTGACAGTGTCCTACTTAACTTTTCACTTTCTTTCCTGTGATTTGTTCTTTTTTTTTTTTTTTTTTCGGGTTGAGGGACTATTACTGATCAATCCACGGCTTCTCTCCAAACACCTGCGTTTATATTGATCAGTCATCCACTTTCCCTCCTTTTGAACTGAAGGGAAGACTTGTCAGCACAGGTAAAAGTGATCAAATCCCCTTATGAAGCCACAGCTCTGTAGTGTGAAATCCTTTACTTGGGAACAATGTTTTGCCCGCAAGTGCTCCACTCTTGAGTTAAATGGACACCAAAACAATTTCTACCATTGAACTTTGGTGGAAATTTCGCGACAACTTTTGTTGTTTCCACTAATCAGCATTTAAATCTCTTAACAGTGTGCCATAGTACAGCTCTTTAATTTCAAACAACCTAAAAGCAATCACGGGATTCAAGTAAAATGTGAGAAGAGTACAATAAAAGCAGCATGTGTGTGCTTTAGTGCTTAAATTGGCATCTGTACATGTGTGTATTTGCATATATGCATGTGAACATTTGTGTGTCCATGCAAATACGAGTCTACAGGTCTTTTTCTGTGTGTGCGTGTGTGTGTGTGTGTGTGTGTGTGTGTGTGTGTGTGTGTGTGTGTGTGTGTGTGTGTGTGTGTGTGCGCTTGCGAACGTGTGTGTGTGTGTGTGCGTGTGTGTGTGTGTGTGCGTGTGTGTGTGTGTGTGTGGCTGCTCTGAGCCAGCCGTCAGCACAGCCTGCAGGGAAGGGGCCGGGGTTACGGCATCAGCTGCAAGCAGGAATGAGAATGGCTGAGAGTCAGACAGACACTGCCGTGGGTTATTATGTTTGAGTCAGACCATGCACTCCTGGGAGCACCGAAAATATTGCTGTTACAGTTGTAACATTATCACAACAGAATAAATAAGAGCGGACCCGGGACACCCAAGAAAAGGATTTAAAAAAGAATATATGCATGGGCCAAAACAGAACTGGAATAATTAATTAAATAAATCTCATCACAGCACTCCTCTGCACACTTAATTGAAGTGCGCTAAACGTGGCGAGTGCTTTCAAAATTGAGAGGATGGGTCAATCCGAACCTCTGCACCTCCATAATGAAAGAGAAAAAGGAAGATAATAGCACACATAACCTCAAGCAATTAAAGGTCTCCAGAATGTGGTGAACAAGCTTTGCCCTCTTGGACACTGTTGACCCACAGTGCCCAACAAGGCCCCCTGGGAAATAAGCACTTATTAAAAATGGAGGAACAGCCACAATCCCACCGAGGCTGTAATATGCTATAGAGTAATTTAATTCTACTTACATGTATCACTTCAGCTTCCGTGCCGAGTATGAGGCAATTCAGCATTTCATTTGACAAAATATGACCTGTCAAGAGACTGAATAATAACACAGCTACATCAGATGTGTGGACATGCGATCATTTTCGTGCAAGGTTCCAGAAAAAAGGTCCTGCCAATCATGAAGATAGTATCTCAACATAATTGTCATTTCCTCTGCTATCTCGAAACAGCATCTTACAATAAAAAGCAATACATAAAGAAGCCTCATCTACTTAAGGGATTATTTTGAAAGTCTCTCTTTACCCTCCAACAGACTGATGAAACGCACTTCCATGCTTGATTTGATCATCCTTCATAAAGAAGAAGAAAAAAAAAAAGCATACAGCGGAATCACAAGTCCTGGCATGGGTTTGGGAATATTGGTTGTACCCTTCTCAAGAGTCAGGAAAATCCCTTGGTATGGTTGCTTTTCCTTTGTGCTGTGTAGCTTCATCGCAAATAAACATACTGTCTGTTATTGTTTTCCCACAAGAACCTCAGAGTTAAAAAAGTATTTTTTTCTTTTCTTTGGCTCTTCAAAATGAAATACAGGTCAGTGTCCTACATAAGTTTGCTGCAGTTTCGAAAACATTTCTCCAGCATATTTAAAGTCTGAGTTTGTGTTTTGGTAAAATTTTAGAAATTCGACATAAAGCGTTTCCAGTGTTGTTGTTTTTTTTACGTAGAACCTGTTAAGAAAATCTCCCTGCTTGATGTAAATGATGATCATTGGTATAGATATACATTTAAGTATGAAGGTAGGGGGTGTGGGGGAGAGAAAGATCTCAAATGCCACCATGAATAAAACAACTGCTTTAGGGGAACAATTTGGGACATCTGATTTTCTCAGTGGGTGTTGAGATGAATAAAAAAGGCCCTTCTTGAGCATGCATGTGCGGTTGTCTTTGGGAGAGCGGCCATGCCTTGTGGACAGATAAAGGAGTGATAGGACACCGGGGGATAGGGCAAGGACACGTGGCGGCCCGCCCCTGGTCATTGGTGACAAGAGCAGGGGGACGTTAAACACACACACTGGGCTGACTCCACACTTTGATTTAGAGCTTTTGCCTAATGTTACAAAGGGGGGTTACAGAGGCCCACTGGAGATGGGATCAGCAGATCTCACCGACTGTCGTCATAAAGAAGCCTGCGGAGGGCTCAAACCTCGGCTCACATCTGATGCACGAGCCAAGCTCGCGTGCGCGCGCGTGTGTGTGTGTTTGTGTGTGTGTTTGTGTGTGTGTGTGTGTGTGTGTGTGTGTGTGAGTGAGAAAAAGAGAGAGCGGGAAAGAGGGGTGGTCCGTAGACCATAGAGAACAATACACAAAGGGCATTTAATGATTCCATATTGATGCTCTGTAAATGGCTTAATTTGTCTGAAGACAAACAGCAAAGGCAGGGCTGTGGTGAAAACTGTATTGACTCAAAACACATGATTTAATACGTATTAATATTAGATGAATAACTCATTAATGGATGCATCCGACAACTCATAATACTGTGTCATAAATAGATTGAGGGCTTTTAAGAATTTATGGAATATTGGATAATTTTCCTGAACAGTACTGTGGTTCAGCTCCAACTTCCCTCCATAAAAGTCATTCAGATGCAGGTAAATAATCTCCCCTTTCTTTTTTTCCAGCTAGTTACGCTCACTGTGGGCTGGGAGCTGATCTCTGCTCCAGACACTTTCAAGTCTACTTAATGTAGCCTACACGGGCTTCACAGGCTGTTTCATGCTCTTATGGAAAACAGGCCTTTGAAATCCCTCAGCAGCCCAATCTTAATCTCATTTGTGAATATGAGCCGAGCCACGACAGGACCAGGAACATCCTCGTCTTCCTAAAGCAGCGTTTCATTTGTCAGGAGATTTGGGGCGGTTGACACTAGAGGAGTGATTTAATTGATTTTAATCACACACCTGAGATAGGGAGTGCGAGGGGGCTGCCCTTAACGATTATTCAGAGGGCCCATCCCATGCTGTATCTCTGCTCTCAGCCCTCTGTTTGTTTTGGTACATCAGCATTTTGATGGATAGGACTTGGATTATGAACTTACAAAGCAGTCGGGAATTTTAAACGTGACCTTGGACCTAACACGCCAGCAAGACTAATAAAACCATTGTTCGTCAGAGAAAAGTGCATCCAGATCCTGCACTCTGGTGAAAAAAAGCTTTTCTCTAGAAGCAGCATGCAATATGGATTTCCTATTTCCTTTTCCCTGACAACGTTGACTTATTATCTGCAGTTGACTGTCTACTCAATGTTTAACGGACACACACTGTGAAAACGTTCCACAGGCAATGCTCAACTTTGTACCGCTTAAAGATGAATCTTTCCCCTTTGCCTCTTCAGGAAGTTGGAGCCCACTCCCTTCCCTCCCTTACCACAGTAATTTGTTATGAACATCTAGACCAAAAGCAGAGGGGAAAAGCAGGACCACGTTGTTGCAAGCCATTAGTTGGGGAAACTGTTTGGTGAACATTATAATGCAAACCAACCCAGAAAAAAGAGTGGAAGACAGCCTGGGGAGAGAGATTTAAATATGTAATAAACTAATATTTCATTTATTTCCCTCACATGGGAACCTGACCATTTAGCTGCAGCATACTCATATCAGAGCCCCTCTCCTTTAATGAGTGAAGCTGGCAATTACACACATCTTGGAAAATATTTGAAAATAGATCTGAATTAGCGAAAAATACTTTCAGTATACAAGTCACTATTAGTATTTTGTTTGTTATGTATTTCTGTTTTGTGCATGTCAAGTATTATGATTTTCTTTATGGCTTTTTCTGTTCTTAATTCTTAACTTAATCATGGTCTAACTTCAAAATTGCAGTCGAAATAAAAAGTGAAATAAAAGTTATCTATTTTGCTCGGTATTTTCCGATTTCTTTTGCCCTCATTCCTTCATTGACAGCATTTCTCTGAGCGTTGCTTTTCCCTGTTACAGATGCACTGTGGATGCCTGTGTTTTATTATCTGATTTTTCCCTTTTTTTTCTGCTCCGTGTAGAATACAATGGCATTCATTCTTGATGAGGTTGCTGTCACTTTTAATTTCTGTTAGTTCGAGTAAAATGAATGACAGTCAGCCTTGTAATAAATATAACATGCGCTGCATTAATTTTTCAGAGAACAAGAATGGGGGGCTCCCGTTACTACATCCTTTTCAAATGTTTAGATTCATGGCTTTCTCAATGAGTGCATCTTTCTCAAACTTTGTGGCAGAAATATATTTCCATCTCATTAATGAGCAATTAAGGAAAAAGCAGAGTACACAGTCAGAATCTCCATACTAAAGGACATGTCTTTGATGAGTCTTCATGGCTGTGTGTGTGTGTGTGTGTGTGTGTGTGTGTGTGTGTGTGTGTGTGTGTGTGTGTGTGTGTGTGTGTGTGTGTGTGTGTGTGTGTATCCACACATTTCTGTTTCACTCATGTGAAATATTTACAGTTTTTTAATATAAACACATATTTAGCTTCCTGAGCAGACTGTGCATATGAGTGATGTTTGTACACATGAGTCCATCATGATATGCAGGGTGTGCAAGTGTGTGTGCGTGTGTGTGTGTGTGTGTGTGTATATGTTCCCACCTCCCCAGATAGATTCTAATTACTGTTGACTCTTATCCCTGAGTTTGCACTGTTCCTGCTGTCTGGATATCATCATTGACAGGTCTGCTCAACTAACCCTCAGACAGTAGGGTAAAGCCTCAACATCACCTCAGCTTGTAGCCGCATCAGCGAAAAAATCTCAGGACATAATGGTGCTTCTCACTCAACGTTTTCAACCCAAAGTGAGCATAATGATGGTTCTCTAATAAGCCCTTTATCAGCCATCTTTGTACTTTGTTAGGCAGGAAATTCACGCTAGCAGTTTTATCACCCTGAATTAGTTTGTGTTGAGTCCCTACTTTATGGCAAAAATAGATTTTTTTAAAAATGAGAGAGATGAAAACGTTCGGATATGCTCAAAAGAAGTCCTCTCTCAAAGGCAGTGCATCCTCAAAGAAGTTGGGGGAATCTGATATTCTTTTTAATGTCTGGAAAGCTGTTGAAGACATGAGCTACTGTATGTCCTTATAGTGGCTCCACCATGATGATAGACTACATGGGTCCAGGTTAGCCACGGGTATCCCCGCGTAGCACATAAAAGTGACATATTGGACTAAATACAGGCTCATCTTCATTGTTTAAGGGGGCAATGGATACTGAAACATATGGAATTAGCAGATTGTTAGCAACTACACCGTAGCATGGTGAGATTTGTCAAAGATATTTTGTATTTTCATTTAAAAACAACAAGGTGGCTGTGTGCTACAATTAAGTGATATAAACTGGCTACACCTACAATATGCAGGGCATAGTGCAGATGTACTGCACAATAAAATTGAAGAAGTTTTGAAGAAGAGGAATCTGGTTCATATTCAGTGACATAAATTTTGGTTATAATGGCTATCAAAAAAAGAAATACATATATATTAAGCCTAAATCAGAAAAAGGGGATACTAATAAGAGGGACTAAATCAGTGGCAATCCAATTTCCATCCAGCCTCTTCTTGGAGCAAATGTCATTCATATTTTAACCCTTATTAGGAGTGTCTGCTTCCAAGTCTCTGAATTACATTTTCAGGATTTCCCCTCATCTTGGAAGACAAATCATTTGAATTCTAAAGATGGCAGACATTGACAGAGAAGAGACAGAGTGAAAATATATATAATGCTACTTTTTCTTCCGGGCTTTTTTAATGAGCTCAAATCCCCACTTCTTGCCATTTCCCCGCCTTAATTGATGATTATGTTGTTACACAGTAGAAGCACTTCCCTCTCTCCTCCCAGTCATTATGATATGGACAGGCAGCTCTTGAAGCTTCAAAGGCAGGATGGAGTGATTTAAGCTCAATTCAGCCATCCCCTGGCCCACAGGTAAAAACCCTTGTAAACAGTGAATGCTAATTGCTAATTAGCCCTGTGGCTGAATCACACAATTTCTGTTTGAGCTGACCGCTGTTACGGTCCTGCTTAAGGGCATGTTGTATCTCTTTTGACGGCCCAATTAGAAATTCAGCTGCAGAACCATAAGGCAACCTCGTCATGAATATTTAAAACGACTGCCAGAGACGAGCACGAAGGGGGCACTGAACCGCATGTCATGGAGGGAATATTCGGCAAGTAACCACAATCAATAGTCTCTTGATGTTCTCCATATTAACGTGATGATTGCTGTTTTTCTTAGGCCTTTAATAGAGGAGGACTACAGGTCGTGTGACGAGGGGGATAGAGTAATAAGGGTCAGGTTCACGCCACTGAATTTCCAAATTAAATCTCCGGTGGACAAGATCCTATCTGACTCAAAACATAGTAGGCAGTAAGGAATCAAACTCCAGCCTCTGTGGTTCAACTCAATCTGAAGGGACTGGCAGGTCTGTGCCAGTGCCAAGGAATAATTAGGCTACTGTCCTTCACAATATGTCAGGCTAACTGAGTGAGAAAATGCTGCATGCTCTCGCTGCACTTCCACTCTGTCGCTGTATGGCGAGGTCTGAATATAGAGGCCGCTAGTGTGCTGACTCAGTATTGTATCAGGATATTGTGGAACATTTACCGTGTCGAATGCAGTCACGTCGCAAAGGGCATTAAAGCCATACCATTATCATTGCTGCGCAGGTTGAGAGCGCTGCGCTCCATATTGTCAAGCAAGATGCCAATCTGCTGCTTGCCTGGGTTTCGTCAGCTTCCTTCGTTTTTTTTCCACTGAATTTTTTGTGCTAATTTGTTTTGCATACATCAGGTGTTTTCTTTGAAAGACAGCATACATGTATTAGAGAATAATATGCTCCCACTTCCTGTTTCTACAATCATTATGAGTGTCAGGCAGAGGTTGGGTGTTATTTGGTTAATTGGTATTTTAATGCACTACCTGCAACACCTACAATTCATTCTTCGTTTCCAATAACACACTGTAAAACAGCGTGCGACCTTGCATAATTATTTCTGTGAATATGAAAAGTGTCTGTTTAAACTTTATTCACCGTCACCTATTCTTCTGCACGCAGAGCTGTGAAATAGCTTCCAGAACAAAACAGAGGAATTCTGGCAATGCAACAACAGTATTGTGTTGCCTGTCATCACTGCATTACAGAGGGTTAAAACACCTTTCTCAAGTAACCAAGGTAAACATGTTTTTTAGGCCTGGGGGCAATTGCATGAATTACCATTCCTCATCATTTCATTATACAGGCATACTGTATGTTGAGCAGCTTGTGCATATAGTGAAACATTATGTCGAATATATAGGTTTCTTTCTCTCATCTTTTGCTCTTGAGGGTGATATCTCCAGTTTACCTCAATGCATGTATCCTCTCCACCTCAACACAGATCTGAATTATTTTTTTTCTGCTTTGATTTTTAACATGAGAGCATCATTTGAATGAGTGGAAAACAACAAGTGTAAACCTCTCACCCTCCACTCACTTACCCCATATCACTCCAGGCAAATTGTTTTTACTCTGGACCCCACGACAGCAACTAAAGACCCACCTGCTCATCCAATAACAGCAAATCAAATCACATGGGCTTCTTTTTTCTTGGTTTCAAAGGGACATTCTTTAAGTTGATTCTTTTCATTTAATTCCTGCAAAGGGATAGAGCACACCCCGTCCCCCCACCCCCATGCTCGCCCTTTATCTGCTCGTGAGAGTGGGGGAAGAAACAGAGGATTATCGATTTGCACTCAAACAGTGGGCCAACCTAAAAAGCCCCAATGAATTGTCACTCATTATTGAAATTATCAGGCACTAATTAAACTGGCAACCCTAAGCCCCCTGGGCTGTGCTCATCTCCAACTGAATTTCAGCTCCTCAGACAGTAATAGGGAGGCAGCATTAGCCGCTACTGGATGCTAATGAGACCTGGAAGCTGTCTCTCCCTCTTAGGGTTTCACAGAAGCAACTGCACCACAACTACAGTGCAGCACTGTTTGTGAGCATTTGATTGGCAGAATAAGAGAGAGAGAGAGAGAGAGAGAGAGAGAGAGAGAGAGAGAGAGAGAGCGACTGTATGAAACTGGATGGTCCTCCGAGTACAGCATCAACAGTTACATTCAGCAATAATTCTAGTACATGGATTTGAAAGATTTGAGGCTTTTTGCACATAATGCCTCCCCCTCAGTTGTTGCTCTTCATATTTCCTCCTCGCTCTGCATCTCTCATCTCTGCACTGAAGTTGTTGACTTACTCCTCGTGCGCTCTCCTCGTCTCCTCTATGCGAATCAACAGACATGGTATACCAGTGAGAGTCTGACTGACTTTATCACATGGTACACAGCTTGTTAATAACTTCCTCTGACAATTCCTCCTCATCTTTGCTGATGACCAGAGGGACAGCCGTGATTGTCATGTTTGTAGGGGAAGAAAGACTCTAAACAATGATGTCACGTCAGCCTCTCTATTAAAAGACTTCATATTTTGAGCGGCATAATTAATACTCTTGGGCACGTCGCTTCCAAGTTGGCACTCCAGGCAAAGGGCTGCCACTCACCTGATAATTATTTTTGGAAATGGAGCCCAAATTACAGTGATTGACAAATGCAACAAAGCAGAGACAGCCTCAAGCATTCAAGAAGAAAGAAATGAGAAAAATAGTTAAGTGGTTAATGCACTTTCACAGCGGATTTTAAGTTTAAATCGCTTGTCCTTTCATGTCTCAAATGTAACTTTGGCTCGGGTCAGACCATTTAGCCCCTGCATCCTGTTGAAGGATCACACTAAACGGCCTCTGCAGGAGTAATTAACACCTCCATCATTTCTGTGGTGTAAATGGAAAAAGTATTTCCGTACTATTTTGATAGTCGCCTTTTGCTCTGATGAATTTAGGGCAACATACTGCAGTTAGCCAACTGCTACGGTGTCAGAAATATCTTCACAAATCACAGTCAGCAATTCAAATGCATCCAAGTGTGTCCTCACTTCACAGTTGTCCGAAAAAAAAAAGGCAAACAGTTGTTAGCCCGTCAGGTTGCATCCATGATGGTGGATAGAAAAAAGCGGCATGCCTCCATGCTTTTTACACCTCTCGCCATGTGTAAATCAGCCACTCTGTCATTCTACTCAGAAGAGAGGGGGAGGAATTATGTCAAGTTATTTGTTTTGTACCAGAATGAAATATTTATCGGGAGTGAACACCTACCAGGAACAGACGATAGGCCAGGGTGCTTCATCTTCTCAGACTCATATTTGGCTTCCACCTCCGCAAAGGCCAAACCATGTCCTGAGGGTTTTCAGTGATTCAGGGAAGTCCGCTAGCTTTGAATCCACATTTCAAAGCCTGTGTTGAACTGGAGGACTGTGCTGGAACTGGAGGGAGACATGTGTACACACACTCTAACCAATTATATGGTGATCTCCTCGAATTCTCTCTCTGTGTTCGACGAGCACAAGACACATAACTTCATGCCTCCTTTATTTTCCATGTTTCCATATAGGTTCTGAAATACGATTTAACATTTCTGTAATGAAACATACAGAAGAGTGAGGTTGATTTACGCCTTCGCGGTCAGGATGTTAAGTTACAGTACAGTCATCAGGGGTTATTCCGTTTTCCTTCACAATACCCCAAACACACATCAGTTGCCATAATTTAAACTTGAAATACTGGTTTGAGGGAGGAAAATAGAAATATTGATGGAAAGCAGTGAAGAAAAAACATGAAAGGTGGAAACCTTAAATCCTCCTAAGTAAAATCAAAGTTGAGGTCTGCTTAACAGAAACAAACTCACAGTGGTGCGGTTTGCAAAACGAGCACTCAAAACTAATCCTTCACATCGGAGCTCATTGGACAAAATACTTTTCACAGTGAGAGGCGGCAGAGTGGGAGAAGGGGAAGTATTATTTGCCTATATTCCAAGTGGACCACTTAAACAGTTGTATTATTGATAGTGGCAATAATGTGGACCTCTGCTCTACGTCCTTCGGTACGTCATTAAACGTGTTTCAACAACAGCTTCCACTCTGCCTTCGCTGGGAAATCCATTACAGACACAGAATGCTAAATGGATTAACAGAAAAAGGGTCGGAAAGCAAAAAGAGAGAGTCATTGTACCTTTGTCCAAACCCATTACAACACTGACCCCTCTGACTTCAAAGTAGCAATGATTGAGTTGGTGTCATCACAGGCCCAGGCTGCCATGCCAGTAGGCCTACCTGGAAAACTCCTTTTCTGAGAGGGCTCTCGTTTGATCATGCATGCGGGCGACGCATGTCAAGCTGGGTTATTCCCACAGTTAATATTCTTTCATAACCTGCCATGCGAGCTGAACTTGATTATTTTGGCACCTGGGCAAACAGCTCCAGCTTTCAGGTGGTGCATACAGTATCAGAGACCCTGGTCACAAGGGTGATCTATTCGCTGAAAAGGCAGGGTTCTGGCAAAAGACTCAGCACCTTGGAGTAATGAAGCCAGCCCTACTCTGTGAGCATGGGCAGAACAGGTTACATTAGAAATGCATGAAGGCCAATAGGTGGTTACCTTCGGTCTGCTCCAACCCATTTATATTCCATCAACTGATATCAAAGCGGGAAAATGTTTTTGGAGAGGGGGAAAAGCGGAGCGCGGAGAGCGGAGAGGTATATTGAAATGTCTGTGTATCAACAAAACATGCAAACATGGCTGTCAAATAGCACCGGGCATGTGAAAACCTGCAGCCGTGTCCAACGTGATGGTTACCACAGAAGGCAAGAGGCGTTTCTTTGGAAGCCTCAACTATGGCTTGGATAAAGCCTGGCTTGGATAATGAAGCTTTCCTTTTACAACACTTAAAAAAAAAAGCACCATGATTTTTACTTTGCTGTCTCATTACCGGTGTCCACTTGGCAGAAGCAGGAGACTGTTCTGCCCAGAATTAAGGCTTGAACCTGGGCAACTTTCCTGCTGTCCACCCACCCTCTCTGCTTTCGCTTTCTCTCTCAGAGACTTGGTGCTTACTTAATCATGATTAATCGCTGCCTGGATAATCAGATACAACATCAAAAGGTTGGAGATGACAGTCCAAGGACGCTTGGGAGGAAACAAGGTATACCAGGCATTCATTAGCTTTGGCATGGCAGTCATACATTAGCCCATAACCCTTTATTGTCCTAATTAGGCTGGAGAGGGGCTGCTAGCATTAACATTACCAATATTATACATATACGGTACAGACATAGCAATGGAGTTTACCTCAACTTTTGGCCAAATAGTGTCACGCTCACATGAAAGACCCTTTGTGTCCTGGGGTTTATTATTATTTTATTTTCGTTCCCTTTTCTGCCCAGGTAGCAGTTTGTCCATAGAGTCTATTATGTTAGCTCACATCCAGCCACTAAGCTGGGCAGTGTTTTTGATTTACAATCACTTTTCTCGGGACCAACATAAGACAGGTTTCCCCTTCCTCCATTATTTTACTCATCTCACTTCACACTGTGAGGTGCAACCCATAGTGTATATTTCATTTCTTTTTTTCCCCTCCCTCCCCTGTTTTAAGTCTCCCTGGATGGAGCCTGGCTTGCGGTGCACCATTTTCCCAGCTACAGTAGCAGTGGTGCTGGGCCCTGTTCAACCCCATTATTTCTGGGAGCCAAATTCCCATGGTCCCAGGAACAGGCGTGCCAGCTCTGCCTTCTTGGCTCTCTTCCCTGGTATTGTTTCCTTTGTTACATCCAGAGCTGCATTTCAGCCCGTTAATGTTTGCGCTGGGAGGTCCAAATTCCCAGTGTTCAGCTTTAGAAAAGGTAACTTGAAGTTCAGAATGCAACCACTTTTTTTTTTCTTCAGCAAATTATGTTGTTTTTTTCCCTCCCTTTTATTTCTTCCATTTTTGTTCTTTGTTGTGATATAGTATATACAGTGAAAACAACACAATAAACTTGTTCAAGATAAAATTCTTGCATACAAAGCAATCGTTAAACCCATTCTCCAGCAAATTCTTTAGCCAGGTGTCTATTCTTTATGTTGTTATTACCCAAGCTCAATTAAAATGTATTTTCTAGCCGCGTAGGGAATTTACCTCTCTAAATTAAAGGTTATTTTACAGTTTGTACATTATTGTACAATAAAATTGTCCACCTAATGAAATGTGAAATATCCCCTCCCCTAATTCTAACAACATGGCACTATCTCAAGATTACACCAGGGCGATCACCAAATAGAGAATCGCCATCATTAACATTTTGAGTCTGACTTGCATGATGGCATTTCCCCATCTGTAATCCACTTTATCACCCATCATTCCAGCCTTAGCACCCTAACTCCTTTTCTCTGATGTCAACTCATGTAGCCATCACGGCAGCTCACACATGGGATTAAATGCAGGGTTTGTTGGCTCAGCGCAGCATGGAGGGAGCATTTCCGACTGATGTTGGCTGTTCCACTCCGAGCCACAGCACTTGTCTCCCAGAGCGCAGACACGACGGTGTCAGGTAATTCTCTGAGGAAGAGCCACACGCCCCTGCAGAGAGCAGTGGGGGAGCCTGTATCACATCTCAGGAGTTGTAATAGCAGCTTTGAAGACTCCAGTCCACTAATCCCACATCATGTGATCATGTGTCTAATAGACCGGTTCCTAATTCACAGCATTGTGGGGGATTTTTTAGCTGTCACTTGTGCCGGCAGAGGTTTACAGTGGGAGAGTGTTATGTTTGGTGAAAATAGATATAAGAGTCTCCTGCGCATGGCTACACGTGGACACACATACACTAAAAAACTCTCACACACACACGCACACACACACACATATATATATATAAATAATTATAAAAGTGAAGGCAGACATTTTGTTAAATTTTTGAACGAAAGTAAGAACAGAAACGATTTCATGTTTCCAAAGTCATCAGAAGTATGGTCCACTGTGAAATAAAACGATCAACAATGAATACTCTTTGTGCAGGACCAAAGCTGTTCCTTAATAAACAGTTAACAGAATTTATATTAGGTCGGCCTATGATCAATAATAGTATCTCTGGTGACTCCGCAGACAGTATGATCATACATCACAGAGGATATTCCTTGTAAAAAAAAAAAAATTGAATCAAATACCTTGAAGACTAGTTTCATACAGTAGAAATTGTCTACTCCATAGTCATAAGCTGTCAAATCTTAGAAAAGAGAAAAATGCAACAAGACCCTCTGAGTATAGTGTGTGATCATTGCAGAAGCCCAGGTCTGTTGAGGTTTGTGTGACATTTTTAAGTCCTTTTTGAGTGATTATCTCTAAGGTACTATGCACATTAAATGGCTGAGTTAACCTTAACACATGTAAAACCATTACGCCTATTGACGACAGCAGTGTGTAATCCTGCTTTGCAGTTTGATATTGACACTCATGATCAAATGCTAAGCTCCGCTAGCAGATAGGTTGTCCCTCTCTGGGGGACTGAGAGACAGGCAAATGAAGCAGCACCAGATTGATGAGAAATGAGTGCTCTGTAAATTGTGTGTGTGTGTGTGTGTGTGTGTGTGTGTGTGTGTGTGTGTGTGTGTGTGTGTGTGTGTGTGTGTGTGTGTGTGTGTGTGTGTGTGTGTGTGTGTGTGTGTTCGTGGGTGGAGAGTGTGTGTGTGTGTACTCTTCTCCTGTAAGGGATACTGCAAAGCCAATCAATTAATACTTAAAGTGGAACCAATTCTTGTTTCACTTGGGAACTTACTGAGGGCTTTGCCCCTTCATTTTAATACTGAGGTCTGCATTCCTAATTATGAGCAGTGCAAATGGATGTTAAGCCATGCCAAATTAAATCTTAGTTCATTAGATATAAGCTCTTTAAAGATTGAAAGAAAATATTTGAATTTTTGAAAAGTTTCAATGTGCAGTGTCCCATTTTTAATGAGGACGCTGCAATGTGAGGGAGGAAAAAAGGGAAATGTCTTTGTGTGGATGAATAATCTAACCAATATGAAATATTAAGTCACTGTTTTACCCAGTGTTTCTCCTCAGGCTGCAGTGTTAGACTGGATAATAGAAGATTTTCCTTTGGTGAGGTTCTGCTTTGAATAAAATACAGAGGTGCATGAAGGGAAAGCTCAACTGTCTAGAGGCAACTGGAGTTCTGAATTACATTGTAAATATATTCATTATTCCTAAAAAAAAAGGCATTGTTGACAGACGTCAGTTTCATCATCCGACTCAAGCAGTAAATAAGTAAACTCCTTTTATTTTCTGCATGAAAATGCATGAAACTTCAGAATTTAAATTTTTAACAATGTTTGCTGGCTGGATGAACCTAGTTATCCTAATGTTGGCTTAATCTATATTGAATGTGCACGCTTACAACAGCACCGGCTTTGCCGAGGAGCCGTGCATTACGGCTTACCTGTAGCTTTTAATGTGCTCACTGGCTCGGCTTGTAATGGAGAGAGCAGATGTTCGCTGTGGCAGCACCTACTTGCTGCCGTCCTAACTCGGCTTTCCCTCACCACGTGAGGAGAGTGGAATGAAAATCTATAGAAAGTTTCACACTAGTGCTATTAAGGGAACATTTCTTCACAGCCACTGCCTCCTGAACACAGCATCAAAAAGAGCACAATGTAACACACTGTTTGCATTATAGATAACCACCAATTACTTTGCCTTGTTCTTTTCTTTGCTCTAATATCTTTCTGTTATTTGTCTGTCATTGACTGCCTTTCAGAGACAGATCTAGTTCTAAAACGGGAAGCTCCGAGGCCCCGTTGTCGTAAGAGGTTTACACAGTGTCCATTGTGTAACAGCTGTAAAACACAGACCAAATTATTATTAACTCCGCATGCTGCTCTGCCTGTGCCTCTGATAAAGTGGAATCCCAGAACAACCTTTGGATTTTGGCCAATAACCTTGGAGGGAGATGGTGATTGAAAACAGTAGTATGAATCCAGGTCAGTCATTATGTCTACACTGCTGAGACAAAGATGCAGGACTGAGCTGAGGGCGTAGTGATGCCGGTTAATGCATTACGGAAAACGAGGGAAAGTGAAGAATGCATCCCTCTTTGTTAGACTAAGACCATGTAAAAAGAAACCGAAATCTAGTCATCCGAAACATTAAAAAAACGAGAGTTGTTACATTTGAACCTAATTGGATTTCTAAAAGGAAAACTCCCGCTTCGAATTTTCGACCTCCTTTAATTTCACAATCCTTTGCTTTTTTTTATTCTCACTTTACCTGTTGGGACAGACGGAAATGTCGCATTTACTCTCGCATCTTTCAGCAGGATGTGACACCCAAAACCCAGGAGTGACGGTGTCTCTTTCCCCGCAGGAGAAACAAGGAAGATGATTTGTTGAGGGGCCCCTGGGAACGTCTGCGCCTTGAAAACAGGTGGCGCAACATCGCACTGCAGCGTGCCTTCAGGGAATATTTGTAGATATTCAGGAAATGCACAAAAACAAAACATTTCCCTCCGTCAGAAGCAGACGCCACCTACAGCACAACACAGAATAAGGAAGTGATTAACTCCGCTCCTGACATGTTTCCCCTAATGTCATTTCCTCAGACTTGAAAGAATTTTTTTTTAAAGTAACTTAGAGTTTTTCATGATGATGAATGCTTTGTTGTGACTTTGGCTCTCATATATTCAACACGGGGCGGCTGTTAGCATGAGAAATATGCCGCTCGTCTCGTCAAGTCTCACCAACTGAGTCACTCACAGCTGAGCGAGATAGGTCAGCAAGAACAATTTCCTCATTTTGACAAATCACTCCAAAATGTATTAGCAGAGAGGCCGACTGTCAATCCAGCTGCCCAAAGGTCCTTACAGGGCCTTTTGGTGGGTCTGAAAAATGATGTAATCAGCCCGTCCTTCCTTCTTATCGGGGCTCCATCCATCCTCTCTAAAGGCCCGGTCCCCGTGGCCTCGCTCTGGATCAAGTCCCCATAAGGCCCCCTGACCCCGTTAGAGGCGCATGATGGGCGGCCCTGTCACTTCAAATGGCTGCCCAGGTCCGGTCTGAGAGTAACCCCTCACTGTGAGTAAACCTCTGCGTTATTTCTGTTTTATAGGCTACGGGCGGATAACTGCGTGGAATGAATGTGGACAACTTAGTTATTGTCACTCAGGGCGAGGGAGTGAATGACGTTACTGGGTTGCGAATGGGAGTCGATTGAAAGGTATGAAAAGTTATGTGGTGTAGTTTCTAGTGAGGAAAAAGTAAGCCACATTCCTTACACTGTGTTCACCATGACGGGGGAAGTCTGGCAGCTGCCGCATTGTCTTCGACGAATGTTATACATTGCAGTGAACGCGGAATTATAATTTTGGCCACAACTTACCAAAGACAATGTTCAAAAGGAGTTATTTAAATTTCAGGGAAGATGAATGACTCATATATGATGTGTATTTTCACTTCTGGAGAGCTGTGCCTTTGATGGCGAGAGGGGAAGACGTGGGTTTGTTATTGAAGTAAAGAATAATAAGGCCACTGCATGTTGGCCGACTCTCCCTGTACAAAGACCTTGATATGAATCCAATGCACTATGTATGCCCCTTAGAACAAGCAGGGATACAGGAAAGCATGTGGCTTTTGATCCTGCTTTTCTTCTGTTGTCTTTCATCTGACCCATCCTCCAAAATTGTCACTAGAACTCGTGCAGAAGACGGAGCAGAGATCTGCTAATCTAACCCTCAAGGGCTACACTGTTTTTCTCGCTCACTTCCACTTTTTGAATGCTCCTGGACATTTTTTGTCATTAACTAGCACAGGACTGTGCCTTAAGTCTTAACAACCTTCCACTCTGCGCATTGTGTGAAACACACAACTGAAACACAACTCGGTTTTGATTCTAGCATTTTTTGTTTTGTTATACCTTTAAAAAAGAAAACTCCTCTTCCATGAGCAAACTGTGTTGAATCTTTGAAGAGGTGCCAGGTTAGCTACAGTATCAGCTCTGTATCCTACCCCTCAGAGGTAAAGAGAGAGCATGTTCGCCTAAGTCTCTGCATGGTGAACATGTCAGCGAATTACACACTGTGAACAACTGATTGAGGCTATGAAGAGGAGGGCATACCAAAAGATAATATGTTTGGTTTGGAGCCGATCCGCTGAACATTCATTTTTCTCCCACATAAATTTCCCTGGTCCGCCCTCCGTAGCCGAGTAGCCCCCCTCAACACAGTAGCAGCCGACTTAAATTCTCTGCATTCAGCATTTCGACTTTATAAACTTCATCCCTTTCACCTGAGGGTAGCATTTATAATCAGTTTATATGTACAGTAAATGATGCATTTGAAAGTTTTAGTGTTTCCCTACCACAAGGCCGTAGTGCCTCTGCTAGTTCTGGAGTAGCCACATCCTGATAGTTCTGGTCAGAGACATGGGCTTGAATTCCTGGTGGTTGCATGGACGAGCCCGTGAAACAAACCGTGACATTTGGCAAATTGAACAACGATAAAAATTTAAAAAAAGTTTGCCTCTGAAGATAAAACTTTTTTCTTTTTTTTTGCATCAAACTCTTCTATTTGTTTTGTCCACCATGACTGGAGTGATTTATCTAATACAAATAAAAAATGTGGCTTTTATTCTCAAATGCAACAACCCGGAAAGGCTATTATGCCATGCAGTCTTCCACATTGATTTTAAGGCAACCTCACCACTTCCTAGGTAACAACAAGGTGTTCATATGGTAATAATCATAATATGTCAAGTATCTCCAGCCATCAGAGATGCTAGTCTCAGTTTAATGATTCTGGGAAATTGAGGATTACCCAGGATATGAGAGCAAGCCTACAGTTTTCATATGGTGTGGGAGGTTGCAGGGCTCTGTATTAGTAATCACAGGGGAGAGCCGAGAGGTGGGAGAGAAAATCTGCTTCTTCTCTTCTCTCATTCATCATAGCAGTCCTCTGGTGAGGAAACATGGCAAATGGCCAAATGAATGCACTTCATAAAGCGCAAATGTCTCCTCTGATGTGCCTCTCACTGAGGATCTGGAGAGAGGGGGAAAGATTTCCACAGATATATTATTGTCAAACTCTGCTGCCCCCGCTTCCAAGTGTTATTATGATATTGTAGGAGATCTTACAATAAGATTTGGTGACTTCACTCAAGCAGTTACCATAACAATGTTACAATGATGGCAGCAGTATTCAATAGCCGCCTAAACTGAATGAAGCATATTGTCACACCGGATGATGAGTTTTCAAAAAGAAGCACTCTTTTTTTAATGTTTCATTATGTTGTAATTTAACAGGGTAATCTTAAAATGGAAAGACAATTCTCACTGGGTAGATAAAAGCGACTATAAGTCGAGGAGATGTAAGGTAAGATATTGAGAGAGGAACCAATTCACACCACACACAATGAGATGGTCAGCACCACAGGGAGGTGCTAGGGATCTGTATCCCCTATCACACGCTGCACATACACTTTAATGCATGAATTACTACGAGTGTAACACTTTCCACATCTTCAAAATCAGTTTTTACACATTTTGGTGCACACATTTAACAAACACTCATATGATCTAAAGCAGGGTACTATTTAGAAGCAAGATTAAAAGGTAAAGCTGTCAACCTTTGTGTAAAAATGTCAGCAGTGAAGTAAAATGGGTAAAAAGACAATAAGCCCAAATGAGAAATTATTGAAACATAATAACAGATTAATAAATTGTAGCGGGATATAATACTAATTTACCCGTTACCACAATTCTCTTTTGATAATGATGATAATGGTATTTTTTACATACATATTACTATAGTATATTACTTTAGATAGATAGATAGATAGATAGATAGATAGATAGATAGATAGATAGATAGATAGATAGATAGATAGATAGATAGATAGATAGATAGATAGATAGATAGATAGATAGATAGATAGATAGATAGATAGATAATTTGTGTTAATAAATACATAATTTAATGTTTGATGTTACCTCAGATACACATTGGTCATGGGAGAAAATAAATGGTGAATTTAGGAAATGTGAAAGTCCAGCCTTCAGCTCTGCAGTGTGTTTAACAATAATGGTGACAATAACAATAAGGATAGTTTGAAACGGCTGTGGAGAAAATAAAATCCTTTTACACAAGGTTTAAAATAGTATGATTCATATTTAAACAGAATATGTATATAAAATATGAACATACATATACAATTGTAATAAGTGTTAACATAGAAATACCGATCCTCAAAAAAGCTTCTAAGTAAGACGATTCCTTGTCTTTTATGCATGTGTTTACTGTCTCTTTGTGGTAAAAGCAATTATACTGTTTTATGTGTAGCCCCTCGTTGTATCACTGTTTTATGAACAGTATTGATTAAATTCAACACCTAATGCCCAAAAAACATAAATCATATTTCCCCACTTAATTGTGTGTTTGAACTAATTAAGAGCAGAGCTGAAGCTGCTGTCTTGGAAAAATACATGTGTAGGATTGTTATTTATTATTTATTCCCTGGGCTGTCATGATGGAATCCAAACGTGTACATGCTTATGTATACATTTATATATATATATATATATATGTATACATATATTTATATATTTACACACACACATTTTTTATGGAGATATCAATTATGGAAACATGTCAGTGTATCCTTTGTTTACATTTATATAAAGTGCACAAAGCATTTCACTAAAATGATAAATCAGAGTATATTTTTTTAAATGGATGCCTCTTCAAATTAGATCCCCATTTTACAATCGCCCGTTCCTAACAATACTGTACAGTTGCCAATCACGGTATTGTACTGCAGCTTTGCTGCATTCATCATGCCAACTTACAGTTACATTTGGACATCTAAAGTGAGACTGGAAGGAAACGAGTGGCAAGAGAGGGCAAAGGAGGCGGGAGAAAGAGATCCAAGAAGGCTTGGCTTGTATAATTACACTCTCAAGATGGCATATTTACCGTCTCTGCCAGCGAGGTCATGCCTTCTGTCGTAGTAAACGTAGTGAAGTATGAAAGAGCCAATTACAGCACACTGGGTGACCTTTTAACAACTATTACCACATCCCATCAACACATTATCATGATGGAGATTGCGATTCCACGTGAATTACAACATTATCCTGTCACATCCAGCCCAAGACGGGCTTGTTGTGTGATGGCAGTGACAGCACAGCTTTGAAGAATCAGCGCAATAAAGGAAGACAAGTGAAATGAAAAAAAGGAGAGTGAGACAGAGAGAGATATGGAGGCAGGATGAGAGGGGGGTTAGAACAATAGCCCTGTACAGTACATTAGCTGTGGATGTCAAGCACCCCAGTCATTCCCAATGAAAAGCACAACAAATAAGACGTTGGCCTGTTTGTATTCATTATCAGTCAGCACATGCCCCGGCTCCTGCATTAAACATTAGACTGCCTCTGATGTCTGCTTAACAGTTTAATTCCCTCCCCGCCGCTCAGCCTGTCATAATAAACCCAGCGAAGCACACACAAAGTCAAATAAGAGTGTGAGGGGGCCGCCTTTGTGTGTATGTGTGTGTGTTTGCATGGCTGTCCTCGTGTTTGTTACCGTGTGTGTGTTTTTGCATGTGTGTTGAGCAACGTACAGATCATTCATAATAGCCTGTGCCCTCTATTGCCAGGCTTGCCTGGCAATATTGTAGTTTATCTGATCACAGATTAAGTAGATTTTAGAGTGGCAGGCCTGTCTGCCCATATGAGTCCGTACATGTGTGTGTGTGTGTGTGTGTGTGTGTGTGTGTTTGTGTGTGTGTGTGTGTGTGTGTGCGCGTGTGTGTGTGTGTGTTTGTGTGTGTGTGTCTGAAATAGTATTTATATCTGTGTATACATCATAGTTACAAGTGCATTTGAGAGTTTATGTGTACACTGTTGTTTTGTTATGTGTGTGTTTAATGTGTTCTGCCTCTGTGTGTGTGTGTGTGTGTGTGTGTGTGTGTGTGTGTGTGTGTGTGTGTGTGTGTGTGTGTGTGTGTGTGTGTGTGTGTGTGTGTGTGTGTGTGTGTGTGTGTGTGTGTTTTTCTTTTTCTCTTTCGCTCCCTATCTCCCCGCCGCAGCCAGAGGTTGGCACGAACACCACATGGTCATAACAGTCTCCTTGAGAAGGGGACCAGCCTCTTAGGCTGGCAGCCTGGCAGCCTGGCACAAAGACGCCAATCTCAGTCAAAAAGGAGGAGACCAATGGGCACAGAAATCCCTATTCAAAAGAGATGATTGGATTAATTAGATAAATCCACTGTATCCAATGCAATTGTGTGTTGTCCAGAAATATGTTCATGTTATTGGTAAAGGTATGGCCTCTGACATGAGCGTTCACACAGTAACACTGGCATAAGGGTGACCATCTGCTCCCTAATCTGACAGCGCTGGAAATATGAAGTCCTTCACTTCCAATAAACATTTGTATTATTAGATTCTTTCCACTTTGATAATTTAATCCACTTATGAATTTATTCAGTGTAGCTGGCTGTGCTAATCACTGGCTATGAAAACATTGCAATAAAAGCTGTCTTCTAATATTAATAAATCACAAGCAGTGGTGCACTGTAAATATGTTTCAGCAGCATTATCAAAGAAGGGGAGGGTTTCTCTTATTTCTCTCTCTTAGGGAAAATATTGTAATTACCCCTTGGCGTTGTAAGAGAGCAAAACATTTTTGGGTTTTACTTTTTCATGACATTTGAACAAAGATATAACATTTGAAGAAAAGAAAAAACATTGGTTGTCTATTATTCATATGCTAATGTGTACTCCCTGAAAAGGGTGTGACATTAGTAATTCAACACACTATTATTGTATTTTGGGTCATTTTTCTCCTGGTGGAAAGCCTTTATTTGTCCTGTAAACGAGAGAAGAGTAATACAATGCATGTATGTCTTTTAAAAGCCATGTTTAGCCAGCAGAATGTTAACTAAGGTAAGCAGTGTTGTTTTAGCCCCTCAGTAACCACGCCAATTATCTGTAAACTTATTTTTTTCGACTTCCATGCATACTTAATGCATCCCCTGTTTCCCTCTCGCCATCTGCCCCCCCTTCCACCTCCCCCCACCCCCTCCCTCCCTCCATCCTCCCCCTTCCACCCCCCTCTCCAACACTCTGGAATTTTTATGAGATAGGACAAAAATGGGCACTTCCCTTATTAACATCTCACAGTGGAAATCAAATATGCAAGGAAAGTAGTGTATCTACTAATTAGTGCTGAATTCATAATTACTGTGCTCATTGATGGAGATACATTTGAATACGTTCATTTCCTTAGGGAGAGAGGCAGGCTGTCCGGGATAGACTGGGAGAAAAAAAAAAATCCCCTTCAGCCCCCCTCCCTTTTCTTTTGGAAATTAGGGATCCGTGGCACATGGTGATACTACCAGACTAAGATCCGAAGTGCCCGCAATTTTCTTCAGATATAATTAATCAAGTGAAGCATGTAACCTAATGAATGTGTTTGATATCCGCTCCTATTCAAATATGGGCTTTATCGCGATGTGTGCCGGAATTGCTTCGAGCTATGCTTAGACAGTGACATTGCTTGCAAATGTTCTTCAACAGTTTCTCTTTGCGTGTAAACAATATCCATGCTTGTCAAGGCATGAAAAAAACAGACAGAGAGACACATTTTAATTGCAGTAAATTAATAACAATTAAGCCGCAGGATGCTGGGTATCTTGACAGTGCTTTGTTGTTGCCCTGGAGATAATTTCACTGAGTGCCTCGCAAGTCTGACAAGCAGGTGAAAAGGTAGAAAAGAGAAGAGTTGTGACACTTTCACGGACGGGGTATAACAAGGAAATAAAACTGGCCTGGCTCTTTTTCACAGTGGATTAAAGAAACACAGTCCTTATTAACCAAAATATTGACTTTGGAAGTTGCTGAATTATTTCAAGACTTTGACCATGAAAGTTGACGGATGAGTTCAACATCGAATCGAAGAGCTGTCCAGCATACACACCAAAAGAAATGAAAAATTGCGAAAGCGAACACACTCGCGGAGCAATGCGAGGAGACAGATAGACAAACGGACGTAGCGGGAGGAAGATCTATAAGTCCTTATAGTGACCTCAGAGTGTCAGACCAGCGGAGTCACGTGACGGACAAAGGCTCTCTAATTAACAGAGAGGACTCTGGAAAGCCGCTCTGTAATGAGGCACCATGCTGGACGGGCCTCCAGTGAGGCACTCGGCCCATATGCAAGGCCAGCATTGCAGGAATTTACATACTGCAGGTCAATTGAACATATGCACACTCAAAACTGACTAATGACTTCCACTAGCGCTCTGATTCTATTTCACAGCCTGCTCTCAGGATGAACATAGTATAGAACACTAATGAGCACAACATTGGAAGGCGTACGACTGCAAACATTAATATATGTATTGAGACACAGGTTCAATATTAAACCTGGTTGCTGGGGAAATGGGTACAAGCACAACATTTGCAGGGGTGAAACTTCAAGCTGCACGACTGAACCACCCGCACAAAGGAAGAGACAGCGTTTCATAGTGTGGCTGATCATCAGGGAGCGAAAGCCAATGTCCAGTAAAGTGCCCATCCTTGTCTCTTTGCCGCACATTTACTCTCAGACAGCTGATGCCCAGTACCTGTAAGGCCACCCATTCACTATTAAACTCTTCCCCCAGCACCCCACGGTTCGGACAGTTTGGGGGCTCGGCAGGGGTGTGTGTCCATCTGTGTGTGGCTGCTTGACTGCTTGCATGTGCGTGCAAGCGCGCAGCCTGCATACATGTGTATGTATGTGCATGAGAGAGGGGGTTTATCTTGAGGGGGTGGCGGCGAGGAGTTGGAAGGTGTTAAAAGAAGGAGTGCTGGTGGTGGTGGGGGGGTGACTCTTATTTGGCTGGGTGTAAAAAAATGCCCCCAGGTCTCCTGATGGAAGAGACAGGTATTAGCTCTGAGACCTCCATAGTCCCAGCTTGCCATTAGTTTCCTCTCCAGCTGCACCAGGATCCGGACTATGAATCTGCCATGGCTGGTCATTCATCAGTTTCACAGTCCGCACCAGCACACACACACATTCCAATAACAACACTGTGAAATAGTGAGTGAGTGAAAAAGAGACACAGAGAGAGAGAGCGGAAGATGGACGGAGAGAGAGTAAAAGTGTGAGAAAAAGATCTTGTCGTACAGAGACTTTTACTTCAGGAAGTATGTATGGCCACTACACACTGTACCTTTGACTCAAATGGAGGGTACATTACCAGTCCAGAGAGAGGGAGTGTGTATGTGTGTGTGTGTCCACACAAGCATGCATGACCAAAAAGCCCCGCGCTCAAATGTTTGTCTCTGCCTGATTGTGTACATGTGTGGGTGCAGTCTTCCACAAAAAGGTGATGAGACATGATATAAATTAACTCTGGGTTCTGCGCGCTGCCGTTTCGCACAGTTGAGCACGAGCCCTGGTCCCAAAGAGTGATGTGGAACTTCCTGTCAAACAGGAAGCATTTAAATGTTGGCTGGAGAGTTATGGAATTGCCTGTGGAAACATATTTGGAGAGGTCAAACACAGAGGTCAGCACTCCAAGACTTTCCATGCCAAGGTCCTCTCTCGTCAGACCCTTCAAGTTGTTCTAGTTCTGCAGGTTTGTTTTAATTGTAATGTTCTGTGATTGTAAATCAAGCCGTGCAAAAATATCAGTGACTGCTGCACTTCTCCTTCCTGAACTTTTGCAATTTAAATAACTTCTTGGTGACATGCAACAGTAGTTCTTCTTCCCTAAAGTGTGCTGAAACAAACAAATCAATGGAAGTATTCCGTTTCATCCAGACGACCTGTCGTACCAAAAGAAGCGTCTTTTTATTTTTTTTGCTGCTCTGAGTGAGTGAAGGCCACAAGCTCTGTCATGTAGTGTATATGCTAACTCAAAAGGAAGGACAGGTCCTAGCGATGCGGTCGCTTGGGTTGATGTGACCAGGACATGGCCATGGCAGCAGTGAAAGCCCGGTTGAGCCGTAGTGACACGTCGTCTCCATCCATCTTCAGTCTGAAACATTTTACGCTAACTGACAGAGCGTGGCGCTTGCTTACCCACCTCCCAGAGGAAATAGTCCAGACTGGTGTCTTCTTGACATGCACTAAAGAGTGAGCAGTCCAGAGGTCCAGAGGGGCATTGTGTATTCAGTCCAAGACGAAAGGTTAGATCCGCTGAAAGGAAAGAGTAGTTCAGTATATATTGTTGAAAGTGACAATGACTTTTTTTTTTTGGTGTGTTATTCAAGCAAATAAACAATTCAGTCAGTCCTTTCAGATTTTTTTCTTCTTGTTGTTGTTGTGCAGACGCACTGTGTGCAGGTATAATGTATGTGTGTGTGTGTGTGTGTGTGTGTGTGTGTGTGTGTGTGTGTGTGTGTGTGTGTGTGTGTGTGTGTGTGTGTGTGTGTGTCTTGTTCATAGCAGGGCTTCATATGGACGGCACATTAAGTTTATCGACGGAATACCCTGTTTAAATGACCAAAATATAAATCCTGAAATAAATGTGTGAAAAATATAAATTGACATAAGTTTGAAAAATACAAAAGTTGTTGCTTTTTCTGCTTCTTTTGTCATACATATTTTGGCTATTCAAACAAATTATTTAAATAGCAAATAACTAAAATATTCCAATACAGATGGAACCTGCTCACTGAAATGCTGAATTGTGTCTACACTTCTCTGTTCATATCCTGTATCTCGGTCAGGTACCATAAGAAGGGGGGAGGTAGAAAAGGAGAATTGAGCAGTGGCTGTAGTAATAAATCACAGGATCGCTGGTGACATTCATACAATACGGATACAGTGTTAACTCAATGAGTCGGACAGCCCTAGCCTGTTCCTCCATCCTGACCTTGCCTCCCTGTCGTAATCAATCATGTTGGCACGGCACACACGCTCCTTATTTATTATTACTCTGGACCCGCATGTACAGTAAACAATGAGTAGAATACATTGGAAAGACTGAGAGTGGGTGCTATTATAAGAGAGGAGGTAAAGGTCCAGTGGAATAACCGGGGGGTATATGTGTCCGGCTGGCTGTTTAAAAGACTACCGAACAGGACGGTGAGCAACCACCGAGGCCAATAGACGGCTATAATGTGCAGAAATCACCTATACTAAGTGCTCATTGCACCACAAAGGTCACGATATTGTCACTAGTTACAATTTACAAGTGCTACTGTTGATGTTATGAAACATCATAGTGTCATGTTCACGGACTGCCCTTTGTATATAGTGGTTACATTCTTGAAAATTACTCTATTTAAAGGAAGATGGTGTTAAAGCTGTTTTCCTCGTACTCCAAGATCACATTAACAAACTGTCAGACAGATGTCATTTCATTCTACGCCTTTTGGCTGTTTTCCTTTCAGAAATATTGTAATTGTACTTCTGTTATTCTCAGGTAGCAGGTGTATATCCTGAGTGACAAACAGTTTTCTTTGTAAAACTAATAGCTTACAAAGTCAGTGTAAATTAACTATGACCCAATGTGAAGCCTTCGTAACACCACCATAACAATCCATGAAAGCCGGCCGAGCCAGACGTCACACACTCCCATATGCAGCCTTTGCAGGGGGCCTGTCTTGGCAACCAAACAGGGCCCCAATGTACAGCGGAAGGCCCCTGAACTCCTCATGAAGGATGGCTGGCTACGAGGAGGGCCGAGGGGGAGTCAGTTTAAAACACATACCATATGCAGTTAGGAAGAGCCTCATTTATCAGCCCCTGAAATTCCTGGGTTTTTACACCTCAGACCCCCCAGCACTTTCTCTCCTCCCCTTAGGGGTTAGCCACCTCCTAACTGTGCACCACAGATGACAGGTCGCTGAGACCCGACTTTAACTGCAAACCACAACTCTGATTTGTCTCTCCATTGAAATAACAAGGAATTGATTATCTAGTGACAGGCTGCTCTGCAGTAAGTATGCGATAAATATGCCATGAAATGAATTGTGCTCATGTTACTGGGATTTTTCATATATATGTGTGTCAGGCTTCTTTTTTTTGTGATTTTTGTATTTTTTTTTTGTTTTCTTGTAAAGTCCATCAACCTCTCCTGTCTCATTTGCCCTTCTCCTACCCTTCCTGTCCAAGCTCTTCCTCGCAGTTGGACATCATCTGGCCCGTGAATGGCACATTGTTATGCTCGTTCCTCAGTGGCCGCGTGAGCAGATGCCACGAGCAGCCGCAACACCGGTCCCTGCACAAGGTTGGTAGCTCTAGATTCAACACAAGGCCGTAAATTACATCCCGCGAACACACAAACACTCTGCGCTCAACTGAGTTTGGGCAGTTTAGAGCACCATTGAAGGAGCATAGCATGTCCGGATTTTGTGTGAGTGAAGACCGGTTTCAGGCAGCGGGGGAAGTGGCCCCGCGGCGCACGACTGTGGCCTAGACGGAGAGATCACGCACGGACAGCTGGGCTTTGAACTTCTTACCCCTGCGTTCCTGGGGTCAACAGCTTGGTGGCCGCGAGGGTCAACCAGCAGCAAGAGGCCGTCTTCTAGTGAACTGGCGGACTTGTTTTGACTGGGTCCCTGTGGCACGATTACCCCATGGCGACTGGAGGTGATACTCTTCGGAGGGATCAGGTGAAGCAAAGTTTAGAAATAACATTTACATTGTAGGCCTATGCGTGCACATTGCAGAGTGTATGGGGATGGAAACTGCTACAGATACCTTCTTGAATTTAACCCAAAAAAAGCTGTTCAATTTAAGACCTTAAGACTTAAAAAAGACTTGCCAACAGTGGGAGCCTTCATGTGAACAAAACTTCAAACAAAATCATGGAGTTAAGCTTGCTAGAAGTACAGTAAATAACGCTATAGATCTAAGATGAGACACAATAAAGTATGATTTGTTATGATCTTGGGAAATACATGGCTCAAAATCCAATCAAACATATCACCAAAGTGTGTTTGAGGAAGAATCATCCTTGTTGCGACTCGCTACAGACAATATTTACACACTCAAATCCCACGTCTAGTCAACGGATGCATAGTGGCTCGCTAAGATATATGGGTTACTTTATTCATAGCACTTCAATTACAAAATCATGTATTGGGGGAAGAATAAATTAATAATAAAACCCCCTATCTGAACTTCTAATATTTTGCTTGGCGAAGGGAAACGAATTACCCTTTTCAGAACTGATGATGTATTACTAGCGTTTGATCCTTGGAGGTTTCACCATGCTCACATTCATTACTTTCAAGTGCTGAGGTGTATCTGCAATTAGAAGCACCTTGCAGTGGATTTCTGACACTTCTGCAGACTTGAAACACCAGATCATAGAATCATCACAGCATTATTCTGCTGGAGAGGGGACCGGTGTCTCCTTCGAATGGAGGCAACGATGGGGGTAGGGTGGTGGTGCTTAATTTAACCATGTGCCCGTAAGTGAGGGGAGCCGGTAAGCAAATGAGGACCTTTCATTAAATCAAAGGTGATTTTTGTTCTGCTAATGGGTGCCCCAAAAATCTAGTACAGCAGCGAAACATGTGATCATTCTCTGTGGAGCCGGCTATACTGCTACAGACCGGTCAGGGCTATTCTTATTACAGTATGCATAATGTAACGAGCATGCTTGTGTAATTTAATCACCCTGAGTGGACTATGTTAGTATATCTTTGAAACGACAAAGCCATACAAGCATGTGGTTTGATAAAAAAGGGAATAAATAATACAATCACTCACCCTGCTTGTACAGTTAATGCACTTGCTATTTCACAAATGGCAACCATTTACATGGTATAGTGAGTTCATAGTATGAAGTATACATGTTTGTGTTTTTTTCCACCATGGAGCTACATTTGACATTTGAATACCCAACTCTCAAACGTCTTTAGAATTATTGTCCTAAAGAATCCTCAAGTCCTCCGCTGATTGGTCATGACAGGGCCAAAATGGCCACTGTGGTGAAACACCTCCGAGAAGCAAAGGAAGTTTCGCCAAAAAACACGCTGAGCCATTATGTTAAAGTAAACGACAGCACATCCTAATGTCATTTGGCAGTGCTAGCGTTCAGCAATTAGGGCCTCTCTTAATGCGACGCTGAGAGCATTTCTCCTCAAGGTTAGCGCCTCATTTCCCCACGATGAGTCTGCGGGGCCGCACCAGATGCATTGTGGGAGCTGGGGGGCGCGAGTTAGGACAGGTGTCCGCCACCTTGGATATCTCCCCTCGCAGCTGGCACCAGCTGGCACCCCCAGTGCCCCATCCGGACGGTCTGCTCTCCCTTCTCCATGGAGGAGAAGGAGGAGGAGGAGGAGGAGGAGGAGTAGAGGAGAGTGTGGGGGGGCATGTCAAGGGCAGACCTGGTACAAGCTCACTCACAGGGCACCCATGCCATGACATGACCTGGCCCCTAGGGGACCTGCCAGCAGTGAGGGGTAGGAGTAATGTGGTGCAGCCGTGCCCGTTTGGAGACCTGCTCCAGCATTCCTAATGGACCGGCAATGATGAGGCCCAGCAGTGCCAGCGGGTCAGAGGCAGCTTCTGTGGAGGACGCTGCTCTTCCCACTGGAGAGCTGAGGATGTCATGTCTGAAGGTAGTCTCTCTGGATGCAATGCAGCCATTTTGCCAGGAGGTAAATGGGAGAAGCATCTTTAAATTACTAAATTACCGAGGTATGTATATTTGCACGTGCACAATATACGTCCATGTTAACAACCGAATCTTAAAGCATATATTTTGTTTTGTATGCCTAAGGCCAATTTAATAAACGTAGATATGTTACTTTTGATAATTCACACAATTTGTTTTATGTTGGTTTCGTACCAAATATATATTTGTGTACTATACATGACATTCCTGTAATGTATAAATCATAATATTGCCGACTGAATTGCTCAAAGAAATACAATATCATGTGAAAATTACGTGAACATTTGTCACAAAACACACACATTGTAAATTCATGCACAATATTCATGTTTCACAAATCATATAAATCATACGGAGTATATCGCAAAAAAATATTAGAAGTTCAGAAACATACATATTCTAAATTACATTATATATATATATATATATATATATATATATATATATATATATATATATATATATATATATATATATATGATTCTTATAGATTTATATGGATACAAAAGTGAAAATATGTGTTTCCGTTGTGAAGCGCTGAATGCTGCAGGGTTAAAGCTAATAATTATGAATGTAAACTGGCTGACTTGTCTCCAGTCAGGAAAAATCACTTCACATTATAAGCACATTATGTTCCAGGCAATACCACACAGTGATTCCCTACTCATGATGTGAGTTAATTCACTTAATATGTCTTTAATGGGGAGCGGCTTTTCTTTGTATAAAATGGTTTCCACACTGACCATTATCTGAAATCAAGCCTAATGACGGCTCCGGTTTATGATAATGACCATTATCACACAGACCACCATCATGTCTGCCAAATGATCAAATGATCTTGCATTTCTTACTTGCAGTCTGAATTCGTTAGTCATGTAAATTTAAGCCCTTGATGAAGCTAGCCCCCCGTTTCTTCTCACACCCTCCTGTATAATATTAGGCATCTGATGCGTTTGCTGCTGTTGTTCAGACCTTATATTGAACTACGGCTGCTTTTGAAGTTGATAACAACATATAAGATATCATCTTTGCCCTCATCACCCTTAATGGGCTCAACAAACGATAATAATAATGATAAAACATGCAGGAATCTCATAGTCACCTTAGTTACCACAGTCATCGGCTTCAGCATGAAAAGGTGACTGTGAGGCAATAATAACAATTTGTAATAACACACACTAGCTCTTGGTTTCTGATGCCACATGGATCCTTTGAAGTGCAGACTGTTGATTACTGTAAATGAGAGCTGTTTCAGGGTGGATTGTGGGTAATTATATGCAGTGCACCCCAGGGAGCAGTGCTAGGACCCAGGGGACAACGGTTCCACAGGAGAGTGAAGCACAGACAGAGCAACACATGCTGGGCCACCGATTCCCAGCATGAAACAAGTCAACAGGCCTGTCTTTTATTTCTAATGTCTGTGATTTACATGAAAGAACCACTGTCACCCAACCGCAACAGTGTGTTGTATACCGCAGTTTGATTGACAGCATTTCATATTTCACATGTCCCTGCACCCCTTACTCCCTCCCTGAACAACTTGATGATGATTGCAGAATTATAACATAGAGCATATTGCTGGCGTAGTTACTGTGTGAAATGTGACTCCTCTATATATATCTAGCATGTCATATGGATGGCCATTTTTGTCTGTGACAATATGGCAAATGTAAAATGTAACATCAATAATTAACAGTTAGAGTACATTTAAATCAAGAACGTCAGGAGAAAAAAAGGCGCTTTTTAAGTGCTTATAATATACAGTATTTATCAACAATGATAACTTCCTCCATGAAGACATATTTTACATCAGTATAAGTGTTTAACTATATTGTCATTCATTATCTGTTTTTACAACAGCATGACAACACGAGAGAGTTATAGTTGTTGTTGTATACTAAATGTGTATGTAAACATTTAAATAATTGTTTATATTGCACTATCATGTAGTTGTTAGGAGATATAAATAATGATATATGTGGTCATCCATAAGTGGCTGTTGTTGTATGAACAGAAAATGAATATCATTGTAAAACACATTTGAAATAAGGTAAACTATGTTTTAATAGATTAAGCTATAATTGTTGACAAATATAGTGTATTGATAAACTCAATTTGTCCATATTTCTGCTTACAACTACATTGTATGTTATAAACCACGTATTACATGTTTGTATATTGCATTATAAATGCTAAATAGGGGGGGTTATAGTCAACAATTATTCTAAGTACATATTTTCTAATTGTCCTTATCTATCACATATACATTGAAAATTGAATTCAAATTAGGATGCAATGTGAGGCAAAGTTTCCAATCATGCTGGGAGCCCCGCAATCTCTTTCTCTTCACTTGAGCTCATTTCTCCACTAATGACTTTGCCCTCTGATGCAAGCCAAGGGATCATCAAAGGTCCTTGAAACAAAAAGGGAAATATAGCAATTACTGGGACTTTCATCGGCAAGAAAGAGATTAAAAACCCTGTGGTTGTATAAGCACCCAAGAAGCAAACCGAGATCTGTTTCACTATTAAATGTATATTCAAGCACTTTGCTGCAGACGTTATTCATCATCAACGTGCTCTTCCTTTCACCATCTTCATTCATTTTTTTCTCCATGCATGATAATAGAATCAAATGTATTATGTATTACTAATCACATGATAAAGGCCTGTGGTGCTAGTAAAGCATGTAGATTCCAAAATGCTGTGCATGTACAAGAAAAGTCATTGCCTTTTTAACAGTGGCCTGAGGGAATGAAATTGTCCCTTAGCCTCCATAACCATTGACACAAAAGGTCCCCAAACAATTTCAAATTACTGCTTTATTTCTCTCTCTTATATAATCCACCCACATTATTAAATCTACCACCTTCTGGGACTTTACTGATACAATAATATTACAGTGCTAAGATGTTTACATTCGAGACTGCTAGCTTTCCTTGTTATAAACATGTATGCCCTGAGGACTTGTACAATATGTATGCATACTACTTGGCCTAAATGAGGCACAGGTCATTTTATTTTTAAGAGGGGTCAATATTACCTCAAGCAAGGGGCCAAGGCCAACAGCAGAACCTGACTGAGCAGAAAATGACTCCTGATACTCACAGATGAGATCTATTATACATTAAACATGCTTGTAAATATTCACTAGTCAGACCATTCAAATGGAAAATATGGTTTAGGTCAAAGGTCTATGAAAATGTTGTCTCCGGAGGAAGTCCCCCTAGAATAGAAGCAATGATGATAACAGGGAGAAACACCCATAGGGGACTAGGGAGAACATTAAGAGTTGTTTTACATGTTTGACTGTGGGACAGCGATGATACCAGGGAGATAAATGATGGGCACTTATCAGACTGGACTGACCTAGAGTTATGTACCGTGCCTAATGGAATGTAACACTCCCATCAATTACACGCAGTCAGGTTGAATTACAATGAATTAATGTCCAATAAAGTTTTCTAAATAAGTGTGTTCATGCATTTTATTAGCATAAAAGATAACAAATAATTTCGCGGCGCAAATATCAGGAATAATGCCAGAACAGGTCGGCTTTGTGTATTCAACAATACTTATTGAAATCTATGAATAGCAAAGCACCAGAGATAGAGAATGATACGTGGACGTCAGTTTTATTAGCGGTTTGTCTCGCTGACAGGATCACATGGCTCGGAAATTATTTCATCATGTTCAAGTCCAACTGTGGGACTACGGTGTTATCTTCTATTTTTGTCTCTCTCGGCCGTATATTTCAGAGACCAGGAACAATGTAGTCTGACAGACATATTCTTTATGAGGGGCTCGTGGCCTCTCTAATTTGACACAGTTGTCAGAGATAAAGCTCCTTAGAGAGTGTGGCCATGCTCTGGGTAAGAATGGGGATTAAATTAACACCCCCACCTTCACATCCTCTGACCCCAATACTGGAGAATAAAACATACATGGTGACTCACTTCAACACCCCACATCTCCCTTCCAACTTCATCTCTGACGGTTTGAATTTATTGCGAAATAAAACAATAATGCACCGCTCAGCCTCTTCATGGGGGAATCTTTATTTCCAGACAGTTCTTAAAATTAACCCAAAAAAAATGAATGTAATTAAATAAAAATACAAAGATAATTTTGACAACTTCGATACAATTGGATTGTTATATTTAGAAGCTATCTTGTTCATCAACAAGCATCTTTACTGTAAATGTGGCCGGCGAGAGTAAAATGACACCCCCAACAGCTTGCACAGTGTAACAATACACTCCCTCTCCTTGGTAGTTTCCTATCAAATGACCCGAGCACGTAAAATCAAATCAACACTGGAATGGATCATATCAAATTCTAATGAAAACATAATGTGCTCTTAAAATGTGTGTTGGCCCGGCAGCCAGTCATCCAGAGAGTCTCCCCCAGATGACGTGATGAATAGGGAACACTGATGGAATATGCATCAAAGTCGAGCTCATGATTTATGTAATAGCAGTCACTTGGACACTGATTAGCTGCTCTGTCAAGCGTGTAATACGAGAGGCACAACCCCTGGTTTATCAGTCATTTATCTGAAGTGCGTCCTGATATTATCACTGGATCCTAATGTCATCATTATGCCGCACAGCATGTGCGGGCCAGTGTGTCATGGTGCCGGCGACACTGCCTGTCAGGAGTTCAAGCCTCTTCATTTGCAAAGTGCTCAGACATTCATAGCACTATGTCAACAGTAAAATAGAGGAGCCGCATCATATCAGAGATGGAGGGACAGAGGCACACAGGCACACTAAATAAGTGGGCACTAGAGGGTACAGAGAAATTTTGTCACGTCTTTGTGATTGCGGCATTGCTTATGTGATGATCAGGCTAATTCTTTTGAGAGGAGTGGAATAACAAAGTGTCAAAGTAAAAAGAAGAAAATAACAGGTTACCTTTTTCCATGCCTGCTTCGTGGTTTGATTTAGAGGAACAGACATAACATCTACTGTACACTGGGTATTCACAATGAGAACACCCAGACCTCCTCGATGTGCAATGTGAGGCCCACAGAGCCATTTATCCTGATTAAAATGCACACTCACACACGCCGCTGTGTGAGAGGATGGCGGTTGTTCAGTCTGTCAGGACTTTCCTGCTCTCCTAGAGAATATCTGATATCATAAATGACTTCAACTCCTCCCACGCCAACATGAGAGTGAGATTGCAAACACAGGAAAAGAGAGCAAGAGACAGACAGGCAGTATATGACTGAGCTATGACAATCATACGTTACCGGATGGACAAAACTGCTAATAAACAAGTTGTGTCATTTTGACCAAAAGGTTATGCTTGTTATTCTCACAAACATCTGGTGCTGTACACTAAAAGGAAGCCGTGCAACATATAAGTCTATCAACACCTCACACAAACAGAAATAGTGAGGGAAACTGAACAGGAAAAAGAGCTCTTTGAGTCTCAAACAAAAGATATCAGCCCGGCTGCCAACACAGACAGGGCACCACACCTTGGCAATGATGCCGCTCACAATCAAAGGAACAGTCGTCATCAGCGCAGCAGTGTTTTTAAAGGATATCTTAAAAAGATTAAAAATATGTGTCATTATGGAAAACAATTGAGGCTGGAACCTTTCGTATACCAGGTTGTTATGCCACTCACACGCACGTCAGGCTATTTATTTCCATGCCTAAGTATTTCCTGTTTTTAAAAATAAATTATTTGCACACATCAAAATAAATATACATGACTGTACAAACAAAATATAAAATGTGCAAAACAGCTTTCATGTGCCAGCAGTAATTAAAAGGAATTCACAATAAATATAGCATGACAAAAAGCCAGAGTTGTCTTTAAATAATATTTACATTTGCACATTTTTAACTTTTTTTCTTCACTAAATGATATAAAGCAAATGCAGAAACTTCCACTGTGACTGCCACATACGCTAATTGTCTGGCCACTGAATGCAGCATTAAAATGATTTCAAACAGTATGGCTCAGAAGATCCAGCAGAGGGGGCTGCTTACTGCAATCATATGCTGATTAATTGAGCTTGATTCTCCCCATGCTGCGAACATAAGTTGTCCCACACTGTAGGCTACATGTTGGTATGTGGGTAAAGGTTACAAGGCTTTATCGAAGTCACCTTTTACCACAGGTAGCCCTTCACACCATTTTTGATGAACATTAAGAAAACAGTGATTTTCTGATTACGCCTCTTCAAGCCTATATCAAACTAGGTTATGTTCATTTTTATTAATCGTGCATGTTTCTCTCTAATTAGCTAATGAGAGACAAAAAGCAGGTTTAGAGCAGGAAAATGCAAATGACTCTTAGAAAATAGCACAAAAAAGTAAATGGCAAGGCTGAGAATCATCCTTCATTGAAATGTCAGAGATAAATGGCTCAAATGTCACATCAATTAAAACGGGGGACAGTTAGTAGTTCATTAAAGAGAGAGCCATATTGCACCGTCGGGTACCGTTGCCAACCCTTACTATCTGGGGCAGACTGGCAGCGGGTCCAGATGGCACGGAAATCCTCACAGATTTCAAAATGGTCTCTGCAGGGGTGGCGTTTTCTCCCCCGCTCCCACCCTCACCGCTGAGATGGGGTGTGGGCCACAGGCCCACGCCGGCCTACACATTCCAAACGGAGGCATGCAGAGAGCTGAAGGCACCAAAAAAAATAAAAAAAATAATAGTAAAACAAAGCAGCAGAGGACAACAGACACTTTTAAACAATACATGACTGATGCCACACACTTGGTCATAATGACTGAAATATATGCTTCAGTTAAATCTATGACTGCTCCAGGCAACATAAGGCAACTTAAAACCGCATAAAACTCAAATAAAAGAATGCTGCCCCATGTGTTGTTCATAATAACACCGTGACTTTATTAGTCGGTAGCCAAATATTATTGGTTGATAGCATCACATCAGTGTTTTTTTTTATCCACAAACGTTATGCTTGGGACCCTGAATACCTCACTGTCACTGGAGATACAGAATTGGATAAATGTCTCAGCATTAAGAGGAGAGATAACAGTGTTTGACATTAATGTTCAAAATATTTTTTCCCCTGCTGTAAAAAAAAATATCAAGCAAATCAAATATCTAAATCACTACCATTTCTAGTCTTCTGTGTACTGAGGCCCCTGAAGGACCCCAAATCCCAGCTTGAGACCTATAAGACAAGCCTTCCGTGTCTGTCCCTGGCAGGAGGCGGGGCGGAGACTTTATATCGGCCAATTACAGCGCAATGGTTGACTTTGGCCTCTTATGATTGGCCGACTCGACCACGCAGTCTGCAGAAACAGGAAGAGACTTTCTCCTACGTTTGTTTTGCAGATGGAATAGACGCGGACACCACACGGATGCAAAAGGCTTCGTTGTAAGCTACAGAGTTAATTTACACGGTCACCATTAGTTTAACAAAGCCTGACACAATCTGCAGTCCAATTGTTATCCGTATACCCTCATGCTATTGAGCGTTATTCTTTGAGTAAGTTCGTGCCTTCAGTTACGAACCTCCGTCCATCTTTTCGACATTTGAAATTCGCACTTAATTTTAAAAGATATATTTCCCCTAGTTTTATGACACTTCACTCAAATAATTGCACACGGGCTTTTGCCCAAGTTTTCGGCATTAATTTCCTTACATTTGAATTCCTTACAATGAGCACACGTGTTGCTTTTCCGCAGCCACAGCTCGCTTTCTACTCAATTAGGTTTGACCAGGAACTAGTGTGATGAGAAACGAGTCAAATGATGGACGAGCACGAGGGTGCTGCCAGTGATTTTTAACAACACAAGCTGCTTATTGTTTGTTGTTCCTCACCGTGAAGCGCTGGGTAAACACCCTAACATGCAAGTAGTCACTTAGACCAGTGTACTGCACCGAAAACGGCACAAAACATGATAGCGCTATTTTTAATCAGCATAGACTATTAGCCACGGCCATTATTGCCGAAGTCCATTATTCTATCTATGAGTCTATTACCAGCTTGCTAAATGGCAGCCAGTGTGTTCAGCGCTTATCCAAAGTGCACTGTACCATTGTTTGGCTCAGAAAATTCTCGCCTTTATTGTCAGTTCAGGCAAACCCCCGATGAATACAGTGAGAGCTGCAGGAGTAGAAACAAGAAAGTTGAAGCAGACGCATTTGTGATCGCATACCATGACAGATGTGGTGGTGTTGGTGGGGTGTGTATGTGAAGAGGGGGCAACACAGTCTAAATGAAACTGTAAATGCATGACTACTTTTTATCACATAACCTTTGTTTAATCTAAAAAAATATATATACTCCTATATCTATTCTTAAATTAGAAGTACATGCTGCATTGAGCAGTGCAGCTTTTCTTTGTTGTATTTATTGTGCCTTGGGCGTTGCAACTAAGATTATTTGAATTATAGATTGCTCTATAAAATATCAGAGGAAAGTTTTAAATGACTTCACAATTCCTCAAGGTGACACTTATTTTATCTAACAGCCGCAGACTCTCACTTTGCTATCGCACAAGACAAAGAAAAGCAACAATTCATCACCTTTGAGAAGCTGCACCTCAGAAATGTTTAGTATTTTATTTTTTTTACTAGAATAAATGAATATAATGATGAATTGATTATGAGAATAGTTGCCAGCTTGTGATTAATCGGTTAATTATCATCTAGTTTGTTTTTTGTTGCTTGATTAAGTAACTAGTCTACAATACTGCATCTAGTTTAAAGTACATTTTGAAACTGTATTTATTATCTGGGTACAGCCTCTCAAATTTGAGGATTTTAGACTTTTTAATCTTTAGTAAATTGTAGACTAAATATCTTTCGGTCTTGGACTGCTAGTCGGACAAAACGACACTTGTAAAAATCATCACCGTGGATGCTTATAAATGTGTGATGGACATTGTTCTCTATTAAACTATATTGACATTTTATAGATTAAAGTTTATTAATCAAGAAAATTATCAGCAGGATAATGGATAATAAAAATAATCATTAGTTGCGGCACATCACACAGTAAACATGTGAGTTGAGATATATGGATGTGAATAACATGGACTATTAAAAATGAAAAAGACAGAGAGAGATATTGTATTTGTACCCTTTAGACACTTTTTAGATCAAGGTTCCTGGAAGGAAAGGTTTCCTTGGTTGAAACTCTTACAATCAATGTGACCTTTATTTATTATAACCCCCATCTCTCAAAAACTCACATATAACATAGTCAATCATCTCTCCTTCCCTCAAAGTAAAAATAAAAAAGGAACTGCTGTCTGGTTATTGCCAGTATCCATCTCAGTCGTCAGAAAAGCTGCACGTTTTTGCTGTTGTTAAGGGCTGGAAACCAGAATCCCATCGGAGTTGCACCCTGAGGAACAAATTTAATGCTAGAAAAACATCCCGACCATCAACCAAAAATGACGGATTGAAAATAATGTCGAGCTATCTTGGGAATCCCCCACCAGACAAGGGAACAGACTGCATTGTTTTTCTCATTTATGTGATATATAGAACCGAAAGAGGGGAAAAAATGGGCGATTTATTGGTTAGATAGGCGTATTCTTTTCCATGCACAAAAGAAATATTGGATAGTAATGTTGGGATCAAGTCACATCATGACATTGTTTGGAGGCTAGGTGTTCAAATATGTAAGTCATCATCCGTTGGTGGCCTGCTAGTTTTTCAATAGATCATTCAATGCAAATATGTGTGGGAAATTGTGAAAGTTGCCACATGAATATGTCAATGAACGGAGTGTAATTTGTGCTTCCTTAGCAGGGCAGCGAGATGAAGAAGCAGAGGGAGAGCCAGTGCACTCAGAAGACCATCTCATTGCTGAGCCCCCTGGGGACGATCCAAGTCAGTGGATGTGAGAATGGTGTGCACACCATCCAGATCCTAATGGATGTCGCACCTGCTGAAAGGTACTGTACAACAGCCGGGCTGGTGACGTGATAAACAAAGGTGTGAAATTTACAGGCGGACAGAATCCACTCCTGTGATGGAGTGCCACCATTCCTCATTGGAAGCAGGGCATTTTTGTAGATCCCACAAGAAATATCCTGGAGAAAGTTGGGCAAATATGAGCAGGCACTAGAAATATGAGGGGCACTAGAATACAGTTGGGCTTGAAATTAGATTTCTGATGGCATGTGGTTGTGATTCTTCCTGCAGTATATTTGAAATTTCTGAAAAATAACTCGTTTATTACCCACAAGGGAGTTGATTATAGCTGATGTCTGTAGGGTCAGCAAAGGCCATTGGGAGCATGGACTGTTGGCTCCTGTTTATTTATGTTCCCTCCAAGTTGTATGCAGTAGTTCCGAGTGTCAACCGGCACTCAGAAATGTAATATGTGATTGCATTTCATGCCCTGCCCATCCCTCAAAATTGTTAGAATGTTGCCAGTCTTACTGGAGCGATTGAAACTGATTAAACTCGGCGTTAATAAGTACTTATTCCTGAATGTTACAGGTCCACATCCTACATCTCAGATTAGTTTTGATTAGATTGAAATTAAATATCCATGTATCGCAGATTCACATTTGATCAACTTGAATGGTTTGGGAAATTAAACCATTTTCAAATGCACCCAGATAGGAAGTTAGGAAGAAAATGTATGTTCAAATTCTAATTTATGGAAACCCATTAATGACCTTGTATATTATACCTCAACATGTGTTTCCTTCCTGACTGTCTGCTATTTCCTAAAATTCATCAAGCAGTAAAAACATTCCACTTGTTGTTAATGAGTTGAAGTGAGAAAATTAATAATATGGAATTTTGATTATGGAAGATGTCCTGTAACCATGCGCAAGCACCTTTCTCCGTCTCCTTGTGAACAGGGTTTAATTTGTGTGTTCAGGTTCAGTAGGAATATGCAAATGAATTTAATGATTCGCATCACTAGATCATTTCTCAGTTTAATATCATTTGCTATGTCGGTCATAAGTGATGCTTCGATCACATCGCTGTCTGTACGTTCTCAAAGGTGTAAGCGAGAAATCATTAAACTAAATGTTTAGATTTTATCTCGACCAGTTGAATACGATTCTTTTGTCATAGGACAGGGGGACTAGAGCCACCTCAGATATATGGTGTAACACAATGTAAACAGGCATTAAGGGAGGCAAGATAAAGTGACAAAATATAGGCTTATCTTTGCAACCGGCTTTACATGTAGATCTCACAAAAGCCTGCCTGTAGCATTAATAGTTCAAATCAGCCATTTCCATTGATTTATTTATGACATACTAAACAAGGCTCTCTCCAGCTTTGGATGTGGTGTGGTACAGGCTTAGGAAGTCAGTGTGATAAATGATCTCTAAGAGCATATTTTGGATAAGGGAAATAGATAACATCTATGCATAACATAAAGTAAAACCTACAGAAGTATATTTGTGAGCGAGTCACAGCTTTGCCGGCTTATGCAACTCTGTTTGCTTTCTATGTTTGTTTTTTTGTAGAATTCACCATATTGGTTGGTGTTGAACAGCCGGTGCAGCAACAAAAGCATATGTGGCATTGATAGATAGTTATTGATAAATGCCATTATAGCTACATAAACGCCCTTGAAGTATTGCTTACGCACCATGACCGTCAGCTCTTTCTAATAGAAACGTCTCAAGCCCCTTTTGCTTCCTAACTGATCTTAGGAACATTTCCTAAAATCAACCTCCTCTGCCAGTCTAACGACAGCCCTGAAGGCACCATCAGATGAACAAATTCATTACATCTCAACAACCCCTGTTGGGGCCCTACGCACCAGCCTCCCTGTTAACCAGCTTTCCCCCCTTTTAGTTTTTAGCATCGCCTCAGCGTTCACAAAGAAATGATACGCATTTTGTTTACAGGAGATTACTATTATCTGAAATATGATGCTTCTTGCCTCTTTCACACAGAGCACAGACACATAATACAGAGGAAATCATAGAGTACTTTTTTATTAGGGTGAAAAATGAAAAAAGGGCTGGACTCCTGCCCCGAGACATTTTGTGAGCATATTATTTTACAATGCTTTGATCAATTTGTCTGTCAAGCTGGCTGAGATGTGGGGGAGCAGGGAAAAAGCAATTTAGCTTGTGAGGTCCTCAATAGAAATGTACTACAGGAGCCTGTGTATGACATGTTGCATTAGAACCTGAGTAGCCTTTATTGCCTGATAATGTCGCGAGGCAATGCTGATATCAATCACACTTTAACAGCCAGTATGATGTGTTTTATGAAAAGAAGAAAAAAAAAATAATGCATGAAGCATTTCTTGGAAAATAATTGATTTAATTCTGAGCGGAGGGAGTTCTACTTTTAACAACATAAAAAAAAAAATACAGGCACAAAATGTGCTAGAAGCTAAAAATTGTTAAGAACAAGCTCTTTGCATATGCTCCTATAGAAAATTGTAATTAATTTTACACGGATAAACATTCTCATTCTCAGTCTCATTTGCATATAGATATAAACAATATATTTGTGCATCTGAATTCCCAGCACACATGAGTCACGTGGTCTGCCTAAAATCCTAAGTGGCTAAAACCAAAAATTATCCATTATACTTCCCAGACCATAAATCCCCCTTTTTTTTTCTCTGACACAAAGCCTTATAAATCTGTGTCTGATTTTTCACATTGCACATTGTTTTTAGTTAATGATTTTCATCTGTTTGTTGTTGCTGTGATAGTGGGGAAATGCACCATATGCTCCGGCAAAAGACAAATGATTAGCAAATGAAATTCTGGACAGCTGTCTGACTGAAAGCGTTTGGTTGATAGCATTCTGCTACCATAATTAGCTTAAGCTTTGGGTTAATTAACTTTCTACCTGGATATGCATAATAATAGCATTCTGGAGAAAGCCAAGCAGCTTCCAGTATATCAGCAGCAAAGGCAGGCGTTTTATTTTGTATTTCGGCTGCATATTTCAATTTCAAGAGGCGATTTAGCTCGGGAGCATCGTCAAATATTGTAGATTTTACTCCCCAAGCAAGATAATTCTGAAACAATAGAAGTGTATTATGTGGCAGAAATGCCATTTCTGAATGTAATTAAAGCGGATGAAAGCAATCACCAATTTTTAAACGCTTTTGTCTAGCACGAGGCCTACTTGTAAAAAAATACCCATCAAGAGGAGAAAAGAGGCACGAGAACCCCCAAGTCCTTATATAAGAGGCCTTTGAGACTGAAGTGAAGTACAACAGTAATTAGTCTTTTGTATGAATTTTGCCGGCCATGCTCATGATTAGTTAAGCATATGAGAGGACTGCAGGACTGCATTGGTCTTAAGGAGGAGGGTGTTAAAGTCTATTTATCACCAGTTATCCTCACAGCTTTCCATTATCACTGACAACACTGGATGGGGCCTGAGAACAGCCTAATTGTTCTGAGGTGGAGTGTTTTTGTGTCAAACCCGTCACCTCAGTCACATTGGCATTCATAAGCAGCCAGACATTTTCCATCTATCTAGCCCTAATACCCAAGCTGTCACAACAGCTTTTACACACTACCAACGCTAGTGTGAAATATCTGAGGTGATGCATTTATCGTTTTTCTCACACTCATGTAGTGTTGTGAATCAATGTCCTGGTTCACACTGAATAGCTTTATGGTAAATGTGTTCCCTGTTTGGGGCCTGTTTACATGATGTGCTCACACACCGGGAACCGTATCAACAACTTATTATTTTTTTTCCTCTATAATTTCTTTCCCCTCCTCTCCGGCTCTCTTTTTCTCTCTCTCGTATTTAGTTTGACACATGATTTTAATTAATTTAAATGATAATTTTGCTACATACGAGGCTGTGTGCTAAATAAACTGCTTGCATTTGTAACTAAAATGCGTTGTCATACAAACAGTGATCTGCTGAGATATTGAATGAAATCATCAATAAAGCAAGAGGGAGACTTTTTGACGTAGTCCCTTTAGAAATGGTATGAATAATTTATTGCGTAATGATATTCAGATCATTTCTGTTCTATTTTTTTACTGCGGCCTTAGAATATTGTTTTGCATGTTGTGAAGTGTAGTACTCAGCTGCGTATTCATTAAGGTGCTGCTCCCACTGGCCCTTGGACCCATCTGTGCTCTACGTTTATGCCTCGATCTCTTGGGACCGTCCCAATCAGGCTGCATGTGCCATTTCCTGTGTAAACCAACACCTGTGTAACACACTACCTGTAAACCGCCGCACGCAGACGAGGCACTGACATTCACTCAGATGAAAATCTGCAAATGTTGTGGTTTCTAAAGCAGATCCTCCAGGGTGAGGACGGGAGCCGAGCAAGAGAGTTACCCTTCACTGTAGAGATGCAGCTAAAAGCAGCGCCTGCTGTTTTTTATTTTTTCCCTGCTGTCGACCGGGAAGTTTTTCCCGGCACGAGGGTTGCGCTGGTTTGTTTTAGAACTTGATTGGATTCTATATCTGCAACATGCAGAAGTGTACAGTCTGTGACATACTGAGGCAATATGCAGAGAGATGATTCCGCTCTGACATCTTGGAGAGGAGTACGAGTCAATTATGCCCAAGTGTTGTTCTTGCTTATCTTCCTGCGGCACCAAACAAGGATTTAGTCAAGGATTTAGGGGTGAGGGGGCGGTGGTGGGGATCATGGTAAGCGGTTCACAACAAAACACTCAAAACTCCTGGGAGCGGGCACTGATTTAAAAATAAATTACAGAAGACGAAGCGCTAACACTCAAGGGCCCTCAGCAGTGCTGGCGTACACAGGTGAAGATTAGCCTCCTCACTAATCAGAGGAACAAGGCAGTAATTTGCTCTGAACACAGACAGTAATTAGGACTTGGTGACACTGGATTCCCATAATGCCTTTGTGCTTGACGTGGTCAAATTTTGACAGAGGCTATCCATGCAGGGTCACTGTCCCTCCAGTCTCTCGGCCCTCTTCAGTTGAGGCTCTAAAAGGTCCCTGCAGTTACAGGGGATCCCTAATGTACTTTATGCCTCCCTCACTGGCTCCTTACCATTCGGGTAATTGGAATCTCTTACTATGGCACTTGAGAATAGAGGCTAAAAACACTATTTGAAACTGCTCAGTAGTCTGTTGTAGATAAACATTGCTGCGTCGGGGTGTGTGGATACACTACATAATGGAGTAAGAGTTAAGGCTCTGGTAATACATGCCTTCACTGACTCCTGTGGCTAGCCAGTTGGGAGAAGACCTAATTGTTGTGTGCTTTGTTGCCTACTCTGCAGTATTTTACCACCACCTTTATGTATTGGATTGAGTGTTGCGGCCTCTTCGGCGGACATTCGCTAATAAGAGTGGTTGGATATCTAGAGAGCAGTTTATCCGGCCGAGTTGTTTTTATTTTGAAACGGCAGAGCACAAACCGTGCGCCCCCACAGTAGAATAGGAAGCATTCCTTACAGCTTACCACTCCAAAAGCTCTCCACTTTAGTGCTGCAGTAGTCAGATAGGCATCTGAATGATCTTCAAATGGTTGAACGAGCCGCATTGAGCAAGTGGCTTACAATTGTATCACAGCCTTTGGCTCAGAGACCATCAGGAGCTTGACATTCATAGAGACATGCTATATTTTTTTCCCTTTTTAGACAGTCATTTTAGGCTTTTTTCATGCTCTCTTGAGTCTTTGACGTCTCTGAGTTAAGTATCTGCAGCTATAAGGCCGAGGAAAATATTGGACTGCTCTTGGCCTTTTCTATTTCATCCTCTGACCCGCCATGTTACCCATGATCGGTGAAGGAGAACTCTGGCAGGCTGTGTCAAAAGTGACAGCCGATCGAGTCAGGATGAGCGCCATCACGCTTCACAGGATGGAGGCATGAGTTCTGAGTTTTTCCCCTTTTTGTGCAATATACCATTACACCCTTCGCCAGATTCCTTTCAATTAGATCCTGTGGTTAACCTGTTTCATTCTTACGTCTGCAGCTGATAGAAAAAGTCTTAGTGAAGTCTTGTGCAACTACAGATACAGAATATGCCAAAGGAAATTGACAAATTTAATATCAGCGCTTCTTTTTTTTTTGGTTCCTTTGTCTCCTTTGATTGTTTCCTCTAGGATGAATGAAATAACCTCCAACATTATATAAATGCTCAATTCATTCTTTATATTAGAGTTGGAAAATAGGTAGAACTCCAAATGACTCCCACTTTACGCAGCAATGATTTATGGTAATTGGAAATTGATTGTGACAGGAGCACAATATTAGACGTTTTCTCAAATCACAATCTTCTATCAAGGGAAATATTCTTTTTAGTGCAGCCGATCCTGGCTAGTTTGGAATTAGTTTCTTATTTCCTTACCTGTTATGAAATAGTAAACGCCTGAAGGACATTGAAAAAAAATATGATTTGAACTAGTCAAAAGATAATAAATAACAATTTAGCTTTAACCAAATTTGAACGGTTATTTACAGTTAATGAATACTGTTTATGATCACCACTAATTGTAATGATTGTGTTTTAGACAGAATGGCAAGTACTTTAAAACAATATAAAGATTGCTTTGCTTTTTGAGAGTTTCTTTGTAATAAGCCCAACATTTATCACACATCTCTAATCTCTCATTTGAGGGGCCGAGTTTCTAATGTGCCAGTCCGGACACTCTAAAGATCATATGATGCTGCTTGATTTGTAATTCAGTGAAGCGACTGGAAATGTTGCCAGCGCAGGAGCTACATCTCCACTGCCCACATGCTCTTTAAAAACAATCCCCCACTGCACCTAGAGGTGACAGACTTCAGCTCGACTGATGTTGTTCCACTTTTATTTATTTATTTTGGTGTTGTTTACCGGCCATAGCATGTACTGCATTGCATTAACTTTTACTACTGTCAATGTTGTATCACTCAAAACACCTTTGAAGCCGGCACATCCATAACGGAGGGCTGAGGGGAGAAGAAAATTAGCCACGGTGACAAGTCTGAAGTGTGAGCTGGAGGTCAAAGGTGCCAAGCCTTAAGCAAAGGTGCTCTAGCCTTTGTCCGGTAGATTGTAAGGGCCTGCGGGTCCAACAGGAACATTTCCACACACAATATCCCCGAGCTGTCAGTGTGCAGCGGCTGGAACATCCTCTCAGAGAGAAAGAAGGGCTGTGGTGGGGTAGAGGTGGTGGTGGTGGTGGTGGGAGGAAGAGGAGGAGGTGCACTGGTGGTGGAAGGAGAGAGGGAGGTGGGGTGGGGGGGTTAGAGAGGGAACAGTGGCCTGAAGAACCTTGCAGAGAGAAAGAGAGGTGGGGGGATGGTGGGTGTGTTTGGGGGTGTAGGTGGTGGGGAGCCAAAAGAGCTGGAGTGGGAGGATAGAGAAATAGAGAGGGGGAAATGAGGAGGGAGAGCATGGGGGAGGGAGGGAGGGAGGGGAGGGATAGAAAGGAGAGACAATGACAAGTAGGGGCTGGCTGGGCACTCACCCATGCCGACAGAGATTGCCATGAGCCATGGCCATTGTTTGAGCGGGTCTCAGCACAGGACCCGCTGGTGGGTTTGCAAGTTTTCGCCACTCAACTATAAACTGCTGTGTGGTTTATTTAGAAATGAGAGTATTTACACCTTTTACTGTATTTACACCCACTGTTAAACGGCACCCAGGAGATTTTCATCACACAGCCACAAACTAGCAGGCAGAGCGGTTCCCTTAAAACTGACCTGCTCACTCATAACACTCCAGTAAACCTCAGTTTCACATGTCCAATATAAAACGTTGCTCAAACTGTGACCTGCAGAAGTGTAAAAACACTTTAGGGCCGTGTTGTTACGGCGGGCAGGAGAGAGACGGTCTGTGTGTTTAACAAAGTAAATGTCTATTATTAATACCATACAGGATAAGCCAATTTTGAAAAAAGGGGCACTTAAATGGTGATATTATTTATTTATAAGTCCTGTACACCAGTTAATGGAATTGGCGGCCTGCTTTAGATCCACAACACAGCTTGAGGTCCACTTTGCAGTAATGCACATGCTAAGAGAGGACCTTCCCAGTAGGGTCTTTAAGTGTCAAATATGGGTCAGTCTGCTTGCATTGACCTGGGGGGGGTGGTCAGCAGCGGAGAGAAATTCAGCTGTTAAGTGATGCCAACTCAACCATCGGCAAATTCCTCCAAGCATCTACTCATGCTAAGATGCACGTCCAAGTGTAGTGCTTTGCTGGCCAGCACCGCTCTGGCCAAAAAAAATCCATTTATTCTTGTCATGAACTATAAACTAGACCCAAGCAGAGATGAAACTGTTGTTAATGCTGTGTTCTTAACTTCTTTCCATAAGAGCTGCAAGACTTTTGGAAACTTTTTTTCTTTTTTCTTTTTGAATTCAGAAAGTGGTTCTGCTTCCTTAAAGTTGTTTGAAATAAACTGTTAGCGCCGTTCCCTATGACCCGACAACGTTTCCTTTCATGCTCTATCATTATGCACTTCATATGAATATATATCTACCGTACCAAATGCCTGGATTACTGTCTTTTATATTTTCTGGAGTTTTCTGTCTTTCACAGGTCTGATATTTGTCACAGCCCGCTGACAGGAGCAACGCCGAAATGTGGAACTTTAGATTTTAAACACGTCTTGATTACCCAAATTTAGTTTCACTCTACAAATGATGCCATCTTGCATCTGTGTCACCCCTGGCATGTTATTACACTCTTGCGACATATTTTAGCACTATTCAACCAAGAACTGGGTATTATGATTGCTCCTCTGATCCCTAACTCAACTCCCTATCCTGCCTCGTATCCCTCGCAGGAGCAGTGAGGCCCCCCTGAGCTGTGTGGTCAACGATAGCCTGGCAGAAATGAGCCCCGAGTTGCAGCGCTGCGTTGAATGGCTCCAGGCGTACTTCAGTGAGCCGCAGACCACTGGGAGTCTCCCGCTCCCTGCCTTTCACCACCCCGCCCTGCAAGGAGGTCTGTCATGGATAAATATTTGCAGAGCCATGACTGGGATCAGGCTTTCACTCTTAATTGTCAGTTACATCACTTACACTCACTGGCTCACTGTGTTATAATGAAGTATTTTATGGCTGAGAGAGAGAGAGAGAGGGAGCGGAGGAAAAGCGAGCGAGCGAGTGGGTGAGCGAGAGGAGAGAGAACAGAACACAGAGCTGTAACTTGGTTCAGTAATCTGTGGCAGCTCTTACCACGCGTGTTAGTCTTGGCAAGCTTTTCTATGATTCTTGGCACATTCTTTGAAACTGATCGAATTCCACTCTTGACATTTTTAGACAGGAAGCTTCTTTTTTTTTTTTTCAATGACAACATGTGAATGGTAGTAAAGTTTGAATGAGCTTATTGTTGGCTTGACCAGTCACCTAGGACGAGTAAAATGGAAGCACCCCGAAAAATGGACAATTAGTGTCCTTTCAACTGGTAGTTGTGACTGCAGAGTGAATGATTGAGGGCGCCGAAGAAAAAAAATGAGGATTTAATTATCCCTGGCGCTTTTGTTTCGAGGAAACAAACAATTCTCGCAGCCTGACAACTCACTTTTGAAATCGCAAACTTATCGCACTCGTGCCGTTTTTTGAAACAATTACTGGCTATTTCTTTGTCACACTTTAAACGCTCATTGCATTTTAACCTAAAGATTTTTCAGAAGTGCTCATTTAGACCCAGAAGCACACCTACACAGGAGAGAAAAAATAGCTCTAATATATGCATTTACCAATTGTGCCTCTCTTCCCTTGCAATCAGGCCTTAGTTGCTCTCTAATTTCATGCAGATCTGCAGTGCTTGAGTGATGGCATTTTCAATGAGCAGGTACTCCATCGAGACCCTGTATACAGCTATGAGTCCCACGCTCCCGCAAAGGCAATGCAGAAATACATCAGGACCAATTACGATATCAACTTTCAGTGTGATTCCCTTCGCCACCAAGTGCTTGTGTACCAGCCCCAGGCTCTTTCAAATCACATCTCATCTGAAGTCTTTGGGGTTTTAATTAAATTTCAGGATAGATGGAATTCTTCATTAGTACCTGATCTGAATAGGTGATTGTGCTGTGTTCCACCTCGCTCCCTCGCCTGTTGTTTTGGGGCTCAGTAAATACAGGGTTTAGGCTCGGATTGCTCTCAGTAGTCGGAACCATAGGCCACGGCAGTATAAAAATGTTAAATGTGAGCATCAAGAGTATTCGTCTTTGGAGGGAGGAAAATAGAAGGTTTCTTTTTTTTCCTTTTTTTTTTTTTTCCCCTGCTTGTTAATTCACAAATATTAAGGATTCGTTTTGGCCTTACTGCTGTACAAATTCCTCCTCGATTTCGTCATGCAGCCGCTGCCTGCCTGCCTGCCTGGGAAAAAAATACAAGTTTAATCAGGTCATTACAATCTGTGACAACCAACTTTTGTTTGCTCAGTTATCTTGTGGGAGAACCTGAACGCGACAGCGCTCTCACAGCACTTGTCATGTAATATTGAGTTGTGACCTTCACTTGAAGTGTTGCCATGTTTATTTACACATTTCTGACAAAACAAGCCACTTTTCATATTAGCTGTCACGATATACCTGAGCAGCAGAGGTGACTTGAAAGGAGATGCAAGGTGCAGTTTTCTATACTGTCTGACTGATTGTCATGTGCAACATCACACGCAAGTTGGGTCGTTAGAGGTATAGAGGAATGGTGCGTGCGTGCGTGCGTGCGTGCGTGCGTGCGTGCGTGCGTGCGTGCGTGTGTGTGTGTGCGTGCGTGCGCGTGCGTGCACTCACATTTGCCCCCTCCGAAAACTGCAGACACCATCATGGGTTCTCAAAACGATGCATATTCTTATCTCATTAATTATACATCCATATGTAACAGACGAGAGGATCTTAGTCTCGGTAAGCGGCACAGGGAATATGCAGGGAGGGGGCCAGGAAAAAGGGGGGGAAGGGCGCTCTTCAAAGCCCAAATGACTGTGTTCCTGCAGGAGGCTGAACCTCCCCCTGTGCACAGCACAGGGCGAGATGAGACACTCACCAGGACTCGCCCCTGTGATGTGGAGAGGAATTAGGGAAATGAACGTTTTCAGAATATCGAATAATCAGAGAATCATCAGCACCCCGTCAGCCTTCAAAAGTATGGATCCCTCAAGACTCAAGAGACACTTTGACTGGGAGTCAAAGTCTTTCCTCCCATTAGACACAAAGGATAATGAGGGAGCTGCATTTCCACTATTGTCTTCGTATTGTCACAATCGTGTAAGAGGTGGCTGTCAGCTGAAAGTCATCTCCCCCAAATCTATCATTAGCCGGGCTGATGGAATTCACTTTATTTTCATTGTTTATTTCTTCTTTCAAATTGCTCTCATATACAAAATGATGAGGAAATCAATCATATATGCCAATACGTTCATAATCACTAGATCTGTTCGATTTTTACCGCGGGTCAGTCTGCCTCTGCCTCTGCAGTGGCCCTATCACCTGGCCTCATGGTAGGTAATGACCTGTGACATAATTATGGGATGTCTGTAAACATGTAAGTGCTACCTCTCAACTTTTATTTAAACAATTGACATCACTGCACCCCGATCTAAAGCGGGTCCTGACCCCAGACACACCGTATTAGGCTCTTTATGAAGTATGGGGCTCGGGGACTGCTCTCCTATCAGTGCTGGTCACCTCGAGTGACCCGCATGAAGTCTCTGTCACTAACACTGATGAGGGCAAAGTTCTTTAACCTCTGTGGCGGCAGATAAAAGCGCAGACACTCCAGAACTGTTGGAGATGTGAAACCTTCCAGAAAAAAAAAAAAAAAAAGGCTGCTCTGGATTTATAGAAGTATAAACGGCCCCGTTGCTTGTTGCTCGGAGGCGAAAGTGCTCCGCAGTGTCTGCTGGCTCGACACTGACTTTAGTTGTTTGTCAATAACGTTTGCATCAACGGGGATTTGTCATAGCACATAGTCTGGGCAAGTTGACATCTACCCACCGGTGACAGAGTGATATCAATATGTACCACGCACATCATGTGGCCAAATCTGAGCTTTATGAGGGAGAATAATGCATAAAAGAAATTTCAGGGGTGTATCTTATCCCCTCATAACATTAAGTCTGTCTGCGTAAGAGCCCGTCATCTCGTTGACAGCGTGATTATTACCTGAAAAATTATTAAACAGTACCTACGGGCCTTGTTCAAGACAAAGAACTCACAAGGGTGCGCATCAATCAAAAATATCCCCTTTAGGTTTTACACTTATTCCCCCCAGTTTAGGCAAATTGCCTTGTTCGCGTGGCTTTGTGTAGCGGAGAGTGACTATAAGGTAGCGAGGGAGCCTGGGGAGCAAAGGATGTTCACTCTGTAGAAGAGAGACAGGGGTGTGACATGTTTTCACACAATGCCAATTTAGAGGGATTTCTCATAGATCACTTGTCATGTGCTCTCTTAGACCATATAAATGAGAGAGAATGGGAGATCACTAATTGAATTTTTATGACTGAGTACATGTATGTACTTGAAGAATTTCACCCCCACTTGATAACGAGACTATTGTTCCCCATCTTGTTCTGTGCAAAAAAAAAAAAGTGTTGTTCACTTGCGACAGAAGCTCACTGCATCAATGTCTGAAGGTTCCGAGATGCTTCAAATACGTTTCCCTTTTCTTTCTTTTTTCCAGCAATCAGAACTTGACAAACATGCCTCTCAGTCACTGACTGGTAATCCAGAAAAAAAAGATAATGCTACTGCTAAAGTGCTAATGAAATCAAAGCCGTTAATGTGGTCGGTTAAGCTGCGGATGATTTGAAGAATTCCGCCATTTAAGTGAAGATGATATAATGAATCTACTCTGAATAGAAAGCAATTAAAAGGACAAATTGGTCTGATTAACCTCAAAGTCATCCCACTGCCACAAATGGTGTGCAACATTCAAATTATTATTATTAAAAATCTGGAGCAGATTTGCAGTCTTTTTGGCCTCTCTTAATCCTTTTAAATGAAGGAGCGAACTTTTTTAATTTTAGCTGTGACCTTTCAATGCATAACCTAGATTTTTCTGCCATAGAAATAATTTTCTCACATCGGCTTCTGTAGCATGTTAATACTAGTTCTAAGGTCAAATTGAGGGACTTCTATGTATTTAGTTGTTAATGAGTATTGTAAAGTCCTACAGAGCTCCTTGGAGGAAGACTTGGCCCTCAAACCTGCAGTTTGACATGAGCAAAAAACACTCAGTGGATCAAAAATGTAGTGATGTCACAACGTTTTGATTTAAATTCAAGACACCAGTTTATTTCAAAGGCGTAAATTCAGCGTTGTACTAAAGTGTTGTCTTGTTGTCGTCAGCCTCTCAGGCAGCTGTCTGATTAAATGAGGGACTCCCTCTTCCTCTGTTCTCTCCTTCTGTCTCTCGCTCTTCCTCCCTGTCCTCTGCTTTGTGGCGAAGATGCGTTCACCAGCCGCGTGTTGCAGGTACTTCTGAAGGATGTGAAGTTTGGAGAGACGGTCTCGTACAAGCGCCTCGCTGAGATGGCGGGAAACCCCAGAGCGGTGCGGGCAGTGGGCGGGGCCATGAGGAGGAACCCGGTGAGTGTGGCTGGCATTGATTGACAGGCTTCTCTCTGACTTACGTTATTTAATCAGATAGGGAAACTCATCATTTCTATTAGAATTTCTTTTTTTTTTAATGACTTGGTGAACCTGCATTTTGCAAGCTGCCTATAGTCAAAGGTTAATTAGTCATTTTACACGGGTAGTAAATAAGCAATTTGACAAGTATCACTGGAGACACCATGACATCACTTCCAGTATGAAATATAACGCTGCAATGATTAGTCAATTCATTTGCAACTATTTTTATAATAGTTGCTGTTGAGTCACTTTTCAGAATGACTCCACTTTCTGGTAAATTAAAGCAAAATTGTGCTTTTCTCTGTTTAAGGTAATTGTAAAATTGTCACCTTGGAAACTGTTATGGATATTTGTCATCGTTTTCTGATTCTTTTTTTATCGACGTTATGTTTCATCTAGAAAATAGGCGGCGGATGAAGCGATAATGAAACTAATCATCAGTTGCGGCTCCAATTAAATATTCATAAATGTGATTTGGATTATGTGTAACAACAACACATGATTTGCAATATATTTTAAGGTTTTACATCAATATGTTATAATGGTGCGTTAATAAGTATACGAATAGAGAAACAAATTAATACAAATATATATGCAATCTATTCTATTGGTACATTTGATATGCTAAAATATTGAGAAAAATATATAAAGTGATGACACAGATCTTCAGTCCGTCCGTTTTGTTTAAATTTATTGATGATCGCTGCCTACAACAAAGTACTTTTGCACTCCACTTGAGTTTTCAAAAATAATAAGTTTAAAAATAATCTTCGTGACACAGGATATGTAATCTAAACTGTAGGTGTGTTCGAATATGAGCAACAGCGGAATAAACGCCTCCCTCTGAGATTGCCGGAGACGTACAAGTCTACCTACAGCACATTTTAAGCCCACACCTTTTGTTCCTGTTCTCTCAAATCTTTACTGTAGATGTTCACTGCAAATCTCCGATTCTTGCAGGAAACCTGGCCCCGCATCATTTTGCCCATGAATCCACTGTGTACAAAATGGAGGGCTAGAGGGCAAGTGGTGTGTCTTCTTTTGATCAAACCCTTTGATCAAAGCCCGTTTAGCTCTGCCCATGTAGTGCTGTGGGCACCACCGGTGTGCTCTGTGAGGCAGAGAACACTTCTTGTACAGAAATGCAGCCAGCGAGATGCTCTCCCTCACATGTGCAGTGGAATAGCTCGTGTACATCCTCATCTTAGTACCGTGCGTTTCCTCTGACACTGTTTTTGTTATTAAAGTAGGAAGAAAAGTAATGTATGATCATTAAAATTAATTTGAAACACAGAATAAAAGCAACTAAACCACACAAAAAACACACAATGCATTTGTGTGTTTTTAATATATGCACTAGTTTGTTTGAATTAATAGGCTTTTTATATTACATTAGCCAGTGGCGTTGTTTTTGGATGGCTGTACAAAACCTCTCAGTCTCGTGTTTTACAGACGTTTCCGTCCTTTTGTCAGGGAGCCTGGGAGCCTGAGCCCTCAGCTCCTGATACAGATCCAGAGTCAGATTGTCAGTGTCAATTACTTGTCAGTAGCGCTGCTCCACTCAGGCTTCAACTGTGAAAAGCTCAGTGTGCTCAATCGATCCTCGCCTCTCTGTGGCACTTCTTCTTCACCAGGATTTGAGTATTGATAAGCCTGGCGTAGTGCTCTTTTCCCCCCAAGTGAAGAGGCAGATCCGCAGGCCTTGAGGGTACCCTGCTCTCCCTCCAAACCCGGGGAACAGTATTGATCCAAATACTAGAGCAGTATTTCTCTGTCTGCAAGGTTAATCTGGGGCTCGGAAAGTTTTATTGCTGTTGATATGGGAGCGGGTTTAATGATGGATCTGAACTGAAACACACTGCATGTCCAACTTTTATATAAAAGGCTGGAGGTGCAGCCATCGAGTCAGGATAACTTGGTTCAACTGGAGAAATATAGTCGCAAAGCAGTAGTAGCTGGGATGTTTTTGTATGTTGGTGTAACGAGAAGACAATGAGGGCAACATGAAGAATATTTAATAGGAAAATTGCGTTTACTCATTCCAACCATTGCCACTCTTCTTGTTCTGAATTCACAATGATGGAAGTGTTTTAGGTTTGCTTGTTTAATCTTTCTCCAGCCATTTAGTTTACAAAGAACTCGGGACCCCCCTGGCAGTCTTCTGCAACAAGAGTAAACGCTCCACCGACTTCCTCTTTTTAATGATCACAGGGTTATCAGATCTTAATGTTGACACCCTCTCGATTGAATATTCATCCTGCTGGTGTTTTTGCCCATTAATTTTTGATTGCTTCTTTGCTTTACACTATTAAAGAGTAAAAAACATTTATACGCAAAGACTGAGCCATCACCCTGAATGTGGGTTTGTGCAGGATCAAACCAGACACTTTTGGTGTGACACTTTGTTTTCATGAACATAAAAAGCAAAATAGAAAAGTGCAGATTCATATTTTCTGCACGTTGGTTACTTTTAAGTCTCACCGTTTATGTGGTAAATCAGATATTCTTTCATACATAATACATATCTACTATCAACATCTCCAACTCTTGTGTTGCTGCGACAATAAATGTCAACCCGAGAATAAGAAAGCAGCAAAGCCCCAATCTGTGTTTCTTTCTTTTTTTCTCAAACATTAGTTTTTTAGTAACTCTTCATAGTTTTATGGTAACACTACTGATCCTTCATGGAATTTTAAAGTTACAAATATTTCTCTTCCTTTCTGAATTTATAAATTGGGAGAAAAACTTTCTTTTTTATTTTAAAGAAAAAGTAGAAGCAAACATTTTAAAAGTGTCCCTGTTTGCATGTAACATTTTTCTTGTGTAATATTTGCAGAACTTCAACGTGTGTATTTCCTCCGAGTTGAATTTTCCTCTATCTGTCTGTCTGGGCCAGGTTCCTCTCCTCATCCCCTGCCACCGAGTCATTTCTAGCAGTGGACAGAGTGGGCCGTACATGAGCGGCAAGGGCAACCATCTCAAACAATGGCTGCTCACCCATGAGAGGCAGAGAGGCGAGGGCTAAAGCATGACAGAGGCCAACTGTCCTTCATTCAGTACACACACACACACACACACACACAAGCGCGGCCATGTTTTTTTATTTTTAAGAACGCAAAACAGGGCCATAAAGTTTAGCGCGCTTGGCACTTGGTGGAACAACTGGAGCTTCTTGTAGATATTCAGTTTATTCTTCTTTTTTTTTACATCTAAGAATAGAGATGCTGCATAGTTAATGTGATACAGAGTTGTTGCAGAATTAGAATGTACAAAAATAACTTAAACAGAGAACAGTAGGAATTACAAACATATGCTCCCGTGGGTCTCCATTGCGTTTGCCAGATAGTGCTGGAATGGTTTTTCTAAAGAATTATTATTCCCTTAAAAATATGTCTCTTGCATTGTTGTTGTTGTTGTTTTTTTTCCGAAGCAGAATTAGTCTTTGTACCTCTCGTTGGTTTTTTAATTTCCTGCCAAGTGAATGCTTTGTTCAACATCCAGTGATAAAGGCTCTGAATTTTACCGCTACAAAGCTTTGTAGTGAAGCATTTGTTTTGTCTTCATTTAGATCTCATTGTTTCCTCTCGCCTTACAATCCACCTAGAGTGTAGATGTCTTATGCATTATATACTGTACTTTTTATGAGACATGTTTAAATAAATACATCTCAAAATGACAAATCGTGGCTTTTCATCATTTTAATTGCATTTAATTTAAAAATTGATTTCATGTAGCGTTCACTCAGTTCAGCTCATAATTAATTATGCTGTATGTCTTCTCCTCACTGCAGCTTTGGATGTCAGAGCTCCTTTTTTTATTATTTCTGAGTAGTGTTTTCCATTAGAGGGCAGTACAGAACGGGAAACAGAAATCAACATTTCAACCTTGAATTCATCCTGCACATTTAATCTGTAACTTAAATGTTTATAAGTTATTTTATTTTCATCGCAACCCAGTTTAATCCCTTTGGGATAAATTATTCTCTCTTGAAACGGCCATATGGAGAGGGCAGCAGGAGCAGCGGCGGTGGTGTGTGTGTGTGTGTGTGTGTGTGTGTGTGTGTGTTTAGAAATAGAAGCGTCTTTTAATTGAATATGTCCTTTACTTTAATTTTCTACATTTTCTCACGATGATCTGTTGTAACATTGACAGTTTAGTATATTTTTACCTAAATTCTTGAACAGTGGAGTGCAGCCCCAGAGTGACCCTTCCTTGCCCATAGTTATTCCTTTCCTGTTCAGCCCAGGTAGCCTAATAATCCACTCTTCAAAATAACCTCGACTTTAACCTTTGCAGAACCAATTCAAGTGGCCCGCTCGCTGAATACATTTGAACTTTGCTGCATTTTTGAATTTCTTATCCGATCGGCTCCTTGTGGTCGTCTTGCCGTGCTGCTGCTGGACTCACTTACTCTGCCGGTGGAGCACCATCGCAGCGTAGATGTTGAGGCAGCAGACAGGCAGATGAAGAATGAGACTCAGTCTGTGGTTTCACAGAGGGCTAATGATGCCTGTGGTGACTACAGGCTACAGTCAGCCCCCTAACGAAGGGAGCTGTGACACAGCCACAAGGGGTCCCATTTAAGCCAGGCGCACTCTGAAGTGCACTGTAAGCACCCTCCTTTTTTTTTTTTTTTTTTTCTTTCTCGTGGATAAGTAAATTCTATGGAATGCTGTGAATTTCGCAGCCGGAGAAACTGATGTCTGTAGAGGTCTGAGGCTGATGTTAAAAAACAAGTCCAGCATCAGAGCTTCAAACATGCTGCCAGTAATTGGCCTTGTAATTGCTTAGCTACCCAAGGAATCTCTTCAAGATGATTCAAACCTTTTTTATTTTCTCAATTTTTACATTTCCATGGCAATTCAATATTTATCAGCATTAGTAGCAGTGTTATTATTATTATTATTATTATTATTATGATGTCTGTATTTTGTGGGAGTATTTTCAGCATGTCTACCACTTCCGTCTCATGCTGGCTCGGAGATAAAAAGGAATTAGATTAAAAGAGGCCGAGACGATCTCATCATCCGCACTGTTAATCTCTGTGAAACCCTTAATTTTGGCCTAATATCTGCCTCCATTTCAGAGAGAGCTAGACTATACCAGTGCATGTGCTCGCATGCTCGTACGCGTGTGTGTGTGTTTGAGCATGTGGCCATGCGTGTTGGTGTGTGTCTGCGCACATGTGTATGTCCATATGTGTGTGGGTGAAGTGGATGATATTGAGTCTGACTTCATAAATCACCCAGACACTGATAAACTCCCCATGCACCCACACACCGCTAATGGGCAACCCTTAAGGAGTGTGAGTGTCTCGTGCGGCGTTTGATTCAACATTTATTAACCCCCTCACACACACACACACACACACTCCCTCACATACAACACACACTCATTTGAGCCCCAGAAAGAGCGAGGATATGGTTGGTGGCATCCGTAGCGTTAGTGCGGGGTTTTGACCTGGCCGGGTTGTATTAATCACGGCCGATAGAAACAAGATACATTTGAGCTTATACAGTCGCAACAACAACAACCTCTGCATTTCCTAACATTAGTTTCCTTCTCATAACTTATATCCTGTCTCCAACTCCCCACTTCCCAGCTCATATCCCGGCATCCCTCCTCATTATAGAGCAATTTTCTGCCCCCACATCAAATACAAACACTCTGCGCTTCCCTCGTCTCTTGCTCCTCATACATGTCGGCCCATAATTCTAATGTTATCACAACCTGCACCCTTTGGTACGCGTCGCAAGCTTAGTGGGGACCCTGCAGAAGTGAATCCCGCAGCTACATCAGTGATTCATAAATAGCTGCTTTTTTTTTTTCTTCCCCGAGAAGTTTGTAGGCATAAAAAAAAGATAACTTTTCGGAACGTATTAACTCAGCTGCAAGCGGTGCACTGCTGCTTCGGAGCCAGAGGGGTGTCCGGCATGCAGATAGGCAGTGTCCAACAGTCAGTCAGACAGATAGACACAGGAATAGATAGCTGGATAGGCAGACATTAGACTGGGGCTTGGCTGCACTATCAGGTTTCCTCCCCCTCTGTCTGTCTACCGGGACAGCCCGGCCTCAGAGGCCCTGACACTGAGGCACCACGCAGCCAGCCACGACAGCTGCCACAGCAGCATCTAATACCAACACACTCCACGCTACGCCACAACTACAAAGAGAAATATCATTTCAAACATGGCATACTTTGATGCTCTTGTAATGATCTTTGTGTTTTGAGAGAAAGCGGGAGGATGGAGGGGATTCGTATGGTGCCTTTTTTTCTTCTTCTTCTTCTTGTTGTTTTGTTTCTTTAGAACAAAGAGACCCCCCTCCACATGAGCAAGTTTAGGACAGTGGTGATGAGACAGCGCAGGATTAAATGAGAAAGTAGAAGAAACCCTGAGAGGTATCAGCATGCGAGTGTGTGTTAGTAACCTTGCATCAGTGTGTCGGTGTAACCTTGTGAACTCAACTGTTGGTCTGGGGGTCTCTAATTAGGAACGGCTGATGAACGACCATGCATTACGTGAGAGCGGGTGCCTGTGAATGCGTATCGCTGCATGTATCAATCTGTGACTATGCAGCGTGGTTGTCAGTGTGGTAAGGAGAGTGTCTCAGCCTGGAGAAAGTGCAGGTCTAGCCTTGGTCATGTTGACGGAGGGGCGGCACTTCAGAGGCTCCAGGACCCCATGGCACCAGTCTCCCCAGTCCCCCAGACAGACTGGGAGCATCTGGGCTCTGTCAGCGCCTCTGGCCCCCGCAGATCCGATCTATATGACGGGGGAGAGGAGTGGATCAGGGAGAGGGAAAATATGAGCCAGATTCCTCAGCCTTGTGCGAAATGCATGCGTTTGCCAGTTTGCATGTTATGTGAGTGTACGGCTGTATTAAGGCCTGATAACAGGTCATAGTGATTAATTGTGTATGATGTGAGATAGGGGTTATTGATTAGTGGAAAAGTTCTCTCTATAAATCGTCCAATTAAGCATTAATTAAAAGTGTGCAGCTAAAAATATGCAAAGCCCGTTCTGAGCAAAAACATCAAGATTAGACTGACAGATATCATTCCAGAGTTTCCTTATGAAAGCGAGCAGTGATTTGATGAAGTGGATATAGCTCCTAAGCTCCACCACATGGAAACTGATACACACACACACACACACACACACACACACACACACACACACACACACACACACACACACACACACACACACACAAGACTAATTAATCCATACACTAAATTAGGAATATAAATTGTGGTCCCAATTTAACAAGGTCAGTTTTAACTTCTCCCTTTACACTTTATTTAACTGTGTTGGAGAGAAGAAGAGGAAAAAAAAAAAAAAAAGGAGCCCTATCAATGTGCTTCGCTTATTATGATTGACGATTGATGATTAAGTCCTCCAGCTGACACACACCACCAAAGCCGGTGAGTTGGAATTGGATGTGACACATACACAGTTCTGCGTGTTAGGTAATTCGTTGACGAGGGGCCAAATTCATTTATGGAACAGCGGTATTGGCAGGCATGGACACTCTCTGCAAAAACAACGATAATCACAGAGGTTTGGCGCGGCGTGACAAGGACTCTTCAGGGAAAGGCCCTTACACGCTGCTTTGTTGGCCGTTCCTCCCTAAGATGGAGGGAAACATCCGCCACTGTTCTTAAGATGAGAGACGCTTCCGAGCCGGAGGAGAGAGCTTTATGTAAGGTGTGGATGATGGTTGGAGGGCTTGATTAGCACTTACTGGGGCTGTTTTGATGGAAAAGCTTATTAATATCTAGAATGTTTAGATTTTTTTTTTTTTTATAAATAAAATGTAGTTTTACTTTTTGGGTGAAAGCAATAAACGATTTGTTTTGTGGAATTGATGAAATAAAGGCTCTGATAAATCCTCTGTAATGAAACATGAGGGGGACCCTGTCTCAAACCATTTAATCTCTTTTCGCATTCTCCATTTTTTCTGCTAATGAGCCTTATTGACAATCAAACAGAAGCTGTCATCCCCCAGGATGCAACACTCCCAGCCCCTGCGTGTTTGTCATAGTGTCCTGGCAATCAGAGCTGCCTGCAAGACCAGGCTGGCAGTTAGTGGTTCTCACAGCAGCACTGCCTGAAAATGGCACACTTCCTGTAGAGTTGCAGCTGCCACCTCTGCTACTTCCATTACTTTCTATAGCATGCAGATGTTGTATCAACATTCCCTGCCAAGGGGACTGCAATAACTGTGAGATTCATGCCATGTTTCAGAGGCACGTCAATTTCTCAAGTGGCACAATTAAAGAGGGAAATACAGTACCAGGTTTTTCACAGGCGCTGAAATCGGAAAAGGGCTTTTTCACTTTTTTTTTCCAAAGGGGGGCTGTTTCATAAAGGTTCAGAAATCCACCCGAATTTTACTGCCCTTTTCCTGAGTTGAGCTGCTCTGTGAGCCTTTGTGCGGCAGACCTGTCGTGACCCACAGCGGATATGGAAATGGGGCTAAGGTTTTATGGGCCAAACGGATTGGACACAGTCAAGCTCAGGGGGCATGAATATTGGATGTTATTTCTGCTCCCTTTTTATGTAATCCATTGCCAATACATTATTAATAGATGATATCATATCCAGAACTACTGGACAAAGCACTACAGAGGGGTACTATGAAAGGACCTCTATGTGGTGGAGACTGTAGCAGAAAATACAGTTCAAGTGATATTATTTTATCACCATACCCTAACACTCCCTGACCAGGCAATCTTAACAGTGTGATTTTTGGACTAAGTGTTCTAAGTTTATCGAAAGGAAATTATAATGAATGCTGTGTTTCTACCAGGGGTAAATCCTGCGTTTGTGGGTTTGAAATGCACTGAAACATTGATGACGTATCAAATGACACCCAAATACAAGTTTAATGGATTTTGAAGCACTGGGATACTTTGCTCATCCTCCTTGACTGCAGTGAGTGAAGTGGAAATCTTTTGCGAGGATCTAGAGTTTTCCTTGCGAAACTGACTCCCAGTGTACAGTAGCAGGGGATCAGTGACTTATCTGATGCGCCGATTCGCAGACTTGGGACTGCGCTAATGTGGGACTGTTTAAAAATAAAACAATTTAAAAAATGACTTGATTCCCTGTTTTGATTCGAATGTGGAATTGTAAAAAAAAAAAAAAAAAAAAGGTCAGACTTCTTATTTTGCTTCATTGCCGTCTCAAAGTTATGATCTCGGCAGTCACGGTAGCAGCATCCTGCTCGTGTATAAACTTCACGAGAGTCGCAGTCGCTTTTCTTCCCCCTCACAAAACGCATCACTCAGCGGTTACACAAATCCTGTCTGTCCGAGAACAAATCCTGCCCATGGAGCAGATAAACTATCATCCACCTTTTAGTTTTACGGCCTGCTTGTATACTGTACACATATTGACGCAAACTTATTATCCCATCAATGTCCATTAAAAGTGCATGTATAAACCCCCCTCAATGAGTTACATAGGGAGTGGATGCGTAAGGTAATATTCTCTTTTTAAGGTCAGTTTGAATTGTTTTTTCTCATGGGAAACGACAGATTGATAAAGAGCAAACAAAACCTCTTTTCTGAATGCTTGTCCTCCATGGCCTCAATGAAGGTTTCATTCCTTTATATCATCCAGCCCAATTCCCAGCATGCACGGCCATTGTGGCTCTTTCAACTGGAGCTCTCCATTGACTGGTTCATTGTCCGGCCGCTCCTTTGTGTGTGCTATCACCGGAGCACAATCTTTCACCTGAACAGCACAGGAGCGCAGCCTGGTTGTGGTCACGTAAAGCCACTGAGTCACCCATGTAGATGCCAGGCTGCACAATTAACCCGGCACTAATTAAGAAACGCTCGGTCCGTCTATCAACTTTTAAAAGATCTCCGGTGATGCCTGTTAATAACGTGGTTATTAGTCATGCTCAGGCAGCCGGCGTGAACAGAGATGTTCAATATTACCGCTCAGGCTTATATTATTGAGAGGAGGTGTTTTTGAAATATAACAATGCACGAGCAGATGTTTGAAGCGGGGCCCTCGGCAACACAAGGCTAGTTAAGATCGATATTGCTTTCAATATTTCTTTCCTTTGACAGATAACCAGTACTGAGGAAAGTCTTGATAAGAGTGGCAACATATGGATGCGGCGAGCCTCGCTCTCTTTTGATTGCATGACCCCTTGACCTTTGCCTGTGTTTGAGAGGGAGGCAGCCACATGGTACGATGGGGGTCTGTCAGGCTCTGGTTATGGGGCATTATTGACCCAGGATTTATAAATATTTAATGCACACATTAAGATCATGGTGGAGGGTGGCCATTAGAGTTCTCCAATAAAGAGGCTCTCACAATGATTGAGTGGTGTGGCAGAGCGAGTGGCTGGTCGTTGAGTACAGAGAAACCTGCTGAGACAATATACTGTACCTCCAGCCTGCCTGCTAGGCTTCAGGGCTCTTAAAACTGGCAACAACTGAGCAAGCTTGTCGTTTTTTGATTGCACTTTTACCCTCTGAATTTTTCTTTTTGTGCCTTTCTTTTTTCCTCCTCCTCCTCCTTTTTTTCTTTTTTTTCTTCTGTTGGTTATTGTTTCTGCGATGAGAGACAGTTTCCCTGGTTTCATGTGTGGGGCAGTAAAGACTGAATGAATGTGGAGTTTGTGCAACATTGAATAACAGAGACAGCAGCGAGCGAGGCGATAGATCCAAACCCGTGTACGTGTATCTGAAACAGATAACGCAATGTCAGGAAGCAGATGTGTGGCAATTGTTATCAGACACGCTGGATCATCGAGGGAATGATTTGAAGCACAAGGCGATCGCAGCTGAAAATTAAATGGCTCTTTTGAGTGCATCTGTCCTTTGCGCTATCAGCAGCTCGTGGACTATCTGCCCGACAGTTGCCGTGCGATCTGTGCATGCTGCCCGACATAATAAGCTGTGATATGCTGATTGCCACTCAGGTTTGCCGTCGTTTAATTGTGCATTAAAGGCAGAGGTGGCCTCGGACAATGTTGCCTTGATGAGAAATTGACATTTTGTGACCTGCTCTCCGCGACCACTCAGGATGCAAGATAAGATGCTCAGTTGTTTTTAAGGAGAACCACCATTCTTCCCTCATACACTTCTATCCTTCTGTTTGACCCACTTGATGAGTATAGATTTCACAGTGGCCCCCCTTTCAGCGCTCAAACTATAAGAGGTTCAAAACGATACCAGCCCTTATAGACAAAGGATAACCTTGCTCTTTCAATGTATTGATTCTTTATTAACTAGGTGGCTTAATGCAATGAAATGAGGGATTTGAATGAGCCCCATTTGGGCTGCTTTGAATAAAAAGCTTGCACTGTTTATGAATGACTACAATGAACCTTTGAAGCACCACAGATGCAGGATATGCTGATACAAAGACCAGTAGGAATATGTCACAATGTCAGAGTGCTTTGCTGAAAGAATATGAGTAAAGAGCAGTTTTCATCTTTTATGGATGTTACACTTTTCCACAGGTTTCAAACAGTTATCTCTATGGCAAAGTCTAAACACTACAACTTACAGACGAATCACAGGGTTGTCTTCAGAAGTTTCTACTGTCTCTTTTCTTTGTTCTGATTGTCAGTTTGTCTGCCAGCCAAACTGTACTTAAAACTGAAGAAGTCCACAGTTGAGGAGCTATTGTGTTTTTACTGAAAATTTTAATAAAACATCACTTATTCATTTCTGTTTCCATTCCAAATGTTGACATTTTTAATTTTCTTCCCTGTAAACACATGTAAGCTATGTGGCAGAGTCATAAGTGGTGAGTAAAAATGACTTCTATACATTCTACAAAACAGAAAAAAATACAACCACAAATGGAGTGTTTTTTTTATCTCCAAGGTTGTCCCTCATGCACATTAGTCTCTATTGGATCTTAACAACTATCATATGGGTCACAAACAATTTATTTGACAATACAACCAACAAAGTTTTCTCCAAAATGGTCTGTATAGATAATTTAAAATCAATATAAAAATAAACAATGAAGTTTGACTTCCCCTTTAAAAAAATGGACAGAGAGTCTTGACGGAGTAACACAAATTTTTGAGGATACACGTGAAATATATGCACATTGCATTTCATCAAATACAAAAAGAAAACAAATGAAGGCAACAGTTCTTGGCTGAATTATCTGTGCTGCATCACTATATTAAGGGCATGACGATTAATACATACATAATGAAAAGCAATATACAAAATTTCAGAGATAAATACATTATTTATAGTTGATATGTTACAAAATTTCCCTCAGTGAGCGCAAGTGTGTATTTGAACAGAAATATGACGATGAACTACTATACTCCTACATTCTCAATGGATTTTAATTTTGTTTTTTAAATGTTTTTTTGTTGATCTAAAAGAACATGAAAAAGACAGATGTATAAATATTTAGCACAAGTTTGGCAATATCACAATAGTCTACAATTTTTAACCACATATAAAACACATAAGGGAGTTGGAGCTAGAAGGGGGAGACTGCTCCTCATCAACAAGAAACAGACTTCACAGTAGCCTAGGAATGCATTAATATACAGTGCTAGCAAAAAAGTTGAAAAACATGGCAAAACACACTTGCTTAAAAGGAAGCTCTAGACATGGAAGTACATCATATTCATCAACAGAGCAGCGTTTTGTACACGTCAGTGTGCTTGTTGAATCAAAGAGGATTTTTTTTTTTTTTACTTTTGAAGATGATTTCTAGCTACAATAAATTACAAAATTTAAGTTAAAATGCAGGAATGAAACATGATACGACCTTACCCACCCAGCCCCACCCTTTTTATTCGTATTTGTTGTACTTTTAAGATCAATTCTACATTATATATCTCATATATTTTCCAGTTGAAATTCAAACTGTCTTGGCCCCTGTGTATTTTTCTCACACATAAAAATACAAAAAGTCACATTATAAAGACGCACAACTGTTGTGAATCTATTAAAAGAGAGTTGGAACAGAAAAAACAATTTCTGAAGTTCATTGGCAAATGTACTGTACATCAGTGTTTTTACTTTACAACCAGGTGGTGAGTCCACAGAGTCCCTTCCAGTATTGAATGTGTGGTTGATTGGAGAGATCCAAGGCCGAAGCACAACCCGACAGGTATACAAAATAAACCCTTCATCATCCCGTGTCCTCTTCAAGGGTGATAAAATGGGAAGGAAAAAAGAAACAAATAAAAAAAAAAGAAAACTCCCACAGAAAAAAAAAAAATAGTGTTCCTCATGAAATCCTTTCTCTCTGCAGGTTGCGAAAGTCATTGAAAAGAAAAAAAAAATCATTTCTTTTTTTTTTGTCTTCATCTTTAAAAACAGAACAGGCGTTTTTGACTATACATCACACCAGCGTTTTTGCCGTGTGCTCCTGTGAAGTGGTAATGTGTCGACTGGTGCTTGAGATGATGAAAGTGCATTTACATTGGAGGGACAACCAGGCCGGACATGGCTGAAAAAAAATGAAGGAAAAAGAAGATTAGTCTATTTGTCTAAAACAGTTCTGTATATAAATATAAAACATTTATTAACATTTTGTAGTTAAGTGTGTGTATGTATGCGTGTGTGTGTGTGTGTGTGTGTGTGTGTGTGTGTGTGTTGAGTGAGTGAATGTATGCTTTTAATGTGCCTGTTTGCGTATGAGCCTGTGAGTGTTTGCCGTGTCCGCCAGCCTGCTGCTGCACGTCCTCCTAACGGGGAGAGTTTGAAAACCTCCCTCCTGCTCTGACATTTCAGCCCCCAGCATGCCAGTCTTGCTATGTGTGATATTTCTCCTGGCGTTGGGGTAATGGCAAACAGTGGCCCAGACTCCCAGGAGACGCGGCCGCGGTGACGGCAGAGCAACAACACGGTCACTTCCCACAATGCCACAATGCTACAGTACTAGACACTCCTCAGACTCCCCTCAGATTGCTTCTATCGCTTCCTCTCCTCCCCTCGTCTCTTTATCCTCCACTCTCTTACACTGTACAGCGCATTAGTCCTACATTTCCACATTCCCCGAGTCGTTCCTCCGCGTCATTATCTCAGAGAGATTAGGCTAGATCAAAGGTAGCTTCCGTTATTTTACGGAGACCATCTGCTTAGGATATCATTAGCAACTGTACCTCACCGTGCGAGTTTATATATTCAGTACTTTCACACGTTTTAACAATTAGGCGACTAGTGGAGTGCCGTGATGATATATTATTATATTGCTCAGAGTATATTTGTAGAGTCATGGTTGAAATGCTTTTAAGTTTGCCAGCGCAGATGATGGCAAGGCATTGCTCATTAATTTCTGCACAACATGTATTAATAAGTATGAACGTGTAGCAAGATGAACTTTAATTTCCCACTTCATTAAGCCCAATGTTATTAATCTTGGGGCACACACTACGGCTAAGCTTGTTTTCAAAGTAATCATGTTGGTCATGACACATGCACAAAACCTAATAAACATAATTACTAAAACAATTCTGGGAAGGTCTTTTCCTGCGACATCAGAGGGGATCATTTGTATGAAAGGGCAACGAGGATGCGTGTTTGCGTTGCGCAGACGTGAGGCGGCGCTCACAGTCCTGTACGTGCGTGTTTGTGTGTGTGTGTGTGTGTGTGTGTGTGTGTAGGCATGCTCTGTGTGTGTAAGTGTGAACTGAAAGGTGTAAATTGGCCTGTCAAAATGCATATATTTGTAATGATTAATCCCTCACCAAACCGGACAGAGGCCTGAGCAGCGGTATCTGACCAGTAGTCCGTGGGGAAGGGATGAGGGGGTGAGGGGGGCTCACCTTGCAGTCCGTTGCCGTTGGCGCTGGTGCAGGAGGGGGGTGGGGAGGCCTGGGGTCGGACCACAGGGGCGAAGGCGCTCTTTTGTTTAACTGCAGAGACGATAGGGAGAGAAAAAGGAAGGAGGGGTGAGAGTGAGAACGTGCTGTGAGTAGTGCTGGAGAGGGAGAGGGCAGTTAAGGTAAGGCGAGGATAGTATTACTGCCAGGGGGGATACACGATCAGTACTCACAGGCCCCTACCATCAACATCTTGTCCGGTTGAACAAATACAGGTGGCATATGGTGAAATACACATAAAAATGAATATCCCTGCTACTCTGAGCTACATGTGTGTTCTCTCCGAAGTGCTAAAACCAAACAAGCCCCTGTGAATGAATAGTAATATATTATCACCATCAATAATGTTATAACCCTGTCAGAAGTGATTCATAGAAGTGAAAACGAATGTGGGAGCTGGAATTAAATCAGCAGCAGCTTAGTGCTACTACAGCGTGCGATAGTGGCAAGCTACTCACTTCCATATGGGGAGTTGGCAGAGGATCCGTTGAGGAACCCAGGGGAGCTTGGCACTCCCAGGTTCATACCGGCGTTGCCGTAGCCATTCATGCTGTTGCTGACGGAGTTGTAGCCCGACTGCTGCGGGGTGCTGCTGGAGATGTAGCCCCGGGGGGACACGCTGCTGGTGTTCCGGCTGTAGCCCACTGAAAAACATGGGTGGCAGAGAGAAATTTAAGTTCATTCATAATCCTTCCTTCGGTATGCAGAGTTTACCAGGGAAACGTTAACTGATGACACTCGATGATAACGGGGATTTACTGCTGCAGTCAAACAATTTTATATCTGCACATTCTGCAGATACAACTTTAATAAGAAAAGAATATGGCACTTAATTGGACTCTTTAACTGCCTATATTATGGGTGAGCATGGGGTAATGAACCCGGTGTTAAAAAACATAATGTCTATCCCTTCTTTCATTTTAATGAGTGAAATGTAACTATTTCTCGTTTTGGCTGCAAACCCCCAGGAATCCCCTCAAGGACCCCAGCAGGTCCCTGGACCCCACTTTTGAGAACCACTGACTTATGGAGCTGTACCCTAAACACATACCTTGGTCATTCCCTTGTGACTCAGACACATTGACTGCTAGCTGGCTGCTGAAGGAGTTGACTCCCATCATGCCGTGGGAGGCTGTGTTAGCGAGAGAGGGGATCTGGTTGTGGTTGCGGGGAACGCTGTACAGGGCCTCGGCGATGTCAGCTGCCCTCTTCAGAATGATCTCCTGTAAAGCGAAGAGAAGGCAGAGGTTTTGTTATTTATGTGTTTTATTTTTTTATTTTGTATAGCTGTGCTGTTGCTTTGATGCATGGTTCGTGGTTATATGGTTAACTCACAAGGCTACATTGTTCCAGATATAGTGATGAAAATACCCTTTGGTTATACTATATATACTAGTACATTTTCAATGGTTCTTTATTTAGCAGAGCTGTGTGGATACCGACCTGGTTGTTGTGGGGCATTCCATACAGGGCTTCAACAAGATCAGCCGCCCTCTTCAGTAGCACCTCCTGATAAAGGAAACAGGAAGAGTAAGTGTTAAGACCCACACAGATTATGTTGGAGACCCCAGAGGTCCGTACAGTAACAAACAATATCAAAAACAACTTCACACAGCAGGGTCGTGGAGAGCTTTCGAAAGGTTTACATATTCAACGGCCTAAATAAAAGCCACCCTGATTTAAGAGGCACCGGCGCTGCGTTTATACGGCGCTACCACTTTGCTCTTTCCAACCATGCAGAGCAGTGAATAATGTTCCCTATCTTAATTAAACTGGCATAGTCCTTTAAAAACAACACCTCAACCCTGATTCTGGGCTCCACGTTTGCTCTGGAGTTCAGCGCCGAGTCCCCTCTCTTCAGAACAATAAAGTGAATTAGCTCTGGGTTAATCTAGTTCTGTTGTAATGACATTAAGGAATTTTTCAATTAACCTCTTTGACTGGCTGTTGCAAAGGACTTCACAAATGACTTCCCATCCAGCAAGAGCTGGGTGCTTGTGCCTTGGGGACACGGATGCTCAGGATGTGGTCTTATCCATGTCTGCATGCTTGCCCCCGCTTGACAATGCGGATTAGCTGTGTTGCTTTGGCTCTTAACACTGAAAATGAGTTGGCCCCGGATCCCGTTCCCCCCACTGTTTCGGGCTTCCAGCTAGGTGGGGTTTGGCCCGTTCGCGTGTCTTTATCTGCTCTCTGAATTCAGCACTTACAATTAAATCCCTCTCAAGCAACCAGACTGCTCCCTTTGTTTTCTATAATACAGAGGGCAATATGCTCTATGAAAACCCTCTTCTCCTTTTTAGAGTGCATTTAATCTGACAAAGGCAAATTGCAGACACGACTGTTGCATGTGTTTTTAAAAATGCTCGCTTGTTGTCACCTGCTGTAGAGCAGAGATTTGTCGACTGCGCTGTTAGAACCCTGGTTAAAAGCAATGCAAATCTGTCACCAGAAACATCTCAGATGGCGCTTGTTTTCTTCCCACATTCGCCGTGTTTTCTTTTGTGGGCCTCGGTAATTTGTCTGAAGTGTTCCATCACTTGGCAATAGCAGTGTGGGATTAAGACGGCAGCTGCCGTAAATGAATGTAAACACAGCCTTCGCGCCTTCAAACAGCGGCCTCCAAGACTTGGCCTGCATTTCCAAGGCACAGCGTATGTAGTGTTTACGGAGTGTGTGTATGGGCCCTTTCATCCTGAGGAGCATATCTACCACAGTCCTTGATTTATCAAGATGAATCACTGTAGAAGCCACTTCCAGCGTATGCCATGCTCTCTTATAGAAACATATCGCTTAATCCACCCCAAGTTACCGGATGGGTGGCTCTTAGAATGGGCATTTACCTCTGAAATTGGTGTGTATGCTCAACGTTGCATGCATCTAGTTTGCATACAAATAAAGAATTATGGTTGTCGTGAGGCAGGTAGACTAAATGAGAGGACCAGCTGTCTTGATGTGTTCTCATCAGGCAGAACAGATTTCTCTCTCTCTCTTGCTGAGTGAGATAAAGTGGTTTTCTTTCTTTTTGTCTGCAGTTAATAATTACCAATAATCTATTCTATCATATTTCAAGATCTCCTACATGCCTCTCAATTTTAAACAACAATTAAAGCAATTAAGACTGTCGCGTTCGCAAGCCATGTTTCATTCTCTGTAAAACGTCCTCTCCCTCCTTGTCCATATGGTACTTTGCAGCAGTGACATAAGGACTGCTTGGAAAAAGGAGGAGAGAAAACGATATTGCCTCTCATCCTTAATCTGTCGTTTACCGCGTGGTGTCTTAACTAACCAAGCTGACTCGCAAGGCTATGCTTAAGTGCAACCTAGTCATATCCGAGGATGATGAGAAGTGCTGCACCCAATCAAGGAAGAAGTTTGTTTTCTTCTGACGAGACGCTTTCATGCATATCAGCTCACGCTGTGAATACGATTAACACGGAATAGTGTTCTGAGGGCATTTCCATGTAAATCTCAATACTACTCCAGCATAAGTGTAATTGGCTTTCTTGTCATGGAGACATATCAGAACACACCATGTTAAATTGAAACAATTAAAGGCCTCAAATGATTTCTGTTGTTCTGTGACAAATGCGTGACAGATTTCTGCTATTGTTTGCCTTGCTTTGCATAAAGGTCCCGTGTTCAACAACTGTTTAAATGGGGCTGCTCGAATGACAAATCACCTCAGATTTAGAGGCTGCTTTTTTGTGTGTGCCAACGCCGAGAAAAAGTGAAAGGAGGCCATAACAAATGGTGTGTTATAAAGAATATCTAACAATACGGGGAAGTGGTCTAAAAGGGATTCTTCAAGCACTAGATTAACATGGATGTTGTATTTATATTATCACAGTTAATAAAAGAAGGCCTAGGTTATGTAGCTTGGAGTGCTAATGCCATTATAAAACTGTAAGGCAATTACTCTGTTAGCTCTAGCCTGAGGTAATGAATGCATTTAGAAGCATAGGGCCATTAGATGAAGGTACTTCAAAGAGCACAGGAAGAGAGATTCATTTAAATACATGGGTAATTGCTTGACATGAACACATTTGTAATATTTTCTCCTTGTGGATTACGCAAAGAATTGGAAAAGAATGGGCTTATGCTCATTTTGGGAGGAAAGAAAGGAATCCAAAGCAATCAGCTTAATAATAAAACAATATTGAGTTTCCACTTTTAATTTCATAATGAATCTAATTTGTTACAGAAGAGAGAAATTGAGTGTGATATAATGTGATATCCAGTCTATTTGTCCATTACTGCCAGAGGGCACAAAATGGTATTATAAATTGTCTTTTTTATATTATGAATAGAAAATTGTTTTATAACAAGATCTTAAAAAGGAGGGTGAATTCCAAAGTCTCTCTTCACTTAACGCGATGCCCGCAAACCAATCTCCTTTCTCATCACTTGACTGCTCACACTTATTACTTTCATATTCACCCTGGACTTTGCATTGAATTTTTATATCTCCACTCCTCCCACAGGGTCAGACTGTCATCTACGATGTTGTCTTAGAATTACGAGGTAAACTTCAATCAGAGGCAGCTTCCCCCCTTTTTTTCTCTGTGTAGCAACAATATTAGCGTGCATCCCTTGCTATCCATGAGCACTCCCATATTGGCTTTCTGTCTCCTTACAATTACCACGTGTCTTACTGGTCCCAGGGAGAAGGCTGGTGGAAATCAATATAGCGCAGTAATATTATCAACTGGAGGGTGAAGTCATGGGAGGGGGGGTTAGAGGCGGTGAGTGGACTTGGTGTCGATTTGCCTTTCTGCTAATGCACACCGCGCGTCCTCCAGCTTTATCTTCTTTTTATAGAGTCTCCCTACCTCACCTGCACCCTGTAATGGCTGTTCTCTATATGCTGTTTCTGTTCTCATTCCAAATGTACATGCAAGCGTCAGCTCGCCGCGGGCTGTTTTATTGGGAATGTGCTTTTGACCCCGTGAGCTGACCCTCAGATGGCAAGCTTAACAATGACGAATCACTTGGTGGGATCATTTACATGCCCCCTGAACCCCATATTTGGGCCCATTAGAGAGCAAATCAAATATTTATGTTGTTTATTGGAAGTGCAGGGTTTCATCTCACTCTGTGATTGTTTCATGCAAAGGCCGGGAGACCGTGCTATATTAAGTATATGCACACCCAGGAAACTAATCTTGGGTTCAGTGTCAAAATCTGTCTCGCACCGCTTTGTATTCAAGGAAAGAAGTCAGGTTTCGCTGTAATAAAAAAAAAAAGCTGTGTTTAACATTGTTGCTCTCTTTGTTCGAGAGATGTGGATTTCATAAAGACATTGTGACTTTATAAAATTGGAACAGTGTAGCTAGATTGACCAATGATGCCTGCGGAGATAGTGAAAGCCATGTGGATATTAAAGGCAAGTGTACTTTACCTTTTGGTCTACGTTTACAGTTGAAATTAGAGTAACATTTCATGTCTTGGTGTTGTTTCCTGTCTCCACGGGGACTGACTCTAATTGAAACACTTCATATACTGAACCAGGGACTAGCTGTGATGTTCCATTTCTCCACATTGCCTTGGTCAAACGTCTATGGCTACCACACAGTCTGTTCTTTATTAAATTGTCCGTTGGACGTTAATGATATTGCTGTGTTGCATGCTGGGATTTAATAGATAAGGTCTTAAAAGGTTTTACAGTATTATTAAAACTCTGAGGTGGCCACCACTTTACCACATGCCAAGGGGTTTTGAATGTAGTAATCAGTTATATTATTACACTTGACACATCTGGAACGTCAGTCACCGAAATGGTTACTGGCAGGGTGGCAATTAGTGAAAACACACAGTTAGATTTTATCAATAGGAAATGGAGAGAGTAAGAGAATCAAAGAGATGAAAAAAGTAAAAGAATCAAAGAGTTTCTGCAGGGGAGAAGAAGAAAAAAAACATCTAAACCTTAGTGTTCATGCACAGGTCTTTCTGGCAGCCTATTTATGTGCCATACTGGTGTGTCTAAAACTGATGTGGCTTTCAACTCCTTCACCCAGGTTCAAAAGAAAACAATAAGAAAGCCAAAGCATAATAACATGCAGTCTTTGTCTATTAGCTGCAGTAAGACGAGGGGGTTTACGGCACAGGGTTCTGTAAACAAAAGATTAAACCAAATCGAGCTGCAGAAAATGAAAGGAAAACATGAGTGGGGTAATGAGGGTGCAGACGTCGTTTCTGACCAGATTACCATCTCCACAGACTACTGGAGAGGAAAACGCCTGATTGAGCTATTTTACCACACAGAGAGTTTACGCCTCTCTCCACACACAAAACCAATACCATTACCACGCTGGTTAGTGGGTAAGCCACATATGTGAAGCAAAGCTGTTACGGTTTGGGGTCACAGTGCTCTGCCTTGATGGTGATGTTGTTTTGTTTATTTGTCTCATTCAGGGTATTAAGGCATTATCACCCAGACGGCTCTGTCGCGTCGCTGTTCTGTACTTGTGCTGCGGAGAGACTGTACTGACCTTTGGTAACCTCTCAGGATCGCCGGGGTGTCTGGGGATGACCTTCTGCAGCCTCTGGAAACCATAGTCGATGGTTGGCTCATTTAGGGCTGGAAGAAAGAAAAGTGGGGGCGGGGGGGGGAGGAGGAGGTGAAAAATTAGAATCATTTCAGGGCTAATTTTGCCAGAGAGAGGAAGAAACTAATTGAGAAATCTGTTGGAGTTTACAGAACAAAAGTCATTTCAGAATGCCTAATTTTAAAGAGACCTCTGGGGTGAGAGGATGTTTTATGAAACATCCGAGGGGGGGCAAGTGATGGAGACTGACAAGGGTTCCTCTGACACTTGTGTCACCAAGTGTCATTCCATTAACAGCCGTGATGACCTACATCACTCTGAGAATCCTTCAGAGGGACCCTCCCTCTTTTCATCTGTTTAAGAATATTGACTACAGCAAACTACATACCGGGGGTCTTTTAATCTAACCAAGCTTTAATAATCTGCGAAAGGCTGTCCACACATTGATCTAGTGGAAGTTGCTGTCATTTCACCCTTCTGCACCAACTGTACTGCAACACTGGGCCCGTGAAATACGGCAGCAGATCCCATGGAGCCATTAATCTCTTCCACCCCTCAAATAGTAATCTGGGGCATGAGGCATATTGGGCGATGAATCAGAGGCACAAAGTAAATGAATCATAACCCAGACTTTGGTGAGAGCAGGGCGTTTTATGTCTGACAGTCCTAATGGGTAATTGAAGGCTTCCTTACAGCTCCGCCTGATTCTAAACAATCATGTGCACACTCATAGGCAGGCAGGCCGAGGCGAGGGAGGGAGGGCAGAGGAGAGAAGGAGGGGAGGAAAGGAGGAGAGCAGCGTAAAGGGGGAAGGAACGACTTAATAGAGAACATCACTTCTCAATGTAGATATCATTTTCAGGAGAGTAACTCCGCCGAGCAAGGCGCTTCATAAATCAATGGCTTTCTATGGAGACTAATAAGAGCTGCCTGCCTCTATTCATTGTTCAGCCTGTAATTTGGCCCATCACTCATTACTCAGCATGTAATTTCAGCATTAACACCGCACAGCTCGCTGAACCTGCTGAACACCAGAGAATGTGAAAGCAAGCGAACGCCCCCCCCCCCCACACACACACACACACGAACAGACACACACACACACACACACACAGGCAGGCAGGCAGGCAGGGCCACTGAAGCACGAGCCGGGGAGACACGGCAGGAAAACGAACATTCATGTGTCTCACTCTTTCTTTTGTTCCCTCACATCTAAATACACGTGCAAGCATGCTCACACACACACACACACACACACACACACACACACACACACACACGCATACTGTACCTACTCACGCATACATACTGTGCAGCAGTCATGTACTAACACACACACATACAATCGAAACACATGCACCACTTCTGCCAAAACCTGGATACAGTAATTGCCAGCTCGACCGTGATCAAATGGAGCAATTATGTGTTCAAGCATGGACAATGCGAGGTGCTAATCGATAGCAAGGATCTACCTTGCAAATATACACTGGTATTCGGCCCCGCTGGCGAGGCACACCTGAATAAACCCCACGCCACAACGACATACACTGCTGGAAATCTGATTTGACATGTCATCATGCGTCCCGAAACGACAAAGGTCCGCTTCGCAATGTGGGGGAACGCCATCTTCTCCTTAATAAAGGATTGATCTGCCGTATTGATCGTACATGACAAGGCTGTAGCAAGGAATTTGCCCCCTTTCTTTTGTTATTTCCACCCCCTTTCTTATCTATGCACTCTGGCAGTCCCGTACATGTGTACACACACAAGCATGTATGTGTGTGCGTGTGTGTGTGTGTGTGTGTGTGTGTGTGTGTGTGAGAGTGCACGTGCCCGGCTGAGAGAGTGTATGTGCACGGCAGCCCTGCCAGACCCCGCTGCTCAGTGTGATGTAAATTGTGTATGTGTAAAAAGCACTCCATAATCAGGCCATCCATCATCAGAGGCTGTCAGTGGGCTCTCTCAGGGTGATACATCACGCTCTCCTGTCCTCTGCCTCAGCTGGGGCCTACACAACCCGCCAGGCATGCTGGGAACACAGCCGGAGAGACGTACAGTACAGGACGAGACCTAGGTTGGGAGAGGTGTACTGTTTGATGTCCCTTTCCAATGATAATGATGCCCCACTTTAAATGTGGACCTGAGAATTATGATGAATGTGATTTGGAGGGTAGGGTATCCTGTACCCTTATAGAACAGTTTAAACTGCATTTCTTTCCTGCAGTTTTTTACACTTTATGTACAGTGATTAACTGCCTGCATATGGGGGAATTTAGATGTGTCAAAGATTACATTTAAACCTGTCTCCGTGTAGGTTTAGCACATGGCTCAATGTTCTGCAGCCGCAGTCCGAGCGTCAGGCATGATCTCCACATGTCGACATGTCGCCATCTCATCTATCATGGAGATGATCTTTGTAACAACCCCGGCGTAATGAAATTGGTGACACACACCGCCATCTGCTATTGATTTCATGCAAATGTTTTTGACAGCTGATGGAGACTTGCATTAGCGCTAAACGGTGCTGTCAGTTGATGAGTTGACAGTTTTGTAGTCATAGCATGTACACTGGTGCAGACAGACACAGACAATGTCAATAATCCTGTAAGAGCTGCTGATGATATATACTGAGCGCTTATATTCAATCCGGACAATAAATGTGTTATGTGTGTATGCAGCGGATCGCTCTGCACATTATTTCTTCCAGGCAAAGATTTTCTTTCATCTGCTGAGCTTCTACAAGAGTCATTGGGACTTCTCCGCTCACTTTTTCTTATGCCACACACATTGACAGCAGCCTTTTCCCCCACGTTTTGCTCCCACCTCTTCACCCTACGTCTCTTTTAATCCTTGGTTCATCATTATGTTCCGACTTCACACTCTGTCGTAAACTTTACTCTCTTCTAAAGCTTATAACAGGCAAAACTAGCTGCTCTGCCCTTGCATGACTCCATGCATGACAAAATGAGTTGGCCCTCCTCGTCCTTCCAACACAATATGGTGAAAGGAGGGGTGGGTGTGAGGGGGTGGAAGGAGCGTGTCCCCCTCCCTTAGCCCTCCTGTAAGGGGTCTCAGTCGCTGCAAGGAAACATGAAACCCTCCACACACATCCCATAAATCCTGCACTGGGTGGGGAGTCTAGCCGAGGGGAGGAGGGACTGAGGAAGGTGGGGGCAACCGGGGGAAGGTATGATAGGGGTTGTTGGGGCTGAGGGTGGGGGGGGATGCACGTTCCAGTCACGCCCGCTTCCCGGCTCGCGGCCAATCAATACCACTTTCCTGTTTTAGAGGCGGGTAATTATGAGGTGGAGAGATTGTGTGACCTCTCACCCCTGCTGCATTACTCGCCTGATATTAAGATAAATTGCCTGATTTTGGGTAAACATATGCTGCAATTCAAACTGTCAGCACTGGTTTGCTCAGGGATAATTTGTATTGATCTCCTGGCTTCTTCCCCATTTTGCTTACTGACCTCATGGATAATTAGAGAAAAAGAGACACAGGGAGGTAAGGCAGGGCTTGCATTTGAATACTTTGCAGGAGAGATGAAGAGCACATGGGGAGGGGGGCCGAGGGAACATTATGGACTAATAGAATTTTCATTTTCTATCATTTTCCGTTTTGATTTAGACAGGTTGCATACTTTGTTCAATTACAACACTTACATCCTATAACCAGCTTGCGGTACACATACACAGATATAATTGTTCCTATATTTTTCTCCATGATTTTAGTCCAGATATAATTAGCATTTAACGGAAGTAATGAGACAACACAGTGACAGAAAATATGTTTTAAATTTAACGGCTGGCAACTGAAAGAATTATTGGAAGGAACATGCAAACTGATTTCGCGACAAAGAAAGAGACTCGCTCCCTCCACGGATTTTTTTTATGAATATTTCAGTAATTTTCTCACTCCAGAGAGTAAATGATCATGTTTCAGAATATGAAGAAATGGAATGCATGACTCGGTGTGCAGCTGCGACCATATCATTTCCAATTTTCAATATCACGCATGCGTACATGCATCCATGGCAGGGCTTCAGTAGAATTCCACTGCCTGGAATGTGTACTTCCCCAATGTTATTTTGATCTGACGCCATAATCTTTCCGTTCTTTCACGCTCCTAAAACACATTTTCTCTGAGTGCTCCTTTAGCCGCCCCAGCTAGCCACTTCACTTAAAATGTAGAGTGGATGGCGTGTACATGGCATCTGAGTGTGGTCTGCTGCTCCTTCTCCATGTTCTCTAGAAATAGGACATGAGTAACCGCTCTACAGGAACAGTGTAACATGGCCGACGTTGGCAGCCAGAAGTGCTTACGTGGCAATACACTACTGTGTGCCCGCGGTCTATATGGAAGTGGATTGAACACATGTATTGACTTACAGTATCTGGGTATAAACATGGGGAAATGTTTGAGCAAAGCAGTAAATTTAAGGGAAATTGTTCCTTGTTAAGTCTATGAGCCTGAATGGGAGCTTGCACCGACTACTAGCATTCCTGCCAGCCATTACAGCTTATTACGATAACTCTATCTTTCCAGGAGATAAAAACCTAGCCTTGTTGCCATTTGCCAGCTATTACTTTCGCTAATTATACTTAACTGCTTCGAGCTTATCTCCACTCCTCCTACACCATTGAGCAGTTATTTTTTTCTTTCCCCTTAACACAAATTAGAGGTGGAGTGGGAGTTGGAAAAGGGGAGACAGATAAACAGCACAGGCAGAAGTTCATTCAAGTGTTATTGCATTTGTGACTTGTCAAACAGTCTAACTGAAGCCTTCTAGGCACCTGTGGTCTCTTAAATGGATGCAGTTCAGAACGGCATTAGCACATGACCTCTTCCCGCCGAAGTACTCTGCACTCTATTCTACCGGACACATTTAAAGAGTGATTATCTTCTCACTACTGTAAGGAGTTAAATGTAATACTGTGCATACAGAGAAGGTAAGATATCCAGAGGTCATGCTGCTGCTCCACAGTCGATATGTTTCAGTGTTGAGAGAATAGAAAACACGCATGCAGATGTAGAGACCATCTTAAAAAAACAAACCAAGCCAAATTGGAATTTTCACAGCAAACCCACGCAAAGCAAACCTCATCTGTTTCACCACTGACCATATCATCTCCATCCACTGCAGCCAGTTACCACTGAGTGATTCCATCTCCAGCAGTCTCAAGATGAACAGGAAATTAAAATTTCAAAGATCTGCAGTTAGGATAAATCAATGCAGACAGATCAATGTTCATTGAAATTTCATGAACTTTGAGCCAATACAGATGAAAAAAAAAACCTCGACAGTAACAGTCTCCAGCAGATATTGCTCCTGCAACAGATAAAATGTAATTAACACGGTTAAAAGGGAGCAATGTTACAGATTGCACATCCATAATTTCAGACTCCCTTCATATCGGCTGTGTTATTAGAAAAGGCCAAAGACACCTGTTCAATCCTCTTAGATGACATCTAAAGTATGTGTGCCACTTCTCTAAGGACGTTGGCGGACTTTAACACATTACCGGCCAACAGAAATCAAATGGGTTCCCTTCACAGCTGATTGCAAGCGCAAATTAATATTGTAAAATGAAGATCAATACATGGACGGGGCACAGATCGATGGCAGCTAAATTACGGCCGCGTTTTCCCCCTCATTCAAGATGAGTTGTGTTTTCCTCTCAAAGTCAATACCGTGCTGCCTCCCTCATTCATTTCTCAATAAACTTGCCGATGAATTTCAATCAAAAGGCGGCAGCGGAGGAGGAGGGGTTTGTGGAGTACTTTTAATGCCCGTTGGGTGTGGATCGTACTGAAAATGGGGCAAGAAGAGGAGGTAGAGAAACGAGGAGGAGGAGGAGGGGAAAGATCCTCGTCTATCAAGAGCCCCCCTCCCCGCCTCCTCTGTCTGTCTTTCCTGTGGCAAAGGACTGATGCTGTGACTTACTGAGGACAATCCATTTTAAGAGCCATTACAAAACAGACCTCTAACGATACTGTGGGACAAAAAGTGGGTCCAATTAAAATTAAATCAATGAATACCATCCTTACTGAGAGAAGAAGAAAAAAACACACGGCCATACTTTCATTTTTCTCTTGAAAGATACCCACAATACATTTCACGGAGAGGTGTAATGGAGGAAAATAAATGCTCAACTGCAAGTGCTTATTTCAATCAATTTCCCGGAGCTGGATTTCACAGGTCACTTGCTGATAACACGCTGTGGAATAATGCCACAGTGTGCTTCTCAAAGCCTACCTGACAAGCTGCCTGACAGTGGGGGAGTGCGAGCACGTGTCACGTCAGCCCTCTAATTGGACACAAGGACCTTCCTCCGTGGAACCTTGTCGCGCTCCACACAAGCTCACAAGGCCTTCAAACCAAGCCCATCTAACTTGGCAACGAGTGTCTGCTCCACTCCTGTGGAGCTGGTGCTAAATACCAGAGTTGTAATGAGACAGGCAGGTATGGGGATATGGCGAGTGGATAACATGCTCTGACACATGCTAAAACTGTTGTGCCAACTGGTTACAACCCACTTGACTGTGGCGATGACATTTATAAATGCCTATTTCATCCTTACTTGCAGAAGTTCGCACTGCAGCGTGACTTTACAAAAAAAAAAATGGATCTGCAGATGAATTTCAAAGCGTCTCAAATCCGAAGTTCTGTGTAGGAGATTTAGATACTTTAAGCACACAATGTTTGTATGAAGCATTTGGTGCGTGTTTGCGGGTCCTCCTCTAAAGCCGATCTGTTTACATACCTCTGTGAATTACTTAGATTATAGCATATCTTTGCTGTAGGCCACACCCCGTCACTGACCAGCAACCAACCGAGTACCAAACCCAACCCTGCAGGACAGGAAATGAAAAGGAAGCGCTCCATCTGATCAGCCTCTGAGTCTAGAACTTCAAAGTGACAGCAGGGCGTAGAGCAGACGTAAGGATCGGCCCGATTCACAGGCCGAACAGCACATGGCCCTATCTGATGTGCTCAGATAAAGACGTCTTGTGTTTGTTTATTTCATTTTTGGAGGGAGAGGAGACGAAGGCTACACAACAGTTGTGTCCCTCTTTCTGAGAGTGGAACAGGACACGAGTTTCATTTGGAAAAAGCTGGATATCACTACTTGGATATACTACCGATTTGCTGCCAGTTTCATTTGGGCAGACATGCATGTTAAAAATGTTTTTTTTTACATTCATGAAGTAAGAAATTGCAGTTGAAGCTTAACTAAAAAAGAGACCTTACTCCTGCACAATGAGCATCTTCCTTTTCCATCCCTTACAGGGCTGACATTTCTTGATCTCCACCAGTATTGAGTGAAGCACACATGACCCCTTTGTCCTTATGTTGATGAATGACTGCCTCATACCCATTTTGTCAGATTTTGGTGCAGTGGAGTCGATAGCGTCACCTTGACGAGGAAAGTTTGTGATCCATCAGCCCTCAAGGCTGTCTGGCCTCAACTAAGGCCTGGCAAGAGTAGCTCACTGTATGGGGCATCTACTCCATCCAAAATCCTTCACCCAGTTATGCTGCTATCGTGTGAGGTCGAACGAGTGGCTCCTATTACGGCTGCTTTACAGTGAGGAAAAAAAGAAAAGAAAAAAAAAAAACACTTGACTTGTACTAATAGCTGGGAAGCCATGCTGGTCACCAAAGGTCTGAAGACGAAGCACCCTGTCAGTGCCCAGCTTGGGAAATTAGCAAATAATGTTCCCTTCCCCCTGACAAATGTGTGACAGCTCGCCTTCGCCAATCATTCTCTCCTAACGTTATGATGCATGTCCTGGATCCCCACTGGAGGATACAGGCGAAGTTTACTGACCCTCAATTTACCCATGACAAATGGGGTCCCGGTAAATGTGCGTTTTCTGGGGCGCGGAAGGGGTTCATTTTAAGCAATCCTGGTTATGTGGATGTCACTGATTAGGATAAATAGTGGCTGAGTGTGTTAGGACTGCTTGCAGAACCATATTACCAAGGGCCTGTATCGTTGCCCCTGGAGGGGAGCTCTCGTGGAAACTTGGCCAAGATAGAAAACCAAAAGCTCTGATGCAATTAGGAGCTTAAATTGGATGAATTGTGCGGTCAAAGTTTTTATTTATGATTTACTCTTTCATATAGCACTGTAACAATGCAATAAAAAGGTTAAAGATGCTGCAAATGAGGCCGAAAATTGATACTTAAAAAAAAAAGAAGAAAAAAAGTCATCTAATCAAACCAGCATGCACTGTTGTAGTGCAGTGCTTAATATAGTGTAAAGTATAATAAAGTATTGACCTTAGGTACAGCCAGCAGTTTCTCCTCTTGATTTTCTACAACCTTGCAGACAGTTGAACCAACGGATAGCCAATACATGGATTAAACAGAGGACAAGCTGGCAATCTCCAAGGGACAACATGTTGTTAGAAGGTAAAAGGTATAGACTGAGATATAGCAAAAATAGCTGGCATGTCTTTCCTTTTAAAAGTGTGCCAATACCAGTACAGAAGCATTCAGTAAACTGCAGCCTACTAAAGTTGTATATAGTATGTCTGTTTGTCTCATTAGTGTTTTAAACATTCAATAGTCAATGCCAACAGGATTATTTGACATACATTACAGGGTGCTCTCTTTCTGAGAATGGATTGTGAGTTTTGGAGCCATTCCAGGGTACTAACCCGAGTGAGGACGCGTCCCTCTGCTGTTCGAATTGGCTGCAGTCTCCTCTGTGTTGACTCTTGGTAATTTGTGATAATTTCTTAAATTGAGCGAGTTAAATCTCCACAATTAGGCTGGTGGTGCAAGAAGAGTCAACATGAAAAAGAAAAAAAAGGTTAAAAAAAAGGCACATAAAAAAAAAAAAGGCACTTGAAGCCTTATGCTTTGATAAGTGCACCTTTGATATTCACATGTTGCTCTTCAATATGACACCGGAACATTATGTGCCTTTTTAGATAGCACTGTGTGTCACACTACATGCCCATTTCAGTTCCAAGTAAGTTGCTATTGCTACTGCAGGTCATTTCAAACCTATTTGCTCGTGTAGTGCAGTAACACAGAAAGAAAAGCTATGGTTTGAAATGAGCTGTTTCGCTCTTAAATACATGATCCACTCTCTTCCGCTCAATGCATCAGCCCATTCTCATTTTACTGTCGGAGAGAAGTAGCTAACATCCTTTCACCTCGCAATTACTGTACATATGGAATCAGTGGTACCTAATTGTGGCGTTATGCGCTCTGCTCTCTTTAACGGTTTCATTCTCTCAAGCGTCAACCCTTGTACAATCAGGGTGAGCCACACAGGGAATAGCAGAGCGGAGGAGCCGGACCTGTCTATTCGTGACTTTCTCTTTTAATTCAGCACACTAATCAATTGTACCACCGTTGCCTCCAGGGGTAATTGTATCTTCATACTAACTGGAAGTGAGTAGGAACCCAGCGAAGACAGGGAAGAAGAATGGGTGGGTGGGGGGGCTGGAAAATCAACAAAGATAGAGAGAAGGGGACACGTTTCCCCAGTAAAACCTGATGGTAATCATCCCAATCCGCTTAGCCTCTGTGACTAATGGGGTCTGTTCTTAAGGGACCTGGTACTTTCACCAGGGTGCTATAGAAGCCATTAATGTCTTAACTTATACACCTTCTCTGTGCTGTGCGGTAACACATGTACTCACAGACACACGCTCGCGCACACACACACACACACACACGTTTTTCCCTCTCGCTCGTTCTCACAGTCTCACACAAACAGACGCACATACACTTACGCAGCCACACTACACTCCTGTTTCATTATCCTGGTGCCTTGTTGGCCTCTGCTCCGCTCCTGCCAGGGAGGTTAAATGCAGGAGAGCTGGGCCAGACTGCACGGTTGGAGGAGAAGGGGACGGATGGCTGGGGGTGGTGGTAGCGGTGGTTTGGGGAGCGAGAGGGGCGTGGGGGGGGGGGGGGGACTTGATGAGAAACAGCTGCCCCGGGATAGAGGGGTCTGGATGGGGGTTTCCGATGAGTGTGCGGGGGGGTCCAGGCCCACACTTTGCAATTCTGCTGCGCTCAAGGCCAGGGCTGTGCTGGAGGCCTGGGAGTGCTGGGGGAAGTGAGACTGCCTTGTACGCGCCCCCGTTTCATTCTGCCCATCAGAGTTAGAACAGACCGAGGCTTCCAGGTCAGACAGGCTCTGACCCCCGCAACCTCTGTCTCCTCACCAATGATGACAGATAAGACCACCACTTCCCTCTGTTAGCCAAGATAATCAGATCCCTTACTTATAGTGTGACACACACACCCCTTCTCGCACGTCTCTCGTCTCTTTGCACACTTCCCCTGCCATGAATTCATATTGAACACACATGAAGAATCACTTCTGACTCGCTCGTGCACTTAACCTGGATCCTGCTTCTCTAATCTGATTCATAAAAAATGAGACCACATTTTGCTTTACAAAATCAGCAAATTAGCAGAAAGCATTATCTGTCTCGCAACGGGGCAGATAAAGAGAATTGGCAGAATGAGATATCCTGACAGCTTGAGTTTAACAGAGCTTGGCAGCGCCGTCGTATGACGACAGGTCAGAGGGGGATCGAGTTGCACTTGTAGGAGCCCCTCCACCAAACACCTTTTCCCTAGCAGTGCAGATCTCACACTTTTAACATTCAGCAAGCAGGGCCCTGGTTAGTTCATTATTAGTGCCTGGACCTGGGGCTCCATCTAGACAGAGGGGGGAGAGGGAGGGGTGGGAGGAAGAGGCAGTTTTGACTCACCAGTATAGACAAATCTCCCAGGGGCACCTTTGCAGAACTGCTTGGACTTGTAGGACAGCGTGACTTCCACAACTCCAGGGATGTGCCGAGGTGGAGTCTGGACACGGATGGCGTGTGGAGTTATCAGCTGGATTACAGAGGAAAAGAAAAAGAAATAATGAGACAACAATTAGAGTCTGTATTGTTAATGCTGTTGGCTAGAAGGTTAAATAAAACTAGCTGAATTTCTAACACTATGACTGAATCTGACATCATACCTCACTCCATACGAGCATGGTGCCGAACACGACTTGTAGGCCGTCGAAGAAGTTGTCCCCTATGATGATGACGGTGGCTCCTCCAGTGGTCCATCCCTCACTTGGGCTGATAGCTTTGATGCACGGGGTGGCTGCTTATCCAAGACAAAGAGAAAAAAGCAAATTCAGCACCTGAGCTTGGACACTCAGCACCATGTCTCTTTCCATGCAGACACATTACTGCATCACCTCCATGTCTCTCTCACAAAGACATATCATGGAAATTGCCCCTGGAAAAAAAAGAAATGATGGATTTGTCCTTTAAGGCATGAGAATCAAAATCATTTATCAGCGCGCTGGAGTGGTGTAGTTAAGCAGACCCTTCAAATGGTCCACTTCACAAAGGCTAAACGCCGGGCTCGCACGGAAAATGATTTGATGGAGCAAATTATGTGTCAGGGCAAATGCAGCTATCAGAATTGATTAAGCATGCACCCGCATGTACAGTAAAATTTCAAAGTTGAACACATCTTAAATGAGTCAAGGATACGGGCTGTTAAAGTGGAAATGACAAGCTAAAGCTTTGCTGGTTAATATTATTGCATTACCTTTGTTCTGCATATGCAGCACAGTGCACGCACACCGAGTGTAGTTTCAGGTTTCATAACGTGAAATGCACTCGTGAATTATTCAGATTGTGTTTTTGTTTTTTTCTCTCTCTTCGTGATCGATTCAATCCATTTCATATTGTTTATTACAATGCTTTTCATCTGGCATGACTTCTGCGACGTAGCTCTGCCATTCATCAACAGTCTGGGTTGCTATTATAATCTAATTTGAGTGATCTGGTGCCTCACATCCACTGTCATTTGATGCATTACCTTAATATGGTGTTGAGCACAACACCGTGTTTACAACAGGAATAGCATGACAGCTAGCCATAAAATAGCAATATCAAATTTAATCTATTTCCATCAATATCTTTTAATACACTATGAATTGTGCATGTTTTTCCTAGTCTTCAGAATGTGAGCAACTATTTCACCAAGTTCCTTTTTTTTTCTTCACAAGCTCGGTTCTAAACCTCTATTATCCTTTCCATCCAGTAAGTAAATCACAGTCGGCCATTGTTGTATGGATCACCTCCGACAAGACATCTCCCTTTGTTTGCCTTGCTGTTGGGTCTGTTCAGGTCATGTTTGCTCTCTCTCCCTGCCCATAAAGTGCACACACACACATTGGTACTACAGGGAATCTGACTTTAACAGGCGCTGTTGACTTCATGCTAATCACCTCGTACAGATTTTCATTTGTGAGGCCTGGAGGAGTGACATTTGCTTTCCTTAATTGCGAAGCGGAGCGTCTGAAAGAGGACCAACCCTCTATGGGCATGCTGGCCCCCCTCTAAGGGCCTGACCTTCATCAGTGCGGACGATTACAGCAAATAATTCACCCTTCAAAATTACTGTAAACAAATTGACTTTGGGGATGAGAGAGAGGGGGGGTCAGGGAGGAGGAGGAGGAGGAGGCGGCGGCAAGAAACCGGCCTGATGGTGACGGTGACGGTTGGGGGGCAGCTGCAGCCTGAAACCTACGACATGCACGCACTCACACAGACGCGCAACCTCGGAAATCCCAGTGCCCCCTCCCACACACAGAAGGACCCATGGAGAGGCAGCGACTGAGGCCCTAAGCCGTCCACCCTTCTGCCTAAAAATTTGCATATGTCTCAATGCACAGACAGAGAGGGGAGCATGTGCTGAATGGGGACCGTGGCGAAGTGGATTACACAGTCAGCGCAGGCGATCTGATGACAGACACGCACAATGCCCCCTCAGCAGATGATAGGCATCAAGAGGAGTGGACGGATGAGGATGCAAAGAGCCAGCTTGCCGGTCTGAATGTTGCATCACTAAGTCTTTACAAATTTTCCACTACAGTAGAGGAAAATTCACTCAATTTCAATTAATATGTCATAGCTTATTTGGGGTTTTTCTGTTGCTGAATTGTTCCCCTATCCATTTTGTATGTGTGCGTGAATTTATATTAAGATCCACTTTGCTGTGAAATGACCTCAGGCAGCCGATCTGTGATCCGTCCTAATCTTTTCCCTCAGTGGTTAGGGTTAGCCGTAGAGAACGTCAAAACTGATCCGAGATCTGAGCAGAGGAGGTCTCAGCTCTAGTATTGTGACACTCAAACAGGTCTGATGTGGCCCTGCGAAGCCGTCCTTTGTTCTGCCTGCTGAAATGTGTTGTAATTGTGCTGTGGGATGTCCAGATGGTCGGTTGATAGTGCAGCTGATGGGATTATACCTTTTACCTCTCCCTGGGCCATCTGTTCCCTTTGACTCTCTCTCTCTCTCTCTCTCTCTCTCTCTCTCTCTCTCTCTCTCTCTCTCTCTCTCTCTCTCTCTCTCTATCTCTCTCTCCCTCACACACTCTCATACTCTCTCCTTCACTTTCTCCTTTCCTTCTCTCCTTTCCCCCTCCCTGCTTTCTTTTCTCCCTCTCTTTCTTCCTCTTAGGCCCAGCAGTCTGGATTCACTTGTCTTTATTGCATAAACCCTAACAGCATTACAGCCACTTGGCATGCAAATGAGGCAGGCGCTGCAGGCTCTATGCTGAGTCTCCTATATTGTCTGGGGCTCTATAATGGTGGAACTGAGCTAAGGAACGTGTGTGTGTGTCAGTGAGAGAAAGAGTCTGTGTGTGTCGGTGCCGTGCCGTTCGCGTGTGTTTTCATACGTGGGGGGTGATGCTGTGTGTGTGAACGACTCGGCTATTTGTGAGCGTGTTTATGCACCTTTGAGCCTGAATCTATACATGTTTGAGTGACAGGCAGCCACAAAGCACATCCGTGTCTGAATGCATAATATGCTTGTTGTGCGACAGTACACACAAGTGAACAAAAATGTCACATGGTGATATTCAGTCTGTCAGATCACGGGCTATCCCCTCTCTGCGCCAATAGGGGGCAGCACCTCTTGATCCATAAGAGCAAGTCGGTGCAAGTGCATTGTGGGCTGAGAGGAAGGGATGCCTCTGTTTCAGCCACACAGGCAGTCAGCCAGCCAGCCAGGCAGACGGGCAGGCAGGCAGGCACATATCTAAAGCTTCTCGCCCAGTGAACTCCAGAGGAAGAATGTGTTGCTAATTTAAAGCACGCTGTCTGCCTGCTAGTTGTCAGAGCACTGTGAGGACATGGCTGGAATTATATTTTATGACCGCTCCTCCTTTTCTCACGTCTCTGTTTGTTAAAGGAGACTCAAACAAAGCAAGCAATTGTTGTTGATGCATGTTAAATTAGTTTGTTATGGAGCTGGAGTCTGGGAGGGATAAAGAAAGAAGAAAAGAAGAAAAAAAAAGATCTCAACTTGTGAGAGCACACGCGCGTGTATGCAGAGGGAAGGTGTATTAAAGTTATTAGACAAAGACGTGTTCAACTGGGCGGTTGACAATAGCTTCTTTACGGGGCGTCACTCTGCTGCTTTGAAGAGTGTGGTGAAGAGAGGAAGAAAGGGATGGGTTGGGGGTAACCTGTAAAGAACACAGGCGCACACACACACACACACACACACACACACACACACACACACACGTAGACACACGAAACACACGGGATCCCATGGGAGAGGGGGAACATGCAGGCGAGGGCTCAACCTCTTTAATTGCTCCCCTCATTAAGAAACTGGTTGCTAGGCGATCCACACCTATCGTGTCATAAACGTGAAACACACAAACAGAACGTCAGCGAACATAATGACTTTGGTGCTCCGGGCAGGACTTTAATTATTTGATTTTGTTCTCCAGTAGAGGAGTCATTAATAAAGACAAAAACAAATAGATTAGCTTTTTCCCCCACTAGGACTAGAGAGCATTGAGATATATTAATTGTCTACTTTTTTTTTTATTAGTCGTTGTTGTATTAAACATTACATTTGCTTTTGGTGATAGAACCATTAATGCCCATTAATGTGTAGAGAAGCTTGTTTTAGTCAGTGGTGTATATAAACTGTTTGCCCAGCCATAATTGGCTCTTGAAATCTGAAGATAAGCAATTTGCACAATTGGCCCAAGTCAGTTCTCTCCTTCTTTTTTTTCTCACAATCTTTCAGCTCCATGTGCTCCCATCTGCGAGTGGAGGCCATGAGGGTCATAAGGTTATGTTTAGTGCATTTCACTTTTTGGATTTCCCATGGTTTGGTGCTCCTTCTTTTCTCTCTTTTGGCTGAGCAGGCAATCAGTCTATCATATGGAATCAGTTGGAAGAAAAACAGTAAGTTCTGTTTTTCTCATAGCCCCCCACACCGCCCTCCCTCCACACACACACACACACACACACACACACACACACACACACACACACACACACACACACACACACACACACCGTCAACCCCCCCTTGCCTCCCCCCTCCTTTCTGTCTTTCTCTTTCCTCCCCCTGTTTCAGCTCACTCACAGCTAAATCTGCAGAACCCAATGACAGGAAATTGACCTCACAGCCAAATTCTTAAGCAATTTGATCATGTTTCACAAAGGGCTTTTAGGACAAATGTAGGTGCATTAGGAGACTGGAAGTAGTATACCATTTAAAAACCGTGAATTAGCCTGAGTATTGTCCTCATTATTAGTGATATCGACGTGATAAATACGCAGAGTAATGCACACTATTTCCAGTCAAGGCATAGCAATAGGTATGGTGGAGGCAAAAAGCAACTTAAAAAGTAAAAATGAAAGTTATGGAGGAATAAAAAGAATTCTAAGGGACTAAAAGCAACTATGTCTGTGATTAGTGAAATGGGTAGATGTCTAAAAGAAACTAGAAAATTATAGGATGTAAAATGCATGCCTACCGTTCTCCAAATAAGGAGGCGTACCTTCTGAAGGGTCGAGTCTGCGAGCCCTTCGCCCGTGCTTGGAGTTGTTGTGTACGAACATGTTGTCAGAAACAGCCAGGACATGGCCGTCCACATTGACGGTCGTCGATACGACAACCTGCAGCAGAAGTGAAGGGGAAACATGCAATTTAATACATTGTGAGATAAAGATGAAGACAGAGAAATATAGTTGTGCAGACATTCTCATTAATGGTTTGGGGTACAGAGGATACATGCATGCTTTAGAAACTCAGCTGAGTCCAGGTACATGCCCGTGTGCTATTGATTGCTATTGTCAAACCTCTAGGAGCGGTTGTTCTCTTTGGACGTATCGCATTACAGTTCCCCGGCTTCTCAGCCATTTTGTTTTAGCTTTTTAGTGTCTTGCATTTGTTCACAGCTAATTGACTTTTCAATCACTAAAATACCATTTCCGTTTACTGTCATCATAGCACAAGCTCAGAATTATTGATCAGCTTGTCCATCTATTTGAGGATGGAAGGCCTCCCTTTTAAATTTTTACTGGAGTCATTAGCAACTGAACCATGCTCCATCCCATCACTCAACAAACATTTTACTAGGATCGGATTCCAAGCCGCACTCCATATTTCATAATGCTTATTTTTGTTGTTGTTTTTTGGCTACCACATCTCCAAACAGTGAGCCGCATGTGAATGGCCAAAGTGTTTCTGAGCCGGAAACAGAGAGCCCCTCTCAGGTTTGCTTCGCCGGTAAGTGACCTCGGTGTAGCAGTGGAATTTAGGGGGGCGCTTTTTTTTTGGGTTGGTTTGGGAGGGTTGGGGGATGTAAGGGGGAGAAGGGGAAGTGAAAGAGCTCCATTCTTGTGTGCAGGTTCAGAGCTGGGCCAAGCTGAGGATGATGGATTGGGCCCTCTCTGGCCTCCAGCTGGTTTTTGGGGGTAATAAGTGGAGTGGAAGGCATGCAGAATACACAACTTTGGCCAGAGAAACACCTACGGTGGAGCATCTGGGAAATCTATTAGGGGGGAAATGGCATACTGAAGACGAGGGATGATCATCAGCAAAAAAATAAATCTTGTTATTTTAAACTTAATGTTTATGTTTTAGTTTCACCACAAAAAAAAAGAAAAAACAACTTCTGGCATTCCTTTTGACACACGAGAGTGAGAGGTGAAAGCCCTTGGTGGCTGTCATGCATCAGTCCACATTCACCCTGAGGGAAGATTTGAGGAGGCAGGGGAGGTCTGATGGTGGTGACATCAGGAGGGGACACCCTGTCTTGTCTGTTTCATGTCTGGGTTTCCTCCTGGAGGATGCTGACTTGTGTGTCTATCACAGAACAGGGCTGTCAGTGAAGGACGCCCACGTGTAGTTTGTCACTATCCTAAGAGGACAAATCACACTAAACCCTCACTCTCTCACCTTGACCTAGTGGGCTGCTTGTGGTGAAAGTGTCTGGGTAGAATGGATGGACGGTCGGACACATGGATCATGGTTGGGGGGGGGCAATCATTTCGAGAAAAAACTACTTGATACATTAGAAGCGAGAGGGTTAAAGAAGCAGTAAAAGTGTTCAACGGTCATGTCCTTTTCGTGTAAATCGCAGCATTTTGTCAGCCCCCAATAGTGATGGTTTACAGATGGCTTAAGATGGTTTTTATTGGCTATACAGTGAACTGCATATGTGTGAGTTTAAGTATATGCATATGTGGGTAAGAATGAGAGAGGGATGTAGAGAAAGCAAATATATGCACTACTGCCTCACACAGGCATCCATCCATATGTGTGTGTGTGTGTGTGTGTGTGTGTGTTTCTGCACGCTTTCCCATATGTGTGTATAAGAAGGTATGCGTTTCCGCTGCCAGACAGATCCTGAGTTAACACTGTTGTTACATGTGGTTGGATCGTCCTCCCCTCTGCGCTAAGGCTCAGAAAACTGTCAGGAAGACGATTGATGGCACTCTAAAATCCTATATCCTTATTTGTGTCAGATGCTATTCCCTAATAAATAATCTGTCCAAAGCACACATGACACAACATCTCTCTCTCTCTCTCTCTCGTTCTGGGTTTTGTCTCGTGCAAATAATACAATTGTTTTCATATGTGTGTCGATGCGACTTAATGTAGTGCGGTGGCGAGTTTGTACACCTGTGTGTCCGCAAAGAGAGAGAGACAGACAGGGTGGTGTGGGGAATCTGTGTGAGACTTCAGTCACCTGGAATCTGCGCATGTCTCTGGGATTCCCTGCATTCTTCAGACAGTTCTGATTGCACTTGAGGAAGAACTTGAGGAAGAATCTGAAAGAGAGCACAAAACAGAAGAAAAAACAATGAATTCCACCTTTTTTAAAACGACAAAGCTGTGGAAGGATTATCAAAACGCTCCCGTTCATCAGAAACAAGCATGACATTGCGCCACTTTGGACGGGGAAGTCGCAGCATTTCATTCTCTCAAAATCAAGAGCATCCGTCTCTTTCTCATCTCATCCGCTCACCTGAGTTCATGGGTCTTTCCCAACACCCATCTGCCACTAACATACAGGAAGTCACTTGATATTCCACCCACCTCTTTAATCCCAGGACACCCCCTGTGCAATTAAAGTACTCCTGTTCAATAGGGAAGCAAATGAGGCCCACCTGTGACCAGGTCTTGTTTGAAGAGCATCAGGGATAAAGGACCTAACAAGGTGGGAGCGCGCCACAAAACTTATAGTCCTGTCAGGCAATTAGGCGGACACTCCTGGGACCACCGTATGCCACACACACACACACACACACACACACACACACACACACACACACACACACAACGCATACACACACCCATGCACTTGTGGGTGGGTGAGGCAATTATGCCACAAATTACAACCTGGCTAATCGTCTCTGAACAAATGTCACGTCTGAGTGAGATCTGGGCTTGGTTAGTTTGTACGCTGCCTTCCTCTCCTCCTCTCAGGTGTCGCAAAATATATTGATGAAGCTTCGTGTTGAGAGCTGTATATCAGATGTGGCCTTTCAGATGCAGAATAGTTAAAAAAAAAAAAAAAGAGAAAGATTAACAACAGGGCCAATAATAAAAAAATGTCTCAGACGTAGCCCTATTGTGTAGATTTTTACACAACCACACAGAATAAACAATGAAATTGACTTGTTTTTGTAAATTCTCCCCAAAGAATCATGACTGATTGTGCCTTTGCTTTCTCCAATTCATTATAAATACCACACGGAGATATTTATTTTTCATCACATTGCACTTGCATTGCTATATGCAATATTGTGGTTCCCATTGTAATACTACCGTGGCTCACAGAATCACAGCGACTCATTGGATTACCATAGATTGCACCATAGCTTGCATGGCCATTTCATTCCACTAAATACAGTGGCTTGTGTGGCCTGTGAGGACGCTTTCACAACACTTAAGACTTCTCGTTCACCCACTGGGATCCTAGCCAGGCCATAAATCAGAGTCTGAAATGACCCTTCTAACCCTGGCCACATTAACACATGCACTGGTCATTTAGAAGTGTTCTTCGATAGACTCCTATACCTTGTGCTCCGCCGAGGGCCCAGGAGGGAGAGGAGAGGTGAGAAAATATTTTCACTCCACATCCTCGGAGCTTTGGCTTGGACATCAATAAAAGACGTTTTAACCCATGCCAGAATGCTGATTGCCTGTCGGTGTGTGGTGAGGCCATAAAAAACCTGACTTGTCATTAGTGCATTTCGCTTGATTGTGTTCACTGTGTTTTCGGGTTGCATCTGTTGGCTGATCATCAAAATGACCATTATGTACTCTAATTCCCTGACCCTGTTTTTATTTCCCCAAAGAGTCATAATGTAGAGCAGCAGACATCTGCGGAAAGCAGACCTGAAATACGACTTTTATTTGTCTGTCGCCTCTCATACAGATTGGGTAAGGCCAGTGTGTGTGTGTGTGTGTGTGTGTGTGTGTGTGTGTGTGTGTGTGTGTGTGCGTTCGTGCACATCTACACGGGTATGTGTGCATGTGAGCATGTGCAAGCACATGCATCATCCGTTGGTAGACAATTTATGTCGGAGCAAGAGATAGAATACATTTCCTCGGCAATGCATTGACTTCATAAAAGAAACACATTACTTTCAGAGTTAGTCTTGTCTTGGATACTTTCATGTTTTTACATACTGTTTCTACTACAGCGAAACCAAAAGTTCAGAAACAATAAACACAAGAAATTGAGTGCCCACGCTATCATAAAGTGGCTCCTTTATGTTTACTGTTATGAAGGCAATTAAGCACAATTTCTCTACTAAAAAGATAAGCTTAATTTTCATAGTCCACAGCCGTGGCAGTGCTATAGCATCCATTACATTTGAGTTGGTTAAGATTCTCCATGAGCACGGTGCAAATTGGTCCTTGGTGAGAAGGAGAGCAATTAAGACAAGGCCCCACTCTCTCTCTTTTACTTCTTAAATATCTACAGAAGTTTGTGCTGGTGTTTTGGCACGCACGGAGACAAAAGGAGGTTGTTTAATTGTTTTTTAATGGGATATCAAGTCGTCGCTGCCATTAGATGTTGGCAATGGAGGGCAAAGGGGGATAGAGAGAAAGAATGAACTGCAATTAGGTTTGATTAAAGCTATCCTTCTCAATAATCAGCTGTTCTGACAGGACAGGGGGACCCTGGTGGCCGCTGAGATGGAGGAAGGTGTTGAGTGATATTAAGGCCAATGAAGGGGATATTAACATGGCTAATTAAAGCTCTTCCAAAGCCGGGAGAGGAGGCTCTCAGCGGACCTCACTGGATGAAATAATCGGCCAAGGCAGCTATCAGTTGGAGGAGGGAGAGAAAGGGAGTGCGGGAAGGGGTGGGGTGGAGTCCATCGGAGGGAAGGGGGGAGTAGAGGGAGGGATAGTGGGAGGCGTAAAGGAAAACTATGAAGTGTGAAGAAAGACAAAGAGGAAGACATCGACAGGCATCTAGAGAAAGACTTCCAGGGCTTCCACGGAAGCTCATTTTGACATCCGCGCTGTCTCTGTCTGCATGCCCGAAGTCTGCCAGTATAACTAAGACCTGACATCAGCTTTTATCTCCGACAGCCAGTCATACAGGTCCACAAATCAACGTTAAAACAATCCTGCTCATGCCTTGGTCTAAGGCAATTAATACGATTCTCCTGTAGTACCTCCATGCGCGCCCACTGCCGAAGCTACTAATCATGCCATAATGATTTCTCTCCCTCTGGTCAAAGGGGAAATAGATTGTCTCTTTAGTAATGCAGCAGGCTCGGTGCCTTCCACTCCCTGGCTTCACAGACCCGGTAATTGAGGAGAAAAAGGCCGACTTTGGCACTTTGACTGATTTGAGGGCTGCTAGACCCTCTTATCTTTACTCTGATCATTTTAGGCTGACACTCAAAGGAAGACCCATCGCCCTAATTCTAGCTCACCCTCTCCTATCATCAAACAGAGGGGAAATAGAAAAAAAGAAGAGAGAAGGGAAAAAAACAAACAGGCAGGGTGAGGAAGGCCTTCTCTCATTTAAATGGCCAACTTAATTGCAGGGTTGATGTCACTCATGCATTAATGTCCAGCCCTTTGATTTGAGCGAAGGGGGCAAATAAGGATAATGTTGTATTATTAAGGAGGCTATAGCTCTCCTGTCAATTTTATTCATCTTTTTTTAACTATTCATTTTCAGATGTGTATTATTTTTAATGACTTGTAAGAAATTCAAAGTTCAGCCTGAGCTATTTGAAATGATTTTCACTCGCGAGTTTCTTAAATTACACACATGGGGGATATATTTTTCTCTTCAATAGTACACCTTATTGTACAAAAGCGCTTCCCCTTATTTGTTTAGGCCGTTACACAATACACCGACAGATGGCCACAGTATCTGTAAGAGTCAGACAATCTGCTGACACAAGATCTCTACGCTGAGATAGTAGTACACGGGTCAATAGCGTATCGGATTTCCAAAACGCCGGGGTCTTAATGTCAAGCCTCCTGCCTTTCCTACCTACTGCTCCAGTTATTAGGCACTCCACTGAACTGCATTCAGATTCCTGTTGTGACAAGGCGGAGCAGGTAAAACGAGAAATAGAGACACTTATAGATCTTAATCTTCCTGAGCACTTATTTATGCAACTGAGTGGTCTTGGATATATATATATATATATATATATATATATATATATATATATATATATATATATATATCCGTCACTTAAGTCCCTGAGAGGCCGAGCTGAGCTGCGTGGCCATTCCTGTCGTATTCTGGTTCACCGCTGTCTTCTCTCGTCAAGCAGAGCTGTTTTTCTCGCCTTAGCTGAAGTAAACCACAGCACATTAACAATATTTGCTCTACCCCTGTACAAGCGCCGAGGGACCAGACCCACAGATCCTATCACTTCTTTATCAGGGAACAAGTGCCTCACTATCCAACCTTATTGGGTTTGGGAGATTAACCCCTTCCACTCACGGGCTCTGCCCATCTCCTCCGAGAGCAGCCAGGCAGATGTCACCGTGATTATTATTGTTCGACATCAAATATCCCAACTACATGTCTCTGAGAATTTATTGGGTATTTCCAAGGCCTTTTTTTGATTTTATTTCTTTATATATTTTTTTTCAGCTGCTATTGTCAGTTCATTTTGTTGTTTCATATTTCATATTGTTGTTGGTGGTGTGTGTGTGTTGCGGGGGTGTCACAAATAATGTATGTGCTTCCTCTGCACCCTAACATGTAGCTGTGTCCCTCCATTCATCCCTCTTTACCCTCTCCTCCACCATCCCCCTTTTCTTTCTAATGGGCAGAGTGGCATTGACATTATTTCACTTGAGGATCCCTCACTCTGTCAATCCCTCTTCATTTACTCCATGGCTACAGGACTCATTATGGTACCTCTTCCTCCTCCTCCTCCTCCTCCTCCTCCTCTCTCTTTCTCTTGTCCTCTCACTCATTTTCCTCACCTCCTGTCTCTCTCTTTCTCTCTCTTTCTCTCTCTCCGGACACTGTTACTTTCTTACTTAAGAGAATCGCTCGTCTTCACAAATGGTCTCACGTCAAACCCACTCCTAGCAAGCCCCCACTGATTCCCTTCAGGCTTTGGCGCAGGTTTACTGTAACAGATTAGACGAACACTCGGAGCTCCTGCTAACTATCCATCACTTGCTAACAGTGGACTAAGGCTGTGTGCTTTATGCAGCTTTTAGCTCCAGCCCGCCACATACTGCATGTTTAGCCCCGAGCTTTCTCTCTGCCTCTCCCATCCCCTCACATCAAGATACTGCTGAGGCTGTGTACTGTTGCACGCTGTTCTTTGTTTTACTCTGAATACGCCTTTTCTCTACCAGGACTTTGAACACAATATAATAAGACACGAGACATAAATAATTCTGCGTTGTTTTGTCTTGCGCGCGGCCCTGTTGTTAAAAACGAATCAAACACTGGTTGCCGCTATAGAGCCGGCATCATCTACATCCAAACTGGAATTCATAAATATTATTGGATCATCACCAGCGCCATAAAACCTGCGTGATGATGATTACTGATAATGACTCTGACAGTCTCGATGATGTCGGTCGTGAGGTTGCTGACATTACAAAAATAATCACGTACATCAACAATAGCGTTCTCGGGAACATTTACTCAGTTCAACAGCTGGACGGCAGAGAGGTGTCTCCGGGTTATTTTTGCGCAGGAGGAGAAATGTGGTGCTTTGATTACTGGTCAGCATTGGAGCTCGGGGCCTTGAGGAAATACCAGTCAGCACCTCCGCGCGCTAGTGAGATGGAAGATAAGCATATGTTGGAGGAACCGGCTGGGGTGAATAGTAGTATTTAGGGTGTTGGACGTGGGGTTCTGGAAGGCCCCAGAGCCGGCCAACAATGAACGCCATACAGCGCCGTCTCTCTCCTGTGCCACCTCTGAGTGATCAGACCCAGGCAAGATGCAGAGGAACGCAGCTGTACAGGCAGGGCCAGCAGGGGGGCTTTGACCGTTTACCGACAGCCATGCTGGCTGGATCCAGCAAGCCAGTGGGGGCCTATTTGCATGTGTGTGTGTGTGTGTGTGTGTGTGTGTGTGTGTGTGTGTGTGTGTGTGTGTGTGTGTGTGTGTGTGTGTGTGTGTGTATTACATATAGGTCGGTGAGTCAGTGGTTTTGCTGGCTGTCCATGCATGCTCAAATGTATGCGAGTGTATTTCTACACCATATTATTACTAATGTATAATACATACATCTAAAGTGGCTGTCAGGACTGGTCAGTCATCATAAAACATGAGGCAGCCACTCTGACATCGCAGCCACATTAACGCGTTCTCAGAAGGGGAAAAAAAACACCCACTGTGGACCGTCATGTAGGCAGGGGGGGATAGAGACCGAAAGACAGAGAGCGGGTCGGTGCTTAAAGCTAACAGGTAACCTTTCTGTGCACCTAGGACAAAGGCAGGAGGAAAAAGAAAATGTCAAATTAAGAGAGGCCAGGCAGAGAGACGTGGCTGCCATATTTGTGTGAAAGCCCAGTGCTGTTGGCAGCAGAGATGGCTGCTTTCTGATTCATCTGGGGCCGTATGGCAAAGCTTTGTCAGTCTGTGCGAGGTATAAATAATTCAGGGTGAGAGATGGCAATTACAGGGCCCTGCACAACCAAAATGAATATTTTATAAGGACTAAAACTGCCCTGGAATGAATCACACACATGGAGTCACACACACATACACACACACACACGCACACACAAGCAAGCATAAGTGAATGTGTGCACACGCACACGTAAGCACACATGCACCCAAACACACACAAAGGTAGCCCATATGAACCTTTAGCTGTGTTGTATTGTTGACAATATAACTATTTTATTATATAAACCTCTGCATTGTGGGTTAATAATTTTTAATCTGCTTGCATGTGTGATTTCTCACAATATTTGCTAAAGGGTGAAGGAGCGTGTTAGATTTGTTGTTCTGTTTATTTACCACCACAAGCAAATACCTGTTTGTGATTTTAACTATTCAGTGGCCCATTTGAAATATATTAGCATGGAATGAAAATAAAAGCAAGTGTTCGATGTATAGAAAAGATCTATACAAAAAGTAGTCTCCAGAGACTCAGAGCCTTTACTTTTGACCCTGTAAATATGGTCTTTGTGTGTGAGCAAGAGGGAGGGCTGAGTGGGGGGGGCAAAATGCTAATGGGAAAAGATTAAACCCAAAAGCCGCCTGGAGCATTTACCTCTAAAGGGTTTTGTCTGTCAGGTTTCCTGCAAAACTCTCTCTTTATAATTCTGAGACAAAAAATAACATTGTTCCCTAGTCCTGAGGAGCGCAGTGGCTTGGTTGAATGGCCATTGTGTGGACCTAGCTAATGATACCTTAGCTTTTGTGAGAGGGAGGCCAGGTAGGTCTGTGACATCAGCGCCGCACAAGTGCTTCTCTGTCCGGATGTTTAGGGAAGGATTTCGTCCATGGTGGGAAAAGGGTATTGAGAATAAACAGGTCCTGTTTTTGTACCTGCATTTTAAACCCCTCGGTCTAAGACCGGGGGTATCCTGAGGGGGGAAAAAAACTGCATTTAAAATAACTTTTTTTACCATTATATTTTATCTAATAATGGGAATATTATATTTGTACATCAAGCTCCGGAAGGAGCCGCTTCAGCAGACAATGATGTAATTCCAGAGGTGTATTTTTTTCTTCTTTTTTTCCTCTCTTTTTATTTCAGCGGGAGTGTGGGCGTTTTATTTGTCAGTCCAAAGGGAAGATGGCAACCCTCTAAGGGAGGAGAGACCCCAAGCATGAAGACACAGATCGCATGTGTTGGAAAAAGTGACAGCGAGGCAAATGCTAAGAGAAAGCTGCTTCCTTACCGAACCGCACACTGTTAGCGATACATAGCTAGTTGTTGTGAAGGCAGCTGACAAACCCGTACCGAGGCATGTCTCGCCCCGTTTGTGAGTTTTCAAAGAATGTGATTTGCAAATAACATGAGTCTCTGGGCATAGACTGGGCATGTAAGTACGGTGAATAAAAGCCCCCCTGCTCGGCTGAGGGAAACCCTTACTTGTCAGCTCAGTTCTTTGTCAGAAACCTGACAGATAAATAGACAGTGTTTTGCCGCTCACTCCTCCTGCCTTATGTACACAGAGGCATGTGTCTGCTTCCACATACAGGTTGACTTGCTTTAGGGGAGGAATTTGTTGAAAGATACCCCACCGCTTTTCAGGGCAATGACTGAAAATATTGTGGGCCACTTCAGACAGCATCAAACAACAAACAATGGGGGTTGATGTGTAACCAGATAAAACACAGATCGAATAGCTGGGCCTAAGCACCACTACAGGGCTTATTTTTCATGCAAATTACTACTAATGAGCTTCCTGAAATCTGACTAATTATATCAAAGTGATTTCTTTAATTAGTTCGTAATAATTCCTCGCATAAACATCATAGTAAACAGATTAAGCTATATAAAAATATCAATTTGTCACACTTTATACGAGATGCTGTGCAGCTGACGCTAATCTTGCTTCTCCAAAATGCCAGAGCAAACATTTATTAAAGAATTAAATGTGTACTTAGAGAATGTTTGGTAACATTAAGGAAGCATATCGTATGCATATTTCTCACGGTTTCCTTAAATGGTCTCTCTAACAGAAGTCTCTGACAGAGTAAGACAAGTAAGTGAGACTTCAACATATGTAACTGGTGTGAGAGAGTCATGTTAGTAATTAAATATTATGATATAAAATACAATATAAAACTCTATAATTAAAAGTCCAAGTAAAACAGAGCAAATGTTATTGTAATCTGACATCAGAGATTACTCCACTGAGTGACTGTCAAATGTCAAATCCAAATACCTATTTGAAAAATAACAGACGACTTCAGAAAAGATAAGAAATTGCATTTATCTACCACTTTGCACCTCTCGTTAATCCAACAACATTCCTCAAACCCCTGAAGAGTAAAAATACCTAATATACTACCAGTCACAAGAGAACTCATACGACTACCGATCTTTCTGATACCCTCAATCTGCACTGAGATGGATTAAACATTCAATTTGTTACTCGCCAGACCACCACCCAGGTTCACCACTTACCATACAAATGGAAAACACGCTAGTAATCTATTAGCCTGCCTGGTCTGACACTGTATTATGTTGTATTTGTATTATATTTACTTCAGGGAAATTACGATTCAAGTCATATTTATCTTCATGTGGAAATGTGTGTCTAAATGGAAATCACCTATAGTGTGAGGGTAGATGCAGAGCAATACTAATGTGATCCATGAACCGTGCGATTTAGTCACCCTCTATGGATGCACTATGGGCTGATTCTACATATCAAACATGCTCTCCCCCTGTTAAAGCCCATACCCAGAGCCCCCGATGCTGTTTGATAATTATTACGCTTACATTACAACAAGACCTTGCCTGTGGAGCTGGAAGAGCCGCCCCCTTCCCCACAAACACACACACATACATACACGCACGCACACACACATACATACACGCACGCACACGCATGCACACACGCCCTTTGTCATATACTGTAGTAAACAGCTTCCCAGTAAGCTGTTTGCACTTCACTGCCCGCTCTAGGAAATAAAAACAAAGAGCAAATTGGGGGTTTTGCGTCTCAGTGAATAAATAAGGTTGTTTTACTCACAGAATCCATTACCTTTTAAAACATGTGCCTAATGCGTTCAGCCTTTTCATTTTACAAACAAAGCCTAAATTAGGAATTAAATACATTCGTATTTAGATAACGGCATTAGCTTTATGACATCAATGTGAAAAAGTTGGACGCCATCCATATCATTCCCATGCTTCCATTGTTACGTTAAATTGCAATATTAATCCTGGCTCAGACCAAGGTACTGTAGCTTTTATGCGGTGCACTTGAATTATGCTATTGAAGTAATTGATAGTGATTCAGTCATTGAAGGTACTAATCCCATGATTCAGTTCATCTCTCTCAGTGCCATTTACCTCCAGATGTTTAGAGTTTGGGGTAATCAATAAAGAGGGAATAAAGATTGGCATTCACAATACTCCCCTTGACAAGCTCCAGCCGAATGTTTGTCAAGCAAATTAAACACACTTAGACTTTTCACCTGCTCCTACAACGACACCACATATGGCCGTGAAGTTAAAAATAAGAAACTCTGCATACATTACCATGCATAATGCACAACTCCCTCCATTTAATATGCAAATTTTGTAAAATATTACTGAATACCTTCTGTTCGGAATGAATAAATTTGAATTGCAATTAGAATAATCTTGTATAATTAATGAAAACTGTCAATTTTGGTTCCGAAGTAATTTGATTAGCATGTTGATAGGACACTTATCAAGTTCAGTAAACTGTTAGATTAAGAAGATGAAAAAAAAAAAGATTCTAAGGATATTTTTCTCAACGGCTCTGACATTTTCCCTTGGCATTGTAAACAAAGACAGTAGCTGGCAAACTTCCTGAATCGAGGGGCGAGAGAGGGGGGGTGGAGAAACAGAAAAAGAGAAATAGAGACGAGGACAGAGATAGAGAGCCTCTTGAGATAATCTGTGAATCTCAGTCCACAGATGAAAAGGAGTCTATCGTCAAGGCTCCTGAGTGAGCTACTCATCTCTGCCCTCTGCTCTCCAGCTAAGCCCAAGTTTATGGGATTTATCTCGTGCACCATTTGTAGTTTTCACATCACATGATGAGTTAAAAACAGCACACAGCTTTTCTAAATGTTTGGAGGCTATAAATGTAGAGTTCTCAGCTAAAACCCACAGACAACTGATCCCAGTCTGCAATTCTTCTGAGAGTAGCTATCTATTAGCGATCAACAAATTGATGTACGCCATTGTTGTATTGTATAAAACAGAACCATCTGTACTGTCTACAGATGAACAGAGCTAGTGACCTCCTTTTCCCCTCTCTTTCTCTGCTCATTAGCTACCCTGAACCTCTTTCTCTGCTGCTTTCAGTTTTCAAACCCCCAAATGAGACCTAAATCGCTTGCAATACAGGTTAGCTTGAGGAAGGGGGGGAGGCAAACATCTGTCGCGCTAGGTACCCACACGCAGCTCGGGGTATCTCCTGCGAGGAACTTTGGGGATGTTTAATTCATAAACGCTGTCATCCATGTAAACCTCCTGATTTCATAATGACTAACTCTTGGTGGTTTAATTAATTTAATAATGCCTTTCAGAAGCCATAAATGAAAGGGTCTCTGAAGTGGTGCATTAATTAGCCAGAGCCGATGCTAGCCCTGTCAGACTGGTGGCTGTCAAAAGCGGGGCAAAGCGGAGGATGGGCACAGCTGACGTCCTGAGGTTAGAGGTCGTGCCAATCACGCTCCTCACCGCACTTAATGAGTCATAATTTGTGTCTAGTATACACATGTATTAGGGTCAACCTGTGGTCATGTCCATAATTCTCCCCCCCCCTTGCTAGACTACATGAAAATAACTGGCGGGGGCGACAAGGTAGTTTCATTCTCAGTAATAAGCTGTGGCATGACCACATTATGGTGCTACTTGTATTTACATGGCAACCACCTCTGAAAGTACAATCCGTCAGATCTCTGCCTTTACCTTTTTATAAGGTTGATGTCGTTACCGTCTGCGTCTTTCGCTTTAATTACTATGTAATGGCTGATGCTCACAAGGTTATAACATAGAATAAATCAAACTTCATTAAAAGTCTCGGCAACTCAACGCATGAGCACACAAAATCATCACAGAGCCAACCAGATTATACTCCAAACTAACTCCATGCATCTCATAAGGAGGTTGTTTTCCTTTTTCATATTTCATAAATATGAACCAGGGAGGTTTGTGTCTGTGCCTGTCCATTTATTACCATAAAAATCAGCTGACTGAAGTATCTCACTATCTGTGGAGGCAATTAACTGTTTTGAGAGAATGCGTAATACGGGACTTTGTAATGGTATCATTTGGAGTCAAGGCACAGATGCGCCGTGCGGAGCCATACTGTAATTAGAGAGAAACGCTGTACAGGTTTTCCACTAATTAGCAAATTATGCTGAAAATAGCATCAAGCTAATTAACAGTTATTATGGCATTTTTGAAAGTATGACTTTAATTAGCAAAGTCCTGACGCAGGCAATTTCAAACTCGTCTCCAAGAAGATGAGGAAGAAAAGAAGAAGAAGAAAAAAGAAAAAAAACATGGGGCATGATCAAGAAGATACCCAGATTATTATGATGCCGTCAAAAACTAAAGGAAGGGGAGAAAAAAAAACAGGAGGGGAAAAAGAGACTGAGGGAGGGAAGAGAGGAGGAGGAGGAGGAGGAGCACCGGGGGGGTAAAGCTTTTGTGTGTTGTGTCTGAATCTCCATCCAAATGAGGGGACATGTGTGCTGTGCCACGTTGCCAAGAGGAGCCCTGAGCCGTGTGCCCAGTGTCAGGTGGCAGCGGCTCACCCCTCAGCTACCAGGCGAAGACGAGAGTGAGCTCAGCTGGTGCCCACAGCCACTCACTTATTCTACTCCGCTGCACATTAAAGGAGCCCTCGAGTGGAGCCAAGCAACGCCAGCCAGCCAACCTGACAACAACACTCCACCTCCTCCTCATTTCCAACAGTTCCTCTTAGCACTTCCAGGGGAACCCACCTTGGACCTAATGACGGTCGGTGACAGCAGATAAACCTGAAGAATTCTACGTCACGTTAGTTTCGGAAATAAAAAAAATATCTTCTCCGTCGTTTAGGAAATTCCAAGTGGAATTACTTCTGTTTGGAGAAATGCCATTTATTAACGTCGCAATTGTTGATGAAATGGACGAACGTGAACACCTGGGAGGTATTTTGTAGAAAATCTGTTTTTTAAGGCACCTGTGCAGATCCTTTTGAAGGAAGGAAGTGTCACCAGTGGAAGTGGGGAAAAGAGTGAAAGAGGAGTGGAAGAGATGGAGGAAGAGCGGGGTGGACTGAAGGGTCTTTGAAGGCCCAGTGTGTGAGAGAGAACAGAAGTGTGCCTAGCCCCAGGCAGCCTACGGCTCAGGCCCATTAGCTAGACTGACCTTGCCCGCGCCTTTGTCTTTGTGCTCTCCTCCCGCTGCTTCCCCTTCTCAAGCATTCCCTTTTTGTTGTCTCCGAGCGAGATTGGGAAAGGGGCCATATCTTTCAGCTTTCTAAACCTCCCAACCCCCCATCTACAACTCCAACCCCCCCCCTCCACACACACACACACTCACACACACACGCACACGCTCCCCACTCCTCGCCTGGAGCTCGTGCCCCAGAGGGCTCAGTACAGTGACACCCCTAGCCGGTGGCCACCTCTGCCCCAAACAGAACTTGGCTGGAGTGGACAGTGCCCCGAAGACCCCCAGAGAAAAAGCTACATATCAGGGGGCCCGAATCATGGCACTGCAGGCCTCGCATACGTGCACCCACTCTGGGCAGCCTGCCTCTTTATTGCCTGCCTCTCATTTGAGAGGATGGAGCCTGGCTGCCAAGTTTTGACACCGCCACATATGGCCTCCTCCATCAATCGGACTAATCAAGCATCAAGGGGAGGCAGGACCAGCTTAATTGCCAGCCAGATATAGCTGCTCTCACTTGACGTGCAACCTGAAATAGAAACAGGTCTGAGGAGACATGACAGAAGACAAATGAATATGGCCATTGTTCTAATAATTATATCAAAATATGCATATTCTTAAATCTACACTCTGCAAAAAATAACAGCTAATGCAACAGATCCTGTTATTTCAACATGGCAAATCAACACGATTGCAAATATTGCCTTAATATAGCATCATCTACTCATTAAAAAAAAAGTGGATTATGTTCACATTTGTAATGTTTGTTACCTAAGGTTAGAGAAGTGTACAGTAAGTTGTAAAGGAGTTTTTTTTCCCCATGCAGGCTGCAGTGCTCTGCTCCTCCAGAGTCCTTGAGGCGTTCTGCCTGCCTCTCTCAACTTCCTGTTTCCCTCCACCCCCCACTGGGGTAGCAGCCACGGAATAACTTAGCACATGGAATGAGAAGGAGAGATCAACAGCAGTGATCCATTCATCTTGAGTTTCTCCTGTCACTCTCCCTTTCCGTTTGTAAACACTGAGGGTCTGTGGTCAGAATGGCCTTTTGTCCACTGTGTTTTTCTGCGTCCCTCTCTCATTCACTTCAAAGGTAACAAGTGACAGATGTCTGTCTTCTCTGCGGTCTTAAACACTGAGGCTCCGCGATAGCATCTGGGCTGAATGTCAAACTGTGAATCTTCCCTAAGAATGTACTGTGGTTATGCCAAGCTCATTGTTATTAATGTCAGGGACACTGCCTACAGAAGTATTTAAGATACTCCCTGTAGTTCTCAGCAGGGAGCACATGTGTGGTGGGGAGGGAGGGAGGGGGGGACACGTATGTAAAAATGATGGACAACAATTATTAGAACAAAATACTACAATAGAGAAATTCTAACAAAAGACAGTAAATGGATGAATAGCTCAATTAGATCTGTATCAAGATTTCATGATGGGTGTACAACTTCCCAAAGAATCTGACTCTGCATGAATCAATTTAGCCACAGGAGATGATGAAGGAAAAAAAAGTTATATATAATATGTTAAAGCAGAAGTTTTGATGGATTAAAGATTTCTTTTTAGTTTCAGGAAGTAGAAAAAATGGCAAAGGTGGTGGTGCTTTGAGCTTGTAATCACAGCACGGTGCTTTGTTTATTTAACTTTCTCATCTCCATCGCTGCCTGCTTTTGGTATTTACATGTTTAATTGAGAAGTGTGCTGCCGGTTTCTTCTGCCCATCTGCCGAGTCCCTTCCTCTTATCAGGCTCATTCCTCAAACTGACAGCTCTCCCTTTCTGCATATCTCTCCTTCACTCCCGTGCCACTACACTACTAACTCCTCTCTCTCCCCCCTTTCCCTGGCCCTCTTCAATCTGTCACGGCCAGATATGAGTAATGACAATGCATTTCCCCGCAAATCAAACCAATAAGTAGAAACATGCACAAGCAGCCTCTTAAGAAAATTCTGTATCGAAAGTATCGCATTATGAAACTCTCTGTTGTGCCGTCCAGGTTTTTTTTTTTTTCCCACCCCACGTCTAAATCACCGCCTGTCAGACGCAACATGTGTGTCATTGTATCCCCATCAGCGTGTTTCATTGTACACACTACCACCTCTGAAGAGCTGCCTCTTATCAGTCGAGTGACAGAAAGCCCCCAGCACCACCACCTCCTCCCTGCTGCCTTTCTAAATGCTTTTCTATTAAGAGCAGTGTTGTGTCCCTCTGATAGCGGCAGCTTCTCCACTTCATCATTCATAATCCCAATGGGCATCAATGGACTCCATAGCCTCCCTATCCACACCAAAGGCTTTGTCAGTCAGCGCAAATGAAAACAACCTAAATGAGGGTGAGAATCTGAGGAATTCACCATTAGAGAAAAGGGAAATGGCCCAATAGGCCAAGGCACTCCAGTCATTAATAGTCCACTCAACAACAGGACATTGGTGATACCTCACATGTTTGGAGTGGGCTCTCAGTCTGCTTTTATCCCATCTAGATGGCATGAGGCATATGGAGGGCATTGTACAAGTGTAAAATGACACCACTTATGTGCTTTGTCTTTCAAATGCTGTTCTATTTTAGCGAACTGCATGGTATGACAGAGAAAAAACAATAAATTCCCAGCGGTAGACAAGTGTTCGGCAAATCAAGGAATGAGAGCCATGTGAGAAAACAAGGATGAAAAAAATTATTCACCACTGTACATTATAGCGACGACGACGGCTAACTTTCACCAGCCTAAAAGTCTAAAATGATGTTCCCCGCCCTTCCCAGCATGCAGAAGTCCCGCTGGGGGCCTCAATGTGATCAGCAGCATCCCCACCACGTCTCCTCATTATTGAGTAAATAGGTTTGGGCATGTCCTCAGTAAACAAAGCCAAGACTGACAGTTAAGGGAGTGAGGGGAGTGGGAGGCAGCCTCGTTCCCAATTAGAGTCGCCTCAGGCAAAACTTTAAAGAGGAGATCAATCCTACAGATCGCTAAACTGATCCTGTCACAGGCTGGGGATATTTAAACCGTGGTGCAGAGCAGAGCGGTGCAGGGCAGTTCTCAGTACAGTTTGACTGTGTGTGCTAATGACTTGGGGGTAGGCTCTCTCACCAGGACACACACCCCACAGCGAAGCGGCCGTGATTGACGGGTGAAATCGGACCTCAGCTGCAGTTCTCGGCACAGTAGGGGCCAGATGGGGAAATAGTGATTTGCGTTTTTTAGTATGCAGCTCCTGCACTTACGGATATTCCCTAATTGTCTCCCTTACTCACCTGTGAGGCTGTTTCCCATCACAGATGCAGAGTACATTTCAAATTAACCCAGGATGTTTTGATTTTTTTTATCCCCCCTCACCCTACACCTTTGAAGCAGACTTATTAAAATGTGGCAGTGGGTCTCATCCCTGTCTATCTACTCGAGGTGAAAAGTTGGTTCTCACTAATGTTGGAACCAAATAAAGGGACTAACAAGAGGTGAATGAAGCTGGAGTGGTGGAGATGACACCTGAGTTTAATCGCACTGTCAAACTGTGACATCCTGCTAAAGCAGCAGATACTGTATCTTTGACTACAAGTGAGTGGCTGGCACACTCCAACTCCCAGACACACATGGGTAATGTGTAATGAGCTACCAAGCTCCCTGCAAATGCAGAGGGACTGAACATTTAAATGAGCGAATGATACATTATGTATATCACTGAGGTTCCTGTGCAGAAATTAATCATGATCATAAAAGCCAAAGACAAAACAACAAACTCAGGCCATTGCTAAATTGTTGTGATCTAATGCAAAACAAATTCATTTTTCATGCCATTAAAGATAAAGAAAATCTTAAAAGGTTTGGATTTGCTTGTCTGCGTCTCTTATTGAGAGTCATTCACTTTCAACTTTATTTGCGGATTATTGCAAATCCCCGGTACAAATCATATCATGAAATCATGTAGCTGGGACATTGGATGTGTTCTGCTAATGCTCAAGGAAGATCCCCTGAGGGAGCCATTGAGTGGGGGAGAAGGGGAAGAAAGGGAGAGGAAGGAGAGAGGCAGATAGAGGGAGAGAGAAAAGCAAGAGAGAGGTGGAGAGCGAGTTACAGGATGAGGAAGGGAGGGAAGGGCGGGAAAGAAAGACAGAGAGGAGGGGAGGGCAGCAGCAGTCAAGCTGCACTTTATCCTGACAGATCTCCTTTACACACTAATTTCCTTGTTAAAGAAGAGAAAATGGCACTCAATCCGGAGAAATCCTTTTCTCCTGGAGCAAGCCTGTCAGCTGAGGGATGAGTGGATACAAGCAGAGCTTTCCTCCTCAGGCTAGCTCCCCCTGGCACACAGCAGCTAGGCTACCGCTCACAGCCGAGCTCTCTATCTATAGCCATAATTAATACACCATCGGAATATAATGAAGCATACCATGATACATGAATTTCGGTGGGTGCTGTCGACAGCAGTCATTTAACCGCTTGCTGGAAATCAAATGTGAAGTGAATTGATTTTCTGATCATGTCATCTCCATCACAAATGGCAAAACAAATCGTGTACAAACATTTCATGCTCAGTTGCTGTTTCTAAACATTCCCCATGACAAAATGCTGAGCCCCCCTCAGCCCCACCACTCATTCATTCACAGCTACCAGCAAAGACAGCGAAATCCAACGAGGGCACATCTTTCAGCACAACATATTTATCACTGAATTTGTAATTCACCAAAGTGTATTAGCTTGGATTTAAAAAAGGAGAGAAAAGAAAAGCCTCTTTTATTTTAAGTCAGGGGTGTTAGCTGTTCAGTCTGGATGTTCTCATCTCCCAAGATTACTATTCGCGGGGTGTGTGTCAAGACTACTTTTCAGAAATCTCGGTAACAATTCAGATGCGATCGATAAGGAGTGACAGTTTATTCTAAGGCTTAGCACAGGCCAAGAAAAGAACGACTGAAGCATCAAGTTTAGAGGAATGAATTTGTTTTGTATTTGATTTTTCCATTAAATTTATCACCACTTTAACTCTGCCTTTTTTTCCCTCTCCTCACTCGTTCCCTCTCACTTTCTCTCTCGCTCTGTCACTCACATCAACAACAAGGCTGTAAACGGCTGTCAATTTCTCATCTGTGATTTCCATGTCTTCCCTTTCATCCATTTTTGATTGCTTCACACCCTCTACCTCTGATGCTTTTAGTGCTCATCGGTGACCTTGTGAGATGATGGGGGAAATTATAAAATAAATGTTCAGTGTCAGAGTGCTGCTGCCCTTTGTAACACTTCATCATATTGGCTGTGGGGGCGGAAAATAGTTGAGAAACATTTTCGTACAAAACTGCCTAATGCTGGTTTGGCACAAAATCATATGGTAAATCTATTACCACTTTGTCAAGAGGAACCACTTGAGGTTTCCCACAGTGTAGCAGCAGGAGAAGTGGGAAACTGTGACCCTGAAACTCCAGTCCGATTTCTCTTATTAAAGTGTTTTCCAAATCTTCTCCCTTTTCGGATTTAAGGGTCATTGAGGATGCCAATCAGAAGGACAGGCCAGTCAGAAAGCCAGCGGCGTGAACAGGACAGGAACCAGCTGATGAAATTCATCCATACTTCTCACTTATGATGACATGATTGATTTTCCCTCAGAGTGCTCAAATGTAGGATTGTCTTCCTACCCCCATCTCCTCCTCCATCCCGCCTCAATCTGCCCACCCACCCGCCAAGCCAACAGCTAATGGATAAAGCCTCTGTCTGTCTCAGGCATGGCGGAGAGTTGACGAGTGGAAGAACAACTGCAACGAATGAAGGGTGAAATCTGAGAGTGCAATTTTCCGTCTGTCAATCTCCCTTCAAGAGAACAAGTTGACCACCAATCAGCGGAGTCGATTCGGGGCTGGTGGTTGATGGGAGCATTCTGAGTGACAGCGTCATGTCACTACATTAACACAGCAATGAAAGACATAAAAAGGAATTTTGTGAAGGGCCTGGCCAGTTATTCGATTGCTGGCTGTGATTTGGGGGGTTGGGACCGTACTTTTCTGCCTTAACAAATGAACAAACTGACAGGTTAATGCATAACATATCGCTCTATAATTTATGGTTCTGAATTTGGGAGACTCCTATCATCCACTAGATGCTTCAAAATACAACCAATTAAACTTTACTTAATTATTAAAGGTAGAAAGTGAGGGAGAAACATGCCTTAAAAACTCTTGCTTGCAGTCAATTACGATAAAACTTTAATGAGCCTGGATAGAGAGCCATAAAAACTGATAGCCCCTCCGTCATGAATTATATATCCATATCGATTTTGTTTCTTTGCTATAAGAATTGCAGGTAATCGTATGTTACCACATGTAAAGTGCACTTCCCTAGCGAGGATAAATATTAACCATCAAATATATATGAGGTGTGTGTGCATTTATGACCAAGCTCATGGAGAAAATGAAGAGCAGAGATGTCGAGGCGAGGGCCGTTGGGAATGGATGAAGGGTGCCATATCTGACAGTAAGAGAGACCCTTAGCGGTGCTGGCTTGATATGTTACCTAGTTAGCGTCACAGAGAGAGGAATAAATAGTTCTTTATTATTTGTGGTTGCCATCATGTCTCTCCTAATAGACAGGCTATACTGAGTTTAAACCACATTATCCTCTGCGAGACCATCGCAATTACTCTTGAGAGCTAGGTCTGATGTGTGGATAAGGCAGGTCGCCCATGTCTTAATGAACACAAACAATGTGAAATGGAGGAAGGAGCAGTGGGGGGAAAGATAATGGCAGGGGAGGGCTTGTTTTAATAGAGACAGCACTAAGTTGCTTGCTATGATCTATGCGGAGTCTAAGAATGCTGAAAACCCCCAATGTTAGTTTGTGGAGATCTTTTTTTCATGATCCTATTACCCAATCAATTCACTCCCTTTTCTCTGCATTTCGCCGGCGAACAGCAGGCACAAATCCTGTTTAGTGGATCTCCAGTTGTGGACTTGTGTGTCTTGCTGTCATTGTCACACAGTCCTTCCTTGTTGGACACTCGCGGAGGTTAAAGGGCAGCAAACTGGATCACCGTGACGCCCGGCGCGAGTGTTATCCCCAGCACAAATGGCTCAGTGCTGGGTTAATTGATAAACTGCCGCTCCACTTCATTAGTCAGACAGACCGGGCTTAACGAACGAACACAGAGAGAGTGTCACTCTGAATATGTTAATCATGACTGGCCATTATGGGGCTCTTCCCTCTACCTTCTTGTGTCACTCTCTGGTGAACTACAAAGACGAGGCATGTGGACTCACTTCAAGCCCTGGGTGTGCTTGTATCGAGCAAGGCTATTTATCTGTGACAATAGGAAAGAAAACAGGAGACAGACAGACGCAAGAGTGGTCCTTGGTGTTATTGAATATAAATATATAATAACCATTTAAAAAATGCATCATTTGGCCTTTTCACTAAGGCAGTTGTAATATAGCGCTAGGTGAGCACTGTACTTGACGTACACACTGGAGGTGAGGGTGTCAGGGGAGAGCTCGCTGGAGCGAGAGGAGGTTTTATTGTTGCCCAGCCCTTCCGCTTAAGTGCACATGGCTGGGAGGAAGCCGGGACCTCCAGCTCTGACCTCTGCGCATGTATATTTAATAGGCCATCAGTTGGCCGGGGCAGCGCTCTGATCAGGATTCAGAGAGGGGCTTTGAACACCCCTGTGTATTCCTGAGCGTGCAGCCTCAAGCTGCTCTCCCCAGCTGTGTCAATCCGACAGCACTGTTACAGGCACCCAGACAAGGCGCTGGGCACTCCACTGCTACCGCCTAATGACTACAGGAAGAAAAAAAAAGCAAAACAAACACAAAAACAATAACATTTGGCGTATGGAGCTCTGCTACCATCTAATGAGTGGTTTTAAAAACTGAAATATTACGCCAGCTGATAAACTGTAGGGCCGTGTGGGATGTGTTTGGCTTATATCGGCTATACCGCGCATGCTATGTTCCCCTTAATAATAACAAAATGGCAATCACACGGTGACTACACTACGCACGCCGGTAACGATTGCGGAAACAAGGCAGCAAACAGAGAAGTGCCACTCGTGTGTCTTTTCTTCTAACAAGGTATCACTACTCTTTGAATCAAATCGGCCTGGTGTGTGTGTGTGTGTGTGGGTGTGTGTGCGAGCGTATGGATGTCACAGTGCACGCACGAGTGTGTGAGTGTGTGAGGGCAGCTTAACGAGGGTGGTTCATTTGACAGGCAATTAGTTTGCGGAGCTGCTATTGACAGCCCCTGTGCTTGTGTTTGTTCAACAGCTCTGGGTGAGTTCCACGCTCCCTGGGCTACGTGACAAAGCACCTCCGACAGGGAGCTCCTGATCTCCACCGAGGCTCGGAGGCTCGCACTGTGAGGGGGGTGGATATGTGACAGCGTAGCAGAGAGAAGAGAGGAGAGAGAGGGGGAGCCGTACAAAACCCACAAGGGTCTATTAGGGGGTTGTTGCAAGTTAATGTAGCTACAACACACTTTTTTGTGTCGTATTTTGAAAGGCCTGAGCAATGATGTTGTCATTTGTTGTTTGATTGCGGGGATAGCGGAGGGTAATCTTAGGAGACACACAGGCTCTCACACTACATGCACACACATAAAAATGCAGAAAGAGAGGAGACAAGGAGGTGGGGGAAAGCTAGGGGGAGATGGAGGAGAGGAAAAATGTAACAAGATCCAAACACTCTTTTATCCTCGAAAATCCCATATTCTAATGCAAAGGGGCCCATCCCTATTTTAGTTGCAACCATTTCGTTTGTAGAGCCAAGCTCCAATCAATATCATTATTTTCACAGAGGATCGAAACGCCTTCACCGAGTTAATGGGGGATTGAGGTGGTAAACGTTTACCCTCTCACTGTCAGCAGAGCAGTGGTCCATAGTGGGCCCAGATGACAGCACTGGCCCCACTGTGGACACACTATGTGGAGATGTCCTGTGGGTAGACAGGCTGCATGGACTGTCAACCGCCTGCCATGCCCTAGATGGCCTAACATATCAGCCACTTGAGTTAGAGCAGCAGCAAGGGCTTTGACTTCTGCTAGAGCTAACAGAAACAAACCAGCCAGTGCTGGCAGCAGCATTACCGCACTGCTTGACATTGTTATTGTTGATACAAGAAAAACTGGAAATAGACTTTGGTTTTTGCCTGAGTTATTTTTCGCGGAATAATTCAACGTAACGCAGAGGTAATTAAGTAAAATATGAAATAACACGCCGCATTAACACGAAACATTATTTGGTCAATGCTAGCCGTCTATGACTATGGATCAGCTGTTCTGTCGGATTTTGGAGAAATGAAGACTAATCTGCAGCTGGCAACAGCAAAGCAAATTCTCTCATATAGCAGCATATGCTAAATAGCTCTTCAAGCGCGCAGATGCATTGCTGTAAAATACTTCTCCTGTCTGCGTATCTGCATCTCCCAGATGGGTCCCAAGCTGTGCCAAACTGCATCTCATCAACTGCTATGAACTATGGCATCACATGACCGCATGAGATATGTGGCGTCCCATTCTGCCTTGCCTTGGCACAACATGGTCACGCGATGCATCATCAGGAAGCCCACACTTTGTCAAAATGGAGGTAACTAACACGGGGAGGAAGCAGGGGGAGAGAGGGCTTTTTTTGCTGCTCAAAGTGTTGAAAGTTCTGTTCAATCACAGGAGCAAAGAACATGACTTTTGTCCAATTTCTTTTTTCTTTCCACTTTGGGAAAAAAGACTAATCAGGAGAGTTCGAGTTGATTTGGGTTTGCATGAGGGTGTGACAGAGCAGTGAGAGATTTCATGGGACGTTGCCCCATGATTCATTGAGTTATTGGTTTCCGCCCTGTTTTAATCGCCGGCGGGCCTGGGCCAAAAAAATCTCGGAGGATTCCGGAGAGCTCTTTTCTCCACCATTCAGCAGAATGGAATTTGGTCTGCAAGTGCCTCACGTCATTCGAGGCGTCCTTCACAGTTTCGGGGGCCCTAATTCAAACCACATGGAGGCCAGCGTCCGGTTACGGACCTCTGCAAAAAAAAAAGGACACATTCCCATTGGCTGCTTCAAGATGGGAAATGGGGTGTCTTGATGGAAAAAGATAACAAACACATCTAAGTAGGAGTCACAACATAGCCAAAGCACACACACATTCACATGCATAAATATACATACACATGTACACACACAGGGACATATACAAATATACACGCATAGACACAAATACACACACCGACTGAAACATACACTTATGGGCCGGCAAAAGCTGTTTGCTTGACATGATGGAAGAATGAGCAGCAGGCTCTGTAATATTGCTCCTATTCTTCATTGACAAGCATATATATTTTTTGCTGTTCCCAACTGACTTTGCAGCGCTGAACTCCATTTATGAATTATCTGACATATTTCCTGCTATTTTTTTGACAGGAGTACTCAGAGGAAATTTCAAGGCACCTTTCTCCTGACAAGTAGAAATATCAATATTTGAATAAATTGCAGATTTGGATCTCTTCACATGGATGCTCTCCAGCAAGAGAGAGAGTGTGTGTGTGTGTGTATAAATGTGTGTTTGCCTGTGTATGTTTTTGCATGTGCGTGTGCTTGTGTGTGTGAGTGAAGGGAATGGGAAGGGGTTTGTTTCATTCTGTTACCACGGTCTTATCCCCCTGAGCCCGCAGGCAGAAATCTGTATGCAGCATTTCATTAGGAGGGAGCTCGACTGAGTGACATGTGAAGCACACCTCGCCGTCGACCTGATGAAGTTTACTTCTCTCAAACAGCAAAAAGCCACTTTGTAGACTAGCCCTTTTTTCCACAGAGGAAGAGAGGGGGTGATGGCTGAGCACCAATAAAAGAATCATGAATGTTGTTTCGCAGAATGACAGGCCTATCTGTACACAAATATTTCTCTTCGAGAGAAATGTAAGCTTCAGAGCTTTTGTTTTCTTCCTCTTCTCTTTTTAAAGTAGATTTGAATTGATAGAACTGACAGTCTTCAAAATATGATCACCTAAATTCTAAGTCGTGTAGGAAACATCTAACAAGAGGCAGAATAGAAACAGATTGTTCTTATCTGACAAAAGTGGGAAGTGTTATGTGAGGAAAGTGGCATCTCACCCAATGAACTAAATAATTTACAAACAAATACACTATTGTCCTACAACCTTGATAAATACTCCATGTCTGTATGAGAGGTCAATGTCAAGCATCCATAACACTCAGCGCTGTCGTCTTAAAGCTCCTGGTGTTACGTATGAGAGACTTCTGCCTATCTGTCTCACTCTGTTTAGCTGCAGTAGCTGCCATTCTGTCTGCATGTCTGCTGCTGCCGCTGATAGATCACTCTCCTGCCCACCGCTTCAACCTACCCCCTCCCCTCCACACCCTACCATCATTTGAGGGGGCCTGAGAAATGGCTTAGCCATGTGAGGTCACTCAGGTACCAAAAAGGCTGTGACCCCGTGACCCCGCCAGGCGACCTCCCTGACCCGAACGTCATACTTTCTCCCTCTCCAACAGAAAACAAAAACAAATCTTATCATGTGCCTCCGCGGCTCAAGGCAGAAAAAGAAAGCCCTTATATCAATGTGGTGCTTTGACAATCATCTATCCACATGACCTGTGATTTCTCCGACAGGGTCTGTTTGACACTTATAACAGAGAGGTGACGGCGTGCAGGTTGTCCATCTCTCGCCTCGCCTGCCCTTATCTCCTCTCCTCTCCATCTCTCTCCTCACTCCTCCTTGTGTGCACAACTTAATAAGCAAGCAAGGGGTAGATTCCCATTATGGAAACCCTGGAAAATGGCCCGGACATTTCCCCCCATATCTGGGATCTCCATCTGGAGAAGGCACTCTCGCTCTCACTGCCCCCCTCTTCCAATCTATGTGTGTGTTCTGGTGAGGTTATGCTGCAGAGATGGCTTTCACTCTCCACTGGCTACAATGAGATTGGCCCACCAGGTTGACTCTATTCGAATCGACAACCCATTTCAATAACGTAACAAAACAGAACAGAGTGGTGATGTTGAATAAAACATTTTCGAGGAGGTGCCCAGGGGGCTCGATGGGGGTTTTAAATTATCTAAATCTGTAAGATTTTGGAACACTTTAGCGGAAACATAGATGCATCTACACATAACATAATCTGTTACACGCTGATTTCACAATAGCATGACATTTGGTTAGTTTCCCCTTTTGTGTTGTCCTGAACTGCGTGTCTGTGTCACTGCTCTCACATCAGTCAGGGCTGCTCCATAACTAGAGTATATAGTTAACAGACTAATAAAGATTACACTGAGGTCAGCGAGTCACTAATCCCCGCCGTTATTAGTACAAACAAAGCCTACAGCTCTACGCCATACATTTCATCACATCTGAGTGCCTATGCACGTGCATAAGGTCCGAACATAATATGGTGTGACTTAAACCATACAATGGGAAGAGAAAATAAATATGCTAAGAGCAGCAGGGGTGGACCGGGCCAGGCCTCTGCGGACCTATGTCATCACTCCCTCTGGTCTCGGCTGTGCTCCCCACCCGAGCGAAAGGCTCAATGATTACGGAGGCTCAGCTTCCCTCTAAGAAAGCAAACCGGAGCTGCAGTCCAAACAAGGCCCAGCCAGCAGCGAGGGAGCACTGCTACACCAGGCAGCTCGGGTTTACCGTTGCCTCCGACCTGGCTGGCCCCCGGGCTTGCATTAGTCCCCCAGCCCAGCCTCTCTAGGACAAACAAACAACCACCACTTACACAGTCAGGGACGAGCAGTGAGGCAGGGAGAGCTGGTGCCACCAGCACTGTGTGGAGGGGAACCTGACCCAATTGGATTTGCTTTATCACCCCATATAATGATTCCCAGACTGGCCTGTTCCAGTGGTAGAAAATGAAAATTACCCAAAAAAAATCTGCCTGCCATTCTGAGTTTGGTCCAAAATGGGCAGCTCCCCCAAAACAGATGGGGAGGCATCTCAAAAATGTTCTCTGCCTCTGGGGACATGTGGTTTTCCCCATCATTATATAACTGTAAACTCCTGGATGTCAGAGATTGGGGATAATAACTTTCAGATGTTGGCAGCCCGGCCCAATGCTGGGACCTGCTGGATGGGAACGGTTATTTGGCAGAGGAGAGGAAGTCCGAGAGATTAGGACTAAGATGTGACAGGGAGAAAAGTGGATCTGGATCTGAGCTGAGTGGGTCGCCTAAGTCTGTTCCAGTTATTCCTGGGCCCTAATGACGGCCGTGTGGGAGTCAGGCATTGTGTGTGTGCGCTTGCAGGCCGGATAGAGAATGAGACAAATTAATATCAGAACCACAGGAAATCATGTCATCCTGTTAACACGCCAAAATCAAGCTAAAGTGCTCCGGCTTGATCCACCACTTTTAGCATTCCGTTTCAATTTTCAGATAGATTTGATATGACAGTTTTAGCACTCCCCGTTGCAGTGCAGATGTGCCACTAATTCAGAAACAGACACACCTCCTTCAATAAATGAGTCCTTATAGAAGTGTCATCCCGTTAAACCATTTTTATTGGTTAGTCTCACATGACAGGGAGGATCATTGTTCACTGTGGACGTGTATGCTGGTTGCCGGTGTAGTCAAGGTTTGGTCACTTAAACTCAAACTCCTATCATGAAAATGAAACATCTCCTCGCATTTTTATTATTTATTCCAGCTGGTCACCGAATGGTAAAAAGCACAATCCTGTTTTTCTTCTTTTTAGAATATTTTTTTCCCCCCTTTGCCTTAAAGTATCGAACGCAGTGCTGAACAAGCAGAGGAGTGTTTTTTATTGTAAATCAATACTGATCGATCGGCTGCCTGGGTGTTGAATATGGATCAATATCACACCAGGCTGTGGAGGAGATCTGATTTCAATTGGCAAGAGAAGCCCGCAGCAGGTTTCCATCAAGCGGTAATTCAAGACATGGGAACATAAGTCAGATGGATTGATATAGACTAGCCAGGACCTTTCTTGCCACTGAACCAGCTCAAGGAAATTTCTGTCATATATCATTAACGCAGTTGGGGCAGGCAGTAAAAAAAAAAAAGGGGGAGCAGAGTACCTCAGTGACCCTAAATGAAGACCACCGGTCAGACATTGAATACATACTCCATTATTAGCATGAATGTTGTCTTTCTTTTAATAAAGAAAACTCCATAATAAAAAGTCCAACCATTAAAATTGACGCTGAAGCCCTACTCGCTCTGCACACACACACACACACACACACACACACACACACCACAGCGCGGTCATGTTCTGTGGAACTTCTGGTTCTGATTATGCGCAGGTCAGCCCGAGATGCATACTGTAAGCTGTTATTAATTTACTGAACAAATGTCCCGGAGAAAACTGGTGAATTGTGAAACATTTTCATTACACTTATCATACGGTCGATCTTTATTAAACCTGCACAATTGTTTAATTCAAGCGCCCCAATAAAATACATAATATAATTTAACAGCACACACGTGTGGCCAAAGTGCATGGGAGCATGTGTGTGTGTGTGTGTTTAAAAAGCAGGTCGCCTCGTTCATTTATCACTTGTTTGTGATTCCTGAAGAGAGGGGCACTGTTCCAAATGACAGCATTGTAAAACAATAAAAACAGAGCTATAGTTAGAAATAACTTGTCACTTTTAATAAATGACGCTGGTTCAGGGCTCTTTCTCTGGGGCTTCTCCTCCGATACATCCCAGGCACCCCTGGGGCCAACGGAGCAGCCAGCAGACCAGCTCGTTTCCCCGAGGTAACTGATGACCCTATCCCATCTTTGTCCTGTGACCTCACACCAGCGGGAGCAGGACCATGTCCGATGAAATCTTCAGACTGCTTCCCATCCTAATCTTGCTTGTGTCACACGACAAATTGCTACATTCAGAAAATGGAAATAGATTGAGGTGGAGATGGAGGGGAGGGACTGACAGAGGTATGGAAAAGGGGAAGGCTGGGAGGGGAGGGGGAAGCGGAGGAGTGTGCATCGACAACCAGTCCCCTAAGAAAAATACTTGAGGAAAGAACGACTCGGGAGATCCCGACAAGGAATCACATCTCGGCGAACATATTGATCTGATTTACAAAACCTCCACTCTAATGCGAAACAAATGGCGTGGGCGTGAACTGGTACTTAACCATAAAACCCCAGCATTACTCCGTCTCCGATGAAATACCACATATATCCCTCACCAGGGCCTAATGTGCTGTTTTACGGCCAGATACGACTGAGGTTGACCCAACAGTTTGTTTGACAATTAGGGGAAACCTAATAAGGATTGAATGGGAGTGAGAACATGCCAAGAGAAAGAAAAGAGACGCTTTTTCAAAAGAAAAGAAAATAGCCACGAAAAAACACTGGTCTGAGTGACCTAAATGTGATTCAGAGAATCGGGAGCTGTTTGACAAAGCTCTTGCGTCATTAATGCTTTACGAAACCAAACAACATCTTCAAAACCGCTACAAAGTTTAATTATAAAGGAGTGCTGCTAAATATTTGAGAAAGAGTGGCATGTTTTATTCACTTCAGATTTAATTTCAATAATGTAGGATTTTCACCATTGCAGCAGTGTGTCAGGGAGAAGTAAATAAATCGTAATAGATTGTTTTCTTTCAGAATATAAAAATGAATCACTTCCATTGCTCCACAGTTGAATCACATTAACGCGGCGTTAAACCAAGTCAGTGAATGCAACTGACGACAGTAAACTTTAACAACATCTATACCAAAAGAATCTTTGATAACCTTTTCTTATTTCTCTTCAGTGTGTGTGTGTGTGTGTGTGTGTGTGTGTGTGTGTGTGTGTGTGTGTGTGTGTGTGTGTGTAACATCCAGTGTTGCTCTTGGCCCTGCATTCATCCCATCACCCCAGCTCTGGCCTTGTTTCTGTCAGCAGTGAACCAGGGGAGTAAAGAGTGGGGGGAGAGAGGAGAGAAGGAGAAGAGGAGAAGGAAAGAGGGAAAGAGAAGGGGGAGGGGTTGTCTCCATGGACAGATGGACTGCTCTTTCTCAACACATGTGGAACCATGTTTCGTCTTTCACTGCCGTCAAGCTGGAGCCGAATCCGTCGCTCTGTTGGCCCGCGCCACTCTTTCGTACTGCACACCTCTCTCTTTAGCACAGCACGCACGCACACACACACACACACACACACACACACACACACACACACACACACACAGTGCACGCAAGGGTGTGCACACACAGGCACACGCACATGAAACACACCACACAAACATCTCAGTCTTTCTCTGCACACATGTTAAAGTCATCACCCCTGCTCAGCGCTAGTAAAACACAACACCCCCGGCTTCTCTGCTGTTGTCAAGTCTTGCCATTAGCTGATGCCACTGGGGAATCCTACCCTAGTGAGGTGGGTCTCCCTCGGGAACACCAGGCACCACGTTACGTTCAGCCGCCACTCATGTGAACCCAAACATGTGAGCATAATTTGGAAAATATCATTTATACTGTGCGTCTTTGTACGTGTCTTGACATTTACAAACTGCGATAAAACCGACATGAGGGAGGAGGGAATAGAAAACAGGGCGAGAATAATTTGAGGTAATGTTTTGCTTAGTGAACAGTATTACCCAATCCTGGATGTTGGAGCTCTGGGAAGGAGGTTCTGGCTCCGGGGCTGCATTGAGGGTCTGGGTTTCATTTTTCGGCAAGTGCAAGCCAACGGCGAGCTGCCAAGTACAGCTTTCGCTCTCAACACTTCCTGCTCTTCCTGCTCTGGCTCGGGAGCAGACAGGCTTCACTCAAACATCACGTCGGTTTAGGCAAAGGGGGGGCCAGTTTATTCTCCAATTTCTCAATGGGCGTCAAAAACTCACATCTGTCACTTGAATTACACAAAACACAGCCACGAATAAAACGCTGAGTTTGATATATTGTTTAGCCATGAATAAAAAAAGGTGTGTGCAGGTGTTTGCATGCGTGTGTATAGGAAGAAAGCATTTCCTTCACACGTTAACAGCTTTAAATGACTCACCGGGAAGCCTAACAAAACATTGCAGCGCATGTGCCACAGCTCAATGGTATAATGTAAAAAAATCCAGAAGGAACACCTGCAGCAATCAACTCTATCACAACAACAGTGACCCTGTCCACTGCATCATTTTCATTATGGATGGTGGGAGCACAATTCTAGATTAACACTACAGAGTGCCATCTTAATTGCCGATCTACAGATGCAGTGAAAACATGGCATTTAGGTACTTCATAAACAGACTTCCCTTTGCAGGTTATCAAGACAGCCGCTCAGTGAAAACACACCCTCTTCTCCAATGCCGATGTGCAATTAAAATGGTTTTAGAAATCCTCTTTGACAGTCCAGGGCTTAGCCAAAAATGTAAATGACATTAAAGGAGACAATGAATTTAATTTTGTTTAATGTCCCCTTTCGCTGATTCTCATTTACATCACATTTCCACATAAAGGGCTGACCTTATAAATACTGGCATTTGTTCAGCTTTTGGAGGTAATCACGGTTTTGCAAAAACCAGATGGGAGCACACAAATTTTGCGATTCATTTCTGAGAAGGACGGGGGAACCGCATGTGAGACGTTCTAAGGCTGCGGTCTTTTGTTTCTGGTAAACAACTTGACAACAAGTCAAGTGCACTCTGGGAAATGACCTCGTAGGTGTTCCACAAATGAACGATAACGCAAAGTCATTTAGAAAATACAGGCTCACTAATGAGGGACATAACGGAAAGCTAAGCAAAATTTACATTAGGCCAAAATTTAATCGCATTAACACACGAACAGGTGCGGTGAGGCCTTTATAAATGAGCTAAATGAATAAAAGCCTCCCACAGCACAACCATGTGTGCTGACCAAAAAAAGAGACAAGGGGAAAAATAAGGGAAAAAAACAAGTCAATGTCATGAATAATTCAGTGGCTGGGCTGCACTCCAAAGGTCAGTGCTCCTTGACCTTTGTGACAGGAAGTGAAAGGGAGTGCCGTGGCTGCTGGAATAAATGGAGCTGACATGTTTAGATTTGGTCCCGAATCCGTTTGTGAATGGCAGCGTAAATTGACACAAGATGTTAAACTGTATGAACATACATTAAATTCAAAATTCACATATGGGTAGAATACAGATTGATAACGCATTCTCTCTCCGTCTGTCTCGATTCTACTTGCATAAATTGCTCCGGCTTCTCAGAGTAAAATGTGACCTTTGAACCCTGACACGCAGAATGAGTCATTTTCTCTCCTCTTTCAACAACATGTGCCGTCTTATTACAAAATCCATGTGTAAGCCTGAACAATGTATCTAATCTTTCACACAAGAGAAGACAAAGTCAATATGCAAGAGAGTGAAGACAGATACCAGACCAGGAGAGTCATCACAAATTGAGTTATGTTTGGCTAAACACATGCACTGTAAATGGGAAAACCATCTAATCAGATATTGGGTACCTCATCACTATAATTCTAAAGACTCAAATTACCGACTGAATAAACCTACACCCCCACCTACTTTAAGGCACCATTAACTTATAAATGTGACATCTGTAGCACTGCTGGATATATAAAGGGGAGAGATGATCATGCCGAACTGCATAGGGATGCGGTCACAGCAAAAGTGCTACAATTAGTAACAAGATACATTTACAGTTTATTTGATTTAATGTAATTTTTTTTATCTTCTTGAAAACCTACACGCACGCTATTGAAAGACAAAACAATATTTTTTGTAGAGCAAATTTTGTACTGACGTTCCCAAACGATACATTGATATTTGAGTCACTACGCATAATAAAAAAACACACGCAAATGCAACAAAAATAGGACCTTTCTTCATCCAAAAAAGAGTATGAATAATGCAACGGCATCAAATGTAAGTGCTGAAATATTTAAAGACCAAGCAGTGCTGAAACTTTGTGACAGCTGTTGGGCCTATATCTAACCAACTTCTTTTTTTTTTTTTTAAGAGAATCCTTCCTCTTCAAAAATCTGAGTGAAAATCTGTATCAAAACTCTGAGAGAAAATAGGGTAAACAGATGTCTGGCTTGACCGCAGGAAAATAGGACACATTTGGAATGATAAGTTTCCCAAACTCCGTTGGATATGCCAGATCCATGGGAACGCCAGTTAATGTCTTGCTAGATGCCAGCTAGCTGTGTGCGCTTTCCCCTCTTACCATCTGGGAAAATGTTACAGCGCATGAACGCCATCAATGATTCACTCCAAATCTGTTTCTTAAGGTTCGGCCATGCTACTGTTTCTTTCGAAAATGTGGCAGTGCGAGCTGGTTTTCATACTGTAATTGTAGACAGATGAGACATGCCTGATTCAACAATCAAACCTCTCCTCTAGGTTTATGTCACTCAACTATGTTCTACTCAATTGGAAATAATCAGTTTCTGCCAGCAGCGACCGCAGCACAGGTGCCTGTAATGATGTGCATGAGAAAATGACAGATGTAACAGAAATGGCTGTAAAACATGGACGCTTTAACTAAAAGCTTACCCATATGCACAGCGGGAATAGTCAAGTAATTGCAGTAAATAGTCTTGCGTATAGCGAGCCTCACTACAGTGAGCTCTGGCCGCGTCCGTTACTCTCGCTAAACCCTGCAACCTTTCACAAGCACCCCTCTCTGCAAGCCTCCTTCAGTCACTGGGAACCTGTGTGGGTCTGTTAGGGTGAGCTGACGGGCTCATAGTTACGACATGGAGACAATGGGAGGGTCTAATGAGGAACATATGCTTTTGTGTTTCAACAGAGCCGCTCATTGTGCAAGGAAAGGGATACTCTACTCCTATTCAGAGTCGTCACAATGAAAATCCGAGCCCTCCCTGAGCCAGTTGAGCTTACAATATCCATCCGCTTCTTTTTTCCCCCTGTTCTTTTTTTTTTCCCACCCCTCTTTCTTGACTTTAATTCTCTATGCATTCATTTTGCTTATTGTACTTATGTTACACGTTTTGTCCCACAGATTGAAGAACAATGGCGAGCGTAACTCTAAACAGTAAAAGGCAGCAGAGAGACACAAAGCAAACATGAAAGCAGCGGAAATTAAGCAAAGTAGACGTCTCAAGTTATCTCTTAATGTCCGCACTGTCGTCCCTTTCCTCTACAAACACGCTTGACTAATGAATTAAGCGTTCGGCTTGCTCCAAGATGCAACAATAAAAAAAAGACAGCGCTACCCTGACATCGTCCTAAACACCTCAGTACTCTTCTTGCATGCACTGTGACAGTCAAGCATGAAAGCCTAAACAACATGCAAGCAGCATGCGTGCGTCTGAGGATGTGTGGGTGTCGAGTTTGTGTCGTCGTCTGCGTGTGTGTATCTGCGTGTGTCTGTGTGAGTTTGAGTTCAGACAGCAGTAGCTCTGGTAATCCATCCAGGCTCCCAGGGCAGCCAGCTCCTACTTCCTGATGCATGAGAAGCCGCTGGAGTGGAGTGGCAGCAACAACTGCTCAGCCCTATTTGATTACTAATAAGAGAGTTGTCCCCTCTGTCAGATACCAGGCATTCTCCACTAAGCAAACAGTGATTCCGGCTAGTCAAACATTAGCATTGCTGTCTCTCCCTACTACGTGGTGAGAGTTACATTGAGATCGACGCACAAACTACACCCCCTACCTCACCCTTATATCCACCACACACACACACACACACTAAACTAGACCTAAACATATTCACGCTGACCAGGACATGCAATATAGTTTCACAGTGTGAGAAAGATGTCAATGCCTGAAAGCAGACCATTTATTCTCCCTCTTTAGAAGGTGATATAAAGGTGGCAGATGTAAGTTCCCTGAAGGTGCAGAACAAAACCGCCGACATAAAATGTTTATCCCTTCTCAGACGAAACTTTAATGGCATCTAGCTCACAGCTAACTTGAGAGGAAACAGTCAATGAAAAACCACTATTGACAGTGTCAGCATCACTGTCGTAAACAAAGAGGGGAAGCCAGCCAAATAAATGTGAAGTTGCCTAAGCTAATTAGGTGTATTCCCAGCATGATCCTCTGGTGATTGAACCACCTGTGATTGAACAAACCCTATCCAGGTGGTGACCGCCCCTCGGTGCACAGGTACCTGGGAAAGACGCCCCTCAGCCGCTCACACAGAAGCACCCACAGTTCCCACACTGTGAGCTGTAAGATGCAAGTCAGCCCAACTGGGCCGTCTGGCACACCGGGAGGGAACTCATTTGTTCACGAGCTCATCCATGCGCCTGCTCATCCACTCAGTCACTCATCCATTTAGTCACTCAGACACTCACTCATTCACTTATACTCGCTCACTTCCCCGTTCACAAACACAGAAGAAGCCGCTCATGGCCTTACCTGTCAATGATCACCGGGTCTGATGGGGTCTCGTTCCTGTTTCCACAGCTTTTCTTGTCACAGCATCGGCTACGGGAACAGAGACAGTGTATTTCAGAACAAGTAATACTTTGCTAAATAAATAAAAATAAATAAATAATGCACACAAAACCACATACATTTATTAAGTGCCTCGGAGTGATTTTGATATTGGTTAGAGAGGGAAAAATTGCCATGAGATTTCCTTCACTCAATCTATCCATTCCATTGATGCTGATGGCTGATAAAAATGGTGAAAACAACATGTTGTGTTGTTTGGCTTAGTGTTGGAGGGGAGGGGAGTGGGGATTGGGCCAGGAGGCAGGGGAGTCACTTTTCACAGCTTCAGCTTTTGTTTACCTCTAATTGCCAAGCTGCTATTTCTGAGGGAGATGCAAGGTGCCACCCTCAACCAATATTTCTGCAGGGCATTTATCAATTATGGCCTCAAAAGCACTAATCTATCTTCCACCACATGTTTCAGCCATCTCCCCCCTAAGTCTATAGCTAGCTGCCTCTCACTTCTTTGATTGGGACTTGAATCAAAACTGCAAAAATAAACAAATACATCATCCTAGCCTCAACTTGAAATGAAAACATATAAACATATGTGAATAAGATTGATTTATGCCATATGGTGCAGAAGGAAAAACAAAGATTTTGTGCAAAGCTACTGTCAGTCAACCACACATTATTTAAATATGTCTGATTTACATGACTTTCGAGCAGCAGTAATAAAGATGTGTTTTATAGCTACGGTGCCGGAGTGTATTAGAGCATAAATATAATTCAAAAACTACATGTATGACATCCCTAACGATTAAGATATAATAAGGTAAGATATCAAAAGATAATTCCTATTATAACTGTTATGTAGATATTCTTATCAGATAATAGGCAGCAGTTAAAGTAGATCTTTATTCAGCAGCAAAATGCACTTCCTCTTGACAAAAAAATATTACCTCTCGAGTACGAGCATATTCAATGTGTCACAAATAAGTGATGGATGCATGTATAAATTGAGCGTGAGTGATGAGTTTATGCATGGAAAAAGACAAATCATTCTCAGCTCTCATGCTGCACTTGCTCTCAACCAGTAACTTGAACAATGCACCGGTGCAACAAAGGAGAGGTTAACCGACAGTATCCGAATTCAATGTTCACAAAGCTCATGCTGAGCTCAACAATAACAACAAAAGGCGTTTTTCCTTTTAGTATCAATGACACTGCTGAATAGCAGCGCAATATGAGAGGTTGAGATTTATGTGGTTAAATGACGCTAAAAGGCTCGCTGATCATTGTTGACAGGTGGGATCAACCGAGAACTGACTCTGTTCTAAAAAAAAAAAGGAGAAAAAAACTGATACATTGCATGCAACGCCTATGCATAACTTAACAGAAAACACATTGTGTCTGGCAGGCTTAAATGAAGACATACAATTCTTAGAATAAAAATAAATAAATATTCTAAAGATTAAAAAAACATATTGTATGCACTGTGAGTACATGTAATATACCATCAGTAAAAAAAAGTCAGTCAGTTCATTTGCACTGGCATATTCACATCATAGCTGAATAACATCATATCAAAGTTAGAAATGACAGCAGCTCTCTCTCTCTCTCTCTCTCTCTCTCTCTCTCTCTCTCTCTCTCTCTCTCTCTCTCTCTCTCTGTGTGTGGCTGCTGAAGGACCACAGGACAGTCTGGATTGCTGCATCACATCATGAGTGTCAAAACTTATTGAAGGGGAGGGAATTACTTTTTGCCTGGATCTGCAAAATGGACGGAGCAAAAAAAAAAAATAATGCTTACCTGCACATAATTTCATGGGTAAGAAGAACTCTGCACATTTCTGGATTCTTGTCTTGACCCTCATAAATTATGGCCTTTGAAAGGAAATGAGATGGAAATAAAGTGAAAACACAGTCATCTCTTAAACACTTATTAATTCACAGAAATTCACAAATAATTAGATGAACATATTTGCAATTTTTTTGCACTTAATAAAATAAATCAGGGCATGAATACACATGATTTTAAGACAACAGAATATATTAGAAGAGTGCAAAGGCTAAGTAAAAAACATGGTTAAGACAATCACAGCAATAACCCACTGTTTAAATTACATTAATTCATATAAAAATCAACCTCAATAAACAATTACAAAAATAACTATGGCTAATAATAACAACACCAACTACAATATTTCCAGTGGCAATAATAATTTTAAAAAATCTAATTATAAAATGAAAAGTAATGATTATGAGGATGATAACAATAATAAATTGTATTTTTTTTTTATTAATCTAGATAATATCCTGTGGCTCAGAAAGACAGACCGAGAAAGAAAGAGAGACACAGAGATTTTCATGAGGAGAGATCCAATAGAAGTGTCATCAATATGCTTATAATCTGGGGATATTTGGGGGAAAGTGTTAATGGGCAATCTGTTGTTTATTTTGAGCCGCTAACAATGATCTTTCTGTGGATAAAAAGCGGTGTCTGGCGGTACGGTTGAGTAATTTTTGAGCATTGGCTGAAACAGATGGCGTGGAGCTATCAGTTCTGCCGCTCTTCTCTCCCTCCCTCGATCCCTCCCTCCTTCTATTTCTAAGGATAGACACTTCTCTCCCTCGTATGCTGAACCGGCACCAAGTGTAAACGCAGGCAAAGCACCGCGTTATTGACAAACACTTTAAGAATATAATAGCAAAAAAATATGTAATAAAAAGTGATAATTTAGTTTTATCCTTTGAAGCCATTCATAATTTTAATGATGTTTTTTTTTTATTTTATTTTTTCTGGCACGCGTGAGGCCAATATGAGAGAGTGACTTTGAAAAAGTGACATATCTGAACCAGGTCGCGTCACTCTCTGGCTTTTAAAATCTGTCCCACTTGACCTGAGTATTTTTTTCTTCTTTCCCTTTTCCTTTTTTTTTTATTTCTTCTAGGAACAGGGCGATTATCTATATTGGTTTGATTTATGTCGCTGTTTGCAGCTGTAGAAACAGAAATCCATAAATTGCTTGTTCTGCGTCATTGACTCGGATCATTCGCACAGGAATGTTGTCTGTGACCAGTGGCTCAGGCTTCACGGCTCTATTCGGATAAGGCTCCACCTAAACCCTCTATTAAATATCAAAACACGAGGCGGAGAGCCGAAATAACGGTGTCTGATTTTATTCCCCAAATTATACATAACTATACAAATCGTTGCGTGTGCTTTTGATGTGCATTAAGACTTAAATAATAACATTTAGCGCGTTGGGCTCTGGGTTGAAAGTCACCCCAAATGTTTGTGAGGAAGATAAGTGAGATGAACCTCTGCAAAAATATTTATATGTATATTCATAATTAAAATAATTGATGCAAATATTTTGTGTATATATGTTTAGAGCCTCACCTCTGACTCTTTGCAGAAACAAATCAAATGAGATCACAAGGAGCAGACGTTGTGTTTAATGAATAAGGTGGCTACAAAGAAGCCTGCTGGCAGAGTTAAATTGACTTTATGATATATGGTCACACGTAAACAGTCGAAAATGGAAAGTGTGTCTTCTTGTTTCAGCAGTAATTTCATTTTGGTGCCACAACTTTTTTTTTTTGGGGGGGGGGGGGTTTGTTTAGAAAGCAGAAGAAAAAAACAAAAACGTGTGTGCATCTCAGGGGTGACGATTTGCACGGCGTGTTAAGGTTTTGCACAAGCGAGGCATGATGGGCGCGAGTGTGCAGAAACAAGTGTAACAGCAGCTTACCTGCTTCGTCATGGAATCGATTAACCGAATGTAAAGATCCTGTTCTGTTCTGACGCCTGGGGAGAGAATAAGAAGACCACTTGTGAGTTTTGAGGAATTGTGGGCAATAAATGCATTTTAATAAAAGTAATCCCTCCAAAAAAAAAGTTTAGTAAAAGATACAAAGACCTCAGACAGTGTTTATAATAATACAATTACTACTGCATCTGTCATTATTAGTATTATTATCATTATTATTATTATTACACGTGGTTTTATACAGACAGACAAACTCATGTGTGATACATTTGCACGTGTTTGCAAAAATATTAAAGAGGGTTTGACTCACCATTGCTGTACAATAACTGTAGTTTGTAATGTATCCCATTGTTAGTTTTTTCACTGGTTGGTTCCTGCAGAAGACAACAGTTTATGAAAATCAACATCAACAGAATAACTGCATACATCGCCACCACATATCTGTTGGTTTACAATAAAACAAGCTATGTGTAGTTTATTTACGAAAGAAGAGAAGCAGCTTTAGTTGTTCAAAAGACTCTCTGTCATCAACGAATTGAGCTTCTGTTTTTTCTTTTTTTTTTAATCAATATTACACGTGACTTCCCCTTAATAACCCATTGCCATTTCAGAGAGCATAATTTCGATACATATACTGATTATGTACTGCACGCATTTTCTAAAATACACCGCTTACTTTGTCTTTCTCCACAAAGTCCACAAAAGCTGTCCTTTCGATCTCCACGGGCTGACCCTGTCTGTCATACAGCGCCAGGACGAAATGGAAAAAATTGGATTTTCTGAGGTTGGAAGGGGGCTGCTTTTCATAATGTGCCCGTGCCAAGCCGACACCGCTGCGGGGAGAAAACAAGAGACCATCTCGGTTAAGCACCGGACACCGGGGATACTAGATGATGGAGAAGCTGATGGAAACATTGGAGATGCAGAAAGCACGCTTGAGTATACGGGGAGGGGGGTGGAGATTTCTTGATTTGTCACAATAATGGGGTAATCTGATGTAATGAAAGAAGGGAAAGCCGAAGGGGGGGCATTTATTGGGAGACCGTAATTGATACAGAGTATTCAGGGGATTGAGGGGTCGATATGATGAGGAGGGAATGCGTGAGAAAAATCAGATGCTTTTTGGCATGCGTACCTTTGGGCGGCTGTGTTCGCATCCACCACCCCAGCTGTGTGCATCCAGGAGCGGACCGAGTTCAGTCCGAGCGGTTCCTCCTTCATCGTCGTCCCGCCCCGCGGTATAGTTTCCTGAATTCCAAACATTTAGGACAATTTGCGTGAAAAAGAGTCTCCTGCGAAATTAAGGGAATAAAAAAAAAAAACGTCCAAGCGCGTTATCCTTTGGGGTTGTTTTTGTGCTGTTGCTGCTGCTGCTGCTGCTGCTGCTGCACGGGATAAGTAGCGAGAAGCCGATTCAGACTTGCGAGGGAAAACCCGGTCCACAGGTCTTGCCTCCCTCTTCAGTCCGTCCGATGTGAACAATTCTCAAAGTGCTGTACTTAGTTAGAGCGGTTATCCACAGGACTGCGAAAGTGAATTGTTCAAGAGGCGAGATTTCTTTCTTTTTTTTTTTCGGTGTTGCGATTGTTCCTCTTTGTTTTTTCTTCTTCTTCTTCTTCTTCTTCTTCTTCTTCTTTTTTGTGCTATTCACAGAAAAATCGATGGCAGTTGTTTGTGTTTGTGGGTGATGCTGCTCTCAAAGTGCCCACATCCCTGAAGCACCGCATCCAAAACCTTCAGGACTTCTCGTTGAATAAAAAACCCACTCCTGAAAAGGTGCTGCTGCTTCTCCACAAGACAAACACAGGCAAAGGCTGATCACCAGTGGAGGTGTTCCTCGTACACAGGAGAGGTGGATAAGGGGCCCTTTCGCGTCGTGCACGATGGATGGGAACATGCAAAACTAAGCCCTCTTTCCCCGAGGACTGAAATCTTTCCCGGGAGCCAAAACTCTAAACCCACGGGAGAGGCGCTGTCAGAATATGACGCTGAAGGGGCGTGGTTTTGCCCAAATATGGAGCTCTGACGGTTCCTGTCAAGCAGTGGCGCTCCTCTGTACGGGTACAGCCCTGTAGTGCAGCAGCCTGAGAACACTCACTCGCTCCACTTTTCCTCTTGCTTAGGCCCTATATGTGGTGAGTTTTGATTTTTTTTAATGATATGGAAAATTCAACCGTGTGTAACCATCACACATAATGAGAAAATAAAATAAAAATAACAATATATTATAATAACTCGGAATTCAGGATGGCATTGCTTATCATTTTTAGCCCGGCCTTGCAATTTCCGTGATTAGTTTTATTATATTTGATTAAAATCAATAGTATTTGACGTATTTATTCGATTAGATGTGTTATTATTACAAATTGACTTGATGAGATTGCTTGTTCACTAATGTATCGAAAGCATCTCAATAGCCGTGTGAATACAGGCCATAAATCATATTTCAATAATGACAGATCATGTTTCTTCAGATAGCTGATATATTTGTGCATTTTTAACGCCACGCTGCGGGTTATTTTACTGTAATTAAAATGTAATTAATCCAACGATGATTTCAGAGAATCAGACATGATTATAAATCTATTAATTTACATTACATTTTCATTGAGAATTTTTAACAAGAGATGATTGACTTTCAATTGTTTTACTGTGTATCGCAGAGCAGAGGGGTCCTTTATTAATGGCGGTAGGCATACAATATGAACAAAGTTTGAAGCCCCGTTTCTAGCATCCACATTATTCATGTGCAAACAAATCAATCACACGTATGCGCCATTTACAGAAGATAAAGTAAGATCTTCTGACATCTTTTTATGAGCTAAAAACCTGAGCCAGGGTGTCTCATAACATTAAACAAACTTCAGGAAATCCACTGGTTCTGTGTCTTCTTCATTTCATGCACGTGCCGTTCAAATCAGTAATAATCAGAAACATCTTAATCATTTTTAAAGAGCCTACATGTCCGACTCTGTCCGAGAGGGGCAGGCAAGCAGTTGGGTTCATTAGTGGTGAAAAGGAGGAGAGGATGGAGGGAGAGAGGGGAGGGTGCGAGGAAGAGAGATGTGTGCTATATCCTGAGCAATCTATCTAGCTGGTGCTGAGGGTTAATAGCTGCTGCCAAAGATAAGTGAATTATAAGCTGTTGCTTTCACCTCTACACAATCTATTGCCAAATTGCCCAGTCACAAAATAAGGGTGTGGATTTTTTTTTCCTTCTTTTTTTGACTTTTTTTAATTATTATTATTGAAGAGAAATCTAAGTTTCAATTTGTGCAGAAAAGAAAATCAGAAAAAACCTCAAAGGGGGGCCCTTTAAAAAAAATGTTATCTCTTTTTCTCTTAGATGAAACAAACCGAGACGCGTGTTGTAAATGTTTTGTCTGTTCTACCGAGATTGCAAATATCTATTTTTTTTTTTTTTTTTGTGCACAGAACTCACTCTGCTGCTTTTTTGTGTGTGCACATTTCAAGTCGCTTATTAGAACTTAACCCCTGATTACACGCACCAAGGCGATTTAAATCTGATTATCAAATTAGGGGACTTTGAGACAAATCCTCTTAGATCTGATACTGTTGACTGGAGAAGGAAAATGGATCTCCACACCCGTCACGTAGGTAACGATGCTGTCCTGAAAGGGACTTTTAAACCGTATTTGACAACAAATGCAGCTGCCCCGCTATTTCAGAAGATATTAGAGGAAAATGAATGCAAATCTGTGTGCAGGAGCCATCTGGACGTGGAGAGAGGGAGTCAGCTGCTCCACACACTGAGGCGCGGAGCCTGAATCCGTCTCAGCTCATTCTGTGGGATCATCTGCGCGGTGGGCTTACAGCGTGGAAAATGCGCTCTCCATCATTAGGTGAAATGTTAGCATCAAAATAAAAGAAATGTTGATCCCCGTTGGTTTTAGTGTTTGCGCGCATGAGAACGTTCACGGCCGTGGAATTAGAGGATCTTAGTCACATTTTATCATTTCTCACTATAAAAAAAAAAAAAAAAAAAGAAGCTTGTTTCTTAACTGCACGCTGGAGGTAAGTGGCGCGTGACGAGCAGGGGGAACAAGTGCAAACTGTTTGCCTCCTGCATCTTGGCCGCATTGAGCCAGAGTGCTCGTTTAAATGACCGGTTGATGACACGGGGGCCCGTTATCTCATTCTTCTTATTCAGTGGCCACAATGAAAGAACCCCTAAAGAGTTGGGCCTGGCCATCTATATAACAACTAAACTCCTCGGGACGCGTGGCTCCCCAATAAAAATGTACCCGGTGACTTCGAAGACCTCCCGCGTCTCGACGGGACGAGCCTCCTCTCTCCGTATTGAGGCTGACGTCTTCTTTTTTTTTCTTTTTTTCTTTTTTTGGGTGTGAATTTACGGGGCGAGGCCCTCATGATCTCCTTAAATTTGCATGTAAATGGCGACATCAGCCTATACGCGTGCCAGGGGCCAGCGGGCCTCCCAGATGTCAAGGCAAAGTCAATCAGCCGGCCGCTGCCCAGCTGTCCATCGATGCACTTTATTGGGACAACACTTTCATTATGCTCACCTGCATTGTTTCCTCCTGAATTTATTGGCACAAAAAAAAAAAAGGGGAAAGAAAAGAAATTGTATTAGCACCCCAGCAAGCAAGTTCGCTCACGGCTTTATCACAGAGGTTCTTTTAAAGTGATCTTTTTGTCGATTAAATATTAATGAAATACGCCTACATTTATGCATCACTCCAAACTCCATATGGAACAAACAGGCAGTCAGCCCACTTATTGTTTACAGCAACTCAACCGGTATTCATGTTATTCCGTTGTTCAGACGTATATAATAATATAATAGTATATATATAGATATAAATATATATATTTACATAATATGTTTTGTGTATGGTTGAACTTAATAATGATTGATCTATTTACTTATTTCATTTATTTATCTAGGCCTATTGAATGTGAAGTGCCAACGCACAAAACAAGATTACTGTGAGGTCTACACAGCCTTTGTTATCACTTGTAGCTGTGTTTTAAAAAAAAATCAACTTTTATACTTGTGCCTTGTTTCTCACGAGTGGGGGGAAAATCTGATTATATTTAAAATTATACGACTTTTTAAGTTAAATAATGAAACGCTTAATACACCATTAAAATGACAGCGTCCTTGCAAACTTTGTTTAAAGACGCTATTAACGTTATTGGCCTCATAATTGCACGTGCGAGATTCGATATGACATATTCAAATATCATATTAAAATACATTTTGCACGTATTTTTTTTAATTATAGGGGCAACACACAAACGGCCAAGAGTGATAAGATCAATCATGTAGGCTATTCGTGGCAAGTAGTTATAGCTGATAGACGGACAGCGCCCCTCGTTGGTTACACTTGAGATCATTGTGTCGATATGAGGCAGCTGCGTTCCTCAGTGACAAGATAGCTAAATCTCAACATAGGTTTATCTAACACCCCTCCCCCTCCCCAGACCCCCGCAGCGGCCAAAAAGTGTTTGTTTATTATGTTCAGGACAAATCATCTACAATAAAATAGAGACAATTATAAAAAAATGTAAAAAAAATAAATATATATTGACCAAAAGACAAAATAAATAGATTAAATAAAATACATATTTATAGAGCTAAAAGACTGAGGAGGGGAGAACGTACATGTTATTCTTTTCCATGCAGTAAAATGTCTTAAAATTAAATTGTTATAAAAGCCACATTATAATAATAATTATTTGTATTATTTGTATTATTATTACTTGTATTATTGTTAATAATGTTACTATTACTACTACTACTACTACTACTTATTAGCTACTATTATTATTACTAATAGTCGTACACAATCCACGTATGTATATTTTTGATGCGTTTAATGTATTGTGTCAAATAAACACACGCACATTATCTGACACACAGCTGCTGTGACCTCACATTTCGTCACTAACTTCTGTCAGAGTGCTCCTGTTAATTGTGTGCAGTGGTGAGTTCTGTCAAGGGCATTGCCCGTGCGCACAATTTGCATTTCCATTCTGCTGTGGAAATGATGAGAGAGTTTCTGCGCGGTTTAGAGCCTCGCGGCGCAGTCTGTGGGCGAATTACATTTAAAGAAGGCGAGAGAAATTAAATAAGAAACCGAGACCACTTCAGGGCTATTAACATCTCAAATATCCCCTGGAAATTTAGACCAAAATACACATGACCAAATATACAGACGTCGCTCTTTTCAGCCCCGTCTTGATTGTGTCCATCACTGCTTCGCATAGGCCTGTCTAAAAAAAAAAATCTCCATTTATAAAAAGTTATCAAGCCGCCTCACATTTCTCAGTGGCATTGATGGAAGTGAGGTAAATGTAATTATTCAGCTCTAAATCTGAATATATTAACATAAGATGTAGGCGCCCTGATACCCACACACTCAGGAAAACAGGTGCACAAATCTGACTTTAAAGGTCATTTAAAAACCTCATCAGTAAGTATGATATGGACACATGTTGCATCGGGAAAAGTGGCCTCCAAAACGGGAGGCATCAGCTTTAACCTTGTTTTTTTTTTTAGAGTGCATGTGCGTGTGCATGACCACACAGGCAGCAGCGTTTCCCTCAATACTCAAGAGAACTTTAATTTGCCTGTTGACCCATGTGATGGAGCTATTGCCAACTTATAGAGATACTGCCCCACCCGCAGGAGTCCAATAACTCTCAAGTCACTCACATCCAAATGTATGTTTTCTACATGTTGCATCAGTGCCTCTAATTTACTCCTAAAGGGATTAAGTGATGCACATTTGATGGCAATTGACAAGGTGTTTTATATATGAGAAATGTGGTATAATTCTTTATCACTCTCCAACTGAATTTTGATTTTAGTTAGAGATCGTTATTAATATTGAACTGCGTTACTATTAACAGAAATGTTAATTATGATGTCAAGACGGAGAGAGTCAAGGTGAAAGCTGCACAGCAATAGCTAAAAATAATCCACGCCAGCTAGAGTACAGTATGATCCTGCAGAGGAGTGTTACTGGCAAGGGACCTTTTTGCTGCAACAAAGAGGTGGAAAAGAGGAAGTAAATGAATTAGAGTACAAGCCAGTTTCTGTCTTTGTTTCATCCACACTTGTCCTGTCCCTATTTTCCAACCTCTCCCTTTTCCTTGCTATTGGAAGTGCTGCAAATTGTATAATGCTGGTCTTTGTTCTACTGAGTCAAGCCACATGAATAGCCGTCCTGAGCACACACAAAAACACACTGACAAACTGATCATCTTAAAAAAGCAACGCCCTGGTGCTCACTTGGCCTACTTTCCACGGCAGCACTGGGACGTGGGAAGAGGAATATAATTCAGGGGAGGATGTTCGTGTACTCTGGGAAACATTCAGTATAGCAAGTGTGATGCACATAAACATAGCCTTTGCATTGTCAACCTTAGACCGCATTTGCCCCAGATAACTAGTCCCCGTGTGCTAGACTATTCTCTTTGACTTTGCAATTGAAATCCTGAGGAGATTATGCCAAAGCTAAAAGAGGCAAACTCCAGGGTGGGATTTCAATTGTCAATTCCTGTTGGATTTTATAGCATTATGACATATAGTACCCCATCTGTTACGCTTCCTGCGACTAGGTCTACGTCTGCACAGGATCCCGTTGATGTGAACATCATTACAAATAAGACCTATAGTCTTGAATGGACAGCAATATTCAATCACCAATATTTTTCTTCTTTTTACACACTCTTTAACACAGACGACGAAGCGCGGGGGTCTCCAGGTTGCAAAACACCAGGGTATATTAGGAAGGTGCAGGGAAGTAACCACTCCTAACTTTAGCTAAACAGACTTCCTGAAGCGGCAGATAATCTGGGGCTTCTATGTACACCGCCTAACCAAATGTCGACATCTGCGAGGGTGTGCATAAAGAAAAGCTCCTCAGAGAAACGGGGGATAATAATCTTAGTTCCCCTCACCTTCAGTTTGCCCATAGGGGTTTAAAAGGGAGATGAAGAAATCCTATGTAAACATGCCAAGTCAAATCTTCACTTGAAATGTGACATGGAGGCAAAGGCCAACTCTGGTGCATCACTAACGTGGTTCCACACATGAGTTTTTTGTGCCCCTGGATGTAAACAATTGATGTATTCAGTCTGTGGTTTCGGCACTGACTCACTATGCACACTTAGTTTGTTTGAACATCTTTTCATCCACGACTGTACGTTTAGTGCAGAGGTGAAGAGCCCAAAGAAGTCAACACAAAGCTTGTACACGAGCGCAATCTCTGTACTCAATAGCTTCCATGAAAGTGAGTTTTTCTCTCCTGAGAAACATACAAAGTTTGAGCATCTGTTCCATCATGTAGTCTTTGTTGAGAAATTAAATATTGAACTGATCTAGTGTACCATGAATGTTTCACTCACATAGTGATTAGACAGACTGGAGAGGCAAGACATTGCAGCACTTTACACTCTACTTTAATATACTGTATTTGTTGTTCCTGCCTTGAAGTGTTTTTATACACCAGATTATATTGTTGTCTTAGAAAATGGTTATAATTGTAGCTTCAATTAGATTCAACATGCATGTGGAATTCTACTGCATACTATCACACATGCAAATTTAAATGCACATTATGACAATGTGTGCACAAACACAATCATCCACTGAACACAATGAGCATTATGCGTGTAGTCCGGCTGATATTGCACATCAATTTAATTGAAAAACCCAAAAAATCAAATTAGAGTTTTGGTTTTATGATTCAATTATGAACTTGGTGGCATCTGTTCTTACACTTTTATGTTATTGTGCACCATATAGAAGAAGTACTGATTTAAATTGGTTTTCTTGTTTGCAGTTAAAATCTGAGGATAAAGGATTTTCTTACTTCCTTTGCTCTAAATCAACAATTTTCTCAAGGGAGAACCCCTAATGATGTTTTTTTTTCTTCATTTTTTTCTTCTTACATTAACATTTCGGATTAGATGAGCAGACCAAGGTAACATGCGAGCAGGAGAAGGAAACGGTATCATCACAGAGATCATAAAATGGTGTCGTGAGTAGTCTTTTGTCCGGGACCATAGGAGAGTTCTGTTGCTAAAGGGAAGGACAAAAGCAGAAGGCGCCACGGGTATAAGGTTCCCCTGAGCAACAATGCTGAAAGTTTCAACTTGCAGCACATGGGTGTAACTTTAACTGGAATACTGTGGATCAAAGACTCACAAACAAAGTGGGTGGAAATGCTGGAGGAGTGTCTGTGCTCAAGTGAAGGACAGGTTCACTAGAGAGAAAGCGGGAGAGAGCATTTATGAAACACAGACCAGGCAATCAAGGCTAATTACTGAGACTGTGTTTGGTGAACTCAAAGGGCAGCATGATTCAATTAAGAAAATTGATGTATATTATGCCTTTTGCTCATTTTGAAAAAATAAAATTACCCCAGTTACAAAAGATGTGGTCAAACAAGCTTATCAGAAATAAATCTAAATCAAATTTAAATGATGTCGCCGCTTCGTGCACACTTAATTGAGAGGAGGATACACAGTAGGTTTTGAATTGCATCTTAAACATTCATTCCACACTCCTGTCTCCGCTTGTAGAGAGGGAGATAACTATTCACTTCTGCTTCTTTAAATAAGAAACACAGCCTTGAAATTTGTGGGGCTTAAGGCAACTCATCAGGTTAGATCAGTGCAATGTGGATGTGTAACCTTTACACTGCAGTTGAACCTCCACATACACGTGTTATGAAAGGTCCCTGTGGCACTCTGCTCTTCTGACATGGATTTGAAGACTTGCCACTTTATTAGCTGCTAAGCCCCCAATACTTGTTCTATATAGTGGAGGCCTATGTTATGAGCTAGGATCTCATTGTCTTGCGTTATTAGAGGAAGAGTCTGCAGCACTCTCTTGTCCCCCCGAGAGAATAGCCTGACTGTTTGAAGGGAAGCTACAAGTGCAATTTAACCCATCGTATTTACAATATGATCTTTTACAAGGACATCATCGCTGCAAGGATTCACATCTAATATTTCTCCTCAATGTGATTCTTTTCTGTTTTCATTGATTCAGGAGAGTGCTTTGTTTGATGTTCACTTGAGCCACACAAAAAAACTCTGAATCTGTCAAGTTAGAGTAGTCTTGGAGAGAACACGAAAACTTAAATGGTCTGCACTACTCGCATTCAGTATTTTTATATATATATATATATATATATATATATATATATATTTCACGTGAAGCGACGGCAGTCAAAATCAAAACAATTGCTTTGTTCCTAAAGGTCAAAACAGTTAATTGATAAATGCAACGTGGCGACGGAGTTCTTCGTGATATTATCAACATCAGCTCAGGGAAAACAAGCAGTTTGTGATCATCACTTGTGTCAGCAGCATGCACTTATCCTCCAAGATGGAAATTGTCGGTTGGCATTGAATAATAAGTGCCATAGTGCCATCTAGTGCACACATTTGCACACTGAAGAATGACGGACCCCGTATGTAAAATATACACTGCAGCTTATATATAGAGCCTTACCAAAGACATACAACTGATGAGGAAATAACACAAACTAGAGGACAGTGTGCTGTTTACAATGGTCATCTGTGTGCTTCAATGTGAGGTTTAACCACACTGAAAATGTCCACTCATGAGGGAAATAAACAAGGAGACAAAGGTTTGTCTTCCAATTCAGGTCTGAGACAACCCTCAGTTGTGAAAAGCCGCAAGGATGGATCCTTCAGACAATGAGACAATGTTGAAGGCTGTGCATGCAAATTATACTCTGCCATCTAAATTACAAAGACATACACAGACCTCAAGTCATCAGGCCTCGTATCTCACTCATCGGGCCTCCTGGCTGTGAGGTTGCCAGAGGATGCTATAGAAACAACAGAACAGAAATAATAAGAAAAAAAAACACATGAGCCAAAACAAGAGTCTTGAATAATTGATTGTGTTTGTCTTTGCTGTGTGTGTGTGTGTGTGTGTGTGTGTGTGTGTGTGTGTGTGTGTGTGTGTGTGTGTGTGTGTGTGTGTGTGTGTGTGTGTGTGTGTGTGTGTGTGTGAGAGAGAGTTAAGACTGAGGGTCTGGACAGAGCGTATGCCCCTGAGCAGAACAGACACATCCACTGGCCAATGGTTAAAAAACTGTCTGATGGACCAAATGTGGGGGGAAGGGTTTGTTTGTGTGTGTGCGGGGTGCAAACACATATGTATGGGTATTTACGTGCATGCCTCAGAGTGCAAATTCAGACTGAAATAGATGAGGATAGAATCCGTGTTTGATTTGACCAAAGAGACTTGATGAGCTCTTGTTAAAATCAGGACCGGTTTGCGCATTCAGTTACATGAGAACAAAATGAAGTTCAGCTTTCCAGGAGACAAATGCTTGTTGTTAAATGGCTCAGGAATAGGTGCGTTGTGAGATGTTAAAAAGTCAATATACCTTCATTTTGTCTGTGCTGGTAATGAGCCATATTTTCTGGGGAAAATGGCTGCTTCTCCGGAGGCACCATGTCTACTGAATGTGGCCCTGATCCTGGATAAAACAGAAGGCTCACCAATCAATCTCTCCAGGTTGCCCACAGCCAGAGAAAGCAGCTGCACCACATGTTTGCCTTGCGCGATAGCGACAAGTTAACATACGGGCAGCACAGTAACCATCCACAAGCAGCCTCTAGCTGTCTTATAATGAATTCCCACAGGGATGGGGAACTATCAGAGTCAGTGGTGTTACTGGAGGCTCGGAATAAAGTCAACACCTCTCCTTATACCTGATGAAGCTACGGCACGGCAGTACACAAGCTCACACACACACACACACACACACACACACACACACACACACACACACACACAGTCAGAGCCACAACACTGAACTTGTACTGAAAAATGTGAATCGAGTGTACACAACAGTTAAGCTGTACTGTTTATTAAATCCCAAATTAGGCTTAAGTCAATTGTTTCTCCTTCACACTGGGATGGTAAAGACAAACAGTTCATTGTGTTTTTAATAGTGTACTATAACTCAAGGCATCTATTAAAAACAAATGAAGTGTATTATATAGTAAAGGCACATTTTAGAATATAAGTAAAATTCAGAAACAATTGTTTTAATCATTTCTGAGAATTTAAAAAGCTCTGCTTAGTATATAACTCTGACCTGGCCATTAGTATAGTGTCTATACAAACACCACTTTATGCTTTAAAATCAGATGTTGGTACTTAATGTGTCCAACAAATATTGTTTGTACAGCCCCATCAGACAGCTACACAATCTGTTTATTCAGTCAGAGGTAGAAGCTATGAAAGTAAAAATCACTGCAACCCCAGTTGGTGCTGTGTGGAACTACACAGGGCTCCTTGTGAGGAAGTCAAGGATGTTTTAGAGGTTCAAGTGGTTCTTAAAATAATGATGATTTTACAAAACACTGGTGAACCATCTATTGTTAATTTAAAGCGAAACATCTACAAACTACAAATGGGATCAATACGCAAGGAGGCGTTAAATGCTTAATGTTTGAAGACACTATTCAGCTGTTTTTTTTTGCAGCATTTTAGAGAACATCTGTGAAATGTATAATTTACACTGATTACACAAATCGAAATGTGTGCCTTGTGAGTGTGCATGTCACATTCTTTTTGTCATATTTATTGCACGCTCTTTCACTTCTACAAATATAGTCTTAGACCATCCATTTATATGTATAAAATATATGTGTGCCCTCCTAACCTCCAGGCCTCTGTCTGCTATGCTTCTCCCCAAGGGGTGCTGTGTGAGTGATGAGAGGATTGTGGAGCTTGGGAGATGCCAGTAAGTAAGGTTTTGGTGAGCTCTGGTCCAGGTATTTCTGGGTGCATCCTTGTTTGTTCACGTGCACCTTCAGGACAATTTGCAAATGCAGCAAAACAAAAAAGTTGAAAAGCCCTATGGAGATGGCAAATATAGCACCCTTCTTATTCCCATACCCTATTTCTGCAGAATTAGTGTTATTAGGATGGTGTGTTTCTATCAACTAAAAAGAACACCGCTCTGTTTAGTTCATTTTGTCAACTGAAATGTGGCCCAGATATTACATATTTTCACACTTCATCAGCATTTGCCATTTCTTTACTTTTTTGATTTTGTATTATTGCACAATCAGCCCCTATGGGCGTTCCTTCTCCTCCCAATTCTTGACAGCCCCAACCCTTCTGAGAGTGCTGTTTACAGAAAAATAAGCACAAACTAAAACTACTTCCTCAAACATCTATTTTTATCTATATATTTTTGCACCATGATTTTGAGCATATTATGCTCACAAAAATAAAGATATAAGGGGCAGACTTTTTGATGGATTCTAAGCAGAATTGGGTTGAGCGGAGTTTGAAAAGTTTGTTCCCTAATGTAATATGCACTATTTGAAGGAAACCAAACATAATGATTGATAGCATGCAATGAAAGAGCTGGGTTGACAGTCGGAATCAACCAAAAAATAAATATACATACAGTATATATATATCTTTTCCATTTTGAAATTGATGTGGGGGAAAAACATAAAGATAGATAGATATTATGGGTCCCCTGTGACATCCTCAATGTGAAACAATAATGGTTTTCTGAATTTCCCTGTAACTACTGTATTAAGGTATTGAATAAACACAGCATCTCTACGGCCAATAGGATTATATGGATAACGTGCTGTAGAGGTCAAGCCAAAACAATTACAACACTGAAACTAAAATGATACATTTTAACATTTTTACATGATTTGTGTTTGTTTTGAGTGGACTTTTGTGTGGTTTTACAGATCAATTCGTGAAAGACTTGAAGGTTGGTGTCTGTGAAATAGGGCCTGAGAAGTACATTCAGTTTATTTCCCATATAAGTGGGCGCAAGTTACCCAACAACAATTACCTGAACCTTTCTCATCTCGCCACTAGATGTCACCCATTGACCACACAATACAAGCGAGGGTTCTCGTGAGGTGTCATACAATTTTGAGTTAGGACACAGTTCATATCTAACGTCAACAACAACCAGGCGAATACAAAAACAAGTTTGATCATAAATTGTTTTTATTTGTAAATGAATGTGTATTTGCTTTACATTAGCAATTAGGGTACTTTTCATGCGAATCACACTCATGAAACTCAAGAAAACGACTACATTTTTGTTTACATTTAGTTTATTCTAGCTGTTTTTTGGTTCATTGTGTTTTTGTTTGCTCCAACTTGAATCAAAGTACCACCATCCTGGTGTATACATGCCATCTGTCCCACCCATCACGGGACAGCTGAACTGGCTTGAACAGCCTAAGCAGGTATCAAATATGATCATGATATGACGTTTAATGCATAGAAAATAAAAACAAACAGAACGCACATTTAACAACATGATGCTCAGGAGAGGATGGATGGAGCCAGGATGTGGCATGTGTGCATGACGTCATCGCTCCATGTACTGTGCGCCATTTTGGAAGAAAAAAAATCTCGGATAATTTCCGTGGTCTTGACAGATCTGGACCCGAGTCTTCACACTGATTGTGGATGCTATCTATTCCCCCCCGAGCAAGCCGCATTGGTTGATTAGGTGTTGGAAGCCGTGTACAGCAAGAGCTGCTACATGAAGCAATGGCGGGTAAGCTACGTTTGAAGGGAGAGGAAAGGACCCACCTCACTTGGTGTGATGATGGCCTGAATCTGCAACTTAGCTAGCCAACGTTAGCGCTGGCTCGCTAAGTTGCTAGTTGTCAAAACTCTGTCACTTGTCCGGTCATTTTTGTGCTCAGGCGAAACGCGAATCTGATACAAACTAACTATGTGCTTCTTTTTCTCCCGCAGGAGTTGCAGGCGGAAATGATTTTCAGTGGTGTTTCTCTCAAGTGAAAGGAGCGATAGATGAAGATGTTGCGGAAGGTACGTGGCTAACGTTAGCTTGGGGCTAAAACGATGGGTAGCTAGCTAAGAGATGGTCTGGTGGTGGTGATGCTCTGTGGGCTTCACGACAGCTAGAAGGTCGCCGGGGGGTTCAACATAAGGCCCCCGTGGTGGTCGGTGCGAGTCCGTGTGTGGATCGGTGCCATAGAAAGCCCCTTCCTCTGTAAATAGCTGTATGTAGCCAGCTGCTAGGTGGCGGCTAAGCTATTAAAGGGGAGCGACCGTGTCCGTGACGTCAATGTGCTGCGTCCATAAATTGTCGAGTGACATCATTCTTGTTTTCATTCATTCATACGTGAGTGGGTGTCCACGTTTTGCGTGTTTCCCCCCCCCCCCCCCCCCCCCCCATGCTGTCAATGTACCTGATGCTTTATTTTAATAAAATGTCTTCGGGCACCAGATTTAGTGTGCAGTCTCAACAAAGCACCTCAGCTGTCATCACAACCGCTTACCTGGAAGCTGAGCTTGTGGGTGGGATTCACTCTGATTTGTGTCCATTTTCAGCTGACATAATCTCAACGGTTGAGTTCAACTATTCTGGAGAATTGCTTGCAACTGGAGATAAAGGAGGCAGAGTAGTGATATTTCAACATGAACAGGAGGTAAGATTCACATGGAGCGACACATGAGTAGCTTTATCATCAATAACGCCTCAAAAGTTAGTTGCTGACTGTGTTGCAATGACAATGCATATATATATATATATATATATATATATATATATATATATATATATATATACACACACACACACACACACACACACACACACACACACACACACACACCTTGTGACTTGTGTTTCTGTGATGTTTGTTTTCAGTCGAAGAATCGTCCACATCTGCGCGGGGAGTACAACGTCTATAGCACTTTTCAGAGTCACGAGCCAGAATTTGACTATTTGAAAAGTTTAGAAATTGAGGAAAAAATTAATAAAATAAGATGGCTTCCCCAACAAAATGCTGCTCACTTTCTACTTTCGACAAATGGTAAGGGTTTAAGTTATATCTATTTTGATTGTTTGGCGCTAGAATTTTACACTCATTCTTTGTCACTTCTCGATTTGACAACTCTCTTCCCTGATTTTGTCAGATAAAACTATCAAATTGTGGAAAATAAGTGAACGAGATAAAAGAGCAGAAGGTTACAACCTGAAAGATGAAGATGGACGACTCCGAGACCCCTTTAGAATCAGCTCTTTACGGGTATGTTTAGTCATATATTGTGAGACCTGTCTCTTTTTTGACCTGTCGCAGCTTCTTTTATTTGTTGTTTTAAACCTTGTCTACGTTGTATTTTCAGGTACCAGTACTGATGCCAATGGATCTCATGGTAGAAGCAAGCCCACGGAGGATCTTTGCAAATGCGCACACCTATCACATTAATTCCATTTCTGTAAATAGTGATCATGAAACGTACCTCTCCGCAGATGACCTAAGAATAAATCTATGGCACTTGGAAATCACAGACAGAAGTTTTAGTATCCTTTTCCTTCATCAGAAGACGTGTTGTAGCTCTATGATGTGTCGACCGATCATCTCTGCATTGTATCTGAATGAAACACAAGACTGCTAGTTCCTTAACAGTGTGTTCCCAGATATTGTAGACATCAAGCCCGCCAACATGGAGGAACTGACGGAAGTAATCACAGCTGCTGAGTGCCATCCACTCCAATGCAATGTATTTGTGTACAGCAGTAGCAAAGGCACCATCCGCCTGTGTGACATGCGAGCAGCGGCACTCTGCGACAGGCACTCAAAGTGTAAGTAGTAATGTTCGGTCAATTAATTAGTCCATCAATGGAAATGTAATTGATAAAATAAAATGCTGATAACGCATTAAGTAATTTTCAAAATAATCTTTATTATAGTCTTTGAGGAGCCAGAGGATCCAAGCAGCCGATCTTTTTTCTCTGAGATCATCTCCTCCATCTCGGACGTGAAGTTCAGTCACAGCGGACGCTATATGATGACACGTGACTACCTCTCCGTCAAAGTTTGGGACCTCAACATGGAGAACAGGCCAGTGGAGACGTATCAGGTGAATAAACATACTTACCTTGTGGCTTTAAATATAGCATTAATCCTGTGTGGGAACTAAGTAGGCCCTGCAGCGTTTTAAATAGGGATGTACTGATTTGACTTTTTCAGTCCTGATACCTTGGTTTGGTAATCAGCCGATACTGAGAACCGATTAGAGACTAGTGTTCAATTGATAAGCTGTCTTCACTGTGTGTGGGCGACTGGGATCATTCTTTTGTGTGGAAGGCAACATCAGGACTTGAACATTGCTGTCCTGTCTTTGTAAAATATCATGTAACAAACAAATACATAAATATAGATGAACTAAATAATGGTATCTGATACCAGATTGGCTCCTCGTGATTGATACCCGATCCAGCGTTTTGAGTCTGTCAGACTGATGTCAGTATTGGTGTCTCTCTAATGTTACAAATTACCTTTGATTCAAGTGAAAGCTTAAATCCGGCCTCGCTTCAGATATGTCTTACATAGCCTGAGAAAGCATTGTCTTTTTGTGATGAAGGCCTCAAACAGTGTAATAATCCTTTGCGCCAGCGACTGCCGTGGCCGGATCAGCATTATGTTTTTGGGTTATCCATCCGTACGCCCGTCCTGTCCATTCACGTGAATGCAATATCTCAGGAACTGCTGGAGGGAATTTCTTAAAATTTGGCACAAATGACCACCTGGACTCAAAAATGAATTGCTAATAATGTGGTGGTCAAAGGTCAGTGACCCAACTCAAGAACTGATGTGCTAATTGGGGCAATGTCGCACAAATGTCAATTCAGAGAAAATGATGAAGCGATGGGATTTTGGACAGACAACGATGTAAAGTGGAACTTGACTGGTTCAAAGAGCATACAATGAAAAGGCGGTAATTCTAGTTTTCACAATACGTGAGGCTTTTCCCCAAAGGGAAAAAAACAATAATTACGTGCAACTGTAAAAATCCTTTTTCAGTTTTGTTGAAATCCACATATTCACATCAATTTTGTAAACATATGTTCTTGATGCTAGTGATTAAATAAGAAAAATCAAAGAAATACAAAACATTCAGCAGATGACTTGCAAGCTCCTTGTGACTCACGAACAAAGCAGCCTCACAGGTGTCAGTTTAGCCGAGCAATCTGAGGGCAGTTCTGTTCAGAAAGCTATGAGTAGAACCATTTGCTGATGGAAAAAGTGCAATACTCAGGCCAGGTATGTTAGCCGTATGAGTCCTTTTACACTCTATATCCTATATATATCCATGGCGATAAAGCGGCGAGGCTCAAGTGAATGCTTACGTGATGTAATGTGTTTTTGTTTCAGGTCCATGAATACCTCCGCAGTAAACTGTGCTCCTTGTATGAAAACGACTGCATCTTTGACAAGTTTGAGTGCTGCTGGAATGGCAGTGACAGGTATGTGTCCCCGCTCCTGCATAGAAAAGCATTGTTTGCAGATTCTTTTGTTGTATATTTGATTGTTTTGTGTTCCTGAATCATACAGTTGAAAAAAATCAATAACTGAGGACATTGTGTTTTGCTTTTTCTAGTTAATTTAGACAAATCTTTTTTTATTATTACTCTCCCTCCAACAGTGCCATCATGACCGGCTCCTACAACAACTTCTTCCGAATGTTTGACCGCAACACCAGGCGGGACATCACACTGGAGGCGTCCCGGGAGAGCAGCAAACCACGGGCTACGCTCAAGCCGCGCAAAGTGTCCACTGGTGGCAAGAGGAAGAAGGATGAGATCAGCGTGGACAGCCTGGACTTCAACAAGAAGATCCTCCACACTGCCTGGCACCCCAAAGATAACGTGATAGCTGTGGCAGCCACCAACAACTTGTACATTTTCCAGGACAAAATCAACTAGAAGATTTGGGGCTCCCGAGGATAGGGCTTTTACCGTACCTGTGTAGTTAAGCCTACTACTTGTCTATCTGTATAAGAAGAAACAGCCTCGTTGTCCTCCTGGTGAAGAATTCGAAAGCACGTGTCTACTTTTTTTTTGCCACAGGAGGTTGATCCATAGGCCTGTTTTATTTTGAGTCTGAGCTTAGGTTGTTTTTGCCTTTGGCACCAGGGCAATCAACATGCCCCCCTGACCCAGAAATCCCAATTCGGGTCTAATTGACAGAATGGCACTCCCTAGAGGTCAAACTCTTGAACGTTGGTGTTTGTGTTGACATTTTAAGCCTTCATTTCATGATTTCACGACAGAACTATTGGAAGCCCTTAAAATGACGTCTTGTCAAAGTTGTAACATCATCTCAAAGATTTTGGGCGCTCTGAAGCACGGATCGATGGCCAATAAGCCTAACTGTAACATTCCCCCATTGGCCATGTATTCAGGCCAAACCACTGGTGGAAGTGGCCATGAATTTGGAAAGTGGACTTGTTTCTTTTCTTCCCCCCTCTCCTTCCTCTTGCTTTACCCCCCCTCCCTCCCGTCAATACGGTGACATAATTTCACTGACTGTATCTACTCAAGTACACCTTGTCATCCACATAATAAAAGAAACTAAAACTACAGATGTGTTTTTAAATTTAGAAGTATGTATTAAAACATGTTTATTGCTTTGCATGTTTTTATGTTGTAGAGAGGTGGAGAAATGTCCAGTCACACCACTGTCTTTGAGCAGATCTCAAGCAAACTTGTTATGGAAATACTATTTGGGGCTACTGGTTTCGGAACTACTGTTGGAGACAACTGATGATGTATTTGTGTCAAGAGATTCATTTCTAGTTTTTGACCATGTGTTTGGATGCAGGCTGGACACTACATGGCACATGGTGGGGCCCAGGACACAGGGCATCTGCAGCCTTAATACTTCTATCAGTGACAGCTACAAGTTATGTCCCCAAGCGTTTTACAAACCTCATGTGCATTATTTGTAAATCCTATTTTATAGAGTTATGTCCTCATATACTGCTGCTATATGTGGCTGTCTATGAAAACACAAAGGAGGAAAATTGCACACCATACAGTTTGTGATAGAGTGCCTCCTAATAGGCCTCATACATGTGCCCTTATTGATTTACTAGGGATGTCACTAAATTTGAACCACATATTTTAAAATGTGGATCTTATCTCCGTAGTTGTGAACGCAGAAATGAAGGTTGACTACACAACATATACTGATGACATTAAAACAAACACATAATGCATTGTCTTTGTCCATTGATTCCTAACATGGTGGCAATGTATTCACTTGTTTATTATTTTGACCAAAGTTAAATAAAATTTTAATTGTGTTCATCTGCATGTGGTTATTTCCATGTTTCTAGGTGTTAACTGGTTTATAAATCCGTCAGGGCCAGATGTGTATTTCCAATTTTTATTTTGCGTAGGATGAACAAAATGGACCATATCAGTGCTTAATAATGCGTTCTTATCACAATTTACAGCTGCACACACATTTAGCAATCTAATTAGAACAAATAAATGTGCATTACAAGTCTTAACATTTTACTTTTCTTCAAAGCTGATTACAAATACATTTGATACATCATTTTAAATCAAAAGTGATTTCTCACTTTAAAACGAAAACGGCAATGGCCGTACGCTAAAGTTCCCTAACGTGCAGATTTAAGGAGCAGGAAGCAGCAGAACAGTCATCTCCAGGCCAGACACCACAGCTAGGAGCAGAGGATGGGTCACTGTTGTGTTCAGGAACAGACGCCATGACACAGCAATGTCAGATCCTTAACTCCCCACGCTCCTGAGCTAAATGGGGCACTCAATCGAATTGGACCGCGTCACATGGCCACATCTCCCTCAGTCATCAGAAGGTCCCACTTAAAGGCTCTTTACATGCTTAGATGGTCACATCAAGGTGTCGCAACACACCAGCATCATCCTACTCAGTAGGTGTTGTGGGAGGTCAGACGCTTCCCAATATATATCCTGAAAGAAGAGACACACGTGTAAAGTAAGATGGTGCTGAGAGCAAAATATACAAGAAAAAAACAAAGAAATGTCACTTAAATACATATATATATATATATATATATATATATATATATATATATATATATATATATATACATATATATAGTATGTATAAGTAAGCTTGTTTAGATAAGATAATGTGTGACAAAGAGTAATATACTAGTAATTTCATTTTATTGTTTACCCACTATCTGAGACACTGAACATGAGGAAACCTTATAGGTTGCCACTGCCCTCTGGATATTTAGGTTTTCAAATGGCTATATTTTGTTGTGTTAAAATGTTCTATTCTATTCTAAATGTTATAGAAGTAAGAGCGATGTTTATGAATGTCATAGTACAGATGTCAATAACACGGTTGTTTCACCACCACACATCTGAACACAGGACTGGGATCTATCACTCTCAAATTGATTGACAGGCCATTTAATGCAGAGACTGATACTAGATAACCACTAAATTATTCACGTTGTGTTGGTGCCGTTAAAGATCGTTTTGCATCAGCAGTGGGAAAACATTTCAATTTTTTCCACGTATGATCATTTGAAAAATACCAAATGCATTTTTTATCTGTACGTCAAATGATTCCATTATTTATATGAAGATACATCAATTGAATCTGGTCAAAAAATGTGGGCTTTAAACATTCTTTTAAGCATCCCCCTGCAATTTCCTCCAATGGTTCTCATTGAATGTTTTTATTTTTGAGATACTGTAATTGCCAGAGTTAGAGATTAAATGATGTTGCTTACCCGAGGCCAACAGCAAGTATGTGAGAAATGATTAATGAAGGAAGGAAAAGCTTCAGAAAGTCGGCAGAGAGAACGCCTCCCTTCTTCATGACGCTGGTGTTCCTGATGCTGAGAGAGGTCGAGCGCTTAGGGTGCTTCAGCAGGAACTCCCTATGGAGGAGCACATTAATTTTTCACTGTTTTGAATACATTAAAATCAATGAGTGCCAGTCGAATGTCAGACTGCTCACGCAGCCATCTTTTTTTATTCTCACAATTACAAATCACGGGTGTAAAGTAAATATGCGTTTAGGTCTAATGTGTGTAGTTTAGGCTAATGCGTGTGAAAGATTAGTACAATAGAGTTAACAATTTCCTATTTCTGTTCGCTCCACCATCCCTGTAATACCCACTCTGTAATCATTACTCCCTGTGTTTCTATTGGTATTGATTACATGTGCAGCCAAAGGCATTCAAGTGGGTCATAGTCATCAGCTATTTCTGACACATTTCGGAATAATTACTTTGACTAAAATAGCACCACTGAAATTACAAAACAAATCCCACCCAATACTGAGCGTAACCTAACGCCTATCGGTGGGGGCTACATACTTGGGTGGATTGTTCTCAGGTCGACTGGACCAGTCCCAGATCCAGTCAGCGTTTCTCTTCATCACGTTCTCTACTTCCCATCTTCTTTCTTGAAAGTCTTCATCTGACTAAAAACACAAATTCAGAATCAGAATCAGAATCATTTGTTGGCCAAGTGCGTTGCACATACCGTACAAGGAATTTGAAGGTGTATAACAATATAACAATAAACATAGACAGAATAAAAATATAAAAATACAATAAACATTCAAGCAACAATTTGGTCATCACTTTCCACTAAACTACACTTAATGAATTAGCCTTGGATAATAGATTTGGATACAGTTCAAGTGGTTCAAACACACATACCTGTGTGCTGTTCTCTGAGCCTCTCCACAGAAGAAGTGGGGTCAGGGCTCTCAGTGGGCTGTTGTGAGGAAGACAACACACACTTTTGGTCATTCCAGACACACGTATGCAGTTTTACACGAAAAACACAAACCGTGCTTTCCCTTCCCCCCCCCCCCCCCCCCCCCCCCCCCCCCCCCCCCCCCCCCCCCACGAACCTGTTGCACTGAGAGCTTCCCTTGGAGCTGTTCCTGCCCGACTCGTGCTGTGCGTCCAGCAGCATTTTCTCCACGTCAGCCTCCTGCACGGCCGTGGAGATTTGCTCCTGGCTCCCGTGATCACTGGTACTCTGAGAGCCACTGCCATTGAAATGCAGCTCAACCCAGGAACCTTAAATCAAAGACACAGTCAATGCGATTGCTGTATCAGCTGGGCAGAGGCACGACAGCACAATACACAGACGCGGACTTGGCTTGAAGGCACTTTCCTTTTGCATTACGATGAGCCTCATTAACTAACTGGGGCACTGGGGTTGTCCACTTTGTGCTCTCTGATCGATACAATAATGTAACGTTGAGCAGGCCTACGTACATCGACTGTTACACTCAGCCTTGAGGTAAACAAGCATGACGCCACCTTGTGTTTTCAGAACTATTGGCTCTCGCTAGTCTAAACACTGGAGCCACGTACGCGCTGATATCGTCGTTTACCTTGCAAACTCTCGTCCGACGAAATGTCCTTTTGGAGCGACATATGGCACTCGTATAATCTTGCGGGTCCAGCCGTCCACGCAGCAGTTAGAGTGGTCAAATTAAACTAACGTGGTGGCGAAATCTCTGTCAACTGCTGGAGCTCCAGCTACCACAATAACAATGACGCAATATTGTGTTTTTCTACAACGTGATTGGCTCACGCAGCACGCAGCCCGAGGTCGCTACTGCCACCCGAGAGCGCGCGCATGCCCGGACACGCTCCCTCCACGACCTCAATAAACACGAGTGGCAAGTTTCATATTAGCTTTGTTTTATAACATGGTGTTTACTCCCGAGAGAGACCGCACGTTTTTACATTTTGGTTGAATTATACTTATTAAAGCAGTCCCACACTCATGTCTGCACATGGTTCAAACGTTTGGCCAGCAAGGAAACACACTTATAGTAATGTGCTGTGGTCAATCTGTATTTTTACTACATTATAGATCTATATTATTTGCCTCTGCGCTGTGTGGACCAGTGTCCAAGAGTCCCTATTAAATGTATGCTTCGTGGTTTAGAATTGCTTTGAGCCCTTACCCGAGGAGCATTGAAGGATATTCACCAAGAAAAACCTAATACTAAGTCTCCACAATGACTGTTTGCTACCATGGAGATTAGTATGAGTCATTATTCTTGCAAAATTCAATTATGTCTACAACTGAGAGGGCTTTTTGTGGTCTTTCCTGGCAGACCGTGTCTAAATGCAATATATTGAGCTTATATAGAGCACTTCAAAACAGAGATCACTTGGTTGACCACAGGAAAAAAGTTCTCATTGTAGTTATCCGCTATAAAAATCAGGCAAGCACAAACAAGCTTTGTTAATTCCTTTTGGTTCTGTGTCATTTTCTGTCTTTTTTTCCAGGGTATAATCAGAAGCACATTTTTCATGGATTGAGAGAGCAAATTAATTATTAGGGTATTATTTTCAGCTCAGTTTAATGTAGAACATACAATATGAAAAAATGTCAGGGAAGTTGATTCAATCGACTGTACTCACATCTATGTTGCTCAATAATAATAAAATTTAAATGTATGGAAAAATACGGAAAAAAAAGGTAATATTTCAAATAATATTATATTCTGTTGATGTAAGTTGTTTAGATTGTCATGTAGTGCTGTCAGAATGTATGATGGAGGCAATATTGTCTGTAATTTTGTTAAGTGTTATGAATGTCGGGATCCGCTTCACATCCCCGCTCTCATTACAAAAAGTCTCTCACCAGATGGCATATGAACCAGAATGGATGCATGTACAGTGTTATGATATCTCTCCATTGCTTCAATAAGCTATTTGGCATTCCAAGTGTGCCACATGACTTTAACTACACGCTTTATTTAGAGTTCAACACAGCATCTGATTAATTATATACAGTTATTGAATAACAACAAAAACAGGAAAAATGTAATTTGTCCCATTTCTGTACTCACACGAACAATGTTTGAGTTTTAGAAGAAAAAACCCAAAGCAGCTCCAAACGGTATAGAAGAAAGACACACACGCGAAACAAATACTGCCCAAAACCCCAAGGAAGGAAGTCCCCCCTTAAGGTCATTAAATTAAACTAGAAATTACCATCTGGAAGTCTATCACTGATCATCACAGATAATCTATTATCAGACTTAATGTCTTAGAGCACATGAAAGTCACATCCTGTTTAGCATCAGCAAGATAGAGAAAGAAGTGAAACTCAAAAGGTAAAAGGAAATCTACCATGGGTACCATAGGAGGCCATTGCCAGGCTGAAGAGGTCAGTCATCATGGTACAACATGACACAAGAACAAACTAAAACTACAGGTATTTATATATCGCACACACACACACACGTGCAGAGAACACATACTGGATCAAATGATACAAATGTTAAACCAAATAAGTTGTATTTATTCTTATACAAGTTTATTTATATTAATCGTATTTACACATGCTCTCCTTATACATCAATGGGGACCGAACCCTTCGTACTCAAGTACCGTCAGTAGTGTAAGAACATGTGTCACTTCCGGCTGCCATCTTTTTGAAGCAACTTGGGGAAACAAACTAACGTTCGCAGGTTAACGTTAACCATATGAAGTTCACCGATTATATGTGTTCCAATGGATTGTCGTTAAACGTCTCTTTGAAGAATCGGGAAATGTGTTCAAAAAGCCGGTAAGTGTTGTGTTTTCTTTCTTCTAACTTTGTAGCTATTAGCAAATCAAACGTCTTCACGCTATGTGTAAAAACTAGCTAGCTCGTGAAGGAAAGAGTTATTACAAATCCCCCTGAAAATAGCCACACAATGCGCCATCTGCTCACACGAGAGGACAACACGCTCATCTGAAGCCACATATCAACTGGCATATCTAAAATATAAGTAGAAGGCCAATCATACATATGTCAAAAAGAAGGAATAATTTGCTATTTAGACATATTTTAATCACTAGTCTTCAGAATTGTAATTTGGTCATTGGTAATTTGGTTGCCAAAGTGAAACCACTCAAATATCCACTATGCTTTAAAAAGCTACTTGATACCAGTGAAACAGCACTAAATTGTCCCCAAAGGTGAAACTAAACCCATAAAATTTTATTGAAAATATCATTTTTTGCATTATATTTAAGCCTGAGCACAATCAAAAACATCTCAAAAGAGTATCCTGCTTAGATGGCCTTTTATTCATGTTGTTTTAGAAATGTAGCCATACACAATTGATTCACTTTATCTTTTAAAATTTAATTTACAAACATATGATATATTATCTTGCCTGGAAAATTGATGTCATCTGCAGAACATTAATTGCAACCATTACTGACGCCCTTAGAAATATTGGATACTGCGAGTAATAACCTCGGATATTGATTCCACTCTATCTGCATAATGTGGCCATGTCATGTTTTCATTTCAAATCATAATCATGTTTTATAATGTATGATTCATCCACGACAGTAGTCGGCATAGGCTTGCCTTGTTGCCTGAGAACCTGTCAAAAAGAGATAAAACGGACAATGTTGACACCCTTGAAGTGGATGACAAAGGTGAAAAGGAAAAGCGGTGAGCAGAGAGATGTCCTGCTTGATAGTGTGGTACAGTGTGTTCTTTCTGGAGGTATTTTGTTAGCTGACAGCATACTGAGGGATGAATTATTGTCCACAACAGCTGGCTGGTGAGGACAGATAAAGTACAATCAGAGCAAACTTTATCAGGAGTTGGTGTTTTACTCTGTGTGTGTAGCCGACATCATCCAAGAGCATGTCGAGGGTGGGGGCGGGGGTGCTGGGCAGAATTGTGTGCAGGAGGAGGAGAGGACGCCAGACTGGAATTGGATACGATCGATAGCCCAGACAGAACAAGATGGCTAAGGAAGAATGATGGTGTCCGGAGCGGAGATTTGCCAGTGCTTAATGTGGTATCAATGTGGATTCGCTGCAGAGCATATCAAGCATGGCTGCATGGAGTTTCACGGGGGCAGAGGAGCTCTGCTTTTGAAGAAGAAGTGCGTTCAAACTTATTCAAATTTATATTAAATTTGAACTCCCTGTGTCATATTTCTAAAGTCTGTCAAGACAAATTAACAAATTAACTCATATTCATTCTGAAGTGGAATTCCCCTCGCCGGGATATTCCTCGAGTGTTCAAGAATTGACAGAACGGGTTATAGTACAATAATGATTATTTATTTAGCAATTACATACATGAAATGCATACCTAATACAAGGCCTTGGTCTCCGCTCCCCTGTCTGTCTGCCCTTCACACGGTCAGCACGCCTCAGGATGAGTGAGCCCCGAACTCAGAAAGTAAAGGATTCTTATTCTCTCTCTCTTTCTGACTTTCTCTTTCATCTGACTCCCAAATACTCCCAGTGAAACATACAACCCAGGTTCCCAAACAATTAATTTTGAAATACTGCTGCTTTCTCCTCAAGGCCGGATACAGGACGAGGGTGCATAGATAAGTTTGCAACTGTTGATAAATTTAATGAATAGTTGGAACAAGAACATAAGACTTGTGTGTGAGAAGACTTTCTTTTTTTCTGTTCATCAGAAAGAACAAATTACAATTCTCAACTCTTCTGCCTCTGCCCCAGTGACCAAGAGATAACCTTTCCACCACACATGAAACTGTGACCCACAGACATTTGTGAGGAAAGAGGAACCTCGTCTTTTAGACAGAAACCGGACTATTCAGACAATGCTATATAAATCATAAACAGTATTCAGACAATGCTATATAAATCATAAATTCTCTTCAATTCCCATGTCCCACTCTTTTCTTCTCTCTCTTTCTCTCTCTCACCCACACTCACCCACACATACACACTTACAGTATACCCAAAGGCACTTGTTGTTCCTGGAAGTTCAGAATTACCTGTAAAACAGATTTTGTTGTTTATTAAAATAACCACTTTAATATAGGCTCAAAATGAAAAGATAATTTGGAGTCGTATGTGGAAACAAGAGGAAGTCAAATATGATTAAACCAAATGATGTAGTAAAGAGTATGTTGGCTGTCCTGAATGAACTTCCTGATATATTTGGTAAATTCCACATCATCTCAATGCACTTTGGCTCTCTGAACTCCCAGCGAGGTCCTCGTTCCCCCGGGGTCTTCTTGAGCCCCTTCCAGACAAGGATGTTTTGCTTTTTTGATGAGCTAATATATAAGCTGAAGATAACTTTTAAAATCCTAAATACTCAAGAATCCCTTTCTCAAGAACTGGAAAAGGTCAAAATAAAAAGAAGAAGACCTGGCAAGTCATTCAGAAAATACCAATACTACCAATACTAATACTACGTTTTCATCTCAGACCACTGGACATTTTCTCATTGAATACATTAAAAACATTACAAAACTATGGGTTAAAACAAGACAATTTCTTTTGAGTAAAATGTCCATGGCAGATGCAATGCTGAGCATAGTAGGGAAAGTAACAGGGATTGGATGAGGCAAATTAAACAGGATCTTTCGGCTGCTTACATCCCTCACAACATCATTTGATTATCTCACATCCTTACCAATTCAAGAGGGAGGAAGTAATGCATGCCCCAGAGTGCATGATGCATTGTGCTCAATCCATAATGAATGACCCAACATTCAATTAAAAACACTCTGTTCCTCACTATGATTTAAAGATGTTAGTGTGGTCTTGATGCCTCTGTCTGACTCAGTGGCATCCTCACTTGACAATCTCTATGTCTGGGATGCAGTCGGTTCTCTTTGGTCTTTAATCCACCAGCATCTTTAAGGTACATGACGAGCAGCTTTAAACAGCACCTATTGAGCTGGAGGCGGGAGAAATAAGAACGAAATAAAAGAAAGGAATTGAGTGACTAGGAGCTGTGTGAAAGTTGTGTGAACGCCTGCCAGGAGCAGTTTATAAAGCATAGTTTTATAAGCCCTGGTGTCACAAACATAAATTATGATGTTCTGAAGTGGCCTTTATAGGGGGGAATAAATCATTATGCGCAGACAGCGAAAGTGGACGTGTGCAACGCTGGGAATAGTAATAGTAACCAACTGTACAGTTTGTAACAAACCATCATTTATAAAGATGTGACGAGACATAGAAGATTGAAAACAAAATCTCACTGTAACACATGATTAATTCAATATGTCGCCAATGTTTTTGTGGTTTCCAATAAACAAACTAATCACGAGATATTGCCACGTCAACTCTGAGGATTCCATTGTTTCTTTATTCTTTTTGGACAAGTACTGTAATGGTTATTTTGCCATTGAATCTCTATTGCTCGGAGAGTATAGGCCTTACACATTTACTGTATGCATCCTGTTGCTCAAGCATAATTTAGCATTGAATAATTTATAGGTGTCATTTTATTAAAGGATGAATTCTGATTACAATAGTTGCACTTTAATCTTCATTAACAGACACATTGAAGTGCCATCGATCAGGGCCAAGAAGAAACTAAGGACTGTCTTGCAAATATTTTAAGCTACGAAATGTTACATAATGTGGATTGCTAAGTGTTTGTATGTGAATCTGTCAGAATATCCCAACAACGATAATCATGTATTTAAGTTAGTTTATTTCACTCTTATAAGTGCTGTTATGGCAGGACTTTTTTCCCGTACAGTTTAAACATAATGATATCAGTTGTCAGCGTCAGTCCTAACAAAGCCTCATATTGGTTGAACAACTTTGCCAAAACAGCTTTATCTTGCATAGCTTCTCATTGCCATCCTCAAATACCAATGCTTTCTAATATTTCTTGTGTCAGATTGTTCGTGGGAACTCTAGCAGCAATACAGTGTGTCTGTGGTTTGCCATTTGCGGTAAGTAAGATATGTTGTATTTTAAGACTCAGAGACATGGTTGAACCCAAACATGTGTACCACAGGAATCTCAAAACACCAGAGTCCCAGAGAGCCAGTCATGGGAATCATGTTATTTACTGTCTATATGAAAGGTGGTTGGTAGAAATGTTTGCTAAGTTAACGCAATTATGGCCGGTGCATTTACTTTATTTCTGGTTCACAGACTGATAGGGGTCCAAAAGTATGTTTGTTGAAGCAAAGTGGATATATAAAAGGTCATAGGGCTGTTAACAGTGTGCTACAAAGGAAAATAGATGGGGAATGCTGATATCGGACCAAGTATAGGAGAACACCACATGTATAAGCTTGTGGGGATATTAATTAACCTTACAGTGTCATTTGCCGCAGCCACTCTCAATTGCTGAATGTTTTGTGTTTGACTCCAGGGGATGATTTATTGATATCCTGATATGAAGGGCTATAATTCATGATAAACTCCATTCAATTTTGTTATGCCACTTGTACCTCCTAGGCGTAATTTCCTTGTGATATAGTTGTCACGTTCTCGTGCTCGTTATGAGTGAAGGAGATTGTTGGTGTTATGGGGAAAATGTCTTTTTGTGTACAATTTGATTTCCTGTGCTCTTGCTGTTGTACAATTGAACAAAGATTTGTTTCCTTCAATTTAGTAATAATTTAGCATTTACGGTTACCTACTTTTCTAAATCTGTCTTTCCTTTCAGTTCCAATTACACAGAGAGAGAGAGAGAGAGAGAGAGAGAGAGAGAGAGAGAGAGAGAGAGGGGCACACTTTCTAAATAATATGCATAATTTTGGCATTTCATTCCTCTTGCAGGATAATTACTGTCATGAGAACATGATTGAGTTTTCCATCATAATGAAATCACTGGCCCTGTTTGTTTAGAAACTATTGACCTTTCAGTGGATTGCAGTATTTGTAGCAGATGGCACAACCAACCTGAGTATAATGTTTCTTGCACTACAATATGGTCTGTCAATTGGAAAAGTTTATGAATAATCCAGTTGGATAGTCTGTGACGTGAGCCCTTGTGGTCTGCCTTTATGTTACACATATTATGATTATTACATCGGTCGTTCTTTAAAGCCTTTTAACGTATAAAGAATGAGTACCCAAACCCTGGAGAGGATATCTGATAGTTGACCAATACATTTAAGCGCGGTTACAAATGAACACATACGTGTAAATGTAACATCCATATTGTCACAAATGTGCAATGTGAACTCACAGGTTGCCACAGTGTAATACCAGCTGTAAAACAAAGTGCACATTAAATTGCTGTTGCATGATTTAATGTTACAAACATCTACTGAAGTGGAAGCGCACTAAATGTTCAAACACTAAAGCAAAACATGCTACATTTCACATTTTTCACATTTTTCAAATATTCTATAAATATCTTTTAATATGGTCTAATGTTATAATTACACAGCTGATAGGAGCCTAAATATAGATGGCCAAAATGCTGTTTTTTAAATAAAAATCGTATTCATAAACCTCTTCTGTCCCTTTTACAGAGGATCTTTTGAAACGACCTCCTGAAGTCATTATTGAATATAGTGTATATAACAGGATTTAATGAGCTATTGCAGTAACCAAACCAGAAAAACAGCTTGAACAATGTCTCTGGGACACAGCAGGTGTCACACACAGCGGTGAGCGTGTATGTGAAGAAAAAGGGGAACCAGCAAAGAACAAACACTCCCATGACCACAGCCAGAACAAATGTGAAGCGCCTCTCCCTGTACTGCCTTCCTGTCCACTTGCTCGCGCTCACACAGGGCTGCGCCTCCGGCGTTAGAGAGGTTTCTCCAGGCTTCTCCTGGGCCACTTTAGTTGTCTGTACACCCCTCATCTTTTTCAGGGAGCACAGGATGGTCTCATTCCCATCAGACGAGGAGGGATCTTCCTCCACGTCGAGCCCGTTGATATCTCCACCGTCTTTTCTTTCCAGAGGGTGTAAGCCACACTTTGTGTCTTCTGGGTTGCGACATTCTCTCTGCCGTTCACCTGGCTGGGCTCTTGTTCTTTTCTTGGCAATCTGGTATATTCGAACATACACCATAATCATGATGAGGCAGGGAGCGAAGAAAGAGGCAGTGCTGGAGAATATGATGTACCATTTTTCCTCATTGATTTTACATTTAGGGCTGTCTTCTTTACCCTCGTCCTTTTTCATTGTGATGAGCGGAGGGAAGGAAATGATCGCCGCCAGTACCCAAACTATGAAGACTGTGCATTTAATCCTGCGCGGTGTCCTCCTCAGGCTGTACTCAATAGCTTGAGAGACGGACCAGTATCTGTCCAGGCTGATGGCACACAGGTGAACGATGGATGAGGTGCAGAAGAGCACATCCAAAGCCAGGTAGATTTCACACCACACTTTACCAAAGTACCAGTTACCCATTAGTTCATTCGCTAGAGAGAATGGCATCACTAAGGTGGCAACCAGAATGTCTGCACATGCCAAAGAGACTAAGAACAAGTTCTGTGGTGCTCTCAGGGCTCGACTTGTGATTACAGCGATCACTACCATTACATTTCCAAACACAGTTAGCAGGATGAGGATTCCCACAAGGATCGTTAAAGGCACAGAGGTCTGCACTGTGTATAGGTGCCTGCCAGGCAAAGTCTCATTTCCGCTGGTGAACTTAAGACAACCCATCAGGATGAGTTGTGTCGATGATTACGTCCAAACAGTGCTCTTTTAGGAGGGTTGGAAGCTGTGCTTGCCAGCAGTCTATTAATGCCATCCATTCAAGAACACAGCATCAGAGAATTGAGTCTTTTCATTTTGCCCATTGGAAGATTTTGCTGAAGAAATCTCTGCTTCTTTCCTCTTTGTCAGTAAGAAAATAGACAACAGAGAAAAAATAATGAGAAATGTGTTTTCAGATCAAAAAGACAAAAACATTGAAGGAAAAAAAAGGGAAATTTGTTTAATTCCCAGTTTCCCACATGAGATTATTTTAAAGATGTATCTATTCTTTAAAAAAACAACTCTTTATCCACCAACATTTTAGGATAGAAACTTTCATAAAACAGACTTACATTGCAGATAGTCCTGGTTCAGGGAGATCTTGTCATCTGTTGTGACTGAAGTGGAGAGCACGTTGTTTTATATGGGCTTGATCTGACTGAGGATGTGTGATGCTGACTCCTTCTCAGTGAGCTCAGGAATGGGAGGAGTTCATCTGCTGCTGGAGATTTAAAAGCAATTTTGTGTTGCTCTCAGACCCTATAACCACTGGCTGATTATGACATTAACAACATTTTTGATTTATAGATGTAATATCTGTAGTTTATTAAATTACAATGGATTAAGAGTACACTCTTTATGGTTTTGCAGTTCTACTTTATGAGCAAAAGGTTCGGATATATCCTGAAAGAAAAATAGCTTGAAATAAAACCTGCATCTATTGAGAGGATTGGAGCAACTTACTGATGAGATCAATCAATAGTAGTGCAAGAGTAAGAGCATCTTATTTACTGATAAAGATTTCAGCTAGACATAATTTGCTTTCCCAATAACAAAGTTGAATAAATCAAAAATGAATACACTGAGATATGTTGTGTATTTGATAGATAAATATAATAATTATTTCCAACTACTATGCAAAAAATGCACAGTATATGACATCTGTAAGCAATATTGTATTTATTATTTGCAATGCCGTATGTGTGCCAGAGTATAGGATACGCTGAGGATTTTGCTTGTGATGATTGTGACAAAATGCCAAAAAGAAAGAAAATGCATGCAATTGAGCATGCATTACAAGTTATACTTGGGGATGTGTATGTAATTGTATTTAGACAGAAACACCAGGACACATGTTTTACGATAATTACTTATATATATATAATAATTAGTATTAAACAGGTTTCTATAAAGAGAGATATTTGAGTTTTAGTGTTGTGAGGCATCTCTATGCTACACCCTAGTCATCTGACATCCATACTAAGTGCAGAGTATGATATGATTTGTTGTGGCTCAGCTTTACTTCAACATGCATTGTTTTAAAAGAGAAGCACAATGATTTATAGAGCAGCATGATCTATGGCAGTGGTTCCCAACCTTTTTTCCTTGTGATTGTTTGATACAAAGCATGTCTACTATATGCATATGTATATATGTGAATGTATGTGTCTATATATGTATGGGTATTTATACATGCATATATGTATACATATACTATTTATGTATGGATATATATGTGTATGTATGTGTATATATGTATGTATATGTTGTATATGTATGTATGTATGTATGTATGTATGTATGTATGTATGTATGTATGTATGTATGTAACGTTATGTATTTGTATGAGTTTAATGCGGTCTATATGTTTTCCCCCTCTCAGACTTTTTCAGTTAAATATTTGTTAGAGGCCAGTATTATTTCAAGAATAGCTACTTATTAGATAAATGTTTTGGTTCTTGGAGCAGGGTATAACTACTATGTAGATAAATTACGATTGAGGTCAATAAGTAGCGTTTCTCTACAAAAACAGTCAGACAAAAACAGTCAGACAAAAACAGTCAGCAACCACAACTTATACGGTATGGCTACAGTTCCATGAGCATAGGAAAATGAAAAGCAAACCGAAGAGACTACGCATCCATGGTGCCGCTGGGGACACTAACGAGCCGCACTAATGAGACGTGATCTTGCGTGTTATCGCGAGAAAGTCTATAGCGGACTTCCGATTGGATATTTGTGTACGGCAGGAAAGGTACTGTTGTTCTTTTCAGCTGTCGGTTTGGCAAATCGTCGACTAGAGATTTGGATGCCTGCTGTATTTAACGGTCAAGAGCATTTATACCGAGGTAAGATTCACACTGATCCGCTGTAGTTTCTTTGTGATTGCCCTCCGCCGTTTGTTTCTAGCTTTAACGTCGCCGTCCTACGTAAAATCTCCGTCGACGTAAGAGGCCGAGGGATGTAGCGTTAGCTAGCTAACCTGCTTAGCGTCAGGCTAATGTTGTTACATACTGTAATGTCAGATGTTCCCTTCAATGTTATGTTCTAGTAGCCATGGTTTCACTCGTGTCGCATGTAATACACTACACGAGCATTGTGTGTGCTTCTATTATTTCTAATTTAAGATCATTATAAAGTGTTTAACTGTAGCTTCTCGGACGTGCTAGCTTAATGCAGCTAAGTTGACCTGTCCGTTAGCCAAGTTTACGAGAAAATGATCTTCTGTTTTTGTCAACACACAGATGTCGGACGACTTGGGGAAACAATTGAGTAGCTACAAAGCCCAGCTACAGCAAGTAGAAGTTGCTTTATCTACCGACCAAGAAAATGAAGACCTCCTTAAACTCCAGAAAGACTTACAGGTTTGTGTGAATGTGATTCATTGAAATGATTTCCATTGAAGAAGCGTATTCGTCATGGCTAGATTCGTATAGGACTCAAAGGCTATACTCATTTTAGTTGTATAAGCAACTGATCATCGAGCTAATTGAGGCTTTTAACCCAATGCTGACAATGTAATACTTCTAGTCATGAGCACAACTAAGCTTTACTAATAATATAAACAGGACTGTTATGTACACAAGTAGTGGAACATGGATGCAAATATAAATCTTATTTGATTTATATATATATATATATATATATATATATATATATATATATATATATAAAAAAGCACCTATGACCATTGACCAACAGTAACGTAAGAAAGAAACGTCGGTGTAATAGGTTGAGTGTTGTGTAGTTGTAAACAATACAAATGGTGCAAATAAATAAGTACTGAATGGATATAATTCAATTGGCCCATTATGTACATGTAAAGATGACTATATACTGTATACATGGAATACAGGTGTTATATAAGAGATAAGATTATCGTGTATTAGTCCCACAGCGGGAAAATCTGCAGTATTACAGCAACAAAGGATCTAGTACAACAACAGGCATCTGTGGGGGAAAAACACATTTATAATAAATAAGTAAACTTTAAAATAAAAGTTCACATTATTGCATGTATGAAATATATAATGTTGATATTGCACAATATAATACATTGATAGTGATAGATGCTATGTACATATTGGAACTATTTGTCCATTTAAAAACTGTAAAGCATGATAACGTTCTAGAATTGGGAAATATATTCTTGCATGTTAAGAATATAGGTAATCATTAATGAGCATGCAATGTTACAGTTTTTAAGTGTTATGTTAGTATTGACATGGTGTATACATGAGCATTTTCCAACATATCCGTCTAGATTGCTAACTCTGAATAGTGAGGTATGTTGCAAAGGCTTCCCACAACCAAAAAAAAAATCTCATTCCCACCTCTTACCGTCACTTTTGCAAGCAAACTTTTATGGAAGGGGAAACTTGCCGACACTTCCCATGACCCTTTGATTGCATTTCTTTTCCAGGAAGTTATTGATTTGACAAAAGACCTCCTGACCTCACAGCCCACTGAAAGTTCTTCCAGTACCAACAGTTCAGACACTGTACCCGTGAAGAAGCATGGCTGGAAAGTGGGGGACAGCTGTATGGCTGTTTGGAATCAGGACGGACAGTGAGTATCAGCAGCCTCTTCTGATGAAAATAAAATATGCAATTGCATGCCTTCTTCATGCATCTTAAAATATGCACAGACTGCTCATATCATATATCAGCTTTTCAGAACAACTTTTAAAAACGGAGACCTAAAGTAGAGCACATTTTTGGCTCTTTATTGTATAGTAGAAGTCAGAGATTGCTTTAGACAACTGGGCTTAAGATGTTCTGGGAACGATGTTTGTTTACCGAAGAGAAAGACTTGCAGCATGTTTTTTTTGTCCTGCAAAGTGTGGCCCAAAACGAGTGAAAAGACAAGCTGCTGTAATTTTTGTTTCATGCATGTTTAACTTTAAGGGGAGCAAAAGTCAGAAATGTATATACCTGTGGTAAATTGTTATAGAAAGAATATCCAAAAGTCATATATTGCACAGTTTAATTTATCATTAGTATTATATATTGGTTATTAAGGAGAGCTTGAGTATTTGGCTCATACTCACCTGCTTACAGACGTGATTCTTTGACAGGGTGTATGAGGCTGAGATTGAGGAGATAGACCGGGAAAACGGCACTGCAGCTGTTACCTTCGCTGGCTATGGAAATGCTGAAGTGATTCCTCTGCAGAACCTCAAAGCAGCAGAGGAGGGAAAGCGCTCCAACGAGGACGGGAAGCCAAAATCAAAGTATGAACACTCACTTTGTGTGCGTACACATACACACTTGCTTTCATCCTACTTTTAAAATGTTAAAGGACATTTATTGGGATTCACATTACACTGTACATGTGCCTTCAGTTATTTTATATTAGTTACCATTTTTGTCTACCTTGTTCTGTAGAAGCTCCTTTTTTTTAAATTGTGATTCTAGAAAGTTGGCAGGGGTGTTCAGTAAACACTTTGCTGTGCCCTCCACATATTGCCTTTAACAGGACACATTGGGATTCTGGAGACATCTTTTTCAATATCCACCAAAATTTCTGTTCACTTGGAGTTAACACCAAGCTTTATTAACCATTGCTGGTTGGCAATTACATAATTCCCTTAGAACCCCAAATACACATTTAGTGAGCAACATCAACAGTGCCTTCGTTTACTTTTCGTGTTGACTGATTTTCAAAATGAGTGTAAATCAGTATGTGCATTTAAATTGTCTTTCTTTGTGTAGATAAATTACACCAAGTGATGAGACCTCTAGTGTGCCCTCTGTTACCATATATTTACTTAATGGAAACAGTTAATATTCAATACTATAAGTATAAGTACTATACTTGCATATATTTTGTTAATAAATATATGGTGCCAATATTGCAGTTTTCTTCTAAGTTATACTGCATGTTGGACTCACTAGTATTATTATTTAATTAATATATAATGTTTGTCATTGTATGTGTGCATCGTAAACATGATTTAATATACGTTTCTCTTCCTTGTCTGTCTTTCTAGGAAAGAGCAGGTAGCGGAGCAGAGGGAGTATAAGAAGAAAAAAGCTCAGAAGAAGGTAGCGAGGATGAAGGAATTGGAGCAAGAGAGGGAGGAACAAAAGTCAAAGTGGCAATCGTTCAACAACAAAGCCTACTCAAAGAACAAGAAAGGACAGGTATGTTTTTAATAGAGGCCTGAATGTATTAGAGGGTGATGCGTAACCCATGGTGCAGTGGACAATTGGTATTTACTGTTGATGTCTCCACCTTTTGCTGTCTACTATAAAATGATTTTCAAAAGTTAAATGAAAGTTTGAATTAACATATTAGCATGAATCTCTTCTAATCAATATATGAAATTTGATTTAATGAAAATCCTAATGTTGGCAGACATCGAAAAAGGATTTTAGCCTACTAGATTTTAGCCGTGTGTGTGCGTGTGTGCGTGTGTGTGTGTGGTAAAAGTTATTCAATAATCTATTTTCTATGAATGGAAAATTATTGATATTTTGAATCAATAATGAAACACTGTTTCCCCCCCCCCCTCCTCTAGGTAAAGAGGAGCATATTTGCATCTCCAGAAAGCGTCAATGGGAAGGTGGGAGTGGGAACATGTGGTATTGCAGACAAGCCAATGACCCTGTACCATGACACGTCAAAATACAACGTCAGACATCTAATGCCACAATGACCTGATATATTCTGTGTATAATAATCCACTGTGTACAAGCTGTATCGGTGCATTTCCATTGTGTTTCTACAAAATGTATGTTTCCCAAGTAAAGAATGGAATTGCTTGCCCGCCATTGTTTGAAAATTGAAATATTGATGTAGTTTTCTTATATACTTTGTAGGTACAACAACAAAATAATCCAAACAAGGGTTAGAACAATGTCACCAGTTATGCAAGAACAGGCAGTGGTGTAGAAAAGCCGTAGAGTTTGATGTGTGTCCAGGTTCCACTGGGGTCAAATACCTGCGAAGAGGAGTCTCAATATACACCGGCAGATTTGGTTTTGTAAATTTAAAGTTGGTTTTTAAACACGGAGCCTTTGTTGTTGGGGGGGGGGGGGGGGTCTGAATGTCAATAATGGTGTTGATTTGACATGGCTGAATTTACGTTTTAATGTGTATATAACAGTGAAATAAACATTGTTTTGTTTTCATTTTTTTGAGATTATTGCTTCCACCTCATTTTGACTGTTTCTACATTATCATTTGATTGCTGCTCTGCCACGTCCTGTAGGTGGCAGTAAAGACTTTCAGCATTATTCATGAATCTAGTAGCCTTTTGCAACTGTTAGTACAACCCCCTTTCCCATAATAAGTCTAGAGTTTTATGTTGGACTTTTGTTAGTTCAGGATTCTTCATGAACAGTGTTGACTACAGACATGATTCATTGTTGTGATCGATGTCAGTTGAAAATGTTATTATTGATGATAGGTGTAATGAGAAAAAAGACAACATTGTTTATGTTTGGGAGGTTTATTAAGATTCCAGGGACAGTTATCAGGAACTGTAAGACTGACTAGCAGGGGACCAGCAGCATGTTTTGCTAAATAGTCACCTTGGATGGCTGATTACACACAAGAGAAAACATTCTGGGGTGTGCTTTAACATACTTTCTTAACAAAAGTATTTTTCATAGTGCATTTTATAGATTCCCAAACAGGTTGGGGTGGGTGGGTGTGGGGGGGGACCTGTAACAAGGAACTTTGTGCAAGAGTCATACCCATGTTAAGACACAATTTGGTGGTGATCTCCATAGGACTTTGACCAGAAAAATGCATTTGAATGGTCATATTGAAATGTCTTATTTGGTTTCATGGATTCGAACAGGTCAGCAGTGCAATTCTGTGTCCAATAAACATATAGTTATTAATGGGAAGTCTCCAAATGTCAAGGATTTGAACTTGTTCTTTTTATGCTACGATACATAAATTATACAGTATTAAACATTGAAGTATAAATCAAAATTGGTATTCTGTAGTGTTTATGTTCATGCTACAGACAGTTTTCAATCCAAAGCACATTACAACATGATAGCTACATTCAATACACATGCACCATAGCTGCTTTTTTTTTTTTTTTTTTTAAATCAATCACAATCGATTTTCCTACTGAATATTAAAATTGATGCTGCTACTTGGGCAAGTGTTAAACTAGCAAACTGCAATTTGGTGTTGGACGGAGAGAATAGTGTGGTAAACACAGCCAACATTACAGTTGTGATGAAAGTAGACGCTTTATTGCTGTCAGCCTTGTGCGTGGACAAGTACGGGATCGCGTATTACTGTCAACAAAACCTGAAGTGATGCATTAAAACCTTCAGCACGGCAAATGCTTCAGTTGGGCTTAAATTTAATGTCAAGTAATTTGGTAAACTATTTTTTTTAAACAACGTGGAGAAAACTTAACAGAAGTTTTTTCTTCTTCTTTCAAGCATGGCCAAACACCTAGCTACAGTCAAATTAAATATACCAAAAATAAATACTATAATCATATGCAAAATAAATTAGAATAACGAGGGTGGACTGCACCACCTGTTTGGATACAACTGTATTTCAGTTAAGAGAAGCGACGCCACGTGGATCAGTGATGGGTGTGGGTCTTAAAGCAGAGGGTCTAGGAGTGTAATAAACATTTTGGAATGCAGACACTGTAGCCCTTGCCACTGGCTTGTACACTGTCGAGAAGTGCCATCTGGATATATTATTATCCAGAGAAGAGGGCCAATGTTATTACAAGGCAAATGGAGCAAACGTTCACAATGGTGAGCTTCTAGCTGGTATTGGGTTTTTAGTGTTTTTTGTTTTTGTTTTTGTTGCTGGTTTCAGAGGATGAACTTAACTAAAGGTAGAGTTGCCCCTTCAGTGTTGGACACTGGTGCGTGGGTCCTCTACAGGGTCAGTATTGAGTGCAGGTATGGTGGATTCAAGCTGGTAATGGGTTAAGGGACATTCAGGTGATTGGTTAAGTCAACTCTGAAAATGAAGAAACTGTATTGCCAGAGAAGTTACATTTGAGGCTGTTGTGTAAAATGTTTCAGACTGATGTCGAGGAGCCCCTTTGCTTTTGGAAGGAGAGTGTTGAACTTAAGGCTGGTTCTCGGGGGAGGGGGGGGTGGAGGGGGAGCAGACATTTCATTTGTCAGGTAAAGGTGGGATCGAGGCTGGTTCTTCTTATGAAGACAGTTAATCCTAAACTGCAAAGGGAGAATGGAGCTGTCGGCTGGTACTGGTGAGAGCCATAAAGGACTGCAGCTGAAGTAAACATATAGGCTGGTGCTTCAAGCAGAGAAGGCCAGTTTTAGACTGCATGTGGAGTAGCCCTCATCACTGGCGGAGCTCTGCCGGCTGCTGTGGTCGTCCAGGTCACTTGCACCGCTGGTGCTTAAGCTGTCCATTTCTCCATGGGAGAACTCAGTGCTTTCTACATCAACTTCTATCTCCTCTGCACACACACAAAAAAAAAGCGCAAATTAATACAGATTCATTTTCTGAGTCATGCAAGTCCAAACACTTGAAATTGTGCTCGCCTTAGTGTCAAACCCTAATGATGCTACAAAGGTGAACGCTCTGATTCGGACACTGACCTCTGTCCGACTCTGAGCGGTCAGAGTCCATGTGGGAGCCCTGGCTGTCCGTACAGACCCGATCCCTGTCTCCATGAGTCTGCAGCTGGGATAGCTGCCTCTGCAGGTGCCTCTGTTCCCTCTCTAAGCTCTCCAGCTGGTGCAGACTCCTCCGGTCCATCTCTTCAAGTTTCTGAATAAGAGAGAAATGCAAAAGTGTTAATTGTGTTGTTGTGTAACGATTATCAAGAAGATCGGCGTGCGCGGATCCCAAGTGCCTCATTTGGCATTTGCATGAATTATGTAGCATTGAATCACACCGTTACGACTCCAGCTCTGGAGATGTTCCTCATGATTAACATACTATATGCATGAGAGGATGGTGAACTTGTCTTGTGTGCAGTGAAGTGATGTTAATATGTTTGTCGTCAAATGTGACGCCCACTGTGCGTTATAATGAAATATACACAAGGACTGCAAGCTGCCGGTTGGATTCCAGAGGAGTAGCTGGCATCATGTGTGCGGTGAATATAAGTGAGAGTTGCTTCATGGGTATACAAATTAACATAAAGGTTGTTTGGCAGAAACATTCATTCTTTGCCTTCTTAGCTCTAATTTATTTGTTCCGGCTTGATTTTGGTTAATTTCAAACATCACACACAATCGGCTTTCATAAATATGTCTAACAAGCAAACAAGTAAACAAAGTCCTGAAGAGGTACTATGAATATCTGTAATCCAATCACTTCACACCAATCATCACATCTGATCGTGCCATAAATATTAAAAAACTGATGTATGGTGCAATAGTAGCATGTTAAGTACTAGTTAAGTAATGTTAGTACATATAAGTACTAACATTTATATGCGAGCCAGTTGTTGAGCAAGATTTACTGCTGGCCTTTGTACAGCTAGATATAGCAACACAAATAAACACTGCATACAACTTGACAAAGAGATATGTCTGTGTATTGAATATTGATTTGGGATATTTTTATAAAATTAATTTATAAAAAACAGTCAGTTTGCAGTCAGTATTGTAGATTCTCTATATACCATAGGACAGCTTTTCATTAAGGCACGGGGGGACATTGTGCGTTTCCCGTGTGTGAGTGCAGTTTGATGCGAGTGAGAGTAGCACTTATTCATGCTTTTCCTGTCGCACAATACAGGGTGTTTTCTTTGAGTTTTTGCTGCCTGCAGCCGTGAGCTTCATGCAGCCGGCTGCACCTGCCCCACCCTTTTACTCTCACAACCTCTGGTTCCGAAAATACAACACAGCCGCATTCAGGGGCCACACTTCCTGGACTTTAAAACAGGCAAGTCCAAAGTCAATAGTTGACATCATACTGTAGGTACTTTATCCATTACCCCCCGCTGTAACAAACTCCCACACACTGTTACCAGGATTTCTTTCATATTGCAGCCCTCAATCATCCCTCAAACGCCTCCCACTGCTGGAGCAGTATCTGTCTCACACTGAAGCCATCAAGGGAGCCAAAGTATAGTCCTGGATGCTCTGCGGCTACTAGCCATTGGTGCGGTCCAGACAAACTCAGGGGCCCGTTCAGGCAGGCAGCTCTACCACGAGGACTGATCTGGTGCTCTTAAGATTAATCAAGTCTGTGCACTATTCACATTATCCTGTAGTGTGAAAGACACATGATCTAATCAAAACACTCAATAAGGCTCGAGACGCTACAAAAGGAAGTCCTGGCAACGGTCAAAGGGAGATTTGTTCAAAGGGGAAGAAAAACTGAAATAACCAAGCAGCAACCTTAATGCCCTGTTGCTGAGGCCACAGGGGCAGCTCATCTAATGGTTCTGCCTAGATGGACTTGCCTGGGGAAAACCCCTAACTTATCTATGTACATAGTCAATCCCATATCAAATTTAAGCACGTTTAATGTGAGTTTAGCAGCAACATTGTATCAGTTTTCCATTAATTATGTGTGTGCTGTCTTAACCTCTATAGTAGACATGCAACTGAGCCAAAAAGCTCAAAGAAGAGGTAGAAAAAAAGGCCTTTCTACCTTTTTATACGGTTATACGGTGCTGTCTATGATTACAAAACATGTAGGAGGGATGTTATGTCTTTGTTGTACTAACGCACCTAGCAATGTGCAGAATTTCAAAGTTCAAATGGATTTCAGGCTATATATTGAGCAGCATTTGTTGACAGTTTTTCTACTCAAGAGTGAAAGAAGAGTACAATGAAGCAATGGGAGCAGTATGTAAATATGTTCTGAGCGCACACACATGTACAGAATTCAGCCCTTAATCCCATGGTGGTACAACACTACAGGGCTACCACACCTTGATATGTGCTTTGGCCTTGTTTAGCAGTCCTAGTGTGGTGTGCCGACTGCATTCTGGTCCCAGAGGGATGAGGGACTTCAACCTCTCCAAACACAGCCGGAGATGTGCTCGTCTGTGGAAGGAGACGCAATCAAGACGGGCCATTTCTCTTTTGAGTAAGAATGCTTGGCGTAATGTGCATTATACAACAATTATTCATGACAAAATGATACATTTCCTGACTACTGTATAATTGTCCTCTACACTGATTGTGATTAAGTCAAATTATAATATTTCCTCCCTATCCAATAAGATTATACTAACAGTTAAGACAAACCACTATGTGATCGGTCTTGATGAATTCTAATTCTGATAGGCTAGCATTAATCCATGTGTGATGAGCAAATGTAACAGTCAAGATATATTTAGGTACTTGATTTATCTGTTTATCCGTTTTGCTAATTATCCACGCCATCTGACTCTTTTGCAATTACGTATGGATCTGTCTGGCCCCAGATTTAAAAGCTGCTGAGGTCAGCTCGTACTGTTTCTGATCCACCGAGGCCTCTGGGCCTGTGGATGCAGACCAAATGCAGAGACTGGCAGAGGACACTCACTCCCCTTTCAAATAATGTAGTAAAATGTAGGTCAAGTTGTGATGTCAGCCCTTCTCTCTGCATTGACCACCATTTTATGGTATCAAATAGCCCATTATAAAATAAGCCTTGCTCTTGAAGATGCATCACTGAGTGCATCTCTCAAACCAAGACTTTCACACACACACACACACACACACACACACACACATACATGGCTTGCTTTTGAGGATTAACTGGGCATTTAATATTAGGATAAATGTGACCTGCTCAGAGCAGCGGCTGCCTTATCCGGTATCCATTGCATAGCAAGCTGCTGTTAAATTTGCAGCCGAGACTCTCTCAGGAAGGAGCCCTGTTGTCTGGAAACAGACATTTCCCCTTTGCTGACTGGGGGAAATGTCTGCATGTCCTCCATGAACAGTGCTGCTACTGAGGCTGCATTACGCCTCCCTGTTATTTGCCTTGCAAAATGCACACTGCCATCATACACACCAGGTGGATTTCCAAGTTGTTGTTGAAGAAAACATATTTTTTGAAGTCCTGTGATGATAATGAGCTGATTTGCCTGCAGCACATCTCATTTTGAAATGGTACGCACCAAGATATGCAAACATGGCAGAGTGGAGAAAGCTTGTGGTTTATCAGCTTGAAGCTCCATTTTGAGACAGCTGGCTCTGGAGATAGTCTCTCTGTGTGCCTCATTTACTGCAAGAGTTCAAATGCTTCAGTCTTTCTCTCCTTCTTCTGTATAACTTTTGCACATCACTTGTTCTGCATATATAGCAATAGTTAATTAAAGTAAGATAGCAATGGAAATTCAAGATGACTATCAAGTCACACCATTTCACTATTTTCATTTAGTTCCTGTTTCCCGTCTCTTAATATCCCTGAGTGTACTCTTCACCTTTCAGTACTTTTCTTATGAACATGCATACACATGACCTCTTCAATTTTCTTTTACTCACCTATTTTTTTCCAGTTCATTGTGTGCTGACCTGTTGAAATCATAAATATATGAACAAAACTGTTCTATGCAAAATACAACATATTCTACAATATATATGTACAAGCAAAATCCAATTGTTGTCAAAATGAATGCTGCAATGGTGCCATAGTCATGCTTTATCATCAGGCTGATAAGTGATAATATGATGTTAATACTTATTTCACTATTGTTCATCAGGAAGTATTTATAATGTATTTTGTCATCCATACATCAATGAAGCACAACATGACATTCACATCTGCTATATGTAGCTTAATTCAAGGACCTTTTGCAAGACATTGACCTACCTATTGTGAATGTTGTCCAATTTCCTGTTCTTGAATTTACGCTGTTTCTGTTGGTGTGCAGTCTGGGTTTCAGGGTACGTTGAAGCATACCCATGCTCACATTCTGGTAATGAAAAAGATCAAGAGGATTACAAATAGCATTGCAGTTTCTACAAATGTGCGACGAGCAAAAGGTTTCACGAGGGCTCAGATTTGCATGATGAATGTGACCTTATTTGACCTGAATTGCAAATTACATTTAAATGTGTGGCCAGCGGCAACTCATCCCTGGAATTAAACTAAAATAATTAAATAGAAAGACGACCCTTCGTAGAAAATGTTAATTTACATGCATGTATTATGTTTTTTTATAACACACACTTCTAGACTAATTTTCGGAGGGTTGCTTAAAAAAACGCCTACAGTTCCCATGAGCCCACCTTCCCAGTAACATGCGACGCCAGACTTGAACCTGCGTGTGATTGGCTCTCTCCCGTGACTCCTGCTCTGGGAACATGCGTGTCGACCAATGAAAACTTTACAATTTGTTCCATGTGGAAACCATGTGAACAACACATACAAGGAAGCAGCAGCTGCTTCTGCAAATGAGAGGTCGGCTGTGAATTGAACATGTTTAGAGGAAATGAACTCTAAATCGCAGTTAGTACATGCAAGAGGGTCCTCGAGTGTGATATTGTTGGAGAGAAAACGATATTTAAATAGGATAAGCAAGAAAGGAGCTGCGATCGACTGAGATATAAAGATAAAATAGGAAATGGGAAGTCTCAAACATCATAAATATCTAACAAGAAACAACCTACATGTACACATATGCAAGCATATTTCTGTATATAGCAAATGAATCGTGCTTACTCAGCGAAGGCTCCCATGGTCGGCAACAACAACAAAATGTTAATGGGAGCAGAAGATAATTTAGCTGAAGGCTATTGCAATATAATCAGTCTCTGGCGACGCAGTTTCTTTCCGAATAAAAAAAAAAAAAGTAGACAATCACCCGACCTCCTTTTCAATTGCTGATATGCTGTAAGTGTAAGGTCGATTAAAGTACAGTTTTTCAAAAGCAGGTGAAATATCATTGGCTGCTGTCGGGCCAGCTCATCTGTCCGCTGCGCGTCTTTTGTCGCCTTCGCCTCTATTGTTGTCTGCTCGGCGCATTACGTGTTAATATCCCCTTACTTGCCCGTGTTTACTTACTTCCGTTGCTCTTCTCGACATTTTCTAGGTAATTCGCTGCATCGAGCAGCACTTGCACGTTCTTCATGAAAGTGCCGATTTGGTCCATTGCGGAACATTTGGAGTATAAAACGTCGCTGAAAGAATAGTCGGACAATTCTCCGAAATCTTGCTGGTCCATGGACGCATCAGACTCCGACAGAACCTCTTCGGGTTTCAGCTCGCTGTGCTGTCGCATGTACTTTACCATGTTCACTTTAGGCTCTCTTTTTTTTAGTGAGGGGGGCTTTGACAAATAGGCAGCGGTGGAATTGCTCTCCTTGTCCCGTCTGTGCACTGAGCCGATGACTGAAATGAACTAGGCTCGATGGAATTGCAGTCCTTAGCCTCAGCCACTTGCCCTACTTGGTGGATAATCCCTCCCACTAACGCATGCACATTGCATTCATTGTCAACCTTGCCATAATAAATCCTCATTATCAATAGTGCAGGAGAGTAAGAAATAGCACACGTGATGCCTGCTTTCATTTGTAACTTGTAAATAATGATGACCTATAAGAGCCAGTTTTGTCTGAATGCAAGTGAACAGACTTTTTAAACATGGATACTGGAGACATATGGGAAGGCTTGGTGTCTCATGTGGTACTCTAAGTTGGTTTACTTAGTATACCAACTTAGTGGTTCAGAGTGTTCATGTGTTTTCCCTTCGGTGTGAATACCACATATTGACATGATTTCAGAGTTATAGTTTGAGGTTATTTGTTTGAGATAATTCAGTTGTTTCCCCCGATATATATATATATATATATATATATATATATATATATATATATATATATATATATATTTTAAGCTCCTTGTTTTCCCCTCAGCGTCTCCAGGTGTGTTGTATAATTCTCCAGAGCGAAAGCGATCTAAACTCACATCGAGATAACGGTAATAAACCAGTGAGATTATGGTTAATGTCAGAATGAGCCATCTGCTGGGGCTGCTTCAGTTCAACATAATTCACCTGATAGTGAAAGTAACCCTGCTCTTTAAAGTTTTCTCAGATTACATTAGAATGTGGTTCACTTCTCGTTTGCTTTTCCACTTCTGTTATGCCTTTTGACTGATTAAGAAGTCATTTCTTTCCCCCACACCATGAGGGACGGATGAGGACAGAGGGGAAAGGGCCTGTCTTTGCGAGGCTAGCCGAGCGTGCAGGGCTGTGTTGTGCCTCTGAGACAATGGGTGCAGATGGCTGGCCCGCTGCAGATGTGACCATGCAGGCCTGTAACAGACGCCTGTGAGAGAGCACACCCTCCCATGGAGTCTATTTCAGCTGCCTGGCAAGGCCTGAGACTACACACATCTGAACACTGGAACAGAGACACACTCTTTAGTGGCAAAAAAAAAACAAAGCAGGCTGAATTTGTGGAAAGATGCAATAATAGTCTTATACAATCCCAACAAATACAGGCCTGTTTTTGGGAATACTTTCTCTGCTAATATGCTCCCCTCCCCCTCTCCCCCATTTGATTAATGCAAATGTAAAACTCTGAGATCACTGTATCTGCTGCTACCCACGTGTCCAAGGGACAGATAAAAGAGTCACGGCCATTTCATCCAGGAAAAGGCTCATCTGTGCCGCGAGGCTCGCATGCAGGCCGTGGCCGACTGTGAGCTGCACGCTGATAGCGGCGGCGTGGAAAGCTGACCCGCTGCAGGTTGGTGTAGAATGTGACCCCAACTGGAGTAATCTGAAAAGCTTGAGGATTACACCATTGGCTCGGCTGTCACAGAGGAGGCAAAGTCACACGGCGCTGGCGTGTGTGTGTGTGTGTGTGTTTATGGAAAAGAACGTGACAAACATCCACACTGGCCTCACGCGGCGTGGAATATAAGGCCTTTGGGATGTTGTTGAAAGGTGAAATTCACTTTTTTTTTAATCAAGAGCTGTCGATTTATTTATTGATCTGACTTGATCGTCTCACATGCTGGTGGTCTACAAGAGGCCGGGCTCAGATGAAGCCCTGTTGTGCAGCAGCAGTCGCCTGTTGTTATAAAACAATAGCTGCACTTTGCCCCGAGGTCACGGCAGAAGGACGCTCCATTAGGCCAGACGTGTGTCACCTGCTCCGTCCTCTCCTTAGCACCGTCACAACACGGAAGAGCTCAGCGCTAAGCTTTGTCATCCACACATTGAAAGAGGTTGTTCAGATAACATGTTCGGAGCCTGTCAGTGGTCATGCAATTTACAGAAGAAAAAAAGGAAGACAAAGTTGAGAAAAAACATATTCCTAAGACCAATATATTCTTATAAACCGCCAATCCTTTTGTTAGCCTAATATTACTTGAATATGCACTTCAATGATACACATACATTGCCCCACTGCAGGACAAAAAAAATGATGATCTTATAAGTACGTCTTACTTCAAAATGATGTTATCATTTTCTAAATGTTTTCATTTTTATGTTGAATTAAATGCACTACTTTTTTAACCTGATCTTCTTGTCTGCATGTCATCGCCTAGGAGAGGTCTGTGTGTGTGTGTGTGTGTGTGTTGGGGGTGTGTAGGTAGAGACCCTGTCACTCCCCCAACATGAACACCTGTTGGAGACACCAAATCCCCTCTTTGTCTCCAGTCCCCTCTCAGGGGATTACCATGACAACGGCCATTCATATCATGGCTGAAGACTGATTATACAGCCTCACACGGTCAATTATCACTGAACGGAGTGCATTGTTTTAGGGGGACGCTGCTTTAAAAAAAGGGTAGGCTGAGTACACAGTTTTCTACAAAGCTTTATTTTATACTTGAGTTGTCGTAGTCTCTTAGAACTGGACATTGATCTTGAGTTTCACATCACACCAGACTGAAATAAATGCAAAAGTACCCAACAGCATAAAAAAGAAAAACCTCTACACAACTGTATTTGAGTATAAGGAATGATAACGTCGCATACGTTTTAATCAATAAGCAAGAGAGCAATAAAACAGTTAAAGAAACATATCCAAGCTTTTATTACATCGGGTGAAAGGCAATTTTCAAAAGACTGATTGTGAGGAGAGGTGACTAATGTTAAGCACCATGGAGGAAACCAGGCGCCACAAATAGCAGTGTAAACAATGCAGGCGATACAAGCACTAGGCACACACATCACATACAATAATACAACCTGTGGGCACTCTATGCACTGTGCATATTCACTAAATATGGAGCTTAATTAGGTGGAATTAAAATGATAAAATAAGTGTTAAAATATAGTCATTAGATTGTACTGTCACGTTTCTATGTTTCATTGTTCAACATTTGGTTTAACGTAGCAAAAGAATTTCACAAAAACAAACTATTTACAAAGGCAAAGAGTTCCCTCCCGTCGGGTCAAAACAAATCATTCACATTATTGACTGGGATGTTAATATATATGGTCCTCTAATATACTTTATATCAAACTCTAACGGTGGCTATGAAGACGAGCTTTCCACAGCATATTGCCATCGACTGACAACATGAGTCAAAACATCGATCGCTTTCAACCATCTGTGATTCCGGCATTCGTGGCACTTTCATTGTCCAAACAAGTCATTTCTGTAAAAGTCAAACTTTGCCACTCAAACATCCACATGCAAGAATCATCCCATTGCAGGGCTCTTTCTGTTAGTCACAGTCAATTCCTTGTCACAATTACAATAAAGCAGCAACCATGAGAACAATACCACTGACAAAAATGTTTAAAAAAGCATCGGGAATTATTACTGAATTATCCATCACAGCATGTTTATTAGTATAAGAGTTAGTATGTAAATATGTAAAGACTATCAAATCATGTATTTAACTATCACACACTATATTGTAATACCTAAAATATAAACCAACATATATTATTACAAGGTAGTATAACTATGAATATGTTCGTACTTCATATAAAGCTGAACGTTGTATAATCTTAGTATGTTCAGTCACTGTTACACACAACTAGTGTGATTGTTCAATTTAAGAATTATAAAAACAATTTTCTTAGCTTTCAGTATACATTCAACAATGAACTTGTGCAAAAAGGGGGGAAAAAACACAAGAACGTAACCTGTAATCTGATGTTTTCATAACCGTTGATTTGAAATCCCATTAAAATATGGGTAATAACCACAGATTAGCAGTTTTGCGTTCACATTTGATTTGTCTTTACTGAGCCCTTTAGGAGTGGTTAATCACAGGTCCTCGTGAGGAAAAAACTTTCATATTACCATTTGCTGGCACCTCTTGGAAAAACTTTCACATTAAATAATAGCTGTAAATGAGGGAAGGCTTTAAAATCAACCTCCTGGGAGACTTTCTGACTAAACGATAGTCTTTTTTACATTTCATTCCCTTCAACCAGATTGAAATTAAGAAAGCAATCCAGACGTTTCCCGAGCCAAACACTAGTTGTTTTTACAGTAAATGACCTCAGGCCTCTACTTTTTCCTTCTCATCCTTCCTTTTCTTGCTTTTTTTCAAGAATGAAGGTGTGCGGAACTTATTTTTCTTTTTCTTGGTCTGGCTCTCCGGGGTCTGAGCCTCCCCCGTCTTCTCATTCGATGTAATAGAGATTTCGACTGTTTCTGAAGTGCTCAAGCTCAGCTTGGATACCTCGATGCTCAGATCCTCGTCCGTCTCTTCCAGGTGGTCTTTCCCGTTGGGTATCGCGTCTGTCAAAAGATGAAACCCCGTCAGTGAGCGAGGATGCAGACGAGAAGTGCACCGCGAGGCTTTTTTTTTTACAGATTACACCAGATGGATGTAAAACACAGAAGCAAACAAGCGGCTACTGCTGACAATTTAAAATCATTATAACTTCAACAGCTATTGGCTAGCTAATTACCGTGTTTAGCTGGCGTCATTATGGGAGACAGCGAGAGGGAGATAGTTGAACCATCAAATGTTGTCATCTCCTCTGCGTCAGTGGCATCATCATCTTCTGTAAAAAAGGATTAAAGTCACCAGAGGTCAGTCTTTCATTAAAGCCACTGTCTAAGTGAGTGAGGCCTATTAGATTAACAAATTCATGTTGCTCAGAATTGTTTTGGATTTTTCACTCTTTCCAGAAGCAACAGGACTAGGAGTGTACAGCCATGCTAGTTGCTCTGTGAGGCTGCACAGCAGTGCTTTGAGCTACATGTTAAAGTCAGCATGCTAAATGTTCCCCTCAGCATTAGCATGCTTACATTTGCCAATTATCATCACATTCAAAGCACAGCTGAGACTATGCAAATGTCATTGTTCACCCCCCCCCATGTATTTAATGATAAAACAAAATACCAGAAAATATATTTGTTGACCTGATGATGGCGCAGAATAAAAAAATGAAGGGATCACTAAAGTGATTACAATTCATCCAGAAGGGGACATGAATGTCTGGAGCAGATTTCATGGCAATCCAATCCAGGACACTTCAATCAAAACCTCATGATGGCGCTAAAGAACAGGGCACAGCATTGCCATGTTGCAACTAAAAACTGGTTTAACAACATTGCTACATTTTTATCAATCTCTATTCACTGATGTGCTCCAAGGCTGAAACATTGTTGTTGAGACAGTGAAAAAATAAAGGTGCTCCATCCACAGCTGTAGAAATGTTTCCCTCCTGCGCCCACATTTCACTGTCTGCAGTCATAACCAAGACATGAATAGTCTGACAAGACCAATGTCTTTTCATCTCATCTCTCCCTGTCCCTGTGAGTTGACTTCATAGCTTAGAGGAAGAGTGAAACCATGGACTGACATTCTTTTCCTGCAGACGTTTTTGCAGGAATATCCTCATTTCAGTGAACATAGTTCCAACATTTCCTCCAGGCAGGAACCGAGCACTCTGACTGGACTAATTAACTGCATGGACCACAGGCTCGTGAGACTGCTGTCATAAAGTACAGCAAACCTTTGGAACACATACAACTACAATATTAGCATTGCACCCAAATAATCATGGGGACATAGTCATTGCAATCTATGCAATAATGCATGATGTGTGTTTCTTTAATTTAAAAGACAAACAACTTCTATTTGATTTCATGATTCTACTGAAATCTGCATTTATTGGGTCCTAAATTCTAGTTTGAACTACTTCTTGGCCTTGCTTGGTGAAGTCAGAGACTGCTGTTAAACTTTGAGATAAGCTTCGTCTCTCCATCTCAATTTCATGACCTCTTTGAACATTAAGGATTAACTTCAAAACGCCATACACCCATAATCTACATGAGCTGATGTCAGATATGAGCTTGTGTAAACCCAAGAAGGATTACATTAAGTAGAGGTTTTCTGTGCCTCTTAAGAGCAATAGAGCACTTTAAGGCTTTGTACTAGGAAAGGAACCTCTTGACTACCTTCTTGGCCTTGCTGCTTTCTTTCTACCAGGCTCTTGTATTCCTGCAGCACTCTCTCCGTGAGCTCATTGAAAGGGTTGGGGGGAAGAGAGCGAGTCTGCTCCTCGTCCTCGACGATGAAAGCCTGATTGACAGGAGAGAATAAAAAGACATTATGGACACCTGATGAAATGCATTTATTTTAGGGCATAGAAGTAATTGCTCACGGGTAACAAGGACAACTGGTTATACATTTATGTTTCCATACAAAAGACTAAAAGTGGTTTGAATCACATTGTTGGTGACAAGTTAAAAGGACTCAACCAGGAAACAGAAGGACTATTGCATACTAAGGATTTTTTTTTTTGTCTGCATTTTTCTCCTGTGCAAAAATGTGACTTTAATAACTTAATAATAGGCATTTTTATGGATTTGGGTGTAAAAACGTTTAGTGCTTGATGACGTTTGACTTTTGTGGCTCATTAGTTAAATGTCTTGAGTGAATGGTAGTGTTGTAGTAATCTGAAAGGGCCGTGGTGATTGTGCTTCGTGATTTAAAAGCTGCAGCAGTGTTTTAGAAAATGTGCTTCAGCAATTAAAAACTAGAACACAGTGACACATGCAGTGTGGCTGCACCTGTGACTTTGTACCTTTTTACAAACGTTAAATATACTCACAGGGCCTTTTATGGTGTCCACAACAATGCCTGATAGTAACTGCGATTTTGGTCCGGAAGTCATCAGGTCTCTGTGCATTTCTTTTATCTGAACAAATGTGAGCAACAAAATCATATTAAACTTGGTTCTGGAATATTTGACATTACACATACAATATCTGTGTGTCATACTGTCATAAACACTCAACAATACAGCAAATGACAAAAGAGTTCTTCAATTGATCTTCATCTTTGTGATTGATTCTGTATGGACTGCAGCTCCCAGGGAGTCAGTAGAGCTGTATCGACCCGTCTAGTAATAGTTTATCAGGTCAACAAACCAACATTAGCTGGTTCCAGATCCTTAAATGTAGGAATTTGATTATGTTCTTTGTCATATATGACAGCAATGTACATTTTAATTAGTTTTACTTTTGGTTGAATACAACAACCAATTTGGCAATATCAACTTGGGCTGTGGAAAATTATAATATCGCCAAAAACAAGTAATGGAGGAAATAAATGGCAAATCAATCAATGAGGAAAATAGTTGTTAGTTGCAGCCTTACTTGCCAAAACATATTGATCGGCTGCAATTTATCGAATATATTATATATATATATATATATATATATATATATATATATATATATATATATATATATATATATATACACACACACACACACACACACACACACACACACACACACACACACACATATATATATATATATATATATATATATATATATATATACACACACATATATATACATACAAACACACAGAGAATGCTATGTTAAAATAGTATATTTCAGCTTAAATGGGATGTGCCTTTTGAAAATACCAACTCTAATAATGATACGATGCAGACAATAATAATTAATTATTTGGGCGTCTTTGACGTTGAGAATTATAATATGCTGTGTGATGTTTCAACTGACCTTGTTCCTCTTATCCAAAACCTCCGTGGGATCAGTGTTGAGAGGGACAAACTGGTTGGGGTCCTCAATCTTTATTGGTGTGCCGATGCTATTGCCGGGCTCTGACGACTTCATCCACTGAGAAAAAGGTACAAAGGTACAAAGTACAAATTGGGGAAAGAACTCAAATAAGACCAAATTGTATTTTTCAAACCGACCACAAGAGGGCAGGCTAATACAAAGGAATAGCTGCTCCCCAGCTCACTATTTCCTTTCGAGGCCAAAACCGTAGGGGCTAGATTATTAAATTCCGTGTTACAGTTTGACATGAAAATCAACGCACCATGGTCTTGGTCCTGGGGCTGACATCCCCGCTGGGTGAATGTTCAGGAACATTGACCCTCAAGTAGCTGTTGGGCGAGTTGAGCCACCGGGTCCTTTCTCGTTGCTGTTTCTGCGCCATAAACTTGAAGGGGCTTCGCAGACCCAGCTCACTGTCCTCCGGTGACACAGCTGACACCGTGGCAGGGATCTCCACGTCGTTCTTAGAGCGGGGTTTTTCTCGGACGATGGGGTTCCTATAAGAGTAGCCGGTTCTGTATCCCTAGAAGGTCACACGAAGAGGAGGCATTACTCTAACATACTAAATTAACAATGTTCTTTCTCCTGTGTTCTTTGCCGTATTTGTTTTGTGTTCTCCAGATCACACCCATTCAATAAGAATGATCAAATACAAACGATATAAAAGATACAACATTCAAAGGATGCACAGGCCACCCAAGATCCACTTAGACAATGCTTCTAAATATTTAAACAACACTGTATATACAAACGGCGTTTTTGCAGATGTGCCCAGTTTCAGAGGAAAAAGATAAAACTTAGGTTTAAAGCAGTGTGTTGTTAACAATACATCAAAGACGAGAGAGACGACTAGAAAACCGATGGGAACTCGCAGTGGGTGCAGAGTGTAGTCTGAAGCTGGCAGTGCAACACTACAATCAAAATCAAAATTGGCATTTTCTCGCAGCCAGTATGACAACAAAAAAAAACCTGCTTTGGGCTTTGATTGCCACAATGTGGGCAGGCCATCATTTATTCACCGTATTGTTGACTGCCACTGCACAGTTTTCAAGCATTTTGTGTGTATGGGCTTGATCAACTTATACATTGCTATGAACAATAGCAGAACGCACCTTCAGACTGCCTGTTGCATTGAGTGTACTGGCATTTGCACCCAGCGCCATATTCAACTCTTGGAGACATCCAATTTCCAAAATTGCATACACCAGAGTCCTTACACCAAGTGATTGTGTGGTCTCTGTGGATGTGACTGCCCACAGCATGCCTCGCCATCTGGAAGCTATGATTGTGGGCGGGCTATGATCACACAGAGCTAACACAGCTGCAGCTCACTCCAGCCACACTTGTTAGCGAGACGCACACTAAAACAGACAGTCTGACATTTTCTGTGTCCACAGAACATGTCAGGGTCTGGTCATTAGCAGTGTGGTGGTCTAGCAGGGTTTAAATTGACAGAAAAGGAGCACTGCACAGCACCAAAATCGTTTACCTGCAGACAGCATGCTGGCCACAGACGGAAAAACATGGTCTCACAGCAATTACGCGAGTATCAACAACAACAAAGCTTGAACCACTGATCCAATTACGCAATTTTTTGCAGATTAGATTAACAAAAACATATCGAGCTTCATTGTGTTCCCTAATCAGACACTTCCTGAGGAAGCGCATTACACAGGAAACTCAAAGCATCATGGGTAAAAGGCACAGGTCAGGGTTCGCTCACCAGGTTGTCCAGCATCCTCATAAGGGACTCGAGCTCGGCCTCGCCCACTTTCCACTTGACCTCGTTGTCCATCAGCAACCCGGCAGCGACCACTCCCTGGGTCAGGGGTTTAAACTTCTCTCTGTCCAGGAGCACCAGGTTGTCCACGCTGCCTGAACACCCCAAAGCATTCACCTAAAGTTAAACAAAGGCAAATCAATTATTCTGGGATACACATTTCTTGCTTTTGGAGTTACAAGACATATTATTATTATTCTGTAGAAAATGACTGACAGTTTTCCTCTAATTAATTCATTTGTATTCTGCAATGTCAAAGCTTATTTAGAGAATGAAAAGAAATGTAATTATAAGACATAAGGGCTTTCAATGTGTCAAAAACAATAGAAACAAACAAATACAGTCCAGACACACTGGGATGATGAAAAAACAAACCAACTGCTTCCCCGAAAAAACCCAGCAGGAGTTTCTCTGAAACACTGCAGGGTTCCACCTGGCTCTGACTCTGAACAGTGCTCTCTGTCACATATTTGACTTAGCTTTGTTCAAACATTCTGTATGTTAGACATCAGCTTTGCTTCCATTTCAGGAACTGCAGTATTACTTTGCTATTGACTACCAAGTCTGACTCATTCGTAGAAGAAAAGGAAAAGATTGAGACAGGTGAAATGAGAAAAATGCTGGTGATAGTAATGATAAAGTGATCTAAACACATGCAGTTAGCTTATAAATGTGTAAAAGTATAACCAGGTCACCTTCAAGTTCAGAAATTGCTCTGGCAAAAATATAGCAAATGCCATGTCATTATCAGGAAGAGGTGGTATCAAGAATAATAGGATCAAGCTGTTCATACCTGGATTTCACACGCTTGCTGAGAGTGGTACACGTAGTGAAAAGCCTCTTCTACGGTTTCTCCCAAAGCGAGCAGCCCGTGGTTCCTCAGGATCATCACCTAAAAAACACAGGGGCAACACTTGAGCTGCCGACCATAATCACTATGAAACGCTAAACAAATCCAGCTGAGATAATACTATAGCCTGGCCAGATGGCCAAAGATGAATCAATGTGTTTGTTAATTAGAAAACATTCCTGTATCAACATTTGTGGAACCCATAGTGCTGATAACATCCCTGCATCTTAAACCAAATAGTATTGTTCATTGTGCCCTTCTGGTTATTTTGAACGGTGAAAACCGTAACTAATTTCAACTAAGCTGTCTCCCTTGGGTGAACATATGAGCAGTAAGAGCTGAATAGATGGTGTCGACAGGTGTTTCTAATAGTCTGTCCCCGTCATCTATGCGAATGAGTAATTTGCATATTCACTTTCTCGTGGGAGTTAGATAAGATCGATGCCACTCTCACATTTTAAAGTCTGGTAGCTATCAGCACCTCTGTTGCTCACTAATAGAGTGTTGATTTTTTAAATCGGTACAAAGAGTGTTTATCCCTGGACACTGCCGGGCTAGCTGCCTTCTCCTTCTTCCAGTCTTTATGCTAAGGTAATCATCTCCTGGCTTTAGCTTCATATTCAGCAGTCAAATATCAATCTTTAATCTTTAATTAATTAAGACTTTCTTTGACTTTTCACCAATTAAAACAAATAAGTGTATTTCGAAAAATGCTAAATTGTACGAGTCAAAGGTGTTTCAAATGTTCTGTTCCCTTAATGTAATTGTAAAGTGATGGTGACAAAATGTTTACGGTTAGTTAGCAAAAAAGAAAAAAATGCATTTAATTTGAGTAACAATGCATGATTTGCATGATGAGTTGTGCAATCAGTCTAATATAATAACACCTGACTTCCAAAGCCTGCTATCCCATGAGAAAGTGAGCCTGTCACTAATGGAGTCCCTTGGTTTGACAGTACCTTGGCAGTCGGGCCCAGAGCTTTCTGAAACTCCACCTTCTCCTCTTTATTATCCAGGCTGCCATGGTAACCACAGCAGCTCACATCTCCCAGAAGCAAAGCCTCCTGGGAAATGGGCAGGATTCCACATTTCATCGAGGACACCTGTTAGCATGGGATAAAAGCAAAAAGCTGTGACGCACCGACATATAAATAGAAGCAATTTTTTTTGCTATCAGGCACAAACAAAACTTCACACAGTGATGTTCATCATGCGCTGTGCATTTTACAGCCCAGCTTCAAAGGAAATTGTAAAAGCCCATTACAGGGTGTCTGCATCTAAAATAAGTAGCAGGGGGCTGCTTTTAATTCAGCCTTTTCCTCGGTTGCTAAATAATCATTTAGCAGCAGCTTTTATGCTTTGATTAAGATGAAGCTCATTTAATATCGCCTGGAGTGTACTTACAGCAGCTGTAGCGGGGGTATGTATATGGATAATACATCGCACGTCGGGGCGCATTGAGTAAATGGCTGCATGAGGAGCAAACCCAAAGTGGTCGATGGCCAGATCAGTAGAACCCTGGTCCACCACCTCACCAATTATGTTTACTTTCACCTAAACATGGCAGAAAAAAAAGAAGAAGAACCAGGTCATTATTTTAAATACAAAATATGTGAACCATTAAAGTTACCCTGTGGAGTTTTCTTGTAAACAAACAAAGCTGCTTGAGGCCGGACAAAGCGTTGAATTTATTTCTTCCCTCGTAAAACAGCTGCAATGCAGTTTTTCCCTTTAATACATTTCAGGAACCGGCATCATTTACATCCTTGTTTGCTTGCTAGCAGTCTCCTTCTTCCCTACCTCTTGCTGGAGCATTACTATGTGTGTGTATTGCGTCACCTTCATGCTTGTTTGTCTGCATGCGGCTCATTATACTGATGTGCATAGAACCTAGCTGGGATTTGTATGCCATGTATGATCCCTTGTGGGTATTCATGACATACAAATAAAACAAGGACCCACACAAAAAACACCTGATGGTATCATTATAACACTTTTTACTGTGTATGACTCCATAGCACTACTACTAGTCAAAAACTCCACAGAGTGCCTTTAAGGCCAAACTAATTCATCATGTATCTTCTGTACACATGATATATTGATTAAAATGATCTGATAATCCGAACACTGATAATCCAAACACAGAGTCAAACATTTACACATTCATTTTTTTTGCCCGGTGCATGTTTTAAAATTCCAAGACAAAACAGTCTGCACTCGTGATCGGAAAATACCAACAAAACAGTCATTGTGCTTACCAAATTTGCTGCCGTCACCTCAGCGAAAGACAGACCTCGTGGACTAATGAGAACATGGTCCTGCTCTTTACTGACACGGACCTGAAACACAATGCACGTATTATTAAAATCCAAAACCGATCTAGGTTACAATGAAATGAATAACGAATAATGAATAATGTCTGTGATGTTACTCCAGTGTATAATCAATGTTGACTATGCTCAGGCAGGAGAATCTAAGACTTAAATATATATACTGTATACATAAGTGTATATACGTGTATGCATGTATATACATATATATATATATACATAGACACATATGTGTATATGTATTTCTGAACCATATAATGCTTCTGCAGGAATGTTTCCCTCATAAATGTATTCTTGCCAGGGTCAAAAAGCACCAAAGCCACAGGAGACCAGATCTCTACTGTTAAAAAGTTATTTAACATGGATTAGCAGCTACCCAGAGCAGGGACAACCATTTCCTAGATTCAAGGGTACAGGAAACTCTGAACCACAAAGGAAACTCTTCACTCTGAAAAACTAAAAAAATCAGCGTGTGGGTTGAGAAAACTGACTTTCTAGGCTTTAGTCTTTGGGGAAAATCTGAGCCTTGTATCTTGACATCGCAGGTGTTCATCACATATTTCAGTTTGGGTTCTTGCTGTTGGGAAGCTGTACATATTCACAAATCTGACTTTTCCAAACCATAAATAATATATGGGCTCTGAAAATTAAGAGGTATTTCCCTTTAAGCCTCCCAGTAGCCATAAAACACGAGGCACACATAAAGTTACACAAACCTTGTGTGGCATACGTAAGCAGATGTGCAATGGAGCAGCAAGAAGTTGTACTCACAGTATTGTAGGAGCTTGTAAAACGAGCCCAGCTGAAGAGGTCAACAAGCCTGTAGAGGCTGGCCAGCCTGCAGCGACTCTGCTTCTCCCCTTTGGCAAAGGAGGGAGACTCGATGCCAAACAAGTCATTCACTGGAGTCACCATCCCAATGCCTGCCACGAGACATACCATCATCAGCAACTTGTGATGCACCAACAACAGTACATTTGTATATTTTTTTCAAACATCTAGAAGGATGATGACATGGTTTGCTCCTACAGTATATAAAGTAAAAACATCCCAGGGAGTCTCTTCAGATGAAGCTTAAAAAGGGCCTCTCTCAGAATTCCCATGGAGAAACCGAAGGGTATTTTTGGGCTGCAACACCATAAAAGGGCATTTAATGATACAGGACCCTTATCTATTACAGCCACTTTAGCTTCTTAAAGAGGGGCTCTGCCTCGGCAACCCTATCGACATTTCCAACAGTGACATTTTTCCTGAACATTTACAGTTCTGAGTGATCTCTGTGACCTCCACAGACACATAAGACCAAGAGGTTAGGCTAACATAATCCACATTCTAAACTGCTGCATCATTACCAAGACTGATCATGAGGACTGGCTACTTAATAGGAACACTGAACATGAAGAATGCTGTAAACAGCTTTCTGCCTTCTCTGCTGTTTCAGGGTTGTTGTTCAGTGTCACATGAGTCTGACAATGAAGATATTCAGCCTGCATAATGCACACGCAGACACTGAATGACAATCAGACCTGCAAAGGGAGATAGATGGAGAGATTGGAGACATTTACACACACAAACACACTGCTACTACTCACTGATGGGTGAAGTCAGAGGGCCAGCCCCTCCCATGGTGCTGGCCATGACCAGGTCAGCAATCTGTCTCAGAGCCAGAAGACCTGTAGGGTTGTTGCCCTTCGTCATCTGATCCTCAATCAGACCTTCCAACTCATCTTTAAACACCTGTAGACAAAAAACAAGAGTTTTTCCTACGGCTCATTTAACGAGCAACACTATAAACATAGCCTAACCGTATCTCACTTCAACACCTCAGGATGCCAGGGAGCACAGCATGCTTATTAAATCTGTAAACAAATCACCAAAGACAACTCAAAACCTCTTTGTATGCCTGTGAAAAGGACTCGAGTAGAAGCAGGGGGATCGCATTAAACCTTACAATTAATGTTTGCCTTCAAAAGTAGCCTGTGAGTCTTGAAACAGCACTTTTTTTCCCCTCCTATGCAGCTAAGCTCCAGCATTCTGCTTCATCCAACCATGGTTCCCATGGTGATGAGATGAGCTCCACTTGTTGGGCCTGTTATGCAATCACAGAGTGTGAGCTCGTCTTATTTCGAAGCACTTCATTGACATGTGTTTATTTCATCTAACTCGACTGCACTGAGATATTTTCTCCTGCAGTATATGGGTGCAGAATGAAAGACGAATACTACAATTAGGGCAACAACCAAAGAATATGTTCATTACCGGTTAATGGCTTAAGCTTCTGATGATCAGAAAATAGCAACATTGCCCGTTTATATTCCGTGTTTTGTTTTCTAACCCTCAGTCCAAAACCCAAATAGCTTGCAGTTTAATATTGTGCAAGACAAATAACAAAAATAACCTTTTTTCGGAACCAGAGAACGCTTAAAATCGTATGTAAAAGGTTTAATCGATGACCAAAATTGTTGCGAGTTAATCGACTAGCTGTTTTAGCTCTAGCTTACAATACAGATATTGTGTATTTTAAGTAGATCAGAAATGTGTTAAAATATGTCTATTCTTCCTTTTAAAAACAAGTTGTTCGTACCCATAATCTGTTATAACATTGTTATAAAACCAAAGAGATGAAAACTGATATGTCAATGTCTATCTGTACATTTCATTCCAGCTGCAGTGTAAACCACAGCTAAACCCATCAGCGTGTATGAAATAACCCTCAAATAACAATGCATTTCAGTCGGCCTTGAGTGAAGGTGCCTCTCCGGCTTTGAAAGCTCGGTTTATTACTCATACACGCTGAAAGCGTGTATGTAGGAGGGCACTTATACGGAGCTGTGGGCTACATACTGGACTCTGCAAGATCTGGGTGACCCTCTTCTTCTGCTCCATCATGTTGAAGTCCTGCCTCAGGTCTGGCGACATGTTCTTGCTGCGGAGGTACTCCGGGTCACTGTCATCCACGCGGTCGAAGTAGCGCTCCTTGGGGTCGTTGTTGGACAGGGACAGGGTGAGGGACCCCGCCGCCTGCCTCACCTCCACCAGGCTCATGTCCTCCTACTCTTCCTCTGGGATCTGTAACAAAAAGATGAAAAACCGCGGCTTACTTCACATCCAGGCTGTCAAGGCGACGGGTTGTTATTTCACCAGGAAAGACACTGTATGGGTGCTGTGGTGACTCATGTAATAACAGGGATGAGGACAAAAACGGGGAGGACATTGTCTTATGATTGATGCTGCTTTGTGAGTGCAAAGCTGTTGATGTGCAAAAAAAAAAAAAGATGAGTTAGTCACTGCAGCTGTTATGCAGGTATTATTCACATAAGTAATTGCAATGCAATAACACAGCAGTGCATGTGAACCAACAACTCTCATTCTCACAGGTTTAGTTTCCTCTCACTTTGTGGGTTCTTAGCTATAAAAAGCTCACTGTCTATTTCTTCTCCACACAGATGGAGGCCAGACTCATAAAAGCCTGCCCACTTCCACCGCTCACCCAGCAGCTATAAAAGCATCGTCAACAGTAAACAAAGGTAGACCTCATGTAAATAAGCGCGTTTGAATAGCAGTTAGCACCTTTAGTGCCGCCGTGGTACCTGCATGTGGGGGTGGATGGATGCAGGAGACCCGGCCAGCACTACGTTACATTAGGCCTGCAAACCCAACGTAAACTTCTACCGGTGCTTTTGCAGGAGAATGCCCTCCAGAACACTCAGTGCACGGCGTCAAATTACAACTTTAAACCACTTTTATACTGCGAAAAGTACCGCGGGAGGGAGGGGGGTATGGTAGCCGAAGCGAACACAACCCCACGAGGAGGAAAACTGTTACTGTAAGTTGATAGTTACCTGAAACAAAGTGCTCAATTCGTGAGTTCACTGGCTTCGGACGGTGAGGTGTCGAGTTTTCTAAAAAACAAGAGGCTCCAGGATATTAGTCCCGACTCGGATACATTGTGTGAAAGAGCGCAACTTGGCGCCGCTACAGTCTCCAGACGGCGCAGGCTGCCTGCTGCGGGTGAGTGGCGAGATGAAGAAGAGTGAAGAGCGGCTGCATGGAGGAGGGTGTGGGTGTGTTTGTGTGGGAAAAAAGGAAAAGTTACCATGTGACTTCACTTATCCACCCACCACCGGGCCTTATGTATGCAGCGGGACAAAGGAATGGCCATTCAGGACCAGCGGACAGCTTTTTAGGCTCTTCTTTACAACAACACTAGCTTTCCTGTACCGGCTTGTAGTTTTTGCGACCGTACTTCTCTATATATCTATCTCGCGGTATGCCTAATATATATGTGTGCGTGTGTGTGTGTGTGCGCGCGTGCGTGCGTGCGTGATTCATTAGCTTCTTACCACCTCATTTCATAAATAACTGAGGCTCCTGTGTTGCCACGGCCCCTCGGTGGAGGTTTTCATCAAAGCTATATGGCCCATCCATAACAAAACAGAAGCACTTCAAAGCCAGAACAAGTGCTTCCCTCAAAAAAGTGAGTGCCTCCTACCCCAAAAAAAGTTTTCTATAATATAGGAGGTTGCCTCTAAGAAAGCAATGAAACGCAGCTATTCTCTCTAGGAGGAAACACACTACTATTTCTGATTTCTTTTATTCACTTTCGACTCGATCCTACAAACACAATGTACCCTGATCATTTCCATGTGCCGACTACATTAATACACATGATTCTAAGTAAAGCCATGTGCAACATATACTAAACTACATCAGATATACAGTATATCTGTCCACCATTGGTCACGTTTAACAGCAAAATGATCATCACTAAATGTGCTGGCTTTGCTTTCTTGCGAGTCAAATAGCATATAAGATCATCTAATTATAATATAGCGATAATAACACCAGCTAATGGAGCCGTGTGCTCGGTTGTTACAGAAAAGACTTGCACGCTGCTTTTCTTCAAGCGAATTAAATTGGTTCTCAAACTGTAAACGGGAAATAAGATCAAGATTAAAGCGAATGCGAAGCTGTGCAGCCTTTATAGCTCTCAACTCTTCTCTGCCGTGCTGGCCGGTCTCTCCAGAGAGTAGCAAAATTCAAATGCACTCCAATTTAAGTGAAGGCAACTCAGGAATCTCTCATTTTCCCAGCACCCTGCCCCTGCCCGAGTCATTACCCCTTTAATCCCACACAATCAGACACACACATATCTAGATTTTAGGAGCAAGAGAGTGAGAGACTGACTGACATAACAATGCCAGGACATAGAGTGCAGTCTGGGAGGCGGAGCAGAAATGTGGACATATGGGTTTGATGTAATGAAAAGCAGAACTTCCTTACTCCAGGGCTGTGTGAACCCTCAAACCCTCAAACCCTGCCTCCCTGTTTCTGGCCGAGCTCCCACCGAAACCACATACAAGCTTAAATGTCTCCACACGCACAAACACACACTCAACCTCCTCCCACCCGCCAGCCCCCGCATTCTTGCTGACTATTTGAACTTTTCAGCGAGGACAGTCTATCTTGAAAGCATTGACCAAATGTCAGGCGTTATTAGTCGACGTCTCATTCATACAGATTACTGCGGAGGATAATTATGTCCGCAGATAAAAGCACACCTTTGTCTTGTCACAAACCTGCTACTCCCCCTGGAAATAACTTCCACATGCAGACACACAAATGGTGCCTGGAATCCACAGTAAAAGCTGTGAGAGAGACATCAGTACAAAGAATAACAATCAGCATCATGTCGTGGTTGAACTTTGGTTGAGCTAAAGAAAGTCTGGCACCGTGGCAGTCACATCATGTTGTACTGAAAACGCAGGGATGCATAAAGCCACCTTTTGGCCTGCAGTAGGCCATACACAAATATGAATCATGTGATTAGATATACATTTTATCACGGTGATCTACCGCTCTGAAGTGTAATGACTTGTGAGTGAAATGAATAATGGAACTCCAGATATCTTGACTTGTAGTCCCTAGCAGTGGTGTATAAAGTACCCAAAAGCCGTACTTGAGTAAAAGTAAAGATACCTTACTGGAAAATTACTCCAGTAAAAGTAAAAGTCACCTATTAAAATACTACTTGAGTAAAAGTCTTAAAGTATCTGATATTTTCTGTACTTAAGTATCAAAAGTATTTTTCTGATATAAAATGTACTTAAGTATTGAAAGTAAAAGTACAAGTACATGCTTTTAATAAAAAAGCAAAGGGTCAGAATTATGAGAATTATAAAGTTTATTCTTTTAAGTGCTGTGGCCAGCGTGACCAAGGACCAGGAGTTGTGTTGAAAATAACTGGGTTGGCTGTGATCCATCCATATATATTATGTTCAACATAATATAATATTGTACCTAAGTATACTCTTGCATCTACTATGCACTTATCATAATTCTCCAAAAAGCAATATGACACTATGAAGGAGTTGTAACAGTGTGGTTATAAGTATGCTCATTCCGCACAGAAAGAACGAATGAAAAAATAATAAAAAATCAAGGCCGGAAAGATGTTTTATTGTGAAAAATGACTGGATACATCCGTCTGTGGTAACCTCAGACGTAACCTCTTGACACATGTCAAGATGTTACGTTACCCTAAAAATGTTCAACTCTGCCAGTGTTCTGGATTAAAACCAAGGCAAAGTATCCTGAGATCACCAAAAAAAGCATGAAAACCTGCCTCCATTTCAACATCCTGTCTTTGTGAAGCGGGTTATAAGTTAAGCAGTAGACTGGACTAAAGGTTTAGTTAGCAGTAGAGTCAGTAGACTGGACTAAAGGTTTAGTTAGGAGTAGAGTCAGTAGACTGGACTAAAGGTTTAGTTAGGAGTAGAGTCAGTAGACTGGACTAAAGGTTTAGTTAGGAGTAGACTGGACATAACGAACACACGTCGGGTGTCGTTGTCTTCCGCATCCCCGAGGTCGGACCCGATCCGTAAAAATATTGTCTTCACGTAACCGGTCCATGGCGCAATAAAGGTTTGGGAGCGCTGGACTAGAGGATGTAGAGGGAAAATGCAGAATATTGTGATTCTCCAAACCTGCTTCGTGGAGTCTGTGTTCCACCACAGTCCCGGATGTGTGTTTTTTCTTCTAAAAGATAGATTCGATTTTGTAGCGAGCGAAGGTTTCAGGGGAAATGTATCGGAGTAAAAGTACCAGATTTCTTTGCAAAATGTAGTGAAGTAAAAGTAAAAGTAAACAGAAATATAAATAGTAAAGTAGAGTACAGATATCCCAAAAAACTACTTAAGTACAGTAACGAAGTATTTCTACTTCGTTACTATACACCACTGGTCCCTAGTCTCTACTTCCCATGATGCAACTCAATAGTGTGTTTCATTCTTTCATTAGACCCTCGCTGCCAGTTAACAGGGCATGTCTTTCCCACCCCAATTTGTAACACAGACGTTATATGTTATACATTATACATGTGTTGCCTCAAGTCCAAGCTGATAATGACATCGTGGAGGTAATTTTCTCAAATTTAACAAAAGCTTAAGAGCCACATGTTGTACAACTGTTGCACAGGTTTTTCCATTTTTAACCACACTTTTTTGATAGCTCTTCTGGACTGCTTTATTCTCAGGTCATTAATAATAAAACACCTCATAGCTGATGATTTACATAAGTACTGGACTACAACAAAGCCAGCTTTAGGTAACAGTGTTTGGTTCATTGGATATTATGACAATGACTTTGTTAGATCATAAAACCTATTTTTCAGCTGCAAGATTCTGCGGAATGAAAAAGAAACAGTTTCTCTCTTTCTGTGGAATCTGCAGAGTCTTGCTTCAAGCTGCCGGATGATAGTCTAAATTCAGCCTGTATACTCTCAGGTACCGCAGATGTCACCAAAGTACTGCATGACGAGAATAACACAGACCAGAGTGTTCAGTGGATCTTTGTCATTGTGAACGATGAATGAATACAATCATCATCATCATCACGGTTTATTGGGAACCACTCAGAAAGCACTGCAAACACCCGGAGCAACACATGTAACATTCTTATCATGATTGATGTGGAGGGGAAAAAAAATGACATCTTTGTCTCAGGCCTGTTTCCAGCATGGTTGCCACGGTAACCAATGTGTACGCTTGTCTCTGGTCTGAGCCTGAATTAGGGGAAGTGTGAATCTCTGCCAGATAACGTCCACTTTTACAGACAAGAGGCTGTTCTCTGAAAAATGCATGAAAAGAGAAAATAGAACTCCACATGGAAACACAATGAGGAGAAGCAAATAGAACTCCAGTTGTTCTGCCTCCTTGACTGATTGTTCTTCCTTGCAATTAGAGCACAAAGGAAAGGGCCATTGTATTCCCTCTTTAATTACAGCCAGTCTGTATTGATCACCTACCAGATTGAATTCACAACTGTTTCCCATCCAACTACAGACATTTTTGATATATTGGCCACAACCCTTTCAGAGTTTTGCCAGACCCCGTTTACGATAACCATTTCTGGTAATTATACTTTGGCCATTGCTGGGCACCTTTTCGTGTGCAAGATTGTTTAGCGCCTTATGGCAGCACAGTAATCTGTGAATCTTATTTAAAAAAAAAAAAGATATTTAGATATTATTTCCCCAGTAGTCTACCCGACACAGCTGATGGTTTGCCCTCAAAAACCTGAACGTGATCATGAACCACAAAGAGTTGTAGACCACCTTTTACATACCTGTAAAACCCTAAACCTGTATATGTTTTCACGTGAGTTATCTGTGCGGTTCTCCAGTCATTCTGCTATGCAGACAATATGACTAAGTTGATATCATTCGGTTTATGTAGCTCACTTGGTGTTTATGATTCATCAACAAAGCCCGGGACCCCCACTGACTCTGACGCTTACATCCCCGGGACAATTCCCTTGCACATCTTTTCTTTAAAAAAATACACATTCCACTTTTATTTTATAACATATACTTGTTTTAACGTACTGTTATCTGTTTGTTTGTTTACCATATTTCTGAAATGTTGTCTCGATTATTGCACTGTTTTCTGTTTATTGTTATGCACCTTCCACCTCGTCATATTCCTTGTATGTGCAACGTGCTTGGCAATACATTATTCTGATTCTGATGAGGCACTGTCTAACTTGATGGACATTTGGGCAATATAAATGACTTATCACGTCTGTATTATTTACACCCGCAATTCAAATTCGTGGGAATGGTAACACAATCAAATGTTGCTGAGCAAAGAGGGTGTAGTTTTCCAGAAATGTTATACATTAAAATATGAATTTGCATAAACTCCAAACTAAAGCTTTTGCATTAACCTCGGAGTGGTTGGAGAGAAAAGAGAACTTGTACCACAGAGTTTGTATTTCTGCTGCCATTGTTTTGACAACTTCATACAGAATATATCCCGACTTGCTAAAAATGGCCCTGCTCCACTCCCACAGCAGGGTGGGTGGCAACAACAGAGCACACTTTGAACCTGAAACAATTTACATTGTTACAGTTGGATCGGTGCCTTCACAGCTTTTGGGTGTAGAATCACATTGGGACACACACATGCATGTGAACATACATACACACACATTGCAGTGGTGTGGAAATAGACCGACTGTTTACCTAACTAGAGGAGCTGGCTGTCGTCCCTATACTGGTTGTCTTTGGATGGCCTCCATGTTGGAGAGCTAGTGGTTAGTGTGCGGTTCACGTTTACTCTAGGCTGTGGTCGAGCTAACAGATCCCTCATACGTGTCACCTTGTAACCAACACCCTGGGAAAAAGGAAGTGCTGATTTTCAATTTAGTAATGCTGTAAAATTCCTATAAACCTCAAACATTTATGCAAAAACTTGACATTTACTACAAACTGAAAAGCATCCAAATATACTGCAGTAAAAATAATGCAATTTATTACGACATTCACTGAGCGACAAGCTGATGACATCATAAAACTTAATCGAACGTAAAATTCGTCAAATGGAAACTGTAAAAATGTGAACAGGAACAATCCATTGCACGGGTGAAAGGGTGTGGGTCAAGACCTGCCTTTTTAGTTTTATGGCGGTCTATAACTCACATCACCAGGCACACATGTTACGAAATCCTGTTTCTGCCCGAGCCCCACATCTAAAGTCAACAAATGCTTGTTCACGTTTAGGGGGGGGGGGGTGACATTAATTGAAAGCAGCTGTTTAAAGCCTCTGCAGCTGGAGTTGATAGTGCAGCTGCAGACAGGCCAGTTTAGCAATGAAGATCTACCTCAATGTTTGAGCTTGAGAATGCTGTAAAAATAGAGGTTAATGCTCAAAGAAAATGTAATGGACAGAACACATACACACCATGTCTTTTTTGTGTTGAAATTGTCTCACAAAAACCTGTATCACGTAAAGTGTCTTTTATCTGCGAACAGCGCATTCAAATTAACCTCTTACTCTTCCAGAGCTTCAAATCCCACAGATTACACAATTGCACCATGCCACATAACGCATGTGCTTTGTTCTTAGCTCCAGCAAACATCGTTTCAATAAGGTAAAAATATCAAAAAGAATACAACTTACGGTGTTGTTCGCTTTTTGCACTTATCCTGCAGGAGAATTCCTCAGGTTTTACTTCAAACTCCCACGGTTGCAGCAGTTACTAGCTGTTTACATTATCACTTTGAAGAGGGTCATCTGGTTTCCCAGAAGAGAGGCAACTGCTGCTTTGCCTCTGATCTCCTGAACTCCCTCGGCTCCTCTGTGACGGCGGCTGCCTATTCTCACAGGAAAGCAGGGGAACTTGTCAGAGGAGGTTCTGGAGACCAAGCTTTCAGATTGGACTGGACTGGACTGAAAAAAATGGGAGGGACGAGCCTTCACCCCCGACATTTATTATATATTAATCCTTCTTAGCTGTAGTGCTGGCATATTTCCCTAAATCTTATGATTTTAAGCACTTCAAAACTAGATAATAATAAAAAAAAAAAACTTTATTAAGCAGGAATTACTAGTAAATCTGTATCTAACCATAAATGGAGGAAAACTGCAGCAATTTCCTGACAGGCATATTTTTCCTCTGCATATTGAGCGTGCTTCATGTTTCTAAATTTCGCTGCCGAGGAGGACATTGCACACAGTGAATGTTTGCCCGCTATCACCTCCTCCCACGTACTCTCTAACAGTGAGTGAGTAGGATGTGCTGCTCTCCCTCTTTACTGCACCTCCTGAATACACCAGGCAATATATGTGGGATGCATGCCCGTGATAGGTGGGTATGGGTGCTGTTTGTCTCCTCAAAAAAGATTAAAAGGCACTTAAAAATCCATCAAGAAGCACCAAGAGAGTGAAATGTGTTCGCTTATTTTTTAGATTCCAGCTTAACAAGGCTCTGCTTTGAAACCTATCATATAATATTTATGTTCTCGATAAACATAGATTTTATCCATCTGAAAAAAAAAAATCCAGTTTTTTCGTAAGAGAAACCAACAGGAAACTGCCCTCTGATGATTTTATTTAAATATAGACCTTTCTCGTTCCCTCCACTACGCTGTTGTTGTTGTCGTCTTTGCACAGGCTGATAAAACATTCATTTCCTGCGTTTTCTGCAAACACTGAACCACACCCACAGAACGGCCCCAGCCAAAGAGTGCACCCAGGGAGGTCAAAGGTCACAGTCAGATGAAGGCAAGTTATTCAAATAAACATCCAAATGGTGAGACTCAGACACTTCCTCCATACCACTATAATTTTTAGCAGTTATTTAATTTTTGTTTTACCAACGCACACACACACACACACACACACACACACACACACACACACACACACACACACACACACACACACACACACACACACACACACACACACACACACACAGATAAAGTTTCTAAAATGATGCCATGTCTGGTCAAACTTGTCAAACAATATTCCTACACTACACTGCCATCTAGTGAGGACTCTGCAAACATAATGACAGTCAAATATGTCACCTCTCTTCTTGTGTCTCCTCCTGTCACAAACACTCACGCTTGCTCTCTCATTTGGTTTTTGGACAGGCTGAACCAGCTATCTGGAAAATCAAGAAAATAAGAAGCTTGGGGCAGTGAAAGCAGGGAACGTCACTCTGTCGATGGTTAGTAGCTTTGGGCTGCAGGTTTTCTGCTTCAGATTTGGGAAAAACTTCAGTTTGTTTCTGCCGGGGAGTCAAACTACAACTGTCAACAATGGTTTATATTAAAATATGACAGGGATCTATGAGATTGGTACAGTTATTTAAATATATACAGTAAATCATACATATTAGATGTCAAAGAAGTAAATCCTTCAACTATAATTTGCAGCGGAATTCTAAAGAAATGTTTTCATTGCAACTAGTTCGAAGGCAGATTGCTTTATTTTCCGCCCAGCAACCTTCAACTGGATATCAGGTTCATGAGTATTTAAGCATAAACATGGCATCAATATAGGAAGGATCTTCTTCAGGGCTTCTTCAGAGGAGAGTGGTGACATGATCACACAAATTGGCTCCAGCGAAACATCATGGAGCATACGAGGGATCATGTCAGGTACGTTGATGTAACAGATGTGACAAAAACGGCACAACATAACTCTGTTTCATCTCATAGGCCAAATAAGCTTTGAAAAGCATGAAAGAAACCAATGAGCTGAACTTGTCAAGGACATATTACATTTTCGGTGAATATGTGGGTCTAATTCTCAGATCTGAATTCTACAAAGCAATGACTTAAAAAAATAATTTAGCCCTTTTGTGTTGTCTTGCTAGAATGTTGTGTGTGTTTCCATGAGATATCCATCAAGGACACAAAGCTTACAGAGGAGAGCATTTGTACGAGTGACTGACTTGTCAGAAGCACTGGCATCAAACCTAAGCATCACCTTAAAATATGTAACCAACCACACACACACACACCTTTGAATGGCTGATATGTGTAGCGCATCACCTTAATCTAGCAGTGGAAGGATGATCTGCAGTGGCAGAGATAGTCTGAGACAGATCTGGTCAGGAAGACACGCTGGAGATGAGAGTTCTGGTTCTTTCTTGAGCTGCTTTCATGTAGTCAACAACACCAGCATGCACCACCACCAGCGTTTGACTCTGATGCCGTTACTTATCACAGGGCCCAACAGTTTTGTAAATAGATCACAGCTTCTCCCTTGGGGCTACAGGGCTATGGTCTTTGTATTCAAGAGTCTTTGCAGCTTGCCATTCTTGTGTTGTGCTCCTGTCAGTCGAGCACTCGCCAAGACGTTTGCTTTGGTCATTTACACCACCAGCTCCTTCGATAGAAACACACAGATAGGGTAAAAATGGCCCTTATCGACTGGCTGGACCAATCGTGGCTCCCTGCACCCCCTAACCAGAGCTCAGAGCCGGCCCCACTCGCCACAGAGAAAAAGCAGAAAGGCTCTGATCTAAAAGGCAAAGCCCCAACTGTGGTTTCACTTTATGTTGGAAGGACAGGCTGCTGTCAGACCATATTCCAAACTAGTTGAAGAGGCTGTCTCAGGCACAAAGCAATTAACTGTTGTTGTGGTTGTGATGAAGCCAACTGGGATGCACTGCTGCCTTAATTATATAGATGTACTCCTTTATTGATATATCATAACTGATAGTAGAATTCCAAGGCTTCTTTTTCTATATTTTTCACCGTGCAAATAATGTTTCGCCTCACTATACCTAGGAAAATTGGGGACAAAAAAACTTTTTTCACTTCTATAATGGAATCCATTATATTTGTGCTCCAAGTAATTTGCTTGACAACAGGACGCTCCATAGCGTTAATATTTGAATGGTAGAGGACCCTAGGTAGCCTAACGGCTGTTGCAGATATAGTATAATTTCCTTCTGCAGCACCATAATAAAGACAAAAATAGCCCCTTTCTTTAAACAATTATGCCTCTGTCATCTCAAACAATACCAATGGATTCAGACAGGTTCACTCAGGAGGACATGAGGCACTTTCCTAACTCTTGCACTCTGGCTTAGTTTGCCGTTAAATTACCCCCTACTCTTCGACACAGATTGCTAAAGCCAGCTAGTATGAGGACCACAATATCTCCTGAGGTGACTCCAAACCTTAATTACCCCAGGAACAGAGGCATAGATGGATATCTAACGCAGTGGCTGACTACTGTGCTGCCCCAGAATCCCTGTAAGGCAATTACTACTCCTGCAAAGAATCGGCTAGGCAGGGGTAAAGAATGGAAAGCAAACTTCATTAAAATGAAAAACATTAAAAGCACATCCCCCCTGTGATCATCATTTTCTTGTCCTGCAGTTTTCTAAACCTGGCTAAAGCCCAGACTCATGAAGGCTTCAGGCTTAATAGTATCAAACTGAGAAGGACTTTAAGACCGCCAAGCTCCGCCAAAACCTGCCCGCACAACAACCACACTCGTCGGGTCAGTTAAACCTTAAATTGATTCCTAAACCCCGCAGACACACCCTCAGCATTTGTAATCAAGCTTCTATCTGCTGTAAATTCATAGTTATGGATTAAAAACAATAACTGTCTAATGGTGGAAATCCCAGCTCTGGACCACTACCAAAATGTAATCAATGGTTCTCTGGCTCAAGGCCGACCTGCCCAGAAAATGTCCATCCATATATTTTGAGATATTTGGTAGAACATTATAACTAAGAGGCAACAACATGGCCCTGTAAGTGTAGGTAATAAGAGAGCTGGTTTGAGATAAATATTTAACACATGCTGAGAAACTTTCTATAGTTTCTAGGTCAAGGAATGGTTTATAACATTGGACTTTAAAAACACAATTTTTTTTCTTCTAGTAGAATAACAAGGGAACATGTCATTAAAAGTTACTTTCACTGACTTTTAATGACTGAGATGATGGTGTGGATGATCACTCCTCTGAGGGCTGTAATACTTTGATATGCCATATGAGTAAGAGTGATACAAGAACTTTCTAATGTAGAACAATGTCGAGAAAAAATTTAACGTTAGGACGTGTGAAGCAGATTTTCTCACGTGCAGACTGTGCAATTTGTTACCTTTTTATTGTCCCCAGAGTGCCCAATTATTAGTTTGATCTTCCTGGGCTTTTTCAAAAGGAACAAAAGTATTTGGGATCTGAAATACCACGCTGAGTTTTTCACATAACACACCTGGTCACTTGGATTCATGTCTGGGACATCAAAAACTGTTTTTTGCAGAGGCAATTAAAAAAAAAACTTGAGCGCATTTGTCTTGTTATTTTCCCCAAGATCCCTGAGGAGGGCGATCAGACTATATTCAGCGACAATGTCCAACTTGCACCTGAACATGATCCCTGTGTGGCTCTTGATGTTATTATCATTGAATACTTGAAGGTTTTCACTGTGCCAGAATACATTATGTTACTGTAGCAGAGCCATTTAGCTCAGAGTTGCGTTTACATAAATGGCTTATCTAATCTTAATTTAATGCTATGTTTTGTCGCCCCTCATCAGGCTGGTACTTATGGTAACATTTTTCATTGTTGTGTGTCAAGTGAGGAAAACGTTAAGAAATATTAAATCTGTTGAAGCTGACTTTAATTTTGTTACATTTGTCCTCTTGTTTCTGGTTTAAGAAGACAAAGAGTCTTTAATCATGTGAGGCTATGCACAGCAGTTCTTTTGGCTAGTTTAGTGTCAGCATGCTAATATCTGCTAATAAGGACAAACCTGAAAGTAAAACACGAGGCTGATGGGATTATCATTACCTCTGCAGGTATTTAGTAATAAACCAAAGAATTAGACATGATGTGCTGGATGATAAGTTAAGGCATCACCAATATTGTTAGAATTGATCCTGAGGGAGACTTTAGTTTCTGCACAAAATTTCCAGACAATCCATCTGTTGTTGAGACGTTTGACTAAAATCGAAAAAATTTATGTTGGTGCTGGAGGAAATGTCAGGGGATCAACAAAGTCAGTATAATTCATCCTGTAGTATGAATGTTCCTATGCATTTTAGGCCAATTCCTCTTGTAGATGTTTAGATACTTTACTAGAAAGTACAAATTTGACCTGCTGGTGGTGCTACATTAAATGTTAAGGGATGACAAATTAATCAGGATTCATCCTCTGGAGTCCAAGAATGTCTGTACAAAATACCATAACCCAATAGTTTTTGAAATACTAAAAATGGTTGACCGACAGACCATATGCATTTCTAAAAAACACGACTACTTTCTATGTGGACCCTCCCTCAAGCTGGATTCCGATCTGATATTTGGTTGCAAACACTCGAAGAAGTTGCTGTTCTCCCCTCCAGGAGCGTACAAGAGCGCCACCGGTGGAGAGGAGGTGCTATCAGGTCAATCACATTGAGACTTTAGTCCTGCTGTTGCCTATGCTACATTAAATGTGACAGCAGAGGGAGAGTCACTTTCTTTTTTAGGATAGAGTATAGGACCATCAGTGCAGAATGCAGCAAACACAGTCTTCTGAGTTGAAACTTCACTTAACTTTGGCTACAGCTGACAGTTTAGATTCACAGATACAATTCATCTTCGGCGCCACAGTGTTGCACAACCTCAAGAAGAAATTAAAGAATTGGCTTAATGATTTTTGTCTTATGTTGAAAGGATTGTTAAACAAAGTGTGAAACGATTCATTGTTGATGCAGCTGAATTGTCTTTTTTGATTGAGGATACAATTATTTTTAAAGTAGACAAAAAAGTATTCAAGGGTATTTTTCACCAAACAGTGAAAACCACATTTTGGATAGAATTGTCAGATGCATTGTCAGACAATGCTCAATCATCTTTCTGAAAAGTCTTCTAAATAAGATTTTTCTTATTTAGAAGAGCTAAATAACATTTTCTTTTTTTATATGCCATCATTTTTCAACATTTCAACATATAGTGAAATCCTGTCAGCCAAAAGCACTCCTGGCAAAGTCGGGTCATGTGTCAATGAGTCACAGTGGCCTTGTAAACGGTCCATGGCTCTCTCTAAAATGCTGCAGCTTATTCAAAACTCGGCTACTAGATTCCTCACAAGACAGCACATCGGAGTTCTCAAATCGTTGCACTGGCTTCTTGTCTAAAAATGTGATTTTAAAATACTGCTATTGATTTTTAGCGCTGGACGATTTGGACAAAATAGATGTCTGATCTGCAGCTATGTTATGAATCATCCAGAGCTCTCAGCTTGTCTGGGGCAGGTTTGCTTTCTGTCCCCAGAGTCTGGAGAGGCAGCATTCAATTGTTAGTGGCATTCATCCCCATATCAGTAAACCTGAGGTCTGTTCCAACCCACAGTTCTTTTAAATCAAAGCTTAAAAGGGTTCTGTTTGCTGCTGCCTTTCGAGGGAAAGTCAACTAGGGATGGCAATGGCCAATAGTCAGTCCAACACTTTGTTTCCAGGCTGAAATATCTCGACAAATATCAGATAGATTGCCATGACATTTTGTCCATGACATTCACGGTCCCCAGGACTTTACCTCTAGCGCCACCATGAGGTGGACGTTTGTGATTCAGAGTGGAATATCTATTTCATAGATTGCTATGACATTTGCAACAGAGCTATTACATATTCATAGAGGATTCATTCTAATGATGTTGGTGATTTGAGTTAGTAAGCATTGTGGAATGTTTTTTTAGTCGACATCTGAAAGCCTGTTTATACACACCGGACTTTTATCGTCTTGTTGTGTGCTTCTTGGTGTGTAGTGTCAGCCTTTCTCTGCCTTTCTTTTCATTGACTCATAATGCACATGTCTGAAAAAGACAATGTGGAAATGGGTTACACCTTAACTTTACCCCACCTTACACACAGTGTCACATATAGTCTCCTACTGCACAAAAAGATTCAACAGAAAATCAAAGAGATCTTTATAAGTCACACAAATGAATGCAATAGATTGAAATGAAAGCCTGTTTGGCTCATGAAATATAGCTGAAGGTTGGGTGCAGTACCTGGTGCTCTTGGTTGTCATTGTCATTATCAAAGAGCATAATGGTTAAATGAAAGAATTAAGGTCATGACTTCAGTATCTTGTCTGTGGATTCATGCTAGCCAGCTGCCCTGGGATTTTAACTGCATTTTTTTGAAGACCAACTTCAATCATTTTAATGAGTTCATCATATCGCTGCTGACTGAGATGTCCCTGATGTCACTGCAGGGTCCACACTAAATGTATTCTATTGTTGTATCATCGATCCCCCTACACCACCCAATACATTCATTTTTAATGAGGCATGTCTCCTTGGTGCTCCTCAGAGGCAATCAAAAAGCGACACATACTGTATACAGTAGGAGCTCCAGCGGTGCACAAACACAACACAGCCCTATACGTTAAAGGAGGAGAAAATCCTGCGCTTGTCACAATGTATTCTATAGTATCACCAAAACAATGCTCTGTTCCTCATGGAGATAATCATCCTCTGTGGAGTCTGCAACAGGCTGCATCCAGAAATAGTGGCCTCCATTTAATAATCAAATACAACTAAATATAATTTGGCAAGAAACATAATGATGCATGGATTATGTTCACAAGCAACATATTTCCAAATCCAAGGGAAGTGTTTGGGAGGATTGTGGGCGTAGAAAGGGCAGCACCACAGCAACATAGATAGGTCCACACCCAGTCCTGTCTGTGGTTAGACAACAAAAACCCTTTTGTTAATGTTAGTCAAGACCAAGGTTTTCGTTAAATGTTAATTAAGGAAAGTGTTCCTGTCTCGTGTTTCAAGTCACTGTCAACTTTTTCAATGTTTAAGCAAGACCACAAGCTTTTCTTAACCTTAATAGTGTGAGGCACAGTAGACAATCGAGTTCAAAAGCACAACTCAGAGGTAGGTGGCAGGCAAAGTTCTTTAGTTGTATATTCAGGCAGGGGTCAAAACCAGGAGATCAATCAAACAGGCGAACAAATCCAATAAGGGGCAGGCAAAATCCAAGGCAGGCAAGACAGGCAAAAACGGGGTCAGAACAGGTAGACAGAAGTACAGAGATACGCTGGAGAGTTTGGCACAATGGACAAAACAATCTGGCAGAGGACACGTGCAAGTGAGGGGACCTAAATAGTGAGCTAATGAGAGAACGGGCTGCAGGTGAGATGGGTGTGAGGGCCAGGTGACGGTGATGAGGGGTAATAAGGCGCGAGTGGCAGGATCTGGAATGACAGGAGAGTGGTTAGAACTGACAGACCGGATGAAAACACTTAACATGACGGGGAATCCGTGACAAATAGAGTGCTTCGCATTTTCTAAATATAACCATAACAGGACTAAGAGTCTATGTTAATGGTCCTGTAAGGCTGTATTTCAGTAAAGCAGTGCTTTGAACTAAATGCTAATATTTTACAATGTTGCATTTTATAATTTTTTAAATCTTAATTTAGTGTATCATACTAACATTTACTAATTAGCACTAAACACAAAGTAGCGTGATGATGCTATAGAGGAAAAGTCAGAGGTCACCAACGCTATGTTACATACATCTTAAAAGGTGGACATGAATGTGTGTTTTCTTTGTCAATGTCAAGTTGTCACGACACTTATAAAATAAAAATATAAAGAAATATATCAACCTGATGGTGGCGGTATATGATCCAAATGTTATTGAGACAGTCAAGGACCAGAGTGTATGGCTTACAAACATAACAATTGCTAGAACCAGGCGATGCCATGTTTCTGGCTAAAATACGTATGAGGCCGCTGTGGGACAAGTGTCCTTGGGCAAGACACTGGCAGCTTGTTGTTACTGTTGCAAATCAGTAGTACAGACGTAACTTCATTTTCTATAAAAGGAACCCACATCCTCCGAACAATGCAGAATGAAAAGGCCTGTGTTTTTTTATATTTTAATTAAACGGAGCAATCACTATCACATGGAAGAGAGGAATTCATAAAGATGAAGCAGTTTTATCGATGTTAGATAATGTGAGTCATGCAGAAGTCACACACAAAAGCAAACTCACCTTGACCTTGTAATTTGGTCTTTAAACGGCGCTGGATTAGCATTGTGTTAGCATCGTTATTGTCCGTCATGACTTAGAGTGTGCGACAGCTGCTGTGACCGATACCTTTATGAGCAGAATTAATGGGTTACCCATCTTTAAATGACTATCAAAGCCACCACGGGCCTGGAATCTAACAAACAAATGAATCAATTTTGACTGTATCACAATGCAATTAAACCATCATTAGGGCTCTAATTTACCGAAATAATGAGATCAGAACCCTCACGTTTGATTGATTTCTTTAATACTGGGCAATACAGACACTTTGATCATGAAAAGTGACAATGACTTTGTTTGCTTGTGTCTTTTTTTTCTTATTCACAAAAGATTTATTTGAAATCATTGTAGAACAACCCAGACAGTGTTTCTTTTTGTTGCTTAAGCACACCCATGTGAACGTCATATTTTATTTATAAAGCCTGCAAAGTGTGTCACAGAGAAGGCTCGGCTTCCTACGTCAGGCTTCAAAAAACTGGATTGTGCTCATAAAAATTTCAGCTCCTTTCAGAATGGAGGGTTTAGACATGCTGCCTTTAATTATTTCATTTCACATTAAAAGTTTGAAGACATTCACTCCATATCCAAAAATGGGAATATGTATGGGTGCATTCTGAGGGTAACCCCTTCTGGAGGCGTTTATTTTTTGTAACCTATGAAACCATGTCCACTTTTGTAGGAAGCAAGCATCAACAGCTGCGTACCCATTAGCGCTCTCACACGGGTTCCACAAAACATGACAGTTACAGAAGCTTGGAAAATGCAAATAGGAGGCGCTGAATTTCCAACTTATCAGACCACAATTGAGACAAGAATTAGTGCCAAAGTCAAGGCGCTTTCTTTCTTCGAAATTGGCGCCTGCAATGTCCACTCGTCCAAAACAAGCTGCCACACATTTAAACATCAAAACCACCCCCAGTGCACTGATACATATATTTTCTCCATTATGGCCACAAGAAAAAATGTCACAGTTCCCTACTGGTAAAGTTTTACATTTACATTTTCTGACAGCTACCTCGCTCAACAAACAATACTCTGCATCCGGAGACAGAAACCCAGAAGCTGGATGGTCAGTATCCAAAAATGAAGCCGTAAAACTCCACCAGCAGGGCTCCGTTTCTCTTCTGGCCACAACGGAGAAGATACATTGTCATGCTTGCACACTAGCGACAGCTGTAGTCAGAGGCTGTGACCTAATGTTCGTGCCATTCTTCTGCTACCTCAGGAACGCCTTGAACGAATTTCTTCAAATCTGGCACAAAAGTCTACTTGAACTCAGAGATGAAGTGATCCGAATTTGGTGGTCAGCGGTCATTATGACCTCAGAAAACACCTTTTGTAATTAATGTGCTCATTATGTCAATTTCATACAAATGTTTACTTGGATGAAATAATTGAGGGATAATTGTGATAACGTGTCAAAGGCAGCCACCGAGGGTCACGCCTGATGAATAGTGAATTAATTAAATTCAGTGCCCCATATCGCTATTTTCCAAGTTACTGTCCCTCATATTGGGAACACAACTGTCAAGGCTTTCATAATACGGATGTGGACTTGGTTTCATCTAAAGTAGGTAGGAAAAGCATTAACTTTAATCTTCCATCTCCATTCATAAAACAGATGAGAAAGATCAGCATGTCTCCAGTAACCAAATCTGACTGGCTTTTCTCTGAGATTTGATTCTTGTTTGGATTTATCAGATGTAAAGAAACTAATTACATGCTAACTTTACAATCTCCTTTCACAGACAAGAAAATACTAGTGTTTTCACTGCAGGGGCAAATGGCTACTCAATGTCACACTACACATAGTGGCACAACTCACAGCTAACAGGTGAGTGAGAGATTTACATATGGAAATGAATGCATCTGTATGTATTTGTTATTGAGGGATCATGCTCTGTATAGTATGAGTGTCCTCAAATGCATGGACCATGACATTTGCGGAAACACAATATCATTGAAATCCATCATTAGAATGAGTTTTCCCCACAATTTGCAGCTTTGATGGCAGCAATATTTCCAATGCTGTCACATCAAAAATGTTCTGAGAAGCCCCTGAACTCTGATGGTCTCCCATATGAGATGCTTGTACCTCATTTGTGACATGTTTCTTATTTCAGTCTTTCACAACAAAGTGAAGCTGGATAATGATGAGGTCATGCAGTTAAATTAAGTACCAGTGTCATCACCCTAACACCGAATACTGATGCCTCCATAAATATAGTCTATTGACGTCACCGCACGACTCCTCACGCAGATTAATTTGAACCTACATACGGTTTGAGAATACAATTCTGATGGCCTTGACAACTCTCTCTTCTCTCACACCTCCGATAAAACTCAACTGAGGAGTCTGCAAGCCTTTGTGTTTGCTTTTCACAGAGGCAAATCTCAGAGGAACAGCGCTACGTTGTGCTATGACAGTCGAGCCTGGGACGTCGAAGTCTCGCACTTTTCTTCCTTTCTTTATCTTTCTTTTTCCCTTCCTTGGCTTCTGAGAATAGGCTGAGTCTTCCCAATTAGCAGCTTTCTGCAGAGGTGTTGTGACAGCCAGGGAATTCAATTTATAGTTGTTAAAGCCTATCTGAAGTTGTTGTCATTGTCTCACAAAGATCATATTAAGCTTGATAATAATCCAGAAACCATATGAAGTAAAGTACTGTGATGATTGATTGTGTATGTTTGGATCAAGGGTGGTCTAATCCTTACAGCACACCTGTCCAAGCCGCTTATAAACTGCTCCAGAAATTGAAGTCTGTTGCCAGATAATGTAGACCAGTCGCACATCACACCTGCCTACTGTAAGCTGGTGGGAGACCTGCACAGCTTAGCTGAAAGCAGGTTGACAATGGTGAGACTGTTACATTTGGGGCTGTTTCCTATAGGTGCTGTGGCTCCATTTTGTATTATCTGACAGACAGAGACAATGAACATGTGTGTGGATGAACAATGTTGTTGAGTTATTTTACAAATCTTCACTAGAAATACGTTCATCGCTATTTGGATTAAACAAACAAGATGCAATTTGGATTTTGCTATTTTTGGACAGTCGACCTTGCTGATTCTCCTGTATCCTTTTTTGAGCTAAACTAAGTTAGCCGGCCAACTCTATATTTAGCTAACGTACAGACACGAGAGTGGTGTTGAAATTCTGTTCTGACTCTCTGCAAGAAGAAGAGTATTTCCCAAGATAATGTTTTTCTTTAAATATATACCTCTGCCTTATCTTCCACTCACACCACGTCTGAATCATGAAGGTGATCTCATTGTACCCCCCGGGTCACTAGTGAGGCAGTCGCTATGGCATCTTGCCACTGGCATTGAAGCGAAAAAGCATTGATTTCTAATAGCGGTTTTGGTCTTAAATGACAGCGCTCTGTGAGTGCCATTGTGTGAAATCTGCTCCAATGAACTCCATTGATTAATTTTGTCATTTGAAATGGCATCCATGGGTCCAGTAAGTATATTTCTTTTATACTGATACAGAGAGTCAATATGTGACTTTATTGTTCTCAGTCAACTTTTTCCTCCACAGCTCAGCGTGTCTTGGAAGTGACGTAGCCAAGAAAAAACGGGTCTGTCAATAGAATGAACACTGACATGCTCTCAATAGAGGCATGCCCTCTCCCTTGCTGTGGAATAGATTTATTTCATTTTCTCTTTATTCATATGCCATGTGTGACAGTCACCTGCATGCTGATGACTTCCTCTCAGAGAATCTCAATGCCAAAGCATTGTAAATATGAGCACACACAGTTGCAGCAATACAGTTTGGTAAAGCATTCGGCAGAGCAGACCAGCTCGCCGTATAATCGAGAACTGGGGATAGCAGTGAAAGGATTGACCTATATGAAAGGAGCCGTGCATTTTCGACCTTCAATCCATTAAATTAAAACCTTCATACGTGGAGATTGACAGCAGAGTTGCCGTCTGTGCTTGGGGATTCTTGGTGGAACTGCTGCCAAATGCTGTACCTGCATCCCTGAGCTGCAGTGCAGGGTCAGCGCTGGAGGTGGCTACCTCAGCTGGATGTAAAATCGACAGTAAATCACAGGCGATAAAGGCCGGTGCTTGTGGGAAGTTGTGTGTATGAGGGGGAGAATATGTGTCCAATATTTTATATTTCAGTGCTGTTCATCCTCACACTCTGTCTCTACACAATGCATGCATGATCAGCCAGGAGATTATCCGTTCGTTATATCTTTGTGCGCTGGTAAATGTTTATGGTTTGCTTCTATGCCAACAATTGCATGTGCATGTGTGTGTCTGTGTGTGTGCGTGCAGGTCACCCTGAAGCTGCCACACCAGATGTGCAGGAGTCTGGATTGTGCAGAGTGATGAGTGGCTCTTTCGCTGACTCTGCAGACTTGGAACAATGCACACAGGTCTCTCCAACTAATGAGCTCTTCATATAGAGAGCACACAGTGAGAGCCTCCTCTCTGCCTACAGTTTCAATCAGGACCCCCATATCTAGGGAGCAGAGCTTTTTATACTTGTGCTGGCGTCGGACCAAGGAACTTGATACAAAATGCAAATCAGCATTGAGTACCTGAGGTGGTTCCAGTTTGTTTGTCTCACCATAAGGTGGAGAGTGACAGGTTCTTTGGATGAGAATGAAGTAGGCTTAGGTATGCAGAGGCAGTGAGGTTATTTTTGCTTTAGACTTTTCTAACAGATACGAATGTATAGTATAGGCTGTAAATTCGCTTACAGAGCACTTTCTATATCTGTGACGGCACACAGAATCTTATAAAAATACATTTTAAATAACTTGGTATGAGGTATGTTATGTGGGCAAACGTACTGTATCAGATTTACGCATCACAGCACAAGGACATAAATCATCTGTTTTAACGTTGCAGGCTTGTTGCATTGGAAAGCTGTGCTCCCCGATGGGAGGTTAAAACCAACTCAAACAAATATAGGTTACAGGGGCTTAGAGAGTGACGCAGCCCCCCTTGAGGCAAGTGTCCAAACTTCTTACTGAGAAATGACTTCATTATTCATTTCACCTGTCTTTGTTTTGCAACAGTGCTTAAAACCGAGCAGGACCACTGACTTCACTCTGAGATGCTAACTACCAATGGGAAGCTGCCAAACATATGAGAGAGAAGTTCACTCTAAAATAAATCTAAAAATAGTTTTTTTTTGTTAGCTGAAAATATACAATAAAAAGGTGCTATGGCAACTGTATCTCATCAATATTAAAAGCACCCACAAGGAGGGGAAACGTCCTTTTATCATCACTTGTAGCAGCAGAATGAAATAGGGCACACGCTGAAATCTAGTATTCCCAGTGCTACATATGACTCTAATGAGTCAGGGAATTGTGGGCTTTTAACCTAGGGTAAATATTTTTACCTGCCTTGTGTTTTTTTAACCTCAGGGGGAGCAATAGAAAACACCATACCACATGTTTTTGGACTGTTGGGTACATTAAGACTTAGGTTGGTAATGATGAATTTTTTGCACAACAGGCAGTTTGGAATGCAAATCTACTCTTATGCTACCAATCATAGCCTGGTAGCAATATCATAAAATATTCATTTTCACAGGAACCCTATTCTGTGGTGGTGCAAAATCCTCTGCCTCTGATGGAGAAGTACAAAGATAGACTCACATACCCTACAGTGTTCCTGTGCCATATCGTGTACCTGTCAGGGAAATTACAAAGACTCGTGAGTTCGCGTCAGATTTCAAACGCCTAACCTTTCTGTCTTAGGAGTGATTCTCTGGCAGCGCTAAATATATGAGATGCCCTCTAGTATATTACAAGCTTGCTGTTTTGATCTATGAGGCTGTGATATAAGCTTTGGTTAATAATTAATGTCTGGAAAGGAGGTCTCTCTCCAGCTCCTTCATACGACTCAAAAATGACATTCCTGAAAATAAGAGGGGTCTTCTGCGGGATGAAATATTTCACTTTGTGAATTACTGATGTGCCGTGTGGGAGTTCCCAACCCCTTCTCGCTCCCTTGGTATTGTGCAAAGTTCAGTGTTTTTAAGTTTGCCATGGCCTTTAGACCAGTAAGCAAAGTCTGTGCTGACCTCATTAGTGGTTACTGGTTAGCATGTGAAGCTAGAGTTCTGTGTCCGAAAGTTTCTCTCCATATGCTAGACAACAAAAATGACCTTCTCTTTTTGTCATACGTTTCTCTCCATAACTAATTAAGTTCAGGGAAACGGGGACGAGAAGACGACTGCTTTTCAAGGAGAAACACGAGAACAGCATGTTGCTGCCAAAGCTAAGCTGCTACCAAAGGGTATGTAAGCCAGGTTTAGAGAAATCATTCATGCTTCTTTGCTTTCTTGCTGAAAGCAGTGCTTGAAGTGCCATTTTTTTAAGTGAAAAAAATAAGTGCCAGTACTCCCCTTAGTTTATATGTTGGCGTGTGTATCGGTATCAGCAATCTCTTGCTACTATTTCTGATTTACTAACTTTTTTTTAATCATGTTATACTGTGCCTTCGTCTGAAAATTCTTCTGGAAATGTTTGTGAAATCATATTCTGTCAATCAAAAGTGCAGATTCAGAAAACTTTATGAAGAATTATAGCACCCTCATTCTCAATCCACCGCTCCACATTGTTTTTATGTGCATATCTATGAGGAGTGCCCAAACAAATACTGGCCGTGTGATTGTGAATAGCTGGTGCGCAAGAAAAAGTCACTGTACCCCAAGGAATAAAATGTAGAGGTACGAGTACTCGGAGCACTGGCTGAGAGTGACATTAGAACATTGATATCACTCTCTGGTCAGTACATATAAAGCTGCAGCCGGTTGCAGTGGTGATGTTTTTTTATTATTAAACCAACCTTGAACCTACAGGGTTTTAGAGGGCTGCAGGGATGCATATCTTTGTAGGCCAACCTGGAAGTTGGCATCGGACTGACTCCCTCGACGAAAAGTAAATGGGATTTCTTTCATTGGAATATGGATTTTGCTGAAAATAAGGTCTGTTGCAAAAAAACAGTCATGGTACTTTATGATACATGTTTTTTCCCACAGGATAATCTTCACAAATGAACATTAGTTGTTCATGATTTTTGAAGAGTAAATGCCATCGGCAGAAGTAAGAAGCTATTGTTGACTATTAACATACAACACCATGGTCGCATGCCTTCACGTCACCACCACTCGGCTCAAGGCGGACTTTGTTCGGCATAATTATGTTTATTAGTCTCAATTTGGCACTTATTAGCTACTGCCTTTTTTTAAAGACATTTAACAGCTTCAAATTGCATGTGTGGGATATTTACTGGCGTATTTTGCTGTAGAACAAGAAGTTCAAATCTCTTTTTCAGGCATGTAACCAAAAACCCATTGAAAAAAAACATCGACTTCGAGACGAGGGAACTGGGAGTGCCAAAATCCTAAATACATTCCTGCAGCACTCTATTGTAACCATGAAAACAAAGGTCCCATAACATGGTACTTATTTTAGTTTTCAATAAGGATTTGTTACAGTTTTGGAAGGCAAAGACAAATGTCGCCCTGCCAATAGTTGCCGTCAGATCATTAATCGCTTCCATGCATGGAAGAGGGCATGGACAATATTTGGCATGAACGTATACTGTGTTTTAATTTGGGGCACTTGTTGTAATGTCAAACTATTACTTTAGGTGAAAATTATATTATTATATTCAGCGCCACTGCAGTAAACTTCATCAGTTCTTATCGGCCATTATGGATGGATGGATGAATGGGAAGATAGATGGACTGGGTTTTATGACTTGTCATTTGCAAAAGGAGTAGACAGTTTAAATGGGGATATCTTTAATTGATAATTAAAATCATTATTCTTTAGGGTGCCCAGACTTTTGTCACTATCACAAGCCTTTAAGTGGACTGGATGGACTTCTAAAAGTTTTAATTACAATAAACTTCAGGAGAACTTTGCCTGTCTGTGCCAATATTTCAATATTTCTCTCAGATATTAATGTTTACATCTAGGGTGAATAACAGGTTATTTTTCATTTTGCACTCTCTGGGCTTCCTGAAGTAATCCGGCAGGAATCAAATTTGCTAATCTAATAAAAGGATGATTCACCTTACCGTCAATTTTCAAGATGTTCATTTTTTATGAAGAAAAATAAGAATAGGACCATTATTTGCAAACTGTGAATTCGCGACCTCAAGTTTAGAAGCATCTTCTCACAAGTAATGTCTTTTTAGCTTTTATTTCGGGAACCAAATAACAACTATTTGTAAAACAACAATGCACACTCACACAGAGAAAGCGATCAGCACTAATATGTATAGGGCCACAACAACCTTCTTTTAAGAACATCTCACTTCTGAAAATTGTCTCTTTTCCCATTGAAACAAGATATTAGGCTGAGACATACTGCAAGGCCAGATACATGCAGACCAGTGGAATATTAATTCAAGAAATGGGATATTTTGTTTAAACATCTAGATGACTTTATTCTATAGGTTATTTTACTTAACAAGCTTTCCATGATGTTTTCTGCATACTTGAAACAAGTTTCATTGAAATATGAACAGTACGGATCCATTACATCATGTATTGTGAGATCGACAACAGATACAATACAATTTAGTAAATGTGTGTCTGTTTGGATCTAAATGGATTTTATCGTGTTTGTAATGTTAGCAGACGTGAATGTAAACACATTTTCAATATCCAAGCACTGGTGCTGTGAATAATGAATACCCCAGTTGAGATTGCTTCTGATACTGCATAGTCTTAATAGTTCACTGGTTTACTGCAAGTATTTATACAAGTTACATTTCAAATCAAACAACCAACACTACATACATAATTGGCTGTATTTTACCATTATTCTGCTCAAGTTCATTCCCGGTGTCCTAGGCTATAGTTTCATTTCTTCTAATCTTACAAACAGGTCAGGCCAATCGTTCTCTCAGATCTATCACAGTAATTTACATCAGTGCATTTTGTTTTCTTGGCATGAGGAGAAATATATGTCCTGTTGCTAAAAAAAAAAACATACATTTCTTATCATTTCCTCGAATTGTGTGAAGTATTCGCTCTTTTAAATGTGGATTAATGTAAAGTTGGGATCATATAGATTGCTGCTGTTGTCCTGAACTGCACAGAGGCAAATTCTTCCAAAAATATGGAAGAATGAAAATTAACGTAATGGTGAAGAGGTACTTTAATGGGAAAATCCGTCTCACTTATTACAACATGTGTGTTAAATAAATGATGGTTTTGGATCAGTCTGCATATTTAGGAGCTGAAGTTGAATCAATTAAAGCCATATCTACTGTATAATAAAACAAGCAGAAATGGACAGAAAAAGAAACTATGCATATGTTTCTGCACAGATCTGTGAGTATCAATCAACTACATATAAGAAAGACTAACTAAAGGATTTGTGGTTTCAAATAGATAGAACCTGAAACGTTGCACTGGGGTCAGAGCACTTAACCTGCTGTCCATATTGCCTCTCCCCATATCTCTCAATAATGTAATTGAAATCATTATTTGAAAAGGCGGTTTTCTCTCCTGGTGCCCCAGAGGTGTGTTCAGCACTAATTGAAGTGGATGTCTCGTGTGTCTATACTTCAACACCTTCTATCTCAGCACGAGTGGTTCTGTTAAACATCTGCAAGATGGCAAAAACATGCACAGAAGTTTCACACTTTTTGTGAATAATGATTGTGCGTAGATTATTATTGAATGCTAAAAAGAGAGGACAATTGTCTATAGCAACTGTGTGCGGCTTTTAGTCATACACACATTGCTGCTTGTATTCAATGCAGCACTGCTGGCAGATGTTAGCTTTTTAGTTGGAGCAGAAGGGCGAGACAATGTACTCTGCATGACTAATGTTCAGAGTGTCTTTGCTTCTCTTTTTTATTACCGTTATGAGCACCGGAGTCATTTGAACAGTTGTGAAAGTGAACCAGACACCATAGTGGAAAAGGTCTCATTTCAGAGAGGGGCTTTACAGTGCTCTTTTGTTCTTCCACTGAAATCTGTTTAATTAAAAAACGGAGAATAATCCAACAACATGGATCGCTGTCGCCCCGATCCTTTGTGTGCTTTTCAAGTTTCCATCATATAAGTATGAGCTCATGGAGCATAACACAGTTTGTATTCAGTCTGTGTGACAGGCAGGCAACCAGGAATCTTGTCTGTCGAAAGACAATGATTCCACTCAGCTGCCATGTTTTGCACACAAATGTGCTATAAGACATCAGTCAGGAAATGTGTCACCTTGCACAGGGAAATTTAGAGTCTGAACAATTATACAACAAAAAATATCCTATGTGCCTGTTTGATTGTTAAAGCACACATCCAAAGTCTGCTTGTACTTTTATGTATATATATTTTAACATGTGACTTCTATCCTCAGTTCAGTCGTTGTTTTTTTAAATATATATGACATTTACACAGTGTCATCCTCCCACTGTGACTTCAGAGTGAAATCTACATTATAAACAAAAGAAGAAGTAGAAGTTAAACTATAACTAGATTAGTCTGCAATTATTTTGATAGTTGAGTCATTGTTTATGTTACTTCAAAAGTCAAACACTCTTTAGTTCAAACCTCTAAAATGGGACATTTTCCAGCTGTTCACTGATTTAGATAAGTGTAAATTGAATATATTTAGGCTTTGGGCTGTTTTTCAGATAAAGCAACTGATTTGAAAATGTCCCCATAGACCCAGGGAAATAATGACAGCTTTCTTTCAGTATTTCAAAAATTAATTAGTTGATCAAGAAAATAATCAGAATAGCTGTTAGTTGCATCCATATTTTGGGAAATAATTTTAAGCACACAAATAAGTATTGCAAGCAAAACAAGACAAAGTACTAAAAACAAGGCATACACAAACCCAGCAGGTGCACAACCATCCATGTCTAAACTCAGCAGGCAGGTCAGGCAAAAATCCATTATTATTACTCCACATTCAGATGTATCCCACACAAAGCCACAGCAAGTAAAAAATACATGTAAAAAGTCATACAGGTGCCACACAGACACAAGCATAACTTCCATTCAGACGTTGTCCGCATTGTAATAGTTGGACTGCACATTAGGTTTGCATTACAGTCAAGACTTGAGCTTTTTAGCCAATGTTCCCCATGATTGAAATTCTCAGTCAGACATCAATCTGCATTATAGACTGGTTTCCCCTTGTCTGGTGGGGGCTAACTGAAACAGATTGAGACAGCTCTTGCTCACTGCATCACTAATGGCTGCCAATGAAAGACGTCTCTGTGCAGTTGACCCGTGTGTTGAACAGGATCACGTCGCAGCTCAGAGCGATGGGGAGAACACAGCTCAATATAGGCAGTCTCTTCGGCATCAGTCACCAGTCAACAGCATCCCCATCCTATTGACTAAATGTTGCCTAGAAATAGAATCTAATCACAGGGTTTGGACAGGCTCTACTTCTCCTAATGGTTTACCATTAGCTGACTGGAACAAAGCCCAAAGTATTGAGAAATATAACATTATATTCCGGGGTGTCCACATTGCATGGCAATAATACGTTTTTAGGTATTTTCATGGCACCGGCATACTCCTCTATGCTTAAATGCAACCGCAGAGACCAGAGGTGTTTGATGGAGAAAATGATTACTCACCTTTTGTTTGAATCCTTTTCATAATGTTATGTCGGACACCCCTACATTAACCTGCACAAATATGAATATGCACTATTCACTCAGCTGTGTTAAATGGATAATACAGGAGTGCAGTTCAGTGAAATAATCTACAAGCCATTTTGCAGGCTGGCCACCGCAGTCGTTACCTACATGGCAGAATTGCAATCCTGTTAATTGATTATATAGATTTGCTAACGGAAATGCAGAGCATATCATATCTTCCATAAAGCCCAAGTCAGGAACCGTTCCACGCAAGGTCTACCAGAGGCAGACCCAATAATGTTTCTAGACTTTTTTTTCCAGAGCCCCCATCATCGGAATGCCTTTCAGATGGTTTTAATCGAATGCATAATTACCTATAGGATAATGATGCAGTCAAATATTTCACAGTGGAATAGTATCTGGCACACTGCTGATCAAAAACTGAATAAAAACCCCAGGGGACCACGTGTCTCTACAGAAATATAACTTAATTAGGAGAACGCCCAGTTTATACCCAGGTTGAGACGAGGATGCGGGGGTATGCCCCCCTCTCCCCTCTCGTCCAGGATTCAGCCTCCAGCTCCTCCTCTGATGCATCGTTTGCATCAGTACTTGGGAACACTTGTCCGCGCGCTGCTGCACCTCCCCACAGTGCATTCACGGACTCCACTTTACCAGGTGATGACAGACCAACGCTCAAGAGTGAACATGGTATGTTTTTAACACGCCTGAAGTCGGAATCAACGTAGAATGGAGACGCGCCTCGGTCACTGTCTTTTTATCATTTTCTCTAAGTGGATTTGGGTCTTCTCCCTAACTTCCATCCTGGGCGGAACGAAAGCAGAGCTAAGGTGCATTCCTTCGTGCCAGCTGCCGCTAATTAAAGCTCTTCCCCGGGAACTCTCTGAGCTGGATTTGGCTAATTTTGGCGAGGCACCAACTAAAGATCTTGTTGGATTTACGGATTGGTCCCCGGGCGCCAAACCCGCCGACGGCGGAGACGAAAAGCACAACGTTGCAGAATTAACGGCGAGCGAAGAAAGTTCGTCCAAAGTGCACCCACGGTTGGAGGGAAATAAGGCAAGTTTTCTCCAGAAGGACGCGTTGAACGATCAGCGAAAACTTTCTGGCTCGAAAGTGTTTCCTGGAAGTGCTTCACCCGCGGCTGCCCCTTCTCCCAGTGAGAGTAACGTGACCGAAAATATAACCGGTGATGGAGCAAATGACGATGAAAATGGGGCGCAGGTTGATGAGACAGTGGGCCTCACCGAGGATACGGATGTGGCCGGTTGGAGACGAGCACGGAGCGCGAGGAGCGCAGAGACTTGGTCCGGATTCAGACCCGAGGACGGGGAGGACGCTTCGTTTTCGGACCAGGAGGAGTTTGAGCTCACAAGTTCAACATTTGCACTCACCGGGGACACGGCTCATAACCAGGCGATGGTGCACTGGTCCGGACAAAACAGCAGCGTAAGTAGTTGATGCGCAAAATATTTACGCACGGACCCCTTTTGACGCAGTGTGGTCCGCGTTCAATCACCAATGTTGCATGGTAATTTGAGTAATTTAAAGCAGTTGTATTGACTGAGAATGGAGTAATTATTACGTCTGTGTGATTGCGGAGAGGTTGCAGAGTTTGTGGGAGTGAGTCTTGCCTTGCTTGCTTCATTCTCTCTTATTTTCTCGCACGCACACAGACCATCTATACTATTGTGTATTGACTAATCAACGAGGCAGGTAGGCAAAGGAAAAAGATAAGTATTTAATAATATAACTTTAATGATATGCTCAGAGTTGTGTTGTTTTTTTCCTCTATCACTGATTTGAGCTAAAGCCATATATTTCGTGCTTATATGAGATCAATAAACCTTTCCATGCACCAGTCTTGAGCCTTATCCGCCTTGCTCAAAATAGAGAGATGCGTGATGCTAATAAAAGAAAGTGTACAGCTCACTGAACACAGATACTGAAGGCTAAAAGTGAAAGTATTGCACAGGTTAATAAAGTGATTACACATTTACACATAGTGTAACTGGGAGTGCTCTATACAATAAAGGGAAATATGGAGCAAAAGGTTGAAAATGACATCTTAGTAATATTGTAAAATACGTAATAAAGATACAAGAAGAGATAAAGAAGAAGAAAAAAGCTATCAAAATAGATACTACCTAATCCAGTTTGGGAATGGGAACGTCCTATTGTCTTATCTTTGGTTCTGAAAGTCTAACAACCCACAGTGGAAGGATCTGAGTGAATCTGAAGCACTCAAAACAAGATGTAAGCTGAGAGCTATAGTGTACACGCAAAGGGACTTTACATTCTAAAAGATAGCTGGAGCTATGCACAGTTCAACCAAAACCATGCTCGCATTTTTTTTTCTTGTTTTGATCAGGTCTCATGCAGCAGAGTTTGAATTATTTGTAGTCCCTAAATAGACTTTTCAGCTAGACCAGTGAAATGTGTCTTACTCTACAGTATAGCCTGCTTGAGATGTAGACAGCATGAATTAGCTTTTTGACATCTTGCTGGCTTAAATTGCACCGTGGCAATTTTTCCGAGATGAAAGAAGCTGATTTAGAGGTGTGATTTAAGACTAAAGGCAGCGGGCCGAGGCTTGATGTGGGGAACCAGATATCCAAGGTTCTTGCACGGTGCATCTCCTTTGGCCTCAGGGCTTAGCACAAGTATTTATGTCCTGCGTGTCTTTCATTCAGTTTGAGAGACTTATAACTCATCTATTTATTAAATTCAGACAAGGCTGTGAGCCAGTTGTATAATTTGGCTCTGCAGATATGTGTGTGTGTGTGTGTCTTTGGCGTAGCTGTGAAAATCCACGATATGATGACATCATCTCAGGGCAGTGTGTCGACTGAGAAGTGCATGAGGCCAAGTCCCAGTCATGTATTAATGATTTTAAAACATATTCAGCAAGACCAAGCCATTTCATTCAAATGGATCTAATGCAGCCCATAGAACTGAACATGCAATGTTTTAAAACGTTTGTCTTAATGCTTTATAACTATATCAAAGTTGACTGTTCATTTGTAAAACAGATACAAATAAGTGGTACAAAGAAAAGAAAAAACAGAAATAAACAGAAATAAACCCCACCATTCTTAGTTATGTTTTTCAAACTATTGCCGCCTCAAAGGAATAGTTTAACATTTGGGGACATACCATTTCCGCCATCCACCATTGAAATAACCACTAGTTCTGCTTTATACTTGTTGTGGAAGTCCCACAAACGTAATATTATCCGTGGGCACACGCAGCTCCGACCTGTGTCTGAATGAGTGCCGCTTTCAGCGCTACTTCAGGCGGACCAGCAGCCAGTTGAATTCAGCAACGGCAAGACGGCAAGACAGCAGTGACGACGGGCGGAGCATCTCAACGCTGATTGACCTTCGCAACTCAGTGTCATATTTCGCCTCATTCGCGCCGCCCTCGCTTTTTCGCAACCATTCGCATCTGTGCATTGACTTTACATGTAATCTACTCGCGCAAATAATTTGCAACTCTTTTGGTGTGAACGCAGCATAAGACACTAAGAGGGGTAGTACCCTGGGGTTGCAGGATAAGGATCAGCAAATTACACAACATTAATACAAATAGTATCACATATTTGGGAATGTTTTGACTCATTTGGCATTATCTTTTTCACAGTTACATGAGGAACCTTCTCCTCCTATCTGAGTGATTTCCCCCCTAATGACAAATAATCTTACCCCGCCTACTGTGTAACGATGTGTTCCCAGTCCGGCGACGTGCCCCACCCTCGCTCTCTGTATAGGTGCAGGCCAGGATGTCAAGAAAGCTCACAGATTGGTGTACTCTTTAGAAATCTGTTTAAAGTAATAATCTATTTACAAAGTGGCCAATGTCCCGTTTTTTTTTTACGTATTAACAGATACAGTTCAGTCATAATTGCTGCAATCAGCTTTAGCAGCTAGTCACACATCAATAAGCAACCGTAACTTACATGCTGAATACAGACAGGGTGACACTTTGTGAAATGTGGGTACATTGGCCAACAAATACAAAGGAAGTGTAAAGGTTCTGGTGAAAGCTTGCAGTGTTCACATACCTAATATCCCCGTTAGCTTACCATCTGGAAAATACTGCCATGTTTTGACACCTCAGACACTTCTCACATGTTCTCTATGTGAAATCAATTCACACTTGAACTCAAACACTCAGACATCTGGTAGTTGCCTAGATAGTGCAGTTGCAATGTATTTTTTGCAACTCTCAAATTGCGAAAATCTGGTATTTGGTTTTGTGCATACAGTTTGTGAGACACAAAGTCTAAGCTTTTTATTGACTATGATGATTAATTTTTCTGACAAATTCCAGGTATTATTTTTGCCAGTCATTTGCTGCTGAAGCCTAGTTGTTGGGTGTTACTGTTGCTCTTCCGTTTTGAAAGAACATGAAAACAAAGGAAAATGTGATCAGTCCCTTGCTGCTATACCACACTGATTCTTGTGGTTGTTGTCCGTCACTAGTATACTTTGGTCATAGAGTCATCGAGGTCTTTCACACTTATGCCTCTGTTTCCCAAACAAAACAAAGATGGCAGCTCGCTGGCAACCTGGATAGGAAAACAGACCTGAATGAATGCTGATAAATGAGTGACACAGCCAAATTAACATTTTAATACCAAAATAACTCTCACATCATTTTTATAATTTAATTTAATTATTAGCAATTCTTTCATTAATTCATAATTATTTTAGCAATACACCAATGATTTTATTATAATGAAATACATTGTAATAATAATCTAAAATATAGTAAACTGAAAAGATGTATTTGCTTTATTCAGAACTCTTTTGTGGCATCCATGCTGCTACAGCCTTGAATGGTTTACCTACAGGAGCCAGTGCACAGATGCATAATTTCAATCAACTTGTGTTGCAGAGAATGTTTATCAAAGATCTACTGGGACTTTATTAGCAGCCAGCAAAAAAAACACAACATGTTTTACTCCAGGAAATGTGAGTGCTGAAAGGAACACTTCAGCCCTCAAATGATCGTTTGTATACTCCCCTCATGTTACCTTGAATTCTTGACAAAAACATATTTTGTTCTTGCATGACTCCATGGTGAACAGATTCCAAAACCTGAGAAATGTCTTGATCCATTGAAGTAAATGGGGGCTGCTTTTCACAACAGCAAAACAATCTCAAAACACCATTTCACAAACTCTCTCACAACTCATGCCGTATTTTCCAATTCTCATTCATGCAGTCGTATGGCTCACCACTTCTCAAACACACACGTCTTTGCAACCATCTTTCCATTCAAAACACTTCTGCATCAACAATTTCACTCTTGCACAGGCGCATTACTCTCGTGCGATTACTTTTTATGCAGTTTGTTTTAACTAGTAAGATTTTAGCTAAAATGCAAATGTTCATCTGTATTGATCTGTTCAAATGCCAAATGCCAAATGTTCAGTGAATAACTGCATTGGGCGTGCCTTATACTCAAGTGCTGTGCATTCGTAAAATGCTCTGTTTGCTGATGTCCCGCTGTATGACCTTTCGCCTTCTCGGTTATTATTAACACAACATGGAGAGAACTAGCAAGCTGTGCTGAATCTATAATCATGACACCAAACCATCTAAGACATCTTTGACCCCACGTGGGGGTGTAACCCCCAGCCAATGCATTCGCAGGTTAACCACCGCTGCTTTGTCATGCCTCTCGTCGTCCCGAGTCTCACAAACCGCACAAGCCTGACACAGAAAATAACGTTTAATTTGTTCTCATGCTGTGTTTACAAAGAGCAACCATTAATGTGACTACATATTATACTTTTAATCAGGTGCTGTGATCCGCTTCAAAGTGAACATCGACAACCAATCTGGCAGCGATATTGAGGGATGAAAATGTAGCCCACTTAATCCGCACAGTGTCTGCTCTACTTTACCATAACGTTAGCTTGTCAAGTATGTGAGACAGAGGAAGCATTGCAAATAAGCAGAACAATATTAAATCTACAACACATTGTAGGCTGTGGATCAGCCATGGTGGATCAGTGGTGAGCAGGGTCGTCCTTCGATCGGCGGTTCGATTCCCCGGTTCCGCTAGCCCATGTCGATGTGTCCTTGGACAAGACACTTAACCACAAATGTCTCCTGCAGCTGTGCCTACGGTGTATGAATTGTAGATAGTCCTGATGGGCAGGTGATACCTTAGCCACTGCCACCAGTGTATGAATGGTTGTAAATGAGTAAATTATGACAAGTAATGTGCTTTGAATGGTCGGAAGACTAGACAAGCGCTATGCAAGTACAGCTCCATTTTAGGATTAGGCTATTTTTAAATAAATTTGAATCAATTAAATGTTAGTTTAGATTTGTTTTGTGATAGCCCTGGTTGGCATGTTCGGCTTTTACTCAGGTGCTTCGGTTTCCTCTCGCAGTCCAACCACATGCAAGTAAGGTGAATCAGGAAGTCTAAAGTGCCTGTAGGTGTGAATGTGTGTGTTTGTCATTCTGTGTAAGCTATGTGAGATTGTTAAACTGTCCTGGGTAATGCCCAGTGCGTGATGGGAGAGGCCCCAGTCCCTCACGACCTTGAACACATCTGTCCTGTTTTGTTTCCACTCTACCCAGCTGTTTTAAATGCCAGGCATTTAATGTTAATCACTTAACATTCTCCACAGCAGTGATACAGGCAGCCCACAGTATTATTTATTATATTGAAGGTGATGGATTAACAAATAAAAAGGTGCTTGTGTTTTAATTGTGTTCAGAAGCATGAAGTTGTCAGTTTGAAGTGTGCACCATCCGCTTCTTTTCTTCAAGAGGGTGGATCCAGCATCAAGGACATTTCTTGGGAGTTTTTTTCATAAAATAATCAAGTTGCTGATGGAGAGCCTGTATCCACATCTCACTGGTCTCGAGCTTCAGCTGGCTTTTTAGTAGTTAAAGCATTTAGTGTGAGTGAACTTCCCTTTCTTGGCAAAAGGGAGGCTCATAATCTTTCTCTGCTGAATGGCCGCTTCTCTGTACTCAAAACCTTCTCTGCCGTAGTTACGGGTATCTATCAGCTCCAGCTCTGAGGGTCAGTGATGGAAACATGGCTTGTAAATGGACACTCAAATGTTTGCCCCTTTTCCGGTGCGATGCTATGTGACACGCATTGGAGTATTTTAATAATCGATTAATCAGTTAATATTTTTTTCCGATTAATCGATGAATCGCATAAAAAATAATAATCTAAAAATCTAAAAAGCATTAATTTCCAACCCTTTATTAAAAAACAGAAGTGACAGTGCAAAACATCTTCAGAAATTGCACAAACAGGTTGCTCCTTGAACATACCTGAGCTGTTAATTAAAAAAATAAAATAAAAATGGACTAACACTAAAAACATACACATGTATGCTTTACATCTGCCAAATGTGAGCCCTTTTTACTGTAATTGATCTCCTTGGAGCAGAGGCTGCATTTAGCATACCCTGCTTTATCAATATGTATGAAACACTGGGACAGTGGGAAGCTGTACTGCTCCTTTCACGTCTGTTTTCACCATTCATCTCAGCCCTGCATCAAGCTGCGCTACATATAGAGCGTCCTCTTCCTTAAACCATTTCATTCTGTGTCTCTTATGACCACGATATCACGTTGTTGGCTAAGCCCAACTACGTGATTTGATTCATTTTACTTTGAGTAAAAAAAATAAAACAACCTGCAGCCAGATCAGCCGGTGTGCTGGTTTAACGTTAACGAGTGACAGTGTGAACTGAACCAGACCGGAGGGTTACAGCATGTTTCATCACGTTACGGGTTTTTCAAAGCAAGACTGAACTGTAACGGAACATAACGTAACATAACTTTAACGACAATACACAACCCATACACGTTAGCTAATGTGATAGCAAGCTGACTAGCTTTCATTAAAAACAAGTTTGAGGGAAATGAAGACGCTGTAGACATCTTAACGCTGATTGGCCAAGGCTCGACACGTCACATCAAAGATGTTCTATTTTTGCGAAGATCACGACCTAAACTTTTTTCCGTGTCTCACTCCAATCTCAGACATGCTGGCGGCCAGTTGCTCTGCTCCGCTCTTTTTTTTCACACAACAAATCGATAATGAAATTCATTGCCAACACTTTTGATAATCGATTTTTATTGATTTTATCGATTTGTTGTTGCAGCCTACATTGGAGTGAATATATAAAAAATGTAATAAAAATCTGGACAATTAACATAATTTATCAACAAACAAACTTTCAATTAACATTCTCTCCTTAAAGACACCAGACTCCAGTCAGACAACATCGAACATCGAACAGTCTTTTTGAAACTCGACAGAACCAATAAAACCCATTAAAACCATCTTTCTACGGTTCTAACAATCAACAACTCATGGTTTGGTCAAAATAAACCTTTAATTCACCGAGTTAGATGGGGAAAAAATATCCGTTATATGCTCTCCCCGAAGCTACTAGACTCCATTGACAGAAACATACATTTTACCTCTCTGATCGTTGGGAATAGGAAGGAGTCTTTCGCTGCTAACTTCGGTGGAAAAAGACTAAAAGATGATCATGGTTTCACTGCTGTAATCATCCAGATACATTTAAGTTTGCACTTACATTTCTTGCACACACCGTATGGCCTTTTACACATCCACAACTTAATAAAACAAATTCATTGCGAAATATTGGTTGTTTTTATTTTTTTCAGATTTGTTGCAAGAACAACTTGAAGCACAATGCTGGCTGCGTAATCTCCAGGTTCACATCTGTTGATCTATCTCCCTTAAAGACCCCTTATCTGATGAATACACACAGTATGAAAGTATAATATATAAAGTATTTACAGGATGCTTGCCCTACTACAGCAAAATCTATTTGGGTTGAAATATGTTCATTTTGTCAGTAATCATACCCGTTCAGCCCTGGCTCTCCATATTGTACCTTATGGAGAGGAACAGGAGACTAAATATGATCAATGTTGATTTACTTTAGTCCGAAACACCTTTTTTCACCATTTTATCTCGCATACCTCCCCCACATTGATTCTGCCTCATCAGCATAACGTCACCAAAAACCTGGACACTGTGATGCATGTAGCTTCCTGCATATATGTTGACATGCTCAGACAACCCTGTGGCTGCTGTCAGTTCAGAAGCCCAGCAGCTCCCCTCTGTCCTAATGGACAGGCTGCTGAAGGGTGGAGGGTTTATGTAGCATTGTTTTAGGGAGGGAACATCACACATCCTGCTAAAGAAACATTAATTAATTAATTAAATGCATATTTCTAAGAATTGGAAGCCCACAACACAACTGAAGACAAATAATTATTTTTTCTTAACAAATTCCAGGATGTGGCATTGCCTACATTGCATGAGTAAACATCCCCCATCACCCTGGTCTCTTTTCTGCTCTACTGCGTTGTCTAAAAGAGCAGAAATTCCCCAAAAAATAAAAAGACCAGGATAAAGTTAATTTGGCTGTAACAATGCAGAATGACATCTTACCTTTTATTTATTTAGCCTTTGTGTTGGGACTTTTTTGCATTTGCTTCAATCAAACTTATATTGTGCATACCCCCCTTTTTTATGTGCTCTGTCTGTTTCACTGTTTTCCAAATTAAAATTCCAGCTATATATATTTTTCATTTTACTTTCAAGACCTCAACTGGTCTGTGTGTTTTAATTAAAACCAATACAGTCAGAGCCTCAGTGCTCCATCAACAGAACCTCTCGTTGGTTTCTGTTGTTGTTGTCAACAACTTTTGGCCATTGCTCAGTCACCACCTCATTTTGTGTTTCAGAGCTCTTTCATTTTGCAGTGGCCGCCTGCATTACTCATTCATACGGTATGAGTTACACCATCTGGCTGCTGTAAAAAAAAAAAGCCTCATATTCAAAACCCTAACATTGATTTACATGCTGAAGTTTCCTTTTGGATTTATAGTAATGCAAAAACAGGAGGTTTCAAACACTGTTGGTGAGCCTATAAGGAGGCATATGGGTGAGATCAATTCTTCCCCAGCATATTTATCTAATTAGCTGTTTTACTTTTATTTATGTCAGAGAAAATGTTATTTATTAAAGAGTCCAGGGAGCTTTTAGCTTGTCAACATGCAACTAATGTTCTACCATTGCACTCAGCACTTTCAAATGGAGTGCCGAAGAGTTAAAAGCAGTTTGGGTAAAAAGAAAAGAAAAAAAGCTACCCTCTTGCTTTCTAATCTTTCCTGCATTGATCACAGTGAAGCTTCTAAGCTCAGCAGGCTGCCGTAACCTAGCTGCTGAACTAGCCTTGACTTCCATTGATGGTGAAGAAGCAAATGATGCGAGAGTAGAAGCCAGAAGGAAAGCCGATTCAGATGACTTGTCAACCAAGCTGCTACTTCCCACACAGCGCTGTTGTCTCGACACGAGTCAGGCACTTTCTGTTCTGCTTGAAAGCCGTTGCTGTAACACGGAGTATCTGTTCTCGATCAATTTAAAAAGCCAGTTAGTTGATGTCCACAGATCAATGGTATCACCGTCTGCCAAGCTAACAGTATGTTGCCATCAGTCACATTATAGCTGAACTCTATAGAACTCAAGAATGACATGTTTTAAAAACTTCCAGTCATATTCATGCAATTCAAGTCATTAATGCAAGCACAGAAGATGTTTAATTTACTGTGATTTTACTCCTCTTTGTATTTGTGTATCAGATTTTATTAGGACACCAATAGTTTTTTTCTGCAAAGTGATATTGTGAAGTCACTTTATAATTCATGATTGCAGTGACCTGCTATCCATGGGAGAGCCAACAGCTCTGACTTCAAACAACCTACCTTCAGCACAACATCTGGTCTACGAGGAAATGTTGCCTTTGTTAATGAAGTGATATAATTTGAAGTGGCAGACAAAAGCCTCTGTACATTACATGTCTCACTGAGGTTGTATTGAAGTATATGAGGATGTGCTTTCCAGCAGGCCTTTGTTGCTGCGGAGTGAGTTGCAGGGCTATAAACAATGTAATAGAAACAGACAATTCTTTTTTTATTAAAGGCGTTAAATGCTGCTTTTTAATGTGGTGATTTTATCATGTGAAGTTCCATACTTAATGCTATACCGGCCCCTGGGGTCTTTGGATTTGCTCGTTAATGTGTTTTTTATACTTTGAAAAGCTTTTGTTATCACATTGTTAACACTTCTGGAGTGTAGGTAATCTCACCCTTCTCCCTTCAATTGTCTTATAGTTGTGACACTCTATGTCACCAGTTATCACAATTTTGAACACCAGCATTAAACAACATTTTCTTTCTTTAGAAATGTTGAATTCAAATCTTTATATTTAAAGCTGCTAACATCCATTTTATTTATAACAACAGTGGATCACATTACTTGTATGTAGAAGGGGTTGACTGACAGATAATTACCACGCAATTTGGCAGTTCCCCTCAAAGGGTTTTGTCATCTTGTAACTCATTGTTTTGGTTTTACGGCCTGCAACTTTCATGCTACATATTGCTAGAGTAAAGATTACGATGCTACCATTATCCGTCTCCAATACAGGCTTAAATTCTGGATCAAGTATCGGCAAGTACGTAAGTTTATGCGGCGAGCCAATAATAAGTTATAATATAATTGATCGGCTCATTTACACTACACAAGGACAAGTATCACATACAGTAAAAACAACCACTGTGTCTAAAATCAATGGTGAAAGTAGCTAAAGAGTGAGCCATCTGGCTGTTGCACAACTGTTTTGTACTGTACTGTTATTTTACTAAATTGTGGCTGCAGTTTATTAAATGAATTGATTTATTCCTAGGTTAATTTAAGTTATTTTTCAGTCAAGACTGACACTGTCTAAACTAGACAATAAGAGAAAGTTCGATGGCATTCATTCATATATATATGCATGTCTATTCCTGTTTGAGCTTATCCCATCATGCATTGGGCAAAAGGTGGCCAGCTTTTGAGATGTCATATTTGTCTTTATTATTAGTATTCCAGTCAGTAACTCCTGTAACAATTGCTTTTATGGAATCATCCATCTGTTTAATTGCAGTGGGTAAATATGATGACAGTTTTATTGATGAGGCAACTTAATTCCAACAGCTGATGAGGCTGGATCAACGAGTTGGTGAGACTGGGGATGAATCGTAATGCGTATTTTGTCCTGTCATTTGTCTCAGGTGTTCACGTTTCAATAACAGAATCCCCCTTTCTGCTCTCTTGATACCACATCCCTTCTCTTCTTCACACCGTCATTTCTCAACAGTAATCTCTGCACCCTAAGCCCTGTAAATCACTATTAGGCCTCCATTCATTCTTACATAATGATCAAATTCATCCCAGTCCATTTACCTCCAAGGTTTAAGATTTACAAAGGATTAGAGGTTGAAAAATCAATTTGCTTGCTCTTGGATGTCAGATAATCCAGTTTGGAGATATGTTGGTGCCACTGCAGTCTAATGGGCTGTGCACTACATGGTAGCTGACATCAAATGGGACACCTTTGTTGAAATTCAAAGGGAAAGATATGCTAATATACATGGTATTATTTAAATCCGGACGTTAAATTCTGCCATTATCCGGTGTATGGTTTAAGCATTAAAAGAAGTAGCCTTCGTCCAGTGATTTCAAAAAGCAATTGAATAGCTTTTGTGACATGCTGAACTTCAAACACCTGTTCCAAGCAGAAATATCTACAAAGTGAATATTGTATCACCGTATTGATGAGTTAACTGCAGCCATTCACTTTCAACATCCCTCAAAAAACAGAAAACTTTTCTAGCCGACATAGTTGGATGCAAATTATATCTGACTGTAATCCTGGAACCTTTCCAAGCAAATGCATAAAGTTAATTGCCATACAGAATGGAGCATATATTTTCTCCTAATTTTCAGACTGCTGCTGCTGCTGGCTGTTTTATTGCATATGACAGTGTCCATGAGGGTATGACTTTTGGAAGGTATAAAAGCCATTTTACTGGAAGACCATAAATCTCCGCAACCCAGTCTGGACACTTGGTACCATATAACAAGCTACATGGATTATCTCTGAACTAACGCTCATACAAAGGATTTCATACATTCAGCACAAAGTAATAGCAGAGTCAGAGTTTTCGTATTCAGCTTATTCACAAAGAGGGCACATAATTAGGAAATCCAGCAAAACTTTGAGGTTTAAAATGAATGCATTAACAGCAGAAGAACTTCTTCAGACACTTGTCGTACATTATTTAATATTCGCAATATAACATTTTTAGATATCGTGCAGGTACAGACACATATATCTATGATAGAAAACATAAATGAGCATAATGATGAATGTGCAGGACATGAAAGACATTTCAGGAAAATTAATTTACTACTGAATAGTTCATGTTAGAGCTGAAACAAGTAGTAGATTATTCTGCAACGATTACTAAGTGTTTAATAATTTAAGTAATTTCTTAAGGAATAATACAAAACATATTTTTCCATCTTCACATTTGTGAGGATTTGCTGCTTTTCTGTGTTTTGTGTAATTGTTATTTTGTTTGTTGGACGTTTGATCGGACAAAACCAAACATTTACAGATGTTGTTTGAGGATCTGGGAAATTGAGAACCATAATAACATAACAGGAGTTTCAGTATGTACCAGCAAACTAATTAGAGGATACTTTATTAGATTTCATTGGCTTTGGTGATTCTGTTTATTGATACGAGAATTAACAACATCAATTAAGAGATTTGGATAGTAAGTAGTCTATATTTAAAATTGAGCCCTCGGATAATATTGTTTTGTATTCATAAATCAGAGTTACTGTGTTTGTGGTGTTGTACCAGTAAATTATATTTCCAAACATATGGTATTGACCAATTTAGCTTTAATCCTGGAGCTGACTGTACACAAGGGACCTGGATGTGCCTCATGTGTGCACAGTGTGTGTCTGTCAGTTAGTTTCAAGAAGGGGCGGGCTTTTATTTAGCAGAGATGAGGATGATTGACTCGTTTAATATGAGAGAAAGCCAAGACAATGAAAACTGCAAACTGCGCAAGCAAGGTTTTAAAAAGTTCAAGTTTCTTGTTTACATGATGGAGTTCTTACTCGTCATACAGAATGTTACCCAAAACACTCATAACACTCGATAATTAGAGGATAGCCATGAAAAGATGCCCAGAGAGTCTCCCCCAGAGGGTAATATGATCCGCAGACTTTACGATTGCACAATGCAGGCAGTGCCCTGCACTACACATTTGAGTAGAGGGTGAAGGGCACAATGTGTGGCTATTGTGGAAAAAAGGTATTCTTTGGATGGAAGTTATTTTTATTATTATAAGTATTTCCTCATATTATTGCCTCACTGTAAAAAAAAAAAAAAGAAAAAGTAAAACGCAGGTTAACAGGTACATTAACATGTCCCTATGCATCAGTAGACAAACACTCAGGCTTTGATTTAGGTTCTGATATTTGCTGAGTAAAAATAAACAGGCAAATAGAAATGTCCACAGTGACTCATTCATTAATATCAAGGGTAATTTACAAGACATTTACAGCTTTGTATGTATATTAAGTAAAGGCCTGTTTATTGCAAACCACATACTACTATGACATTTTTTATGATCCTCTTCAAAAAGATGTCCATGATATTTACGAGGTCTGTCTCTCTGCGCATGGAATGTATTATATTATGTATTCATTTAGTCGTAGTTTACCAGTGGTAGCATTTTCTGGTAGTCTACCAGGTCCTATAAACTATTATAGCATGCATACGTGGTCAGCTTTTCCTCAGAGAATATACGAAAAAAGGAATGGGTTGACACGCCATCACAGTTTTGTTTTTAATAAAGCTGCGTCTGTCAGGGAGCATTAAAGACATGTGCATGGATGAATCGGTTCTTTTGTTTCACTATGTGACACTTTGCTGTTCTGACGATACCACTGATGATACCGCTCCTTTCGAAGCTAGTAATCTGTTTGATCTGTTTCGTAGGTGATCCTCATGTTGACAAAGTACCATGACTTCAACTCTGGCCGAGTTACAGAGAGTTCTTTATGGAGGTAAGATCTTCTGTCTGGTTAAATACATGATTCAAAACTGATTGTTTTAGACATCTTCTACAGAAAATGACAAATTACATCTTTTTGTTCTCAGAGACCTATGATTAAATGCAATGCTTTTGATATGCTTTGTGTATGCGATTAATGTTTATAGCGCTTTTAACATATCACTAAATTCCAGAGAAGTTCATTTGGATTTCTTTTATTTTAGTTTTATAACAGTTGATTATAATTCTAACAGAAGTTAAAACCTTAAAGTTGTCTAATTAAACATCAATGTAATCTCATTACTGTGTGAAGGATAACCTTGTGACACAATGGATATATACATATATTTATGCATGGCCCATATAAGACATAAAAACATATATTTTGCTCATTCACATGTTTTGTTACATTCATTAAATCAGCTATGATGAATATTTTGTATAATAACAATGTATCAAACGACAACATGATACTAGTTTCACCTTATTGTCAAGCTGTCTGGTCTGCAACGTTTTAGCTTTGTTTTACTCCCACTGCTCTCATTGCGTAATTTTCGGCCACAGTAGGCAGCTGTTTTCAGTGAAAAAGCTCTAAAACTCTAAAACGCACTCATCTGTTCAGCACCAAACAGCAGACAGAGACAGGCAGCAACTAGCTGTTGAACATATTGAGAATTTAGCAGCCAAATAGCCAGATATTTCCCTCAGGAATTGGTAGAGACCAAAAATAGAGCCAAAAGAGAAAATGTTTGGCTTGCATTCATGACTCTGAATTACCACATGATGGGTAAATAAGTATGTGTTTGCTCACAAGTTTGCTTTATTAACTCAAAAGGTCATGAAAAATCAGTTATTGCAGGTTTAATCTGCAAACCAGTTTGTGGGGAAAAGAACAAGTTGCACCTTAAATATACATATTGGGTTTTAATGAGGTCATAACAAAAGAAAAACATGAGGTTGATTTAGCACTCATTATTATGATTTACACATACAGCATTGGGGTCTGTGGGACTCCAAACAATGAGTAAATAAAGCCAGTTTCGTCAATACACAAGAGTTAAATCATTTCTTTTTACGCAGAATAAAACATTTTAGGGATGTTTGTTTTTAAAATGTCACAAAGCATCTGAGACCAGCATCTACAGTATGTCTATGTGACAATTCATATAAAGACATCCATAATGAAGTCAGCAGCGCAGATTTTTAGAGGGCAATTCATATTTTATTGTATATTTCTGTTCTGTCAAAGCATATTTTTAGCCAACAGGCAAATATGTCCTCCATGTGAATGTTAAAAGATGAAAATCACAAACATGAAATTACATTTTTACCCCAAAGCATCAATAATAATACTGATGATAGTACCTAATTATTTATCTCCTTGCCACACAGGATATTCTTGTTTATTTTTATAATGAAAAGAATCTTCCTTCATCTTGCAAATTGCTTCATGATTTCTGCTCTTTCAATTTTCTGCTTGCCTGATATGCGTAATGATACCATCAGCATCTTAACTAGTAGGCGTTTCTCCATTCTTCTTAATTCTCCAACACAATCTATTTATTTCGTCCTCATAATTGAATTTTAGGTCAACTGATTATGGGACCACATATGAGAAGCTTAATGAGAAAGTCGGGCCAAAAACCATCCTGAGCTACTTGTACGTGAGTCCGAACAACAAAAGGAAGGTACGTTTCCACATTCATCTTGTGAAAAATCCTGCCTTCCTATATTGAATGATTAGGTCAAGTATTGTCGCTGTGTTGCAGAGTTTTTATCACTTTCACTACATAGCAGCCCTACAGGAATTTGTGCCATGCGTCTCTCCTCTGCAGTGCATGACACAAGTACACAATAAGCCCTGTGGAACGGATGCTGTCAAGGTGGGCCACTGATTCCCCCGTCTCTTTTCTTGTCTTGTCTCAGATCATGTTACTTACCGACCCGGAGGTGGAGAGCAGCCTGCTCATTAGCCTTGACGAGGGGGCGACCTATCAGAAACACAGCTTAGCCTTTGATATCCTCAGCCTGCTTTTTCACCCCGAGCAGGAGGACTGGATCCTGGCTTACAGCCACGACCAAAAGGTATACTGTGTAGCTGTCGGCTGGCATGAAATAGCTGGAATAAAAACTGAAGATGTGACAGAGAAAAAAAGCTGCTGAATAAGGGCTGTTGTGGAGGGTTCGCTTGCTGCGTATCGTGCACGTCTTAGCTCGGATTGAGTGTTCTGCCGGATGTTTGTTCTGTCTGATTATAAATCACAAGCCTGTTGGGAAAAATAGAATATCTCAAAACATAGGTTGTTGTAACGGTCAAAAGCATTCATTTTTATAATAGCGGCTAGCTTGCAGGACATATGAAAATATGTGCTGCTTAAGCGAATGCTGCAGTTTCTAAAATAGAGGCATCTGATCACCTGCTCCCCGAAACAAGTCATAAAGTCTGGCTGCAGACTCAAGCTCTGAATGGATATGTCCCAGACAACACAGGGGAAAGCTAACAAGAAATAAACAGCCAAACAACAAAAAGCACACACACTAATGCACAAATGCAAGCATGAACACACACCCTTCATTACGCTGTGTGAGAACCCTGCTGTCTGCTTTACTCAACACCGCAGAGATCAAACTCGGCCTTTCAGCCTGCTATTGCAAGGCTTGATTTTGTGAGAGAAAAACAGTCAAGGTCTGAGAAGTGAGATAAATGGTGCAGCGAGGAAGCTGAAAGCTTATTTGAGAACCATAGACGGGTCAAAATAAAGACCCTCCAGAGAAGTTTGCCTTCAGGTCGCTCTGTATGTCTTTGTAATGTCTTTTTTTTCCCTTTTAACTGCTCAAATTAATCTTAGGTTGATTTCATTTTACATGTATTGATTGTCTGTCAAGTCTTTTAAAAGTGTAAAGCTCTTAGATGATGTTGCTTATCCTCATAAAGCTCCGGGTTTAAGATGCTTGCAGCTCGATCATTGTGGTAAGATGACAAGCGTTCTGAAGGCTTTGACATAAGTTCAGCTTTGTAGTAAAAAGAAGGCTAATGGCTTTATGGAATAAAAAGACTACAATGACAGTTAAATGACTGATTTTATAACACCAATTAGGCCGAAATCCTGCTGAGTTATGAAGGAGATACTTTGATTTTAATACAGAGACCAATTTGTCTGTCCTCCTTCCCTCTTTTCCAAGGCATCAGAACAAATCAACTTTCAATTTTTTTTTTTTTCTGGCTTCAGACTATTTTTACAGTAACTGATGGATTTTCTCCTCACTGACACATTTTTACAGAGTATGCACTCAGTAGCGCAATATTCAAAACAACATCAACACATTGATGCCACAAAATCAACAAATCTTGACAGCTGCTTGATAATACAGTTAGACATATATCAGGAAACAATTCTCTTGGATATTATGACATGGAACATTATTCTTTATGCTGTAACTCATTTGGTTAATGCATTCCTCTCATTTTCAGCTCTATGTCTCTGTTGAATTTGGGAAGCGATGGCAGCTTGTGCACGACGGTGTCATCCCCAACAGATTCTACTGGTGAGATCAACAATCAGTCATTTGCCGAGGGTTTTTCTTTCTGAGATAGAAATACTGCACTATCGCCACATATTTATGTGTTTCCAGCAACGCTATGAATGACAGACACACATAGAACAATTATACATTTAATAATTAAAATGTATGCATTTTTAGCATTCTGTTTACAGCAGTAGTCGGGGAAATGCCTTCACTGTACATATTAACATTCTCTATGAAATGTGTTTATTTATATTTTCACTGACTTAATAGAAACACAAGTAAACATGAGAATTGGCTCCGACTGAGTTATAAATATCAGATTTGATATTTTAGAGTAACAAGTTTAGAGTAACAAGTTTTATACTTGACAATATGTCACAGAATATGTCTCAGAAATGTAATTTGATATTAGTCAATACTTGCCACCTTTGATTGAAATGATCATATATAACTTTATATATATATAAATGCATGAATTAACTGCTAACAACTCTGTCCATGAGTTGCTAAATTCAATGACACATTTTATTCCGATTGCTTTTATCATTGGTTGCCAAACAAAGCTAGGTAATATATATATATATATATATATATATATATATATATATATATATATATATATATATATATATACTAAACGTCTAGTTTGTTGACATACATACATACATATATATATATATATATATATATATATATATATATATATATATATATATATATATATATATATATATATGTCATCCACTGAATGTAATCTGCTCATTAACTATTGTTTGGATACCACAGTATATCAAATCATATCCACATAGGTCAGTCATTTATTTGATACCTGATCTATAAAGCACAGAACCAGCTCTGATGTGGCAGATAGCTTTCTAGGTGTCTCTCAGAGTGTTTTAGCTTTATTAGCTGTCGGGTGCTGCTACAGTGATTATGGCCTTGGATAAATGTTTAATTTATAATGCTTTTTATAGTTGTTGGCTCCAGAATGCCTTCCACACATAGAACTAAAGAAGAAGGACCATCGATTAATCAAGGCGGTTGGAGTGACCTCCAGTACATGTTTTTACAGCGTTTGCATTGGTCTGGGAAACACAATGACCCAACACATTAAATGTAAATGAAAATCACTTTAGTAAAGAGGTGACAACTAAGTAGACAAAACAAAGACTATATCTTGTTTTATGAGGCTGATTTGGTTGATCCTCAGAGAAGGAAGATATATGGCATTCATTTATTATTGGGGTCTAATCTTTAACCTTCTCATGAGTGAGTGACTCTCTACCTGTGTGTGTTATCTATGTTATTTATTGTGTCATGCACATACAAGTTAACAGCCCATGTAGACTTATAAGAGATACAGAAGAAGGACTCCTTTATAGAAAATGTAGCCCCTAAATCATCACATAATGAGCAATAAAACATGATCAATCATCTTCAGTCTAGCCTAAATCACAGAACAAACAAAGCCCTTTTCTTCAAGGAAACAATTAAACCTGTTTCTGTCGCTAATGGTGATGTACATAAACTCAACTGTGCACAACGAGATCTTTGAGTTAAATTTTGCTTGACATAAGGCTCTACTCTGTGGTTGTTTTCCATGAGAGAATGTCCTCATAATTAGGTTTGTACCAACATCAACGGACCATCTTTCCTCGTACATCAGGAACAATGTGCACTGAGCTTCCAAACTATTAGGCGGCAACTTTTTCTGGAAAAAAAAGAAAAGAAAGTGTATCATACAGAATACAGATTTTACCTCACCAACTCAGGGATGTCCATGCGACAATATCTTAGTGGTGAGCTGCTGTTGTACTCACAAGGCAGGTATACACAGTATTTAAAGCTTGGGTTTATATGCTTATTAGAAAAATGGCATCTGAGTTGTCTTTAGCATCATCTTGTAGTTGTGTTACAAGATGATCAATAAAAAAACATTTCTTGATGTTCACATATGCTCTTCCTTTTATCTTTCCTGGAAATAAGTCAACCAGAACGTGCCAGGCAAAAACATAAAAATAAAACACGTTCCCGACGCCATCAGAGCTCAATATGAAATAATGTATTTCATCGCATCCTCCACTGCTCATCTTATCAGAGAAGATCTGACGAACATGATTTACAAAAACATGTTAACAGCCCCCCTCGCTAGGCAGACACACTGGTATGTGTTGGTTATGGGAGAACACTGTGTAACATTGCAGGGGTTTATTTAAGAGCAAGCGCTGCTGTTCACTGATAGAATTGGATGAAGTATTTGACAGAAAGTCCATTAAAAGAGATGGAGCTGTGAGGCAATTACAGAGTGCTGAGGTAGGCAGGAAGGGGCTTTTTATATTATAGTTCAGACACGGTATAGAAAATGAGAAGAAAGCCATCTTCTGTCACAACAGCTGCTATTAATACAACACGTGGTGACTCTTGTCACTCTGCACGTCATGAAGAATCTCTGTTGGAAGTGAATGAAATGGCTAAGTGCACCTTAGCTATAAAGTGCATTGCAGGTCAAATGTCTGCCAGGCCAGTGTTTATAGATAAGGTTGTTGTCTTAATGGGCCTGAGAGAACAAGGCTGTATTTCCCTTAAAAATACAAAATGAAAACCACGATATATATGTACATATTGAAAATGTATATATATATATATATATATATATATATATATATATATATATATATATATATATATATATATATATATATATAATATAACCACAAATATTGTGCCTCTGATAACTGAAAAACTTGCTGTGTCCCAAATGCATTTATTATATACATTATATTCTTATTATATTCTCAATTATCTTTGTTTTTGTTATACTGTTATTATTTACACAACATCCCTTTCTTAAATATTCCTTGGGCCAGCAGACAAATAGGTGATAATGCTTTTTGCCTCAATGCCTTATTATGCCACCCAATGTTCAAAATATAGAACAAGAAAATTAAAATTATATAATAATGTTTTGTAACCAAGGCACTGCAAACTGCATAACCTAAATCAGTGGCTCCCATCCTGGGTTTCTCAACCTAGCGTCCCTGGATAAATCAATGTTTCATATCTTCCATATTTCTTACTACTCTTAAATCTACATAACTAATATATGAGCAAGGTAACATTAGTTCTGTCAGTTAATTATATTCGATATCGTCACCTTCCTAAAATAATGGCCAAAGTCATTTTTTCAGGTTTTTCAGAAAACATAAACAACTTGACCAAATGTAATAGGGGTGCACAAGCTGCCTAGACACTGCACAACAGGCATCCTGTAATACCGGTCAAATTATGTTATGATTACTAATATTATGTTCGAGTGAGATTTTCTTTGACAAAAATGCTTGCAAAAACGCTAACTAAATTGCTAGCTTAAATGCTAGCTTCAAAATGCCATATTGGAAAGCTTGTAAAATTGCTTAAGTCACATTGTCTTTTCACTTAAGCAAAATAAAATGGCCTAAGTCACACTTGACATAGGCCGTTATACTATAGGGGTAGAATCGCATGATCTGTTCAACTGAGGATGTAGGCGATTTTACCAGAGGTGGCCAGTATCATGAGATTTAGGCAAGAAAATAATTTTTGTCAAAAAATTACTTAGGCCATTATTTTAGGAAGGTGACAATATGTGTGGCTCCCTGGACATTTAAAGGCACTTCTGAAACAATGTTATCCCTTAAAATGTCCAGGGTGCCACATATGCAACATATACAGGCAGCAGTTAATTACTGTGTGTCAATATGTAGTAACAGAGTTTATATTTATATAACTGACACGTTGTCAGTGTTAACGGACACATTGTCAGTATTAATGGACACAAAGTCGTTATTAACGGACACTTTCTTTGAAGCAGAAATCTTAAATGTGTTACCGTATTGTTTAATGTCACAGGTCCAGAATGGGTTTAGACAAAGAGCAAGGAATGATTCACCTGGAGATCAGCATCTCTGATGGACGTGAGTAACACAATAATTTGATGTGCTTGGCAACCTAGAAACATGTCAAAATTATAAACATTTGTTGTATTTCCTAAACATTGAATTACAAAATGAGAAAGAGCTTTTTTTAAATACTATACTTAAAACATGCCGTCCCATCTGCATTAGCTGCAGCGAGACTCTTCATATGATTAAGCTAATTCATTTTTCAAGGGCCGGCTGTGACTTGGCTCTTTTTATTGGCCAGAGTGCAGAGATGGGGAACTACCACAAGGCCTTGTGTGTTAATGCCCTGTCCCCGGGGAGATTGCCTCATTTGGCTGATGCTAACATACTGGGACAGCTTTCTCGCTCTGCTTTATCTATTAGTGAGAATAAAGATTGGCCTCCAAAATGTTGCCTCTATGGCTCTCTTCAAACCATCAGCATAAGCTAAACCTTGATGGTGGACTACAGAAGATTGTTTGTTTTTCTCTCTGTTGTGTTTTTTTTTTTTGCACTAATCTCTTGCTTACCCACAGGGTCACAGTACATCACTTGTAAACTTCAGAATTGCTCTGATGGAAACAAGGGCAAGCCTTTCCCTGGATTTATCATCCCTAATTCCCTGGTGGTTCAGGATGAATACGTTTTCATCCAGGTGGGTTTTTATTGCAAGGTCTGGCTTCATTAAAGGACAATTAAAAGCTGTAAAACCACTGCATTCAATTGCATCTTAATGTACAGCCATGTTTTTCATTAACTAAAAGGGGCCATTATCCTGGGAACGGATGGCATGAAATTGAAATCACAATGTTGAGCATTATACTACAGCGCCACTCTACCATAATGCACACTATCCTAGTTAGTAGCAAACCCAGAGTTTTAATGGTGGCTTAAATTGTTTGATACATGCTGCTAGCAATCAGTGTACACAGTCAAGTGTATGAATATTTACCTGACATGTGATTGAAGTGCAAATTGCACTATTTTGCTTTTCCAGGTGCCAGTAGGTGGTCAGTCTGTCCATTATGTGTCCTATAAAAGAAATGCTTTCTACCCAATGAAGCTTCCCAAGTACACTCTGCCAAAGGTAAGACTGTGTTTGGTGAGTTGAGCACATGCAGAGGAACAAGCAACAGAACAAGTGCAGCATTCATTTTGACTGTGAAACGTGATTTATTCCTTCAGGCTGTTTTGTGGTATCATGATGACTTGGTGAGGGTCGTTGTTCCCAGTTAGTCATAATGTTTGCCGACAAATCCATTGAATTGTTTTCCCCACACTTATCCTCCTGAAACGGTATTCAGTTATGCATAATTACATCTTTTAGATCATACTTTTATTCAAGACAGGCATAGCTTTTGATCATTTTCCCTCTCGTCTGTATCAACAGATATTTACTTGAAAATATCTTTCCCAACAACACTAAAGGAACTTTTTGAAGCAGAAAGGTCAATTTGCATCTGCACAAAAACATTGTTCTGCACTGAATCCCATTTGCTGAAAGCGCAGCAGGGTGGCCGGGTGGTTTTAGAGACCATGTCACAACAACAGCAGAGATGCCTGCAGTGTTGATTTGATCAGTCTGTCCGTCCGTCCGTCCATCCATCCATCCATCCATCCATGGATGTGTCAAAATTTCCTTGAGCAGGACATACATCCCCTACCTCACCTCACTCTGGAGAAGGGATTCAGTAACATTGAATGGAGCCTGTCTTCCTGTTTAGTGCATGTCATGAAACTGAGGTCTAATCGCTGCTGATCCCGACTGAATAATGTCAAGAAGTGACAAATCGCCAGCTTGCTGCTTGAGCTCTGTGGCCACTATGCACACACTAAAATGCAGATTCACACTTTTGTTGAGAGAACTCATTTGAGTTGGATCTTAAAACCTTGTAGGCATCTGCTGTACTCATACATTTCACATATTTAGGACTTGCAGATAATCAGCACAGACGATAACCAGGTGGTGGCAGCGATTCAGGACTGGCACCAGAATGACTCCTACAACCTGTACATGTCTGAGTCCAGAGGGCTGTTCTTCACCTTGATGCTGGAGAACGCTGTGTGCAGTGGAGGACCGGAGGGCAACATCATGATAGACCTCTATGAGGTAGGCAGCGACAGTGCTGTTGGGCGGTGCTGTCATCCTTTACATGTTTTTATGTTATTCAGGCGTGCTGAACCAATTCAACTCACTGGGCTGGGTTTATAACTGCTGCAGTTTATAGGACGTGTATTTTAATGTTTACTACCAAAACAATCAGCTTCATGATCATTTGTGCAATTATACATTAACTTTCTTTTTTAAAGCAATTCCTTAAACCTTTTGTGCAATTATACACTCAAGCCTTTATATTTTGTATGTTCCAATGCTTCCCGTACTTGGATTATTCTTTACGTTAATTTAACAGAAATTAGGTTAATTGACTATTAACTATTTTGACAATTGGGTTATCATTTGAAGGTTTGCTAGTTCTCATATATACATAGAATATTTGCAGTTTCTCAGATATGCTGCTCAAAGTTGAGGATGTGCTGTTTTATCTATCTTGTATCATTGCAAATTGATTATATTACTTTATTTTTCTGTATTTTAACTTTTGGCTGGACAATAGTAGGGCTGCAACCAACAATTATTGTTATTCAAACTGTTTTTTGATTCATTTATAATTTTTTAGGTCTATACAATGTCAGAAAATGGTGGAAGTTGTTCATTGTAATCTCCTAGAGCCAAAGGTGATGTATCACATGCCTCGTTTTATCCAACCAATTGGTTTTATCATTCGAAACTCCAAATTGTTCAGTTAACAATAATGTTAAGAGAAAGACAAGCAGGACATTTTACAAGCTTGGATATTTTAAGAAACTTAAACTACATATTTATTATCAATATAGTTGCAGGTCGGTACAAGAGAAGGAAATTGAAGAGCTCCCTTTTTGTTTTTAGGAATTAATGGACATTTTTCACAAGGTTCTGAATAAATGTTTAATCAGAAAAATATTGAAGAGATTTATCAAAAATGAGATTAGTACTTTACTAAAGTAGAACTTTAGTAAAGTACTAAAGTGCCCGTTAGCTTTATCCATCAATCCACTCACATTCACATGCAATTTAGAATATCTAATCCACCTAACTTTCATTTATTTAACCATTTGAGAGAACTAGAAACTGTGTATAAGATCATACAAATTGAAATTCCTGGTTTGGGGGATTGAGCAATAACAAGAGACTCTGACAAGTAAAGACCCAACAGTCAGACTAAAACTTTGCTTGACGTTAATCTGCCGTGCTTTCTTTAAGGGTACCTGCACTGTCTTGGATGTCCTCACCATAATGGAACAGATGCTGGTACATTGTATTTCGTGTCTCTCTCACATCCACTTCCTGCCTGCTTTGAATATATTTTTCATGTGACATTGTAACACACACACACAAAAACTAACATTCTGCAGGTTCAGTCTTCAGATAACATACCATCTATACAGAAGTTTAAGGAAACACTGGTGTCATGTAAAGCCCATAGTCATAATACAGGGAAAATAGCAGCTTTAACTAGTGCCCTGAACATGTTATATCTGTGTTGACAGATGTGCTATGAAGTTTGCAGTGGCTGCACATGTATGCATCACTTTAGATTATCCTCATCCGCAGCCAGCAGTAAAAGCATCACATTGTTACAAAAACACACCTAAGATAGCCGTCAGCATTGGTTACTCTCACTGCTCACTGACCTCCACAGACATTTTATGTGTAATGTTTATGAAGATCTTACCAGCTAGGACAGAGAATCAGGATTGAAGGGGAAGGGTCTGCCGAAACAGGTTGGATGTCGAGGATATGCTGCCTTTGCTGTCCACAGCCCTCAGCTCACTGGGAATCGAAGGAGAAAAGAAGAGGGCATTTGAGAGACCACCAGCACAGCAGGGAGAGCCTCTACATGGCTCTGGCTGGATAGAGAATAACCCCCGGTTGGAAGTATTAGTTGTTGCCTGCTGGACACAAGTTGGGGTCTGATCAGAATCAGAATCAGAATCAAAAATTGTTTATTGCCAGGAATGTTTTCACAAACGAGGAATTTTTCGAGGCCTCTGCTGGGTCGAGTGGGGGAGGGAGCATGATGTTGAAAGAACCCGAAACACCTGATGATCCCAGGAACATCACTGATGATGTGTCCAGCAGCAAATGTTTATTTTTATTTTTTATTTCACCTTTCTCCAAAAATATTCAGCTTCAATGACGAGTAGAAAATATGAAATGGTGATTCTTTCCGGGACAAAGATTTGTGCTCTTTAGATGGAAGAGAAATGTGAATAGCCGTCTGCATCTATGTGCACAGAAGAAATATCTCAGGGCTGTGCCATATGTTGTTTTGATTCAGCAGAGTCCTACAGATGGTCCAAAATAGTGCTCCCTGTCAGAAAAACTATCACTTTAAGACATCTTTTCCTCTCCGAACTAGGCCTTCAGCTTTACTTAAGTCTGAATAATTTACGGTTATTTCTTTTCCCTCCCTTTTTTGTTATTTTCCCCCTACTGCTCTCCGTCTCTCATGTTCGCAGGTTGCCGGGATTAAAGGGGTGTTCCTGTCAAATAAAGTTGTTGAGAACCAAGTGAAAACTTATATCACATACAACAAGGGGAGAGACTGGCGTCTTCTTCAGGCTCCAACAACCGATCTCCAGGGAAACAAGGTCTATTGTGAAAAAGTAAGTGGGCCACTGACAAGAAATAGATTTGGTTATTTGGATTTCCATTATCTTTTAAAATTATATATATATATATATATATATATATATATATATATATACTGTAGATATAGATATATCTATATACCTAATTTCGTTCTCTCTCTCTCTCTCTCTCTCTCTCTCTCTATATATATATATATATATATATATATATATATATATATATATATATATATATATATATATACGTTTGTAATTAATCTCCTTAATTAATTGGAAATCAAAACATTTAATAAATTAGCATGGTTCTATTGTCATGTATTATTTCCCCTTGTCAGTGAGTGAGTGTTATCATGGGAACATGTGGTCCTGGAGACACCTACTGTAGCACAACTATACCACAGAAGCAGTTCTGAGTACTTTGGCAGGTGTTTCTATTTCTGCAGACACATTTTGTCACTGCGATAGCGTCTGAAGATGGGTGTGGTCTGAGCAAAGTGCCAGCGGGAGGGGGGTAGGAAGTGGGAATGGACCATTAGTTAAATGTTTTCATTCATTTTAAAGACAGGTTTTGGTACATGGCAGAGAGAGAAAAAGCTTTACATTATCACATGGTGACAAGAGAAGACAATACTAAAAGACATGGTGTGGAAAGATGGACAAACTCATACTAATTTATGGGAGCACACACAAAGTGCCAGTCAACAATTCAATAAAATCCAAATGAATACAATCCTTAACAGAGTCATACATGAAGTCAAACAGGCACTTTTAGCACAATAAAGGTCTCACAAATAATTGCATCATCCAGACAGCCTTTTACTGTATTTTCATTGGATTGTATTTTAGCCATAATGATAACAACTGAAATACACATTTTGATAAATTCTCATTTCAAAAGGATATTTCAATATTGAGCTTCCTGCATACATTATTTGCAGTCAGTATTATCTGTGGAGATTTGAGAGTGTATGATAATATTTCACTCAGGAGAGACTTATTCCGAATTCAACCATACGTTTAAATAGTGCAAAGTCTTTGGCGATTGGACTCTATCCTGAAACAGGATAATCAGGGGGCAGTGATGCTGAGTTCTGATGATCAGGCAGAATCCCCCTGGAGTCCAGACACTGGTGGTGGTGAAGAATGAAGTTGCTGCAATCCGATGATGAATAAGGAGCATGACTGAATGCTGGCTGGAGGTGCCTGGGGTAGAAGAGGGTCGCATCTCGTTTTGTGCTGAAATGACAACTGACAGCAACAGAGTGGAGAACCTATTTAAAAGTTGGACAGCCACGACAGTGGCGGCTGGTGACATTTTTTTTGGGGGGGGCGCAGTTGGGCGGCGCGGTTTAAATAGCACTCCACAATGAGAAGAAAAGAGGTTTGGAGTAGAATATTCTAAAAAACAAAGCTTTATTTCAAGAAAACAGTGCTCAACACTGTCCAATAACAACTATCAACAAACTGTAACTTTGGGCATGAGAGGTTCAGAGCAGAATGGTTTAAGAAACATTCAATGTGGTGGCCAGAGCAACTTCAGGGACTACATTGACGTAGCATTCAAACTGGGGGCCCTGCAGTAAGGTGGCACTGGTGAGGTGGTCTTTGAAGGCAAAGCGTTCCCTGGTGTGTCCAAGTATGGTGTCAATAACCTACAGATAAATATATAGAGAGAGAGACAGAGACAGTAAGACAAGTTGTGGGGAAATATCTACTACAAACAGGCTTCATACTACAGACAAAAAACTATGTTTTGTGTGTCTTGATGGCTCAGCAACATAGACAAAAGGCCAGGAGCCACCTTGATGGCTGTAGCTATGACACACACACACACACACACACACACACACACACACACACACACACACACACACACACACACACACACACACACACACACACACACACACACACACACACACTTGTTGGGGGTTGAATTGGTATTTTAGATAAAGTTATAGCCTGATATGATATCCACCCAAATCTAGCAATGTCCAACATGTGTTCTGCTGTGGGAAAGATAAAACATTAAACTCTAACACAGGCATCTGCTGATTTTGACACTCACTTCTGCAGCAATCCTTCAAGCTCATCTTCCTTCACAGCCCGGCGCTTCCTCGGCTGCTCAGAGCCACTGCACACGGAGCCTCCAGCTAGCAGCTCCGGTTAGCATGTAGCTTGGTGCATGTAGCTTCACTGCTTTGCTGCTGAATATTTAAATCCGGACGTTCGGGTCCCAACTCTTTCAGCCTCTTCTTGTCAACATCTGATCGTGGATTGAAAGGTGTTTCGCGGAGAGATACCACAGAGTTTTCAGTCGCCATACTAACATAATCAAAGTCTCTGCTAGCTGTGTTGCTCGCGTAGCTACGTGGGAGCTATATGGGGTGTGAGGGAATGATAAAGGTCTCTGATTGGACGAATAGTCCAACCACGTTGCAATAAGAAACAATGTCATTGGCTAGGGCGCAGATTTGTGCGCCCGAAGATTCACCTTTCATCCGCCAATGAGAAGCTGTCCTTGCCGTCACGAGGGTGAAATGTTTGTTCGCTTTCCATAGACACACATTTGGCCGGCGCCCCGAGAGGGGAGGGGCTTTTCTCATGCCGTGTTCACACCGGACGCGGCGCGAATTTGCGGCGCGACCAGATTACATGCAAAGTCAATCCACAGACGCGCCGCCCCGCGAATCGGCGAGGGCGGCGCGATAGACGCGTTTGAGGCGGCGCGAACAGAGCGTTTGACGAGGGGCGAACAGAGCGAAGGACGCGGCGCGAATTCGCGTGAGTTCAATTCTCCCAACTCCAGCGGAGAATTCGCGTGACGCAAAGTTGCGGCAGCCAATCAGCGTTGAGAATCAGCGTTGAGAAGCTCCGCCCATCATCACCGCCGTCTTGCCGGTCCCGAATGAAACTGCTGCTGCTTCGCCTGAACCAGCGCTGGCAGCGGCCGTCATTCAGACACTGTTGTGGGACTACGGATAATATTATGAACCCAGACACCATGGAGTTTGATGTTCCGACACATGTGGAGTTTACACAACAAGTATAAAGCAGAACTAGTGGTTAATTCCATGGTGGGTGGCAGAATCGGTATCCGTTTTACGGAGAAGCCAGACGCAGTTCCTGGAGGAGTCGGAGAAATTCACCGAGCTGTGTGCGGCTACGGATGGTGTTATGAACCCAAACACGAGGGCGTTTCATGTTCCGACATGTTTGGAACTTCCACAACAAGTATAAAGCAAAACTAGTGGTTATTTATTCCATGGTCGATAGCGGAAATGAAAGCTCCTTTCACAGAGACAAGTGACTGAGATAAGCCACGCCCCTTTCGCGGCGCGATGTTTCGAGTTTGGTGTGAACACCCTCGTTTCACTCGCGCGACTAAACTTCCGCGGTGAACGCGGCGCGATAATTCGCGCCGCGTCCGGTGTGAACACGGCATTAGTAATGATGAATGGCGATATATTATATTTAACTTAAGTGGTTGTTGACAGGGGCTTACGGTCTCCCACACACATTTAGCGCGTCAACACGGTATATTTCTTATTTAAATTATTTGATATATAATGTTTTTTGACAGTATATATTATATTTTTTTCTTCTTCTTTTTTTTTTTTCATCGCAAAATTTTAGGAGGGGCGGCGCCCTAGCGCCCTCTATTGACGCACCGCCACTGAGCCACGATATGATTGGCTTAAGGACACGGTGCAGCATCTGATTGGTTTATTTATAGTCAACGACCCCGATCCGTTGATAGAGTAATCACGGGGAGAATTAGAGACAGATATTTATGAATGACCAGCTGTGTAAAGAGAGTCTTCCTTCTGAACTACCGCTTAAGGTCCATTTAATGTTTTGTATTGGGAAAACCTTTTACCTCTTTAACATATTTACCACATTCTGACTAACAGCTTTTCATGTTCAAACTTTTATCCCAGATCTCTACGGCAGAAGATTAAACAATTAACGTTTTTTGTTGAATATTGAAGGGCAGTTATAATGCTATGTGAACCAGATCTGTACCTTTCAATTTCACATTTTCAGAAAACTAATCTCCTTGTGTTTTTGCTTTGCAGCCTTATTGCTCGTTACATCTACACCTTCACGTGTCAGAGAATCCTTACACCTCGGGAAACATCGTCAGCAAAGACTCAGCTCCAGGGGTTATAATAGCGTCAGGTGAGGAGATTATTTGATTTGAACATCCAACTGTTGTTGGATGTTAACTCTTAATGATGGTCCTCGATTGTTTCTCTCAGTCGATTCTGTCCTTTAGTTCAGTTCCCCACGCTGTCTATCCGGAAACAGTTTTCAAACTGAAATGAAATCAATCGTTCCTGCATATCTGATCCATGTTACATCAGTGCAAAGAATAGTCAGAATAAATGTTAAAACAAAAAAATGAAACTACTAAAAATAGTGCTATCCTACCTTTTGTAACCAGGTGTGGTTGGACCGGAGCTGACCAGTAATAACGTCAGTATTTTCATCACCTCTGATGCTGGAAACAACTGGAGAGAGGTACAGTATGATAACTATACGACCGGTCCCTAGACTACTTGCGTTTCTGCAACGGCATTTATTTTGTACATGACTTTGCTGAACTTTTTAAAAGCTTATTAGATAACTGTTGTTCTTTTCTTCAGTATAATATAAAACACAATGAAAACAATTTGACTTTAGTCAGGCATTAGCTGAATGAGGAACAGGAATGTGACTGAGCTTTCAGTGCCAACTTTCAGCTCTCGCTTTTCAGTTCTTGAAGAATTGAAGTTTGACACGCAGCCTTGTGAAGAAGTGCGCATCTCTGATCTGTAAAGCGAATAAACCAAAAGGAGACTACAGAGTCAAGAGCAACACTAGCTTGAAGCTTTTGTTTATTCATACCCTTGTGTAGAGAACAGTTGGGTTTATACTTGTTTAATGTGTAGGTGTAAGTATGCACGTCCTGTATGTTGTCATTGGTGTACACTTTGTGTACACTCAATTGATCTCTGGTGTGATAAAGTGAAGCTGGTTGTGTCTGCAGGTTTTTCAGGAAGAGTACAGCGTGTTTTTCCTGAATCAAGGAGGATCTCTGGTGGCCATCCGACACACACCTCTTCCAATTAGACACATTTGGTAAGGCTCTCCAAGGGTGTAGCCGGTCTTTTTTAGAGACTATACTCATTCTTCAAACAAGGAGTGAGGCTGCTTTTCTGCTGAGGATTTTCATACTGAATTCAACTCTATTTGTGGCTAGTATGTCTGTGATCCAACCATTGTTCTCTCCCTCAGGCTGAGTTTTGATGAGGGCAGAAACTGGGACAAATACAGCTTCACCTCGTCTCCACTCTATGTTGATGGGGTGTTGGGAGAGCCTGGAGAGGACACCCTCATAATGACGTAAGATACGAAGGAATCAAAAGGAGCTCCTTTGTTTTTAGTTTGTTAATTATTGCTCTGAGTAATTACATAATACCCCAATGAAAAGTTAGAAGTGCACATCTGAGTCTATTCAAGGCCATTTTGAAAGATTTTATTGAGGGTTTCTCAATATGGATTAAAGTCAGTGCATTAAAAATACCCAGATGTTTAGTGAGTTTTTCTTATTTGAATCGGCCCCATATACCAAATGTGTTGACCATGTATTTCTGGCTTGTTCGTGCAGAATATTCGGTCATTTCAGCCATCGATCTGAGTGGCAACTTGTCAAAACTGACTTTCGGTCCATTTTTCAACATCGATGCACATCTGAAGATTACATGACATGGCAGTTACACAATGAGGTAAGCTGCCACCTGGTGATCAAACCCAAGTGAATCTCTTTGATTCAGTCACACAATAAAAGCATGATGGTAGACAAAAAAGGATAAAGGACTTCAGAAATGTTTATGATGCATTATTCATCACAGGGCGAAGTGTGCATCATGGGAATGAAGAGGATCTTCCAAAAACTGAAAGCAAACGTTCTATGTGTCAAGGCCAGAAATCAGTATATTTCCCAGATGTCAGATTCCTGCCCATGCACAGAGGCAGATTTTGAGTGGTGAGTTCCCTGCTCTGCAGCTACTCTTTTCATTTCATTAAATCCAATACAAAACCCTTCATCGATCTCCAGAGGCAGAGTCTGTGAAGCAAATCTAAGGCACACCGGGAAGAGTGTTTGAAGAGTTATATTTTATGATTTAGAGCTTGTTATTCTTATTTCTGTTATATTTCTATCGATTTAGGGTGTTAGTTAGTATATGATTTAAAAATATGCCAGTGTTTTAACACTTAGTTATAAATACACTTTAAAAACGATTGTTGTTGTAATCAATAATCCAATATTAATTAAAAAAAACACACTGGGGTTTAATGTAGTGAACTGTGTTCTGTGATCACACATTACATTTTTTTTTTTTAAATGTGTTAAACCATTTAATAAACTACAATTAGCATGGAATGATTGATTTGGACATCATTTTATTTAAACAGTAATATCATATCATCATAACCCAATTTAACTGACAGAAGATGACGGAAAATATTGGAGCTCAGCCCCAACATTCAAATATGTGATAGCAGTAGATTTCTGCATCTTACTAAGTATATCAAGTGCACATGAATAGGTTTGAATCATGAATAAAACGAAAGCCTTTCTCTAGAGTCTATTATTATTTACTCATGTATGTCGAACAAGTGTCACTTCAAGTAATACTTCTTAAACCTCTGTATCACTTGACTTTGTCTCATATTGTTTTTGTTTTATCTCTGATCTCACTGGCGCTAAATACAAGGTTTATTAAGCTTTCTAACTCTGAGATTGTGTCTCTCTGATCATGATAAAAAAAATGTGACAGATCCCTCTGACTTTCTCGAGGTACTTTGTATAAACACGCACAACCCTTTTTCTACTTCAGATGTTTGATACATAAAACATCAAGTCTCAAAGTCTATGAGCTGCTGTGCTGTGAAAAGTTTTCTTAAACCGAGAACACTTCTATTCACAGTAGACAAGCACTTATTGTGTATGATTCTTCTTGAGCTGAATAATTCTAATTTATAAATGAATGATAACTAATCTGGATGACTCCTAAGTGTTTCTCTTTCTTTATCTGTTGTTCCAACTGAAACAGCGACTATGGGTTTGAGAGGCAGATTGATGGGAGCTGCACTCAGGCTTTCTGGTTCGTTCCTGCAGCAACATCCAGAGACTGCATCACCGGGCACAGCTTCCTCAACACCACGGGGTACACCTGATTCCTTTGTGGCGACATGGGCAAAGGGAGTAGTCGGTGTAAAAATGTCCTTGGTTACATTCAAGCTCAACTTTCTGTAAAATCAGCTCCTACTCTGTGTGAAAATTGTCTGTGCTGCATTATACACTATCGGAGAAAGCTTCTTAACCTTCAGAACACATAAAAGGAGGAGGATTGGAGGAAAATCACGACACAAATTGGTGTGCGGCTAACCTACGAACTAGCAGCCACGATAAGCCGACAGCACCTGAACACCACCTGCTGCGAGCCAGTGGATAATTCAAAATTCAAAATGTTCTTAAAAGCTATGTTTTCTTTGATAAAAATATTGCAACAATGTTATTTTTTTTATACTGTTAATAGTGTTAAATAACATCCATTACAAACTGATGGCTGGTGTTGTTAAAAAAAGGCTAATTGAGCTAATAAAGCGAATAAAAGCTTAGGAATCACTGTTGTATATCTATAATAAATGTTTCTCCTGTGTGTGTGCATGTGTTATATGTCTGCTTTTACACTTGTGGTGCTTATCTGTGTCTTTTCGGGGGCTTTAATTAATTTCAGATATCGCCGGGCTTTGTCTAACAACTGCACTGATGGAACATTGTTGAAGTACAGCCCCAGGCGACAAAAGTGTCCCAGTCAGGCCCCCAGGGGCCTCCAGCTCCTCACCAGTGAGGGAACACTGGTAGCAACCCTGGAGAGGAATGTCACCTTCTTGGTCTTTTTGGAAGAGGTGCTGACTTTCACTTTATCAAAGCAAAAGTAGTGTTTATTACAAGCAAACACTTCTTCAATTCTTTTCTGTAATGTTTTATTTGTATATTTAGATACTGTCAGAGAGGCTGAAGCACCAGCGTATCCAATAAATATGCAGTGACATGATTTACCACATGACCTCTTTCTTGTAGATATTAGGGAAAATGCACTCTGTTACTTGTCAGCGAGGACACTGAAAAAAACAAGAGACTGCAGTGTGAGTGACAGCATTGTGTTTTCTTTTGGAAGGGTCTCGGCTCCATGACAAGTATAACAGTGGACTTCGGCGACGGCACAGCGATATCGTATGTTAACATAAGCTCCATCGACAACGGGGTCAAGCATATCTACAGTAAAGTTGGCATCTACCAAGTTTCTGCGACAGCAACCAACACTCTGGGCTCTGAAAGGGTGATACTCTATCTCCACGTCTCCTGTGAGTTATTAAATAACTGGTCATCTAGAAGTGAATGCTAGAACATTAACAAGTGTTGTGTTCTTCTTCTATTGATTCTTCTATCTATTCTATTTCCTCCAGAATACTCTTTGTCTGCATTATTTTAATCAATTGTGTAACATCCCTTTACTTCCTCTCATCACCTTCACACATAAGACGAACATTTCCGGGACTAACTTAGTTTCACTTAATATCATAAAGTGACTAAGCCATGTCCTTGATTCTTTAGCACAGCTAATTGAAGACTCTTGGAGCCAACAGCTTTCAAATAGTTCTAAATACTTGAACTTGTAACTTTTACAAAGCCAAAATAATTAAAACACTTGGACAAACATGCTAACAACCCTTCTGTAATTTCAATATTGGCTCATCAAACCGAGACTACATCCCAAATCTCCATCCAAAGTTTTGAGTGTCACTCACCCCTGTGCAGGCATACAAGACAGTGGTGTGTGGTCTTCGAAAGAGAAGAGCAGCTATGTTCAGTTTGAATTCAGCTCATTTTAATGGTTGGCATCTAAACATCCACAGACCTTCGTCAAAACACTCCAGTGTTGCAATCAACCTCTTCACTGTCTGTCTATCATATATGCTCAGTGTGTTCCAGGCACAATATCATTGCTTTACCCCAAATATGTCAAAAAAAACATGGATTCTGATGGAATTCTGAGCATTCTATCATTAGCCACATTCTTAGAAAATGTTTTGATTATAATGTTCATTTTTCTCTCTCTAAAGGTCAACTTGAACAGGTCCAGCTCTCGGCTCCTTCAGTGGTGGTCAAGAACAAAGCAGTAAACCTCACCACAGTGTTACGGCCCAGCAGTGTGGGCACAGTCAGCTATTACTGGTGGTTTAATAACAAAACGGAGGTCAGCTTTACTTTATTATCCTCTTCCATGTTGCCTGTTTACTGAATAGATAGAGTCACAGGTCACAGTACATCTCTGTCTCTTTGCCTTTCAGCCTGTTGTCACTCTGGACGGAGCGATGTCCTTCACTTTCTCCAAGGAGGGAAGTCACACCGTCACTGTTCAGGCTTCCGTTGGAAATATTGTCCATCAGGACCAAATTACTTTGGCGGTTTATGGTAAACTCAACACACACAGAGAGCCTTGAAATATAATTATACATTGAACATAAACTATAGTCAATTTTGTGTATTCATATTGAGAGGGATACAATAAATGTTTTTCACCAGAGCTTTTGTGGCATTCATCAGTGGATGCTTTGCTTAGTTTTCATGATGATGGTTTAGTTGTTATCACGTGATAACAGGTCGTTGTGTGTGGAGCAAACTCTAAATCACTGATTAAGGCCATGAGATGTGGCAGAAAGCTCATGTAAGTGGACCTTTCCAAAGTCAAGACTGAAGGTCAACATTGAGCCATTTTTGTAATGTTTTAATTCCTTCATATTTTGATATAGCTTGTGAAATTACAAACAGCCAATAACGCCTAAAATACATTGTAAACAGTATTGTTCTTTCTTTTTGTCTTTATTATAGACATCCCTGACATATGGGACATATTATATGCCCAACCAACCCATCATTTAGCTTATCAAAGAATTAAACATACATCGAACCATCAAAACAATAGCACATACTATATAACATGGACAAAGGGAAGTGTGTAGTACCAAAAATATACTCAGCCACACACACACAACGTCAATTATAATGATTAAAGTAAAAATTCAGTGTCTCCTCTAAAAACCAACATACAATACATACATACATATATCTATCCTAGGTCTGAATTGTATGTCTATCTCATTTCAGATTATTTTCGGTCACACGTTTTGGGGTTTTCTTCTAATTTGGACGAGCTGAACCCCGAGGTGTCTGAGTGGAGAGAGGACATCAGCCGAGTGGTGAAGAGCAACATGGTTCAGGTCTGTTTTTCATCTGCTATCTTTTATTATAAAGACCATAACACAATCAGGAGTTAACTGAACTCCTCATTCACATTCTGGCAATAAGCTTTGCACTTGAAACTCAAGTCTAATAAACCACTGACATTTCCATTCTTTGTTTAAGCTGCCTGTGTAATGTATGCATGTGGTCTTCTGTCAAGTGTTGCACTCCGCTAACTGCAGTGTCTTTAACCTCAATTGCTGTCTCATTGTAATGTTAACCTTGACACACTGATATTGCGCTTCACCTGAAATCATTATTACAACTACAACCTTCCAACTGAACTTGTTAAAGAGGGCAGTAAAAGCACCACTGTGGTAGAGAGCTGAATGCCATTGCCTTGAGAGAACACCAAAACCTCAAGTAAAAAGAACTTGATTGTGGTTAAGTGCATCTGGTTTCCCCTCTCAGACATTGTGGGGATGTCAAAAAGCAGCAGGTTATGTAAAAGACCTGGATACTGAGATCTATATATATCCTACAGTAGCCCTCAGTATGAAACATTCACTTTGACCTTCTGTCTTGTCAGATATTACCACGGTTTACACTAGGAAACTGACAGGAGACCTCTGGTTATGGCATAAATGCACTAAAAGCCCTGGCCTTTACCAAAGACTGTCAAATTGAGCTTGCATGTTTCAGTTGATCCGTGCATTATATCTTGACAGTGACTGGTACTTAGGCAAATGATATATGAAGCGGTGAGCCAGGAGAATTTACTAATTAATACAGAGCCGAAGCAGAGAATATCACTCCAAACGCTGTCAATTACAAAACCCTTTTTTAATGATGTTTTGTTGTTATCATTAAAGGTCACAGGAATAAATGAGGAGCAGCTCCTGGTCACAGTGCTCCCAGGTTTACCAACAACAGCAGAGATTTTCATCGTCCCTGAAAAGAAGCCAAGAGACGGGGGCATGGATGAAAAGTGGGCACACCTGGATCAGGTACTGTCATCAAGTTATTGCAATGGCCCTCTGCAGATGTTCATGACAATGTGTTTTTTTGTGATAATTAAAACCGCACAAAAGTAAGCACAGTATGTCAAAAGACTCTCTAGAGTCTGGAGAGAGGATATATATGCCTGGAGGATATGTCCTTTACATTTTGAGTGCCATACAACACTATCGAGTGATCTGCTTGAGCTATATTGCTGTATTAAAGAGACATTTTAATGTTTGGACATTTCTCTCACCAGAAGGTTACATCTTGCTTGAGTGGGTTGACATTTGCAATACAATATTTGCACAGAAGCATGGTCTTCTAGCTAGATGTGAACAACAAGTTATAGGCACATGAACATGAAAAATAATCCTCTTGCCTCCCCCCTCAGTATTTTAACATATTGTTTTCAATATAAAAGTAAATTTCTCCTTACAATGTATTTCATTGAATGTTGTAGCAACATAATTTAAAGTATCCTGTGCCATAAATGTATCAATTATTTTGTCCTGGTATGATGTGAAAAATTTGTCATCAACCTCTATTCATCATGGGGTTTGTACACTTGCCAATATAAATTGATTTTGATGGCTTTCCCATATATTACTGCAAACATCCTCAATTATCTCACTAATCACTGATTATTCTCCAGTTCTGCTAAAGTGTTTAACATTTTACATGCTGAACATTTGAAACCTTGTTCTACCTTCCAGGCAGCCATTGGTTGGTATATATTTAAAACTTGTTTTTCCTTGGGGCAATACATCACAATGAGCATCATGTCCACATGTATTTTTGTCAAAGTTACATTATTGTTGCATGGTAACACAGTTTTAAGTGCAGCTTGATTTGGCAAGTCTGCACTCCTTCACAGCGCAACAATAAGGGCACGTTTGACAAAAATAAATCCAGACATGATGCTCATTGTGATGGATTATTGAAGTCAAGCAAGTTTAAAGTCTTTGCAAATGTGTTTTGATACCATGGTGAGATGATTGGACACCCGGGCTACATGGTACTGTAGGAAAATCGCTATGTTATTCTTTTGGAAAAGGTCAGCAGTAATGAGGAGTGAACATGTTTTGTAGTAATTGGGGTAAAAAATGCAAAAAAATGCAAAAAAAATGGTATGGTTCATTAAGTGAAAACACACACAGAGAACAAGAGGAATGTGTTTTGTTATTAGCATGCTGGCACATAGGGTAATCTCATATAGCTCCATAAAACATCCTCATATAGTTTTGGAGTAAACCCCTTTGATTCCCCAACCCTCACACACACACACACACACACACACACACACACACACACACACACACACACACACACACACACACACACACACACACACACACACACACACACAGGTTTTCAATCCCTCCTAAAGAGTAATGCATAATGTCAACACTAGAGGGCAATATCTTCCCGTGTAAAGGGACTAAAACGGCATATGTGAGAGCACTGAAAAAATACTAATTTCTTGGTACATGTTGTAGACTCACTGGCACCTTTTAAAAGTTTGGAGGCTTGCCTTAAACTTGTGATGATAACAACAAAACCATAATCATTTCAAGTCATGATGCTTAATGCTTTTTTTTTTTTTTTTTTTGACGGCAAAATGCAATTCTTCAAAAGTAATCTCTTAACATGTTATAGACATCTATCAAATATGTAAACAAAACAATAACACAGTTAAACTAAAGCTAATTTATTCATCATAACGGATGGGACTTCAATGTATCACAAATACACATCATTTTGCTGGCTCACAGTCAGTCTTGAACTAAGTTAATAGATATTTAATTACATTGATGCATCATATAATTGGCAGCATCGAGAAAGGAGACAAACTAGGGCAGGCGGCCTGGATTGGGAATTAAAGAGATGTATTTATCTAAAGCCTGTCTGATTACCTGGCAGAACCTCACAGACAATAGGGTAATAAATCTTCAGTTCACCGCTCTCATCTCGAGTGAATGACTTGCAACGTGGATGCATTAAGTGAGCGTGTGCCCACAGTTACACACATGCATGTGGGGAGTGTATGTGTGGTGCAGCTTATTAAAATGTGTAATAGATTTACTGACCCTGATATGGCACTAGAACAAAAAGTAATTATTCATACTGTGTAGAGCAGTCTAATTTTAACCAGTGGAAAGATTTTAGAAAGAGCAAGATGGAATTAGTGAGGCATGGCTAAGGACTCAAATGGGCTCTGGGAAGGCATTTTGGTCTCTTGTTAAATGACTGCTTCATCTAGGTGTGAAAGCAGGGGAACTTGAGGCACTTCAGGGAGAACAATTAAAAGAAAAAACATTCTGATATTAGAACATACTTTGATTTCCAATAGCTTTGCCTCACTGAACTTTAAATTATTAAATTGTATCTTCTGGAAATACTGAAAAAAAAAAAAAGAAAGAGGTAAGAAATCAAAATAGCAATACTTTTTTTAATGTTATGTCACTGCCACAGCAATAGGGCTGCCCTTTTACCTGATAGGATTTCCATCGCCATTAAAATTCTGCAGAGTTTCGGTGCAGCAGGTTTGGTTTCCCGTGTCATATCAACGTTTGCTCCTCTTTAGAAGGAAGCAAAAATTCTGATTCATAATTCAGGCTGTTAGATGAAATGACTGCGGTTGAAATATTGATGACTGTGGAATATTGCTGTGCAGCCGCTGCTAACTGAGTCTTCTCTGCTCCATCACTCCTCCTCATAGCTTGCTCAGGTTCTTCTAAGTGCTTTGAACCAAGATCTCATCCAGTTCACACTCAAACCGGGGGTGCAGGTGAACGTATACGCCACGCAGCTGTCTCCAGGTGAGTCTGCATCCTCAGCCACACTCCTACTCCAACAAATGTAAGTCCCATCCTTTTTTAGGAGAGAGTTGCATTTCAGGTGCTTATCAGGACAGACTTTGTGCAATTCTTCTAGTTTCAAGATGAAGATGACTACCACGTCTCCATGTTTTGAAATGTGAACTGAAGTCTCGACTGTTTTATGTGTTTTAATTGTATTATTGGTACATTGTTGTTTTTAAATATATTTAAATACCCAGGAGAGAAGTATTGATAGTGAGGGGATTATCCTGGATAAAGTAAACTAAGAAGAGAAGACACAAAGTTGATTGGATATAAGCTCTCTCAGTCATGATTCTCGATTATTATCAGCATAATAAAACAGCGGTGATCTCCATTGTTATGTCATTTATATTCATATGAGATTAAGAAAAAAGTATTTATCCTCATTTGGCCTGCATGTGCACTCAATTTATCTTGAATTTCGTTCTCCCTCAAAGCTCCTCTTGTGGACAGCAGCGATAGTGGCCACAGCGGAACTGCAGTCATCATGCTTGTGTCAGTCGTACTGATGGGCTTGGCTGTCTTTGTCATATATAAATTTAAAAGGTACAGTATAATTGGGTATAATATATTTGGACTTGTGTGACGATCAATCCTCCGATTTGTAGGTGCAGATATCTATGATAAAATAGTGTTATTGTTTTGTGTGTGTTTGCATAACGACCCTTTTCGGAGTCAGCCCCATTATCTACTAGCAAGCGTCTCACTCATAACTCCTAAAACTTTCCAGAAGTATTCAGACTCCATATATCTCTGAGTTATGGACACCCGCGACACAATAATAGCTTGAGGAATACGACAATTCCCCTCTGTCTCAATCTGCAGAATATTACAGGAAATGACAGTCTAATCAATTCCTCCTGAGTGCTGAATGGCTGTCAGAGTCCTGCAGTTATCAATATTCATCTATCTGACAATGTGAGGGTTGACCTTTCGGAAATGCTAAACACAGCCATCCAAGGTGAGGCATACTCTGCAGAATGGCAGGAAAGGTTGAGGAGATAAGCCCTGAGACAACATATATTATACAGTGAGGGACATACAGTAAATAGCATCCTGTGCTGCAGGTAATCCCATGCCAATCATAGAGGAATGGTTTAGTTCCTCTGTAGTGTGCAGGATTTTACTCATTATGAAGTAAAACATTACTTAACTTTCACTTCCAAGATCTTAATTACAACATTAAGAAATCAACTTTTAGTTTCTAAAGCTGCCTCAAATGTCATCGCACCAGCTGTGGCACAAAATCACAAGGGGAGACTTTGAAATTAGAAATGCAAGATGTTAGTTTTAAGTGGAATTGTGGGTGCATCTGAGGGGATGAAAAATTGATTGAAAACGGAGGTGAACAATATGAAAGTGAAAGAGCAATGCCCAGTGGAATGTGAAATGCCCTAGTTTCCAGCTTTCAAGCAATCCTCTCCCATCCTTAACAGTTAAAAATAGTGTGTGACACATTATGCTTAGTGAAAGCATTAGTGAAACAGACCTGATGGCAGGTTTCCATTAGCTTGCCTTTTTAAAAAGAAAATCTTTTCTTCCCCCCCACTGCATGACCTCCAGGAAGATCCCGGGCATCAACACATACACAGCAGAGCAGCCTGACAAAGAACAAGAGGTCATCCCGACAGTGACCTCGATAGACGTCCCAAACCCTGAGGGGGAGAAGCTGACCTCACTGGATCATGTGGATGTACAGTTGGACTCAAAAGGCAGAGGTAATTATGTCTCTCCCTTTAAGCTATAGCTATTCCTCAAGAATATACAAGGTTTTTTCTCATTGTTATTTTCACATTTTTATGTTGGACTCTTCTTGATGGAGTGTTTTATTCCATCGCTTGTCAAATTAGGTATTCAGTTTGTGGTATTACACCTACAAATAATCAATTACTGACTAATGACAAAAACACATTTTCTGTAGTGGTATTTGGTGGTAGTGGTTTTATTTGTCACAGTTGTGAGATATGCAACTATTTCCTTAGTATAACGTTGTTCCTTTAAAAACTGTTCACACATGATAAGTAAAGCCGTACATGTACAGTGACATTACACTTCCATCACTTCAGTTGAAGCCCGTATCGTTAGCATGACAAATACAAGGATGCTCTTCCTGTTCCGTTGCGTGTCCTGGACCCGTATTCTGTGCTTTCCTTGCAAATTTGCAGAAACAGTGATGCACTCTGTTTGAAAATGTAGTGATTATTCTTGTTAATTAGTACAAAAGACTTGAGTTGGAAAAACATGTATGTCAACCAGTTACTTGGAGAAGACCTGGTAGATGAGAAGAAAAAAGTCTTTATTAACCAGGATAACCTTTAAGCTCCTCACATGTCTTTTCTTTACTCTGCTATTTGATGCTCAACTTGTTTTACACATTGTTTGAGAGTACGTAGAAGTACATATCATGTTTGAACTGATGATTTTCTTTTTGATTTGTGTATGATTTAATTAGTAGTTATGTTTAAAAATATAACAGTGTTTTGTAATCTCATGTAGGATGGGCCAATTGTTTGGCATGACATAGACATAAAAAGCAAATACATTTTTTATGTTCACTATTACTCTACCAGACTACATACTCACTTTCATAAACCACACACAGTTTGACTATTGCTCTGAAAATGTTCATTACAATACCACAATTGCAACATCACATCTTTGTTTATGGCCTGAGTTTGGGGCAGTTTGATCAAACAGAAGGCTAAAGTGACCGTACCTTTACTTGAACATTGTTTCTGAAAAAGTTGTTTCAATAGTTATGGTTATAGTTACATATCTCAAGGAACACCTTAATTTGTTTTGTAAATTGCATGAACTGACCCTCAAGTAAACCAAATAAAGTTGTCAAAAAACAAAGAGGAACAGTGGTCACAAGTTGCAGCTCACTGAAAGGAAACCGATACAGGATATTCACTTGTTGTTAAGTGCTGATGCCATTCCTCCTGCCTCTGTATTGTCATACAGGAGTTACCAAGACACGTTATTATTATGTGCAGTATATTTATGTATTTGTCAACCTGAGTTTGTCAAAGCAAGCTATTAGTATTCACAGGTAAGTGAAGCGCAGTCAAGTTCAAGCTAAAGTGATGAGAATGTCTGGGTGAATTATTTGACCCAATAAAATAATTAGTGCATCAGGAAAGTAGCGGAGCGGTGAAAGCATTTTCATCAAGAAATATCTCTGAGTTTCCAGTTGATTTACTTCTAAACAATCGACCCTTCCAAGATAAATGTGTTTGCGTGCAAAAATACACCCGTATGCAAATGGCTACATAAAATAAAATGTTGCTCTTGTCTCTTTCCTTTCTCCCCCCCACCCCTTGTCAGGCTACCTGCCATCTCACACTGACATCAAGCTCTCTGATGAAGCGCCCCATGTGTTTTAATGTTGGGAGTCTATGACCAACTCAAAAGCAATACATCTTCTTTGGCAGTTACTTCCAGCAAGCTATGAAACCACGGTCACAATGAATGGTCTCGAGTGTTTTGCTACCCATGCATGGATGGACCAGTTCACACTGTGCTGCCTAATCCCTCTGAGGAGACTGTACAGATTTATACTTGCTTCTTGAAAAGGGACACTTTTTGACTGAAAATACTTGTATTTTTGCAAGGACATTGATCTTTTTATGTAAATAATGTACATCCATAATGGGAGAAGTGAAAGTTATTTGTCTCAGCTGGTTACAGCTGCGTCTGCCCAAATATGAAAATATCCCACAGCGGGGCAGAAGTGATGTATAATAATATCTCAATATATTTCCTATTTCTGTTTTCTGGGTTTGTGTTTGTGAAGTTTACTTGAACTATGTGGAAATAGCTTATCTGATTAAGACAGTGAGGGAAGCAGATTCATTAAGCTCTGTACAATCAGTAAATCTTATCACCCGATTCCCATCAAATGAAAGCTTGCAATATCCAGGAGAGGAGGGAGGGCTTCTTGTCCCAGATCTGTGTATTCCATCAAGCCCGTCTCTTTGCCTCGCAAAATGTTATATATGTCATAACAAAAATAACAACAGAAGATTAAAGGGGAATATATTAGACCGGTATATACAGTAGACGAGAAACAATCCCTCTTGTGTAGAAGACTCAAATAAGTCATTTTAGCGACAGTGGTATGAACGCTAACATGATGAATGTTAAACCTACTTTAAACCGATTATACGCATATTTCTAATCAAAATCATGCATATGGATTATGTGTGCAGCGTAAATCTTACATTTGATTGTTTTACAGTCAATTTGACTGTTAAACAATGCAATTACTTTTAATTTTGTGCTTGTTGCCCAGAGCATTTCTTGTATTTCTGGTTTCTATAAATAGAGCTAAATGTAAATCTTCAGAATAATTCCTGTGTTAACAAAGAAGCTGCTATGGTTACAGCCGCAAACACATACTGTGACGCAGTAAAAAGTGCTAGATCTGTATTTTAATGAATTACTTATTTGTTCAAGATTAATTAGCTATTTGTTTGTGAGATGTACCACCATGAAGTTAAAAGACTTGAGCTCCTTGACACAGTTACACATTCTCATGTTTTTTTTCTTCTTTTAACTGTGCTCACTGTGAAGGTTACAGGAAGTACGGCAACCCTAAAACTACACCAGGTCTAAATGGAAAGATGTTCTCATTGTACACCTTTTTAATTTATTCGGGACTGTTTATCTACCACGATGTTACCAGCATCTCCACCTGGCATTTCCTCAGGAGCCTGCAGTCTGTTCTAGGTTTGCCCCCAAGGACTCAGCGCACAAAAGACTGCGGATTTGTTCATCTCCTTTGCTGCAAGGGACATAGATAGAGAAGACATATCTCCTGTCAACAAGGCTCAGCCTACGCACAGAGCTTTGGTCAGCTGCTGTCTCTTTGGGATAAGTACTGAAGTTCTTCTTCATCCAACTTTTCTTTTTAAGTGTTGTCAGCATCATATGTCAGTAAGACAAATTGACTGGAGGCTTCTCCATACTTCTTTTCTCCAATCCTGCGACTGAGCCTGAAGCATAAATAAACTCTTTCTCGTCATCGGGCGAACGCTGTCTCTCCACACCGATCGTCGGAGAGAATTTGCCAAGTCCCAATAATCAACCTGTGAATAGGAGTGTGAACATATTTGCATGATGATTTTTGTTTTCCCTCTTTCAAGATAGTAAAAAAAAAAGATGTCTTAATTAGAAGAAGAAAATGTAACGTGAACTGCAGTATTTTCTGTTTCTCAAAGGCTGAACAGCTCATTTTAATTACGAGTGACTTGCTGTTACTGTGTTTTTCATTTGATCTCGCAGAAGTTACCATGGTTGCGGAATAAAGCAGAAACTGAACATGATTGCAGTGCGGCGGATTGTAAAACTCATTTCCCAAAATCATAAACCGGTCGGTTCAAATCCGTGTAGTTGACTGCAGCATTTAGAGGTGTTTGACCTTTTGATTTAGTCAATTTCATAAAGGGCGGCACTATGACCCAAACTGGTCATTGTGATTGATGGGCACTCACACTCAGATTTGTTGCTTTTTCTGCTTCGTCTCTAACAAGTGTTGTTTGTCACACTCAAAGTTTCAGTTCAGCCATTTGCAAGATACAATTGGGCCGAGCAGGAGGACAATGAAAAGCACCAAGTAGCCTGGAGAGATTCTAATGGGCTAGTTCCTTGGCTCTCCTACTGTGCAACAAATTAATTATCCACTCTCCGGGAAATCAACACACACGCACGCACGCACGCACGCACACACACACACACACACACACAATTAAGGAAGATTTTCACAGAATGGGTAGCACCTTGAATGAAAAATGTCCCACAACAATAACCCCACAGCAATATTGTGTTAGCCACAGTGTGAAATTGATGAGCATGTTTCCTTTCATTGAGTGCTACATTAGTGTCTGGCTGCAGCGAATCAACCATTAGGGATTGTCACCGTTCAATTTGATTGTGCACCGTCGAACATCCCAGGGCAGTTGGAGAAAGGCCTCGGTGTTAATTCAGACTGAGAGCAGGAGCGAGAATAAGACTCTGGGGCGTTGATGACTGTTGGAGTGATGGAGATTGGTGTGCGATAGGAAGCTGTTGAGGTGGCAAACAAAATGCAAAACAGAGGAACAAGGTCCTTGTTGCTGCATCTTTGAGTGCGAAGAGTCATTTCAGCCAATCAGCCACACAGTTCTCTCCTCCAAATCTTTCTGTCGATGTCCCATTTTAATGTGAAAGACTTTTTTTAATCTGAAGACGAGAGAATAAGCAATACTAAGGGCAGTAGTTCTTTACAGAATTGTCTGTTTCTCATCATTCGACGACTGGCTCAGTAATTGTTCCCATTAAATAGAAACCATCTGTAACTGGCAACTTGAGTGATGGAGGTAAAATGAAGCTCAGTCAAAGTGTCAGATTGGAATCTTCACATGGGTGTTATCCCACTTCTGCCCATTAAAGCTGACTTCAGAGCCTCTGAGGGATCATTAAAAGTGTAATGCTGAGACTGATATGCTGGCTGCTACAAGGCACCTGAGTTTCAGATAACACGCGCTTCATGCATCTTGTTTTCAGGTTTATGTCATGACAATACAGACATTTCTCATTCAGTGGCAGCCAACATATTCTGTCTTTGCATCCTTTCGCCAGGAGAAGAAAAAAAAAAAGAGTGTAAACTATATCATAATCTTCCGTCTCCCATTAAAACCCAAACTGTTGGTGCATGCATAATAGAGACACATGATTCAATATAAAAATACATTTATTTTGAACAATTTAAAAATGGCAATTTGTTCACAGTAAGAAATATGTTTCAAAACAAGACAATTTATATATCAGACAAAATTAACAATATCATAGATCATGCACAACTTTTGGCAATTGCACAACTAGACTATTAGACAAGGTGTTAATTATTTGTTTAATGAAACTTTAAAACCATCAATGATTGTTGATTGTGAATGTGTATATATATATATATATATATATATATATATATATATACACATACATACAGTACTCGCTCTCCCTAATATAGTATTATATATTTTATCACAGATTATTAGGGCATGCTACTGTAAAAAAATTAATAAATAAAAAAGAGGACATCCAGTTTGTTGTGAGACTGAAGTACATATAACATACTAACCTACTGACCGTTCAGTGAGTTGACCTTACATTAAAGTAGGATGATGCTAGTGTACATTCCTTTACATTCCTTTCTCTATGTACAAGTTTACAATATTTCTACTTCTAAGGCCATACCATACGTTCATGTCCAAACACCACATTTTCCGTTGTGTACCATCATCTGATGAGTCATTTAAAGCACCATGTTAACTACCGGTAACAAAGCAAAACCAACTCCATATTCCTTTCCGATATTCCTTTCTTATAAGCATTTACAACAGTCAGATTTTGATACTTTTAAGATAAAGATTCATTAGTGTATATTTACAACACAAAGACCTCTAGTTATAGGACGGTGGATGTAAATATGTATCTATAGCGTAAAGTAGGGTAAGAAGTGTTCTGTCTAAAACTGACACTTCTTTTATTGTTTGGGTTATAATATCTTTTCTGGATTTACAGAAAAGAGAATAATTTAAAAACTAAATAAAAAGGTTAAACTTGAGACATTTTATTGCCTTTTGGTTCAAATTGTCTGTTCAAGGGAAACATTATTAAAAAGTACTGTTAAGATTGCATTTGTATTACATTAAATGGATTAATAATTTTAAGCCCTGTAATATGATATTCCTTAAGGGCTGAAATATCCTGAGAGTGAGTCATGATCATTCTCTGTCATTCAATGTAGAATTGAAAGTAACTAATATACATATACACTGAACCCTGTACATTGTGTCTCTTGTACTGAAGCGTTACATTAATGATACTTCTCTCATTTAACTGTTTCGTATAGCTTCTGAGGTATATTATTTCAACAACTTGGTTTTTCCAATGCCATTTCCCTCCAAATTAACAAAAATGATGACATGTCACAAGCATTGAAGCATTCGTTAAAAGTTGAGTATTCATAAAATAGATGGAGTTGATGTAGAGCTGGGAATCTTCCGGCTAATTGGAATTTTTCTGCTAGCTAACGTTATCAGCCAATTTAAGCAATTCACCGCCCTAAAACTAGAGTCCCTGGAGACTGGCTCGGTGGATTGATCTTCATCAAGTATTATAAAGATACGTACTCTACCCATGTGCGTTAAAAACATGACTTTGAACGATAGCAGCTATCACAGTGAAATGTGTATATAAAAAGAAAACAATGCCAACAAAGCAAACAATTTTAGCACAATTGTAACACAACAATCTGTACTTACTCAGTAACAGAGTCTTAGACGTTAGTACAGTTTGGAAATTCCCTTGTAACAATTCTCTCCATATTTCTTCCACATCCTCCTGAAAACATGCAAACAAAAAATAAAAACAGACTGAATACAGGGACAGTCAACTGCTTAGACATTACATGCACATCACACATTGCTTGTTTTGAGGATATGATAATGAAAGAGACTCTTCTTTGATATTTCTGCTTCGCCTACATGACATTGATTTTAGGGTCAAGGAATAACTGCCTTTAACATCAACCAATCAACACACAATTCAATCTTGCTTTCTATCTTATCTTTCTACTTGAAGTTCAAATGTTTTTATACGCTTTTACACCTAATTATGAATTCATCAGCCATGCATATTGGTTGAAAAGCCCCCTGTTGTCTCAAAGGAACATGGCCTCTCCGAGCATGGCTGAGCTGGTGATGGAGGGCCGATAAGATGGGATCGCTGTGACAAGTGGGGTCGTTCAGATTGTGCAGACACTGGCTTATTCAAAGGTGGTACTTTTATCTCTAAACTGTGTCAGTAATTTAAATTCAGTGATTTGTATGAAGCTGCGTGAAGCCAATTTCATGTTCACCCATATAACTAATAACTTGGCAGTAAATCTATCCAGGAAAAGCTTCAGTAGTCAGTTCAGATTTGCCAAAGACAATATGAGCATATTTTAAGACTAAAACATATGTTGTCTTTAGCACATTTTGAAAGGTTAAGGATAAGAGTAGTTTCAAAGTTTAAAATTAAGATCTGAAAAGTTAAAATTTAAGATTGAAATATCTAATGCCTCTATCACACAGAGAGCTGAGGAAAGAGGCCTGGGGTAGTAAATTACAACAAAAAATGAAATACAATTGGGAACGACGCTATGTGAGAAGTACGGGTTTAACAAAACAATAAAGTTGCAGGCCACAAAATCAAAACAATGCACAGAAACTATAGCTCATGAAATCAAAAGGGAGCTGAAGATTCGGGTGATAATTCTTTGTAGGTGCATCACTCTGAGCGACCTCTTCCACATTGTCCTTTCATACCAACATTGGTGATATGACATATAAATTATAGTGCATCAAGGATTTCACACAATTACAAATATAAATTACAAATGTTTATATCACTGAATAAAATATAATTATTTTTTAAAGGAGTAAATAGTGAATAAAATTGATGCAATAGTGCTAGTCTGTGATTGGCTATTAATACATTTAGTTAATGATGCAGAGAGTTGATCTTAGTAGGAATGCGTTGCTTGTTAAATGTGTTTTATTCTTCACAATCAAATAAGAACCGTTTTACTCCCAAGGTAGCTCTTCAATGTAAAAATTTTACTTTCCGTGAAATACTTGCATCACACCACATTCAAAGAAAGTGAATTCCCAGTGGATGAGCATCCAGGGTCGTCGAGCGAATGTCGACTAAATAACGGTTTTAATATAACTAACACTTTTTTTAATAGAAGTAATTTGTATTTCTCAACATTGTGAAATACGAAAGTAAAGTGGTTCTGACAACCTCCTATTTTGTCCTCCTCCATTTCTTTTACAGCTTGAGCCCATGTGGGTTAATAATTCACAACCACTTTGTAATCACATAAATCATTAGATCATTGCATTACAGCTTTCATTTGAATCTGCAAAGTCTTATTTTAAATGTTCTAATCTTCATTTCTACCTTTTATAAATTTGGACTTTACTTCACTGCTCTTGCTGCACTGTGAAACCTACGGCCAACAGAGTCTGCTTTTTCTTTCCAAAGCCATTTGGACTAAAATGAGAACATGTAAAATCACTGAACCCAGACATTAATTAAATTCAAACTGGTAATGTTTTTTTCCTCTGGTAAGGGGCATGTTTTCATTGGCTGGAGCAAGGCCTACCTAACGGCGATGGAAACATATGTACTTCATCAAATATATTTCAGAGGCATATGAAGTTTATACTAGGCATATTGCAAGTACAATTAAATAAACATAATTAAGTATTCACAATGTAATAGTGATTAATGAAGCCAATGTTCACAAGGGATGAATGATTGCTGGACAGAGGCCTGAACTAACAGATGATTGATCATCATATACTCTTGTAAAATGGATACAACAGACTTGTTTCCCCAGCCAAAATCAGACCGCATGAACATCAAACCAAGCTTCAGAGTATTAATTAAACAGCAGGGTGTATATTAATTTGATCTAGCGAGCCACAGATCAAAAGGTCCCATGCTGATCTGCCCTTTTCTAAATAAACATTTTCGAAAAGCAACCAAAAAGGAGTTGATTTGTTTCAGATCAGCAAAGACTTGTAAAAGCACAAATAGATGAGAAATGAAGAATAGCCAAAGTGCTGAGCAACAAGAAAAACAGCCTGTAGCCCACATGTCTTGGTCAGGAGTACTGCAATGCTACTTTTGTCATATAGTCCAGTGTCTGCAGATACTGAGTAGTTCTCATCTAAAAGACATTACTGTGGATGTCAGCCATAGCAATCAAAAAGTGAACTTGTCATCGTGATTATTTGGTCACTGTGCTGCAGTTACTTGTGGCGTTAGATTTGCAAATAAATGACACATTGCATTGATAAAGAGGTGCTGAACTTATGAAACTGAAACCATGTATTTGGTGTCAACACTAAAATACAATTGAAAGTAATTGAAAACAGATGCTCAATGATGATTTGTGTAATGACAGTCATCTTGTAAATCCTGTATTAGTGTCTGAGCATTTAGTATACCATTACAAATTCATTAAAATGTCATAATATAGTATATAATAACAAATAGTCATAGTGTAGTATGTCATAAAAATGTGTATAAAGTATAAAATGTCATATAAAGTTATGGTATACTATGTCATGAAACTGTGATGGTATGTTGTGTTTTTTTATTTTTATTAACAAGTCATATAAAATGTAATTTACATGTTATAGTAAAGCTTGTCAAAGTCATTAAATCTAATTAACTTGGTTAACTGGTTAAATAAAGCCAAATATTAATAATAATAGATTGTAAAGCCCTCTGGGACATCACAACACATATGTGTAGTAGTAGTAGTTGTACACTCACCTAAAGGATTATTAGGAACACCATACTAATACTGTGTTTGACCCCCTTTCGCCTTCAGAACTGCCTTAATTCTACGTGGCATTGATTCAACAAGGTGCTGAAAGCATTCTTTAGAAATGTTGGCCCATATTGATAGGATAGCATCTTGCAGTTGATGGAGATTTGTGGGATGCACATCCAGGGCACGAAGCTCCCGTTCCACCACATCCCAAAGATGCTCTATTGGGTTGAGATCTGGTGACTGTGGGGGCCATTTTAGTACAGTGAACTCATTGTCATGTTCAAGAAACCAATTTGAAATGATTCGAGCTTTGTGACATGGTGCATTATCCTGCTGGAAGTAGCCATCAGAGGATGGGTACATGGTGGCCATAAAGGGATGGACATGGTCAGAAACAATGCTCAGGTAGGCCGTGGCATTCAAACGATGCCCAATTGGCACTAAGGGGCCTAAAGTGTGCCAAGAAAACATCCCCCACACCATTACACCACCACCACCAGCCTGCACAGTGGTAACAAGGCATGATGGATCCATGTTCTCATTCTGTTTACGCCAAATTCTGACTCTACCATCTGAATGTCTCGACAGAAATCAAGACTCATCAGACCAGGCAACATTTTTCCAGTCTTCAACTGTCCAATTTTGGTGAGCTCTTGCAAATTGTAGCCTTTTTTTCCTATTTGTAGTGGAGATGAGTGGTACCCGGTGGGGTCTTCTGCTGTTGTAGCCCATCCGCCTCAAGGTTGTGCGTGTTGTGGCTTCACAAATTCTTTGCTGCATACCTCGGTTGTAACGAGTGGTTATTTCAGTCAAAGTTGCTCTTCTATCAGATTGAATCAGTCGGCCCATTCTCCTCTGACCTCTAGCATCAACAAGGCATTTTCGCCCACAGGACTGCCGCATACTGGATGTTTTTCCCTTTTCACACCATTCTTTGTAAACCCTAGAAATGGTTGTGCGTGAAAATCCCAGTAACTGAGCAGATTGTGAAATACTCAGACCGGCCCGTCTGGCACCAACAACCATGCCACGCTCAAAATTGCTTAAATCACCTTTCTTTCCCATTCTGACATTCAGTTTGGAGTTCAGGAGATTGTCTTGACCAGGACCACACCCCTAAATGCATTGAAGCAACTGCCATGTGATTGGTTGATTAGATAATTGCATTAATGAGAAATTGAACAGGTGTTCCTAATAATCCTTTAGGTGAGTGTATGTCGTATAAATCAGTAAACATGTCATAGTATAATACATTAATAAAATATAGAAAAAAAAAAAAAAGCATAGCATAGTATGTCGAAAAAAGTCCTAATACAGTAATATTATATAGTATGTCAAACAATTATGTGCAGTTTGTTCAATATAGTGTGTCAAATAAAGTCATAAAAATGTCATAGTATAGTTTAGTCTGTTAAAAAAAAATCATAAAAATACATTGTATGTTGAAAAAACTCAAAGTAAAGTATATTGAAAAAAAGTAATATAAAAGTAGTAATATTGTCACTCATTCCACCACCTCATAGATCGTTTTAACCCCTTGCTTGTTTGCTAACCCTCCTCTCATTTCAGATCCTCCCACTCTGACCGCATCAGCTCTCATTCCCCTCACCTGGTTCTCCACGCCCATCTCACCTGCAGCACATCCCCTCATCTGTCCCTCACTATTTCAGCCCTTTCACTTGCACTTGTTCCCTGCCAGATTGTCTTGTATTGTGTGTTCTGTTATGTTGAAAAAAGTCAGCGTATAGTAAAAAGAAAAGAAAAAAATGCCACCTTAACGTGGTGGAATAATTTGAGTGGCTCAGTGATCCTGGGAGCTATGTTGTCCGGGGCAGCCCCTGGTAGGGTCTCCCAAGGCAAACAGGTCTCGGGGAGACCCAGACAAGAGCGGTTAAGGCCACGGACTTCAGCCACCTTGTCTGGACCAGGGAAACCAGGACCCTCCTGGAGCCAGACCTAGGAGGGGAGCACCTGGTGGACGGGCCCTCGCCCAGTCGGGCTCAGCCCAAAGAAACAACATGGAGCAGCCACCCTGTGGACAAGCATCGGGGTCAAGTACAATGCAGACCGGGCAGTGGGCAGGGCCGGGAGTCTGGGCCCAGGAATTTACTGGTCGGTATACGTAGACCGACCCTCACCTATGGTCACGAACTTGGGTCGTGACCGAAAGAACGAGGTCGAGGCTACAAGCGGACAAAATTAGTTTCCTCCGTATGATGGCCGGGCTCAGCCTTAGCGATAGGGTAAGGAGCTTGGACCGCAGGAGGGAATTTGGAGTTGAGGCGCTAACGCCTTCACGTCGACAGGAGTCAGCTGAGGTGGTTCGGGCATCAAATCAGGATACTTTCTGGGCGCCTCCCACTGGAGGTTTTCCAAAACCCAACTGGTAGGAGACCCCGGGGCTGACCCAGAATACGCTGCAGGGATTACATCTGGGAACGCCTCGGATCCCCCAGAATGAGTTAGAAAATGTTGCGGGGGAGAGGGAACTCTGGGTCAGCTTGCTGGGCCTGCTGCCACTGCGACCCGACCCCGGATAAGAGGAAGACGATGGATGGATGGATAAACTGAATTTAAAGCTGCAGGGCAATTCATTTCAGTAAATTTTTCTAAAATTAGGTACTTTAATGTACATTATTGAAAAGCTTTGTTTCGTATTGTATTTTGGAAATCCAGACCTTATTTGACTTGAAATAAGAGAAGAACGTTTTATTTATTAATACAGTGTGTATATTTACAATTCATCCAGCTCAATTTGAAATTGGACAATACATATTGTTGGGATTTTATTCAACTGAACTTTCTTTATTTGATTTGACAGTCAGTTGTTGACTACATACAGACTGTAAGAAAACTGTTAAGCTACTTCAATATATATATATATATATATATATATATGGGACTAAAGTTAGACATTATTGGGATGTTCTGGACCTTTGAATGAGGAAATTCTCTCTAATTGGACCTTGTTGAATTTTAATTGAATTCCCTTGGTAAAGTATGTTAAACTGATGATATAGCATGTTTAAAAAAGTCATAGTATTGTATGACAAATAAAGTAATAAAGGCATGATATAGCATAATGAAACTTCAAAGTAAGTAGAAAAAAGTCATAGCATAAGATGTTGAACCAATTCATAGTCGAGTAGTACAGTATGTCGAAAGCAGTCATAGTGTTGAAAAAAATGTTGAAAGAAATTATGAAAAATAGCATGTCGAAAAAAGTAATAGTATATCTTGTAAAATGGCATCGTTGACAAAAGTAATACAAAATTAGTGTTGTAGTGTTGTACAGTCACAGTATAGTATGTTTAAAAAAAAGTCGAACTAAAACCATACAGTATTTCATAAAAAGTCTTAGCTAGTCTGTTGGGAAAAAAGTCACAGTATGTTGAAAAGTTAAAAAAAACTCACAGAATAGTAACTTGAAAAGTAGTTACTATGTGAGTTATGAAAAAGTCACAGTATGCTGAAAATAAAGGATACTAAATTCATAGTACAGTATGTCCAAATTGCTGAAAAACAGTCATGGTATGGCCTGTCGAAAGTATGGTATGGCATAAAAAAGGTAATACAAAATATGGTATAGCAAGAATATGAAGAAAAAAAAAAGGACATTGTATAATATAATGTAATATATCCATGAAATTGACATAATATAGTATGGCAGAGAAATATAAAAAAAATGTCACACAAATGTCACAAAAAATGTCACAGAGAGGTATGTCTTTAAAATGTCACGAACTGTCATTAAAAATTTCATATTTAACGTGAAAATGTTATAAAAATGTCATAATGTCAGGTAAAAAAAATGAGTGTGGTTTTTCAAGTAATATATCGTATAGTATGTCCGAAAAAACTAGGGTTAGTCATATTCATGAAGATGCCATAAAAATCTCAAAGTATACTATGCCTATAACATAATGTCATAAAATGTCATAATATATAATAACAATATTATAAAAAGTGCCATATTATAATATATCATAATAATGTCATTAACAATGTCATCGTTTAGTATTTAAAAAATATATAGAAATGTCATAGAGTATACCATCAAATATTATAAAAAGGTAATTGTATTATTATGACACAAAAATGCTACACTAAAGGACGTCACAACAAATGTCATTGTATGAAATGCATTAACAAAATACTTTAAAAGTATACAGACATGAATATTCTGTATTTAATTTAGTCTTAGAAATAAAGGGCCATCCCACCTGTCCAATACTGTAGTTTTACATCCACAATGTGGTATTGCTGATTTGACTAAAATAAACCTTGCCCTACCACAACTTAAAATACGTTATATTTTGTACAACACCTAATCACTGTTAATGGTGGAAAGTAATACATGTGGAGCTGACTTACCTCTACTCCTGGCCTCCAGCTCCTTTTCCATGAGTTCTTTCGGAGAGGGAAACTCACTGAGCTTGACCTTTGACATGTCGTCATTCTGACCGACTGTACTGATCACCTCCGGTTCCTTCTCATGACTGTCCTCAGCTTGAACGTGGATCCAAGGGATTTTTCTAATGACGAAGAATTAGCAGAGCAGCTGTCTAAGGTCTTCACGAACAACACATTTAAATGCGATTTAAAATAGAATTCAATACAATTCACTGTGTTATCCAAGTGAACACACCTTTTGAACTTGTAGATGAAGAATGCTGCTAAACCAACAAAGACCACGGTGAGCAGCATCAGCATGGCTGACCCACTGTGGATGGAGTTGGAATCCACAAGTGGTGCTGAAAGTCAAACGCGTCACATGAGCGCCACATTTGGAAACAAAGACAAATGCTTTCTTTTTCCCTTTAACCGTGTCTTATTTTACGGAGATCTCTTTGATCGCCTCGTGTCATGTAACAACTGCAGGTACAGTTTGAAGAGCGGCTCTATGCATGTTTTCCCCTCAGGGTAAAAAAAGGAATCTTTAGGAGGTCTCCTCCCTCTGCCAGGGGTCCGTCATGCAGGTAGCTTAAGCATAGTCATGGCTTTTTAAATGCTGAGATGCAATATTCAAAGTATTCCCCCTCGCCGCCCATCTTTCTCTCCTTGAGAGAGAAGCCTATGAAGTGTTTGACCTTTCTGGATCATTTTAAAGGCAACCCAGACCTTTCTATGCAGACACAAATGAAGACAGATCCATTGGTGGATGAAAAGGGTAAAGCCAAGCAGGGTTGATCGACACGTTTTTGCGATATGCTAATGATCCAGTGACCCTGCCGATTTCCTCATTGCATACCAAATGCCCTCTTTGTCAATCGCGTGATTGATTGGCTGATTTCAAAAGGGAACTACTGTCTCACAGCCTCAAGTGCAAAACTGATGTACTGTGAAATATATTTAAATCATGTGATATACAGTATCATATAAATCTCACTCAGGGTTTCTGGTTGTCTTTGTTTGGGTAAAACTCAATCTCAAATCTCAAAAGAAGACATCTATTTTTTTTTAAACAGCACAAATACACTGTAGACATAATGTACTAAATTGGCATAAATTATGTAAAATATATCTATTTGAATACTTTTGGATGTACGTGCAAAAGGTTTTTAGATGCAATAATTGGTCCACGTGTGCAGGCATAACGGGCGGGTTACAAACAAACTTACCCAAAGTTTGCTGAGTCATGTACACAATAATGTGAATATTTGCTTTCAGCTCAAACTGGATCAGGCCTTGGTTCAGGGCAGTGACAAAAATATCTGATATCTGTTGTATGTATAAGGTAAGACACAAAAAGAGAGAATTATATAATGTGTCAGGTAAAATATCTCATCATATTATCAACTGGTAAATCAAACATCGAGTCTTGCAAAAAACTATACAAAAACATTGACAGCTCTCTGATATCTGTATGTTGAGTGTGGAGGTTTAGACAGGAGGTGATTAGTTTAGCATCCCATAAGGACTGTGATCAGGGCCTGGCTCTCTCCATAGTTCAAAGATTCACCTACAAACACCCTAATGACATTTTTGACTAATTCACATGTTACAACATTTAACATCCCCTAAAACAACAACATGTCCTTTTTACAGTTCTATTGTGGACACAATAATAAACAAGATAGCATTTGTTGATTTGGCAAAAGGGTTCATATCGTTTTTTTCATACTGTGACGTTCACATGATAACAAAGTTAATATTTCTATACATTATGGTTCTTACAATCTCTAGAGCCTCCTCACTCCCCCTCTTGTGCTCGCTTGATGTATGCTCATCAGGCAGGATAAAGAGCTCCGCTGTAGATGGCAGTCCAGGATACAAAGACACCAGAAGCTGATCTTCCGGGACCCCGGACACCTGCAACGACGAGACAACTTAACATGCAGGTATTACGTTTGGACTGTTACTTCTAAACGTTAAACATTTTAGCATCAGCTTGAATTTAAATTCAGACTAAATAACAGTGTTTGGTTACTGTCGTCAAAGGTAAATAAAAATAAAAATGAAATTACACACAAAATTGTGACTGCCTTATCAATGCTGCATACAGATATTAAATAGTAAAGACCATATAAGCCGCTGGTGGCCAATGTTGGCTCCAGGAAAGACCTCGGAGCAATATGTCCTCTATGTACCTGTGACAGAGCTGTCCGCACCACGCGGCCTATGTCCTCCCTCCACTCTGGGATGTCAGGATTGTGCTCATCAAGAGCCAGCGAGAATGACAACAGCAGCGACCTGAAGAATTCTTAAAAAAAAAAAAAAAACGCAAATTGATGTCTGTTAGAATATGAATGTTACTTCTGGTTTCGTTTTTGATTAATCTGATGTTCAGTTTTGTCTTTTCTCATTTGGCAACATACGCCTTGAAGTTAATTGCTCCTCAAGATTTCGTGTTCGCTCTCCGTGACGTTTTATTCATTAGATAAGTCCATGTTGACAACAACGTGCCGATGCTTGCAGCGTGGACCGAGAGGCATCATACTTTCCCAGAGAAAGCATATTGCATATTCATGTAACGTGCATCACAGCAATTAAAGTGCTTTGAAGACCGTCTCCCCCACTCACCTTTAACAGTTATAACTTTTGAATCCTGCATTACGGTGCTCCCAGAAGCAACCTGGACTGTGACCTTGTTTTTTCCCTCTCTCAGCAATGTGTATGAAATGCTTCCTTCCAAGGTTATAATGGGCTGGAATTCAAAAAGAAAAACACAGAGAATTTCACAGAAAACCCTGCATCCTCTCAGCCGAATATAGAATACTACGTACATGCAGCCCTTGACATACTGTATAATGAGGAAGTGCTGCAGCAAATACAATCAACGTGATTAATAAATATGACCAGCCATCCCAGATTTTCCAGAAAGACGGTGAAGTCACGGGCAGTCACATTTAACATGATTTGAGTGAAGGCTTTTAAGATGTACACTTTGTTAACAACACCGCAAGGACATCAAGAGAAGATGGAAAAGACTGCAGTAAACAGAACAAAAAGTAGAACTGGAACAATAGTTAGTGGGAGTAGAAGCTTCTCACCTCGGAGCTGTTGTCAAACCACCAGAAGAAGGTCAATGTTCTGGTGTGACTCGGCCATACCACTGCAGTCAGATTAACCTCCTTCCCCCTGATGGCTACAATAGGAGCGGAGAGATATATACGCTCCACTGGACCTGCGGCAGCAACAAATACACCACCACATACACACATACACGCATTACACATGTGTGCAAACAAAAGCAAGAGCAAAACACACATAACATTTAGCTCCTTGGGTTGTGTATTTCCATTTCCAAGGTTGAAACGCATAAAAGTATTACAGCCATGACTAAAATGAAATTCCGCAGAGTGGGAACGTGACTATCCATGAAAGGTAAGAGATTCACGCTATATGCACTGCCGCAGGGATGAGTAATGGTGTTATTTATTCACATACTAGTGATGTGTAAAAACAGTGTGCTGCTGTCGGATCCCTGGTTGTTTTCAGCAGAAGCTGTCACTCTGTAAATCCCAGTCGTTCTGTAGACATGGCTGATGCCATCATCGGTCCTGCTCAGGTTAGAGTATGTGATCTTAATGCCGTCCCCAAAGTCTAGCTGGATGCTGGTCCTCAACGAGTCTCCCTGTGGACAGGTGGTAACACATGGCATCTGTCACTACAGCTTAGGTCAGGATACTTCAACAATATCACATACAAGTGAAATAAGCGCAGTCCACTTCTAAAGTGCTTTGGCTGAGATGTCCTATGAGCTGCGTCACAAACACTTTACAGGTGGATATGAATGTAAGGAGACAGAAATTCAACTGAGAAAAGAGGAAAAGTAAAAAGAGTGCAAAAGAGGTCTTGAAAGTGTCCTGAGGATTTATTTATTATCTGGTGACGTCTTGCCAGCTGATAAATTCATACAAAACAAATATACATAGACCCAGTATTAAACATTTGTTCACCTTATTACAGAACAATAGATGAACTAAAACATACTTTCTTCCTATCTCCTTGTGGCATGTAGCGATGCAAATAGCTTTGCTTATATTCCACCATTATTTGAGATATCTGCATTTCTGCCAGACTAATATACAAAGTCAATAGTGCTTAATTTGACTCAAAATATTTAAAAAAGAATACAGTTCTCAAAAATTGTAGTTTTGAGTAAAATATCTCAAAAACTGAAAATTGATTGATCGTCATGCCATTTCATTCACACTCCAATGCCCTCCTAATAACAAGTTATGCTCTGACCTTTTATTTAGCGCCATCATCATGTCAAAATCTTAATTTGTCTAAGACTGAACAATATATTTACAACCAGACACCCAGAAAACATATGGCATTAATCAGCCTCAGCTCTATGCTGTGTTTAGTGTTTAATAGCACATGCGTGCTAACACATATACTAAGATGGTGATTGTGATAAAAAATTACACCTGCAAAATATCAGCATACTATGATTGTCATTGAGAGCATATTAGCATGTTGCCGTTAGCATTTAGCTCACAGAGCATCCAGTCATACTAGTCTTTTGGATATTTTTGTTGAACTGACCCTTTAAAACAATTGCCAGAACTACAGCTACTGATAACACCACAGTGATTTTATGTGATACGACTCACATCATCGAGGTAGATCATGAAAGTAACGTTGCTTCCAACAGTAGCACTGAGCTCTCCTTGACTGGTGGACAGCCGTAGGCCTCGTGGGGGTCTGGGACGACACGCCTGCCTCTTGGGCGAGTACACGTTCCTTCCTCCCTCCTTACAGTTATTGGACAAAACCTTTCGATACCTTTGAAGCATAAAGCAAAAAAAGACAAGTGTTTCTATACTATACAGTAGCATACAACTTGGCAAAAATAAATGTACTTTGGTGAATAAAGACTTGCGGCAATTGATATCAATCACACTGAAACTTCAGAATGTTACTTTCAATATAACTTCACACAGAAAGGGCAACATTTTACATTTTTATATGTGTTTCGGAGCTGTTTCACCACCATTCTGAATTTATTTTGATTGTCTCCAGTTCTCAGCAGATCCTCATTCATCGTGGGAGAAAAGTGTCCATCGACCGCACACACATTTACAGTACAATGCATCCTGGCCTATATTGAGTGTGAACATGCTGCAAACTCAAAACCGGCTCAGTATCATAATGTATTATGAAATTGGGACACAGTCTAGGTTACTTTTTTCAGCTCTACTCTGAGACTTTTTTCTGAACCATTGAGAAAGTAAACCATTATTTTCTGTTTGTGTTCGAGACAATGTGACAAACAAGCCGAGTGGAATAATATTGTTTTGTGATGGATTAAACACTGGGGGCCACTTACCCTGTGCTGTTAAGAAAGCTTTGGCTGGTGCTGCAGCTTTTAGTCGCACCATTTGGATTAAACCAAAAAGCAGGGGAGCACTTCCCGTCCGCCTGGCGTTCCCACCCATAATCACTGCCAACAAAACATGACACTTCATAAATGATAAACACTGCACCTCAAACAATCTAGCTTTTGTAGTGGGGCAAATGCTTTTGCGGTTTGGCGCTTCATCGCATATTTTAAGTCCATAACCAGAGACACGATTGTCAGACAAGCAGGATCAAACGGAATTTTCGACAGATGGATAAATTATATTTAAAATTAATTTAATGATTAATTATTAATTGAATTCTAATAAGTCACTTGACATTATGCAAATTACAGTAGCATAAGGAAAAGTTCCTAACTCCCATCTAAAATTTCAAAACTATAATTAGATTCGATGAATAAAGTCATACTGTTTTACAAGTAAATGTGGATTGTAAGATGTATATTAGGGCAGATAAAGTTCTGCAAACTGATACGATCTGTTTTTGATAACAAATGTCTCCAATGTTACCATATACTGTAGTCCTAGTTGGGAAAGCTAAGAGAAGAAGTCCTTACCATTCAAAATCATAGGCTGTGCAGAGGCATGGCTCTGAGGAATAGATCCTTGAATAGTCCTGGGTCAGCATGCAACGGTTGCCTGGCCGGCGCTTCATAAAGTTCTGCTTCTCGCCCATCACACACAGCTCTCCCTATCCAACAAAGAAAAATATGTTTGGGTTTTTCACAAGACTAAGAAACTTGTTCATGCATTAAGCGAGTGTACTATGTTTACAGTGATGACGGACAAACATGCATCTCTTTAAGCTGACAATAAATCAATAATTGTATATCCCTGTAACCTTGTTGTGCAGGTGCCATGTTTGATAATCTCCTTCCATACATCTCCTGTTAAAGAGGCCTTTGTAGTCGATCTTTATCAGCTGCCATTCTGACCGATGACTGAAGTGTCCAAAAAAGCTAGAAGAATATTCAACAAAATGTAGATTTTAGATGAAACCATCTTGAGATGCAGATATACAGGTTTCTGATATGATGGTGTACTGTTATAATATAACCTGCAAATCTGATTCATTTATGATGACAGACAAGATAGGTGGACCTTTCTTTGTTTACATCCACAGAAGAGCAAATTCCTCAAGCCTGATAATATGTGTTTTATTCCTGCTGGACTGTACTTGTCTGTCTCTGCTTACGTGATAATGTGATTGTCAGATTCTGGCTCCATTAAAACTCCGTCCACATACAGAGGGGCCAAGGAGAAACTGTGACGGTCCCATTTTTTTCCTTCGTCTAGACTGATCCTTCAAGAAAAAAAAGAAAAAAAACAACAGCTGTCAACACATGAACATCTGTCTTTCTGTTCATCCATCCATGTTTATCTCTCTGTAGTGGCATATATATATATATATATATATATATTTATTTAGTTTTCTCTATGCATACAACATTAAATATTGCAAGCATAGAGGTTAAGCAGGTACAAAAACAAAGTACAAAGAAATATGATTTTAAAACAAAATGTCAGGCGATTTAGCTTTTGTCACAGTTGAAAAATGGAGCAACTACGATTCTCTTCAATGTGAAAAATTATCTCGACACCGAGCTGAACAATAGAACAAATGTTCCTCGGCCCAGGGAAATTTTTGAAGGTGACAAAACAATGGAAAAGAGAGATATGACTCAGGTTGTAACATTAGAAATAGATTTGAGGGCGGGGGGTTTCAAATCACCTTTCCTAGAGCTTAATCACTTTTGACAGGACTGTAATGTGCAGGGACATCAAAGTAGATAGTGTTACAAAGCCCCTGCAATATGAGGGACTTATGGGGCATTCTCAGTTTCATATTTCCACCCTGCTCCACTCCACATTTACATAAAAGCACTCAAACCATCATATCCAAGCAAGAGTACAAAGCTGTAACATACTCTCTTGTGTTGGAAATGATTGTGACAGTTCTGAAGCTGCAGTGCCGATATAATAATCATGCAAACTTGGTCCATCAGCATTTGAAAACGTAATCATATGCTGCATCAAAAACAGAGAGAAAACTGAAATTATACCCAGATAATTCCCTCTATAAGTGCAACACCTAAGGTTCCTCCCTACAGTAATTATAATGTCAGCTGTTGATGAACAGTACACCTACCATAAGTGTCGAATAGGCGTTACTGCATGTAAGACTGCAAGCAAAGCCCCTCCATTGTCAAGAAACCAAACGTTGTGCTCTTCATCAAAAATCTGTATTGGTGCACATTGAAAACAAAAACAAATTTCCTCCACTTATGACAGCACACTTTCAATATGAATACATAATCTGTTTAAGATAAATGTATGTGGTGTGCAGACCCACCTGTCTCCAGCTATTTCCTGCATCAGATGTTATAAACATCCCAAGGTTAGTGGAGGACAGCTCTGTTCCGATATTCCCTGAGTACAAAAACATGAATAATTTCACTCAGTCTGTATTTACAGAGCAAAGACTCCATAACACAACTATATGAACCATCACCTGATAAAATCGTTAAGAGTTATTTTTTTGAATCTGTGCATGCCCTCATTTTCCACTGGAGGACACGTCTATGACTTACTGCAACCTAATCATCTCATACATAATATGAGATTTAGGAGTTAAAGTTTCAGTATCTGATTTCAATGACAGAAAGAGGGCACTGTGCGATTCATTTTGTGGCTTTTTCGTGGTTGCACTGTTACAATGCATTTATCTGAGAAAGTAGGGATACCTCTAATCTGATCAGTTTCATCTATAAATCAAATGCTCTTCCTTGAGGTAACTGTACCTGCAGCCACAATGATTCCTGGCACAGACTTTTTGCTGGTGATGGGTCCAGACGTGTAGGGATTCTCCGACATCTCCAGATGAAGATGCAGCGAACAAAATGGCTGTCAACAAAACGGATTCCAATGGAGCACAGGTTGAGACAATATATATCACACAGATCTTCACAAAAGCAATTATAATTTGCTTTGCCTTCAAATTATGCTTCCCGTTGAGAAAAAAGTGCTAACATTCTCAGATGCCATTTATAAAACAAAGATACTTTGTTCCTTTCATATTCTCTGCAAGGGAAAAAAGCCAGTAAATGGCTGCGAGGACACAGAGGGCATTTGAATTGTTTCATTCTAAAGCAAACAAGGCATGTAATTAAAAATCCCCAAGATGCACTGATAAAACTGGAAAAATTGATTCAAATCATTTTCACTCATCTCTCAGAATAAAGCGCACTGAAAAACATCAATATATATTTTTTTCAAACAGCAGAGGTTGGAGGGGAGTCAGAAAGCAGAGAGGAGCATAGTGGTCATCTGTATGACAAAGAGAAACACGGTTACCTGCTATTAACTGAACAATATACATTATTTCAAACAGATTCTCAAGAACATACTAACTGAATTAGATAAATACCCTACCCGCTGAAAAACAGCACGGCCATATAATGTAATTCAGTGTAATCTAACATTCATTAGTCCAATGTGACTACAGGTAGTAAATTGAAATCACAGAGGTTAATGGAAAGTCTGGACCCCTGAAACTATACACGATGACACTTTGTGCTTTACACTGATAATAAGAAAAATCCAGCCGAGCATCTCATCTGCCATTTAGGAGGCTCATGCTGAAGCTGGCGCCTCGCCCTGTGCAAATATGGCTCTGAATCAAAGAACTTCTACAGCACAGCTGATGAGGTTGAAACATTTGATGAATGATATATGTCATAAGATCCTTTTGCATAAATAAGAGCATAAATTCACTCCTGCCCAAAGGCGCAAGCTCACCAGAATGCAGTGAAGGTTATTTCCAGCCACATCAGCGGCAGGAGATGGCAACCGGGCCCATGTTTGTCCCTTGTTGTATGAGATGAAAGTCTTGACGTGATTGTCCAGCAGTTTGTTTGCAAAATACATGCCATTTATCCCCTCAACCTACAAATGAAAACAGCAATGATGCTGATGATCATCTGAAATACTTTCATGATGTAACAATCATATTCATGATACTTTAGAGCTTAAAGGATGACTGGGTTAGTTGATGAACAGAAAATGAATCAATAATAATTTGAACATTGGTGGAAGAAGTAGTCCGACCCTTTACTTAAGTAAGCCATACCACAGTGTAAAGATACTCAGTTTCAAGTAAAAGTATTGCTTTCAAAATGTTAAAAAGTACAGAAGTATTATCAGCTAAATGTACGTGAAGTATCAAAAGTAAAAAATACTCTTTACACAGAAGGGCACTGTTATGATTGTTTTTATGTTAGTTCTATTACTATTATTATTATTACTTTTTTTGCTGTGTAGTTTAATCTGTAACAATGCACCATCTTTGAAAGTCAGATCAGATGTATTGTAAGTAAAATCTTAATCTGAAGAGTAACTAGAAACTTTAACTGTGAAATACATGAAGTGGACATGTATTAACTCTCAAAAGTAGTGGAGTAGAAATATAGCATCATAAAATGGAAATAGAAAAAAAGACACTGTATTTGAGTTAATGTCTTCCACCTCTGCATTTGAGTTTCCTAAATGTGAACATTTGCTGCTTTTCCCAGATTTTGTATATCACTTCAAAATGAATATGTTTGGATGTTATACTGTTGATCAGATAAAAAAAGGCTATTTAAATATGTCCCCTAATGATCTGAATGAAATGTAATACAACATTTTACAGACAAAATGAAAATAATAGCCAGATTAATTGATAATGAAAACATTCATTACAATCACAGGTTAGTAAAGTAAAAAAAAAAAATCCACTATTATGTGAAATAACTGGAAGGGGCATTAGCTGCAAAGTGACAGCAAAACTAACTACGCACCTTATAAAAGTCAACCAGTAGGTTACCACCGGGTCCTCTGCTGGTTCTCAGGTTCTCTAGTGAAAGGGTAAAGTAGACCCCGGGGGAGTCTGAGATATACAGGCTGTAAGTGTTGTTCTGATTCCACTCCTGGACTGCAGCAAATACCTGCTTCTCATCCGTACTGATAATATGCATGTCCTGCATGGAGGTGTTGGTGAGAGAAAGTGAGACAGATAGAGAGAGGAAAGGTGAGAATGACAGTTGCGAGCAAGAAAAAGACAAAAGAGACTTAAAAGAGAGGCCATTACTGTTGAAGAGAGTTGTAATACAGTGTGACTCTTCTTCACAAAATAACAGTTGTACGACTTGTATTCTACAAAAACGAAACAATAATCTTGTTTCTTTAGGATAATACATTTCTTATTATCTGACAGTTATTTGGTGTCTTTGTAGCTTACCTTTGGTAGACAATATTTGGGTAATTTCATCTGCTTGAAGGATTCTCTCATGTAGGCGACAAAGTAGCTGGCTCGTCCTGACTTGGTTACCTTTGCAATGAAGTCAAGAAAGCTTTGTCATTCTTTAAATAGATCCCATAGGGATCGGAGGTTTATACAAGACAGTTATATACCAAATATTAAAGTAAAAAACAAATCTAAAATGTCTCCGGAAGGAGGTGTATTCATTTGCAACACATGACTGACTTGATAAAAACGTTTAGAATTTTACTCAACAGTGTCAAAAGCAAATTAAAATTGCATGCGCAACAGACATTATTATCATTATCTCAGTTAGTCTAAAGCTAAGAAGCACTGCAAATTGTGTTGGTTTTATCTACAGTGTGTCTTAAAGATCTTAATGCACTTTCCCATCCACTAACAGGCAGGGTAACACTACTTGATTGCTTATTTTCTAATCAACTAGAAGGATGGTGTTTGTCCCCCAACACACTACATTAGGGGTCTAATGGAATAATCTATCGAAAATCAATGAGCTGCATTTTCCCAGGCCACATTTTTGAGGATGTTGCACTTGGCTGTTCCTTCTCTCCCAAGAGACTTTGGAGGTGTTGAAGACTGCTTATTTCGTTGTAGCCCAATCGATAACCTCATTACTCTTTGTCAAGTTAAATCCAACTGCCCCGAGCAATGAAAGTCACAAGAAAGTCATCTGTGCCACCGCAGAGCCGCGCAGACATTCTCGGTGTCCAGTTATTTTCACCAGACATCTTCCTCATGTCTGCCTCTGCCTTGACGGTCAATCTCATCTCAGCTAAATGCAATTTGGGCATTTTATTGAATCACCATTTCTGAATCACGCTGTGATATTTTTTTTTTCATACATTTCCATTCTTACATCACAGCCATTCCAATCAAGTCTGTGGATTAAGTGTGTTGAAAGTGAAACTGGGTCACCGCTAAAGTATTGCTGCTGCAACATCATATCATATCAAAAAGATTAAATCTGTGGACGAATACATCAACATGTGAACAGTAAACATTTAGGGGGGGTTATTCAAAATGGGAGAGTGCAGAGTGATTTAGTATACACACTGAGCCCTAGAAAACTATATCATTTGATTTTTGCATCAAAGCTGACCAGCAGAGAGAAAATGACTTAGCTGAGGATAAAAACCAATGACAGCAGAGGGCATTTGAAAATTAAATTTCTAATGATGACCCTGACTGCCGGTGTCTAATTGGAGTCAAAGTCAGAGTGAATGGTAATAAGGACACCAACCTGTCTATTCTAGAAAAAAAAAACATTTTTCAAGCTTGGAGTATGTCTGTGTGCAAACTCAAACACTGAGCGTGCCTTCACGTGAACGAAACAAAACGTAATCAAAACACACATTGGGTAAGTGGGGAACAGGTGTGTTGGGAAAAGCCATTATGTGGGTTTTGATGGAGAAGAATGAACTGGATGCACAAAATACCAAAAGAAAAAAGAAGAAACACAAACCTGTGTGAAAACATATTCATCCTGCACAACCAGTGAGTTGGTGTCTACATGTCCAGGAAAGAGGTACAGTCTATTGCCTTCTGTGCATCGTTGGGCTCTGCACTTCACATACTGGGCGCCTGGGGAGAGGTGAAAGGAAATCAATCAGAAGTAAATTACAACCATTTACACCTCCAAACTGTACTTTGTATGCAGCTGCTCTACAGTATGCATTGTCATAAGTTTACACTTCTGAAACAACTTTAAGTTGTGTAACAGTAGAATAAATTCAGAAAGAATTCAACAACTATTACTACAGCAGGCAGTAGGACCTATTGCAATCCAAAATTAGCTGAGATCCAAGGCTAATGCAGTACTTGCAGTGTGTCACACTACAATTTAGTTTAATTCCGAGGCAGATTTTCTCACCACAGGAAGGGCTACGAGTATATTTTCCAATGCAGAAAACCCCTATAATTGGTTTGACAGAATATACCTTGTCGTTTAGAAGGGGGTATTTGAGGTTTGTCTATGAGACACAGGGGATAGATTAAAAAGAAGAAACATCTATCAACCCACTAAAACTCTCTGTTTTTGTCAGGAGACACAGATTCTGCTTTACTAGACTTCAGGGACCAATGCGAACAACAGAAGGGGTCTCATCTTCCCTGTGACCTCGCTCTAAATGAGAGCCAAAGGGTCCTGTGGGTGTTGCTATACTGTGACAGACTGGAGTGCAGCACTCACGGCCTTTTGCGATGCGCGTCTCGATGTGGACCACATCTGATTCTCTGTCCAGCCCCATTACCGCCCTTGAAAGAGCGGGAGAAGGAGAAGATAGAGAGGAGCCGGAAGAAGTGGAGATGGGGAAGGAAAGGGAAAATGAGATAAAAGAGGGGGAGGCCAGGTTGTGTATCAGCCGTCGATGGACATTGCTATTCTTTGAAACCCGGAGAAAGATGTTTTTTTATCTCCTGTAAATCAGTCAGTGTAGAATCTGCAGCACCAGCTGCAATTAATCTCACTTCACCAAAGCCTCAACACAGGAAACAACAACAGACATCAGCAATTCCCAGAAAGATCCACCATAGCAAATGTGTGTTGTTATGAAATTGTAGGTGACTGCAAAACCATTTTGAAAAATAACTCTCACATAATGTGCATGAAGGAATGTTTTTCAAGAGGACAAATAATGCATCGTTTCTAGTGCCGCTATAACCTGCTGTGCTGTTCTTATTTATCTAACGTCTCGCTGTTCATGCATGTGGAGAGGATGTCCTCCAAACAATGTCCTTTCTTTCTCGGCTAAAATCCACTCTTGGGTTTGACACGTACCACGACAAACAGGAATAAACGGGCTAACATCAATATTCACTGCCTTGTGCTTGAGCAGTCGAGATTACTAAATGACAGTAACAACAAAAACAGCATGTCATGTTTGTGCTCCGGAAAAAGAAGAACAATATTCTTTCAGGTCTACGTGACGTGGATATAATAATTGTATGCTTTGACTGCCATGAAGATCTGCTTTTGACAAGAGGTCACTGGAACCTTCTGGCAGCACAGGGTCATGAACACTGTCGTTATGCAAATTACAATCAATCACTATCCAAAAATAGGATCCACATAATCATACCAGTAGAATCGGCCTGGCATCACGTTCTCGTGAATAAGCTGCCATTTCCTCCCAAAGTCCATTGAACTGTAAAGCTGCAAGATAAAATTAGGCCAATCACAAATTTTAGGAGGAATATATTGTTAATGAGCATCACAGCCATCATCACATTCACACAAAGCACATTTAAAAATAGCACCATATATGATCTTCATTGTGCATTCGCTCAGAAGTTACCTTGCTGTCATGACTGTAAGCTAGTATCCAGTTCTCCTGTGCAGGGTGGAAGAGCAGGCTCAGGATATTGAAGTTAATGGGATGCTTCTCAAAGCTTGCCCCTTCATCCGAACTGATGAGAACAGCGCTCTCTACCTCTGGGTCGCTAAGCATCATTATCTAAAGTACAGAGGACCAGAGAAGGGATATGGCATAAGAAGAGAGGGAGAGAGAAAGAGACGGAGATACCATCATTTGGCAGCAAATTTAAAAAACTGTAATTTGATATCAGGAATACCCTTGCAAGAGATCAGAGAGATAAAAGCAACAGGGAAATGCTGACCTTCTGTTTGTTGGTAGGGCAGACGTACAGGTAACTTAAAACTGTCCTTGAGCCCACTTTGTCGTTGAGTTTGGTGTAGGTGCTTCCATAATCAGAGGATCTGGACGTAAACAAAAATGACATGTTGTATGTTTGATGAAAAATATGTTAGAGACCTTCCTGAGTCAGATTTTAAAGCACCATACCAGTGGTGTGGCATGTTATAGACCATTAACTGCCAATCAGTTATCCTGCGCGTGACTGCATTTCCATGGCATACCATTAGATGGGTTTTCTACCTCTCAGACATCCTTTTGCTTTTTGGAATGAAAATTAACTTGTCTAGCTTCATGCTAATGTATAATCGTTTTGTTTTTGATGCTCTTATAAAGCACTTCTCCTACTTTCCCTGCTAGAAATGTGCCATACTGAAAAGGCATGCTGTCATTACTCCACTATGTTCTACTGTACTGCTCAAATGGGACTAAATGTGAAAAAATAACATGGAAAAAATACCCTCACTAATGGAAAAGTCTGTTCTTTATTCAACCAACATATTTCAACACAGGGTGGCGCTTGAATAAAAACAGAGCTTTCAAGTAGTCACTTAGTGTTGCAGAGATGCTATTTAACAGAAATTAAATGGATTAAGTAAATAACAGTTGAAGGAGCCCTGCCGACTTTTTGACAACGAGCGAGAAATGTTTTGACGGATGTTTGGCTATTTAGTTTGTATGTTGTGCTTTATGTTGCCAACCATTTTCAATGGAAGTAAAGTGCTCCAACATTTGCTGGATATCGCAAGATTGTGTGACAATTTAATTTGCACATATGTAACGTCATTACCAAAGTATGTACATATATACAACTTTAAAAAATGAAAAAAAAATGCAGTCGAGCTAAACTTAACTGATGCTAATATTTAACATTAGCCATTATTATTTTTCAAGCTGCTATTACATTACCAGTACGCATTCAAATCTACATAGAATTTCAAAAGCTGTATATCTAGAATGTTGTATAAATATCATAAATAGAGAGGATCCAGACACTGGAATATGCATGCTATAAAAGACATAAAAAAACAAGATGAACAAGTGAAGTCCTGTCCAGGAAGTATAAGACTGGTAACTAATGGATTTAACAATTCAGGTTTCAAAATATGCAAAAAAATCTAATTCAAATTGTTTTATTATGAAGGAAACACATTCAACAGGGTTAGGCCTCAAATATGCACACAATGAACATCACTGAATGTTTACATAATGGTGTTTACAAGAAAGCATCAGGGTACCTTCAGCATCTTGTTATTGAATTAATAGATTAGTGCATAATAATCTGAAAACTCTTCTTCACCAGTGAATTAAAAGGAAGTTCACAAAGGGTTGCAATCACTTTTTTTGACAACCAACAATGAATATCAAGACAATAATAATGCAAGTTTGGTAGCTTTTTGTATTAAAAAGGTTGACATATTCATGAGGGATTTCTTACTCACTACAGTATCATTCAGCAAACTAATTGACAAACACATCATGTTAATTATCCACTTCATGTGTCAAGCAAGTTTTTGCAAGCTGAATTTCATGCAATGACATGACATGAAACCAGTGTTTGCCTGCAAGGTAGGAAACCAATTCACGGACCTCGGGTATGCTTTAGAAAATGATCAACAATAATGTCCTCGCCACTTTATTGAGTACACCTGTTCAACTGCTTGTTAAAGCAAATATATAATCACGTGGCAGCAACTCAATGTATGTATACATGTAGACATGGTCAAGGTGATCTGATGAAGTTCAAACCAAGCATCAGAATGGGGAAGAGAGGTTATTGAACTTGGCATGGTTGTTGGTGCCAGATGGGCTACTTTGAGTATTTCAGGATATGCTAAACTTCTGGGATTTTCAAAACAAAACCATCCCTAGGGGTCAAAGAGAAGGGTCAGAAAAAGACAAGAAAGAATCATGTGAGCAGCAGTTCTCTGGACGAAAAATGGATGGCAGAGGTCAGAGGAGAATTGCCAGACTGCTTTGAGCTGATAGAAAGGTAACAGAAACTAAAATAACCACTTGTCACAACCGACGTATGAAGAAGAGTATCTTTGAATGCACAGCAGTTGAACCTGAATCAGAAGGGTTACAGCAGCAGAATACCACACAGAATGACACCCTTGTCGGCTAACAACAGGACACTGAGGTTACAATTGCCACGGGTACTTCAAAATTGGACAATAGAAGATTGGAAAAAAGTTGCCTGGTCTGATGAGTCTGGATTCCTGACACATTCAGGAGAGTCTGATTTTTGGCATGAACAACTTGAAAATCTGGCTCTTCAGACTGGTGTTGGTGGTGTTATGGTATTTTCTGTGCACAATGTTGGGCCCCTTAGTACCAATTGAGCATCTTGTAAATGCCACAGCCTGCCTGAGTATTATTGCTGACCATGTCCATCCCTTAAGTACCACAGTGTACCCATCTTCTGATGGCTGCTGCAGCAACTGCCTGATGCTATCATGTCAATGTGGTCCAACATCTCTGAGGAAAGTTTACAGCACCTTGTTGAATATGTGCCATGAAGAATAAAGGCAGTACTCGTGGCAGAAGGTAGTTCAGCCAGCTACCAGCGAAATTGACCTATTAAAGTGGCCGGTGAGTGGTAAGTGTATGTATTAAATGCAAATTGCAGTGAAAAAACTAAAACATCCAACACGAGCGTAGTCCATGAATATAACAACATTCTGAGAAATGAACACATTGTTATCTCACAATAGATAGGCCATTACTCTCAGCTTGTAGATGTTTGTACATTAAAGACAATGAGGAAATAATTTAAAGACCAATCTTTTCATTCCGTGTTATTTTTTTAATTATCTTAAATTAGTGGCCTTTTGTTACATCTGTTTTCAACTGACTTAGATATTTAGTTTCATCCTCTTGTATTCAGTTTTTCTTTTCAGCAAGGGAAACGTAGTTATGGTATTTCTGTATCTATAGTGCAACAAATTAGCACACAAAGCTGACAAATACAGGTTTAAGTGAAAAAAGAGAACAATACATAAGAATAAATGACACAGTTCTTGGTCCTTATTAATTAAATGGCCTGTGTTTGAATTAAATTAGACATTTAGGTCTGTGAAGCTACTTGCTCATCACAGATGTGCTTGTTCCTTACAATCCATGCATCCCATGACAAGGGTAGATGTGTGTGTCATCCCAATCTTCATATTTCTCCTTGCCACAAACAGCCAATCCACACTCCCAGTTCTACCTGAGTGCCTTCAAATGTAATTTCACTCCATAATTGGATAGATACCCAGGGTCTGCTATCATTGTCTGTGCATTAATCTGAATCGTCCTATTTGGTGTTGACATTGTTTACAAAGACTTACCCCTCAAAGACATTTGTACTTGTGTTTAAGGACTCCTTTCAGTTGACATATCTGCCTTTGATTGAGGCTGTGGAAGAAAGCCTTTTAAATTATTACATTACATTGTGACGTTTCTTTAGCAGAAAGGCTAACCATCGAAAAACACAAAAGGGACTTGATGTGCGAAAGTCTCTGCATGTCACCCATTGATCTGCACATTGCATTCTGCCACCAACAGTGGCCCGGAGCTGTAGTCATAAATCATTTATTGTGCTATCAAAGAAATAATTTACTCCCATTTCTTCTCATAACATTCAAATCTCTGTTTTTCTAATACCCATACTAAGAGCCTTCGTGCACCCCCTGAGGTACACTCTAATTTACTCGTGGTGCTATTGTTAAGCAGACACCTTGATGATGGAAGACCTCCTGTACACAATATGGGATTTCAAAATGTGTCAAGTCGGGTGTAAATCTTAGCGGCGCCTCTGGTGAAACAGATATTAATTTGAAACTCTATGCTTGGCAGACTGATGGCCTCTTTTCCACATGTATTTCAGTATGAAATGAGTTCTCTGCAGGCTATATGAGAGGTGAGAAAAAAGCCATATCAGAGGGCTGGATTGGCCTCTGTGGTATAATCTTTAATGAATTCCATTCTTATTTATGATCCGACAGGGCACTGTAACTCACCTCTCAATACATACTGAATGGAATTGCTATGGCTATACAGTAGCAATTGCATGTCAATTGCTTATGAAACAAAAGGTTACGGATAACAATCTATCAAAAAAACTCCATCAGGAAGTTTCTAGGTCAGAGGAAAAGAGACATAAACAAAGAATCTTTTAGCTAAGTCTTCCGGTTTGTCTTTCAAAAATAGCCTTTCAAAAATGTTCTTTGTTGATGATGGACAGAAAATAGGTTGGGCCTTTTCTAAAAGATTATTATTCATGAGACTGAAGGAAGCAAAGAGGAGGATGCTTCATTCTGAACTACTTCAGATTGCTTTATTAAAACAAACTTCATATTGGCTTCCAGTGTAACTTGATTGTTCATATCCTAGCAAGTGGGAACACTATAAATCACACTTACACTACACTGCACTCTCTATGAATATATTATCCTTATTGTTTTTAGGGCTGTGCTTTTGCATTTTCATAAAGTCCTTGCAATGATGCCATAATCTTTGTATTTAGATAAAAGAGGGGAAATAGCAATGATTAAAAACAAACTTACCTCCAGAGTGAGCTCTCAGTAACAGCGCCCAGGTTGAAGTCATACAGCTTAGTCAAGATCAGGATCACCTAAAACATAACAGCAACAGACATGCTTAATTACATGTCAAGGTATGCACTAAAAAGCTTTTGCATAAGTTCCTCATTACCCGTCTACACCTAATGGTGTGGAATTAATACGACGTGTCTGCTAAATCCCTTTATTAATAAATATCAGTGCCATTCAGTATGTTATCCAGTATGACAAGTGATCCTTGTGTTGTCAGGAGATGTCAGTCTGCTTGTGGCAGGATCTGAAGGAAAAAATCCATGTGGTCTGTCAAGAATTGTGTCTGTATCTCATGTGGAATGATACCTACATAACAGCAAAATCTGAACATAATTGTTCACTGAACAATGAAAAGATATGCAGTCACCGGCTGCACAGCACAACCTTCTCCCCTTCTGCTTGCTTTTACCTTCAAAATAGTAAAGCAGTTGCAAAAGCACCAACAAACGTTGACCTCAAATGTGGTTGGAAGATGTTATGTCAAAAAATATTTTACTCATTGGAAGACGTCCAGTTGCAGTCTTGGCTAAATGCTTTTGCGTGTTCTCTGAGGATGGTTGGACAATGTGTTTCTGGGGGAAACCAAAATGTGGCCCATAAAAGCCTGCCAAGGCATAGAGGGCAGAGTGAAATGGTGTGCAAACGAATTATTGTCACTCCAATGGCATTATAAATGACTTCCCATGGGGACGCTCATAACTCAGAATAGAAAGGGGGCTTGCGGTAGAGAGTTTAGGGCAGGGCATGGAGGGCGGAAGAAGGAATGGTAGATAATAACAATCAAGGAGCGAGAACACGGCATAATATGACAAATTTTTAAAAGGCCTGAAAGATATGTCAAAAGCTCAATTACAGTGAGTTTAAACACATTAACCTTATGGGACCCACGGAACGAGTCATTAAACCGTGAAAAGTCACACAAGACTCAGAGGAACAAAGACATGCCTCTAAGCCTGCTTTGAAAATGTTAAAAAACCAATTGACCCACAATTTAGCCATCAACGGCCACTGTGCATGGCTGGGGACTATCTGCATTACAGGTTAATTAACCAATCACACAGAGAGATAAGCATTTGCATAACTAAATGCACCATGTCTGCAAGGTCCAACGCTGGAGTCTGAATCAATTTGGAGTACAGACTTAGTTAAGTGGCTGTGATGTTAGGCCTAATTGCCTGCTTTGAGAAATAGATACGAGAGAAAAACTCTGCAAACTGTTGATCACCAGTCTCTTTAGTTCTCTTTTACGAACAACAATGACTCTGTGTCATGGGACATTATAAATACTACAAGGTAAATTGAATCTGGAATTGATTTCATCAGTGTCAACCTAGAGGCGATTCATTCCCAACCAAAGGGATTCAAATATCCAGCACTGCAAATTAACTGAGTGAAGAACGAATAAATGTTCACCGTTTTATGGGTTTCAATCACTTGCACCATCTTGCACATGGATCCAATTTAATCAAATGCTCACGAATTTAGTTGAGGACGTAAAACAGAGTCTAAAAATAGCCCAAAATGGCAACGCTTGATGACAAAAAGCCTCCCAGCACCCAAGCTGTCATTAGGAGCTCTGTCTTAAATGTTGTCAACGTGTTTGTGCTGTCGGCTCATTAACAAAAGCTGACCCATCGAAATGGGTCACTGGAGATCTACCTCAGGGACCAACAGACTAGTGAGGCAGATGACTGTTTGGTTGATTTGTCCCTAAGTAGATACATCAAAAGTACATCACTAGAGACTGTGTGTTCCCATGTCTTCAACATTATTGATAGCTGTACATCTGTGGCTAAAGTCAATAGGGAGCAATTACTATGCATGCCAATGCTGAGGGACAGCATATGACTTGCGTATCAAATGTGTGACTTAAAGAAATACTTCACCCACAAAATGACCGTTTTTATATCAAGTATTCACCTTGAATCATTGAAAAAGACTTTGTTATTATTGCATGCCTCAACAAAGAATCCAAAACAAAGAGAAAATTATTGATGAATTGAAGTAAATGGGATCTGCATACAACAACTGCAAAATGATACCACAACATCTGTTTACAAATTCTCACACAACTCATGCAGTATAATCCAAGTCTCATTTATACAGTCACATACGCACGACTTCCCAAACACATGGATCTTCCCTAAAACAATTTAAAACACTTCGGCCCTGCATGCACGAGTAGCTACCTGCGCAAGCATGAGACTGTTTATGCAGCATGACAAGTGTTTTAAATAATAAAGCGAAAATGCATGAAGAATGAGTAGTGCATAAATGATAGTTGGATGATGCTACAAGTTGTAAAGTTTGTAAACATATTTTAATGTAGTTCTGCTGTTGTTAAACACACATTTACTTTAATTCATGAAGAATTGTCTCCGTTTTTTTTTTTTTTTTTCATTCACAGTGGACACGTGAGAGAAAAACAGTTTTCTTAAAGAATTCAAGATAACCCGCTGTGAGGACATTTTATTTAAAGGGTCATTTTGTGGTTCAAGTATTCCTTTAAACTATGAAGACCTGACAAATGAAGAAGCGTAAAAAGCAAATTCTTAGAGTTTATGGTGCAGCCCTGCATTTATGTAAATACTGGGAGCAAACAAACACAAAATGGCTTCCAGAATTATTTTGAGCCTTCTAGGTAAATACAATTTTCCATGCGTATCATCGCTCACTTGCATACATGAAATTAAGTAAGGACCCTGGAAGGCCAAAAGCAGTGCATTTATTCATGTTTATGTTTTATTGATGTGAGCAAAGAGAGCTTTGCCCCGGGAAAGTCAACCAATCATTTTTTCAGATTGGCTCTCCTCCTCCGAGGAGTTGGGTTTAGTCATCCTTTTATCCTAACGTTCTATTCTTGTCGCTTTCTTTTCCTTCTTTGCTTCCTTTTTTTTTTCTGTCATTCTCGCTTTCTTTCTGTCATTCTTTCAATCTCTCTGTCTTTGTTTTTTGTCTTTCTTCCTTTTAAAAAGAGGCTCTGCAGGTTCTTTCTTTTGCTGTGTATTTTATTTTGTTGTATCCATTTCACCTGCACATGGAGTAGACAGAAAAAAAAAAAAACATTAAAAGGCACAGTCAGGTGCTGTTTGGCCATGCAAAGGTATTAACTCTTTCTCGCTCAAATTTTTAAAGTGCTTCAGTGGGACGTGAGAGGCATCTCAACACCATGTTGGTGGGCAGAGGATTTTCTACACATCTCGCCGTTTAGCTATGAATCATCTCTGTGTACCGTCCTGCAATATGGCTATCAATAAAATGAAATAGACTCTTGCAGCACATCAGTGCAGCTTTATTGTGCTTTCTAACACTATGCTCCAAATGGAACCCGTTGCCCCCAGTAAAGCATCATCAAGACAGCACCCATCAAAAAACATTTCTGTTTAATTGGGTAGCCAAGGGGAAAAAAGGGACTCTTACTCAAAAAATCACACCTCCAGATTGTTCTTTCTTTCCTTCTCAGGAGTAACAAACAACGGGAAGTAGGAGCAATCTTGAGAAATGTAAGAAATGCAGCCACTTTCATGTAGATCTGGTACTGCTTTTGAACCTAGCTGGGGGGGGGGGGCAACTGAAAGATCTAAATTAATTTCCAAGGGACCCCCAAAGTTGATAACAGTGAGTGATGTAAGGCTCTTTGTAACAGCACGGCTAAAGGCTCATGCTCAGAGAAGCATTGACACATATATCCCTTTTATTTACCTTTACTACCTAGGGAAAAGTTCACCACTGAAAAGATACACATTTACATTCTCATGAATACACATAAGCTTTTGTATATTGTACTATGGGGTAAACACATCCATACACAGAGCCATCCCACTGGAGTAACCCTTTTCTATGTATTTCCTCTCAGTCTAACCAAAACATAAAAATGCCTGACAACTCACTGAAATGTGTCAACCCTAATTAAATTAGGTCTTAGATTTAAGCTTTTATAAGCTGCCTTTTACCCAAATATGCCATCTTTCTGTCAGCTGTCTAGGGGTCAGTTTGTGTGGCCTTAGTAGATATGATTAAACAGAGTAACGGTGGGTTTTTAATCAGTCAAAAAATTTAATTAAACATAATCTGACAAGCCTTGAGTGCAAACACTCTTGTATTTACTTTGGTTGTGTGTAGGTGTATGTATTTATATTTTTGTGCAATTTTGTGTTTTTCTATTTTCAAACTATTTTCTAACTACTTTTTTATCATTTATAATAGTTATGAGAATAATAGCATTTAACCAGACGAGAGCCTCACTGAGACTAAACATCTATTTTTGAGGTGCAACTTGGCAACAATAGCAGCAGCAGCAGCAGCACACAATACATACAACATACAAGTTACACAACTTGTAACATAGACCAAAGCAAGACCGATACTTCAGCCAATATTAACTGCAGATATATCGGTATGGTGTATATGTTGTATAAGTAACATGAAATTGTAGTACAGAAATGTAGTACAGAAAATGTCAAATTAGGTTTGAGGTAATTTAGAATGACGTAGTTTGTCTACCAGAAAGCACTGATAAGTTATTTGTTCCACTGCTTCATATTTCTATATTATAATGTGGTCAAAAATATCCATTATTGCAATAAAAATTAAAATAAATAAAAAAGGATCCGTATTAAGGTTTTTTATATTGTGTGTTTGTGTTTATGTATAACAAATGTTGACATTTACCATCTTTTTTGTTAGAAAATATCTGTAATAATATCTGCATGTAGTATCAGTTGGGCTATAACACAGACAGGATAAGGTACGATCAAAGATCAGATAAAAAAAAGTAAAACTGATTAAAAAATCGCAGTCAATACAATACAATAGTTAAGACATAATCTTAAAAATACAGCTGATCACAATCAATTCTCAAAGTCTTTCAAACTTAAAGAATATGTTTGTTTTTTAGCGCAAATGGAGTCTGTAATAGGTTGGACTGCGGTGATACATAGCTTTTACATATATTCTTTTATACCTGTGTCATTGCATAGATTCACTAACATTTACTATATTTTGCTATTATTGTTTCAGAAGCAGAAGGCGTGCTCTGGAAAAGGAAGCACACTAAAAAGCGTAGTTGGAAGAGTCAAGTCTACCAAATAATGCAGATCCATGGGGGCCAAACACATCCCGGTCATTACCAGCGCTGGCATATCGCTGTGAGAGGAGCAGGCTTGACTCCATTATTCAAAGTACTACACTGCATTGCACTGGCCTGTTGCAATCACAAGAACACAAAAATAAAACCTTTTTCATGTGTTGTTGAGCTCATTACATTCTCAACTTCATTAAGAGAAATTAAACAGAACCCAAGTGCAACAAAGAGTCGTTTCAGTAATTTGACAAACACTGTGTTTTCTTAAAGTCAAATAGCTAATTAACATCCTAGATCTACCCACACTGAGAACATGTTATCACTTTTCATTGTCATTTATTGTGATATGAGGGGAAAAGAACCAAAGAAAGAATATTGTTGTATGTCCTTTGTTGAGACAAAAAAAAAACTTTGCCTAGAAAGTAATTGGTATATCAAAATTAGCTCAAAACCTAAGTGTCACAACACATTCAACGCCAAAGACATAACTTGTAACTTCCTTTTGTGTCTCATAAGATTAAAGATTAATATATTCATGCATCCATTAGAAATTATCTGATGCAAACACCTGCAGAGAAAAGAAATACAGTATTAGTTGAACATTTGCATAAATTTCTTTAAGGCTTGACAGCGACGAGGGCAAAATCAAGACGCACTGCAAGTGGGTGGAGGGATATAAACACAACGTCTTGATTGTGGCTCAGTGAGGATGCCTCCAAAGTAGAGCACTTAGCAGAAAAGACAAGCGTCTTTCAAGAGAAATCGAGCGGTCGAAGAGAGGCCTTACTCTGTCCTCATCTTATCTGTGGACCAAATTGATTGTTTGTACTTTTGTGGGCGAAAACATACTCTGGGGATGCTGCTTTCATCAAGTAAACCCCAGCCAAATGTCCCTTGTGCATTAGTGTGCTGTCTGTATGTTTGCTCATCCTCCTGACTCCTGAGCTTTGGTCATATAGCCCTAATGCAAGTTTCAGCAATCAATGCAGTCCATTATTGGGGGGAAATGTATTAAATGGGCTGAATAGAAAAGGGATTCACTTATAACACAGCTTTATTGTGAGAAGATGTTTTGGGCATGTTATGTCTCTCTGCTGCCAACAACAAAACACAATAAAGTATGCTATTTTTGCAATACGTGGGATAAGAGATGTGATTGGTCTGCTTCCTTTCATTCAAGCAAGCTCGGGTAGAAAGTAAATTAACTATGTTGAATAGACTAAGTATAGAAATATATATATATATATATATATATATATATATATATATATATATATATATATATATATATATATTTGTTGTGTGTTTTGATGGTAAAGTTACAGCACAATGCACTGTGGTTAATTCAAAAGGTAAAAAACAAGGAACACAGTACTCAAGGACAAAACTGATGGCAATTTTAGAAGTCATTTAAATGTTTCGACACATTTGACAAAGTTTTAGTCACATTCCGTGCAATTTAAAATTAATTTAATGCATTGTAAGTGGCGTGAAGAAACAAAAACACACATTAGCATTTTACTCTTAGAGGTTTTTTTGTTCTGTAACACTCTTGTTTGCTCATATTTATTGTTCAGCAGATGAAGGTAAAGTAGCATGACTACATGTACTTCCTTTCGTGTGTAATCCTGTTATTCATTAAGCCATGGACAACAACAGAAATTGGAAATTTATCAGGGCGGAATATGATAATATAAAATCTTTGGAAAATAAACAGATTTTTGATCAATTTGAACACTAGTTAGCTTTTACTTAACTGAACAACATGCAGGCATTTCCTTCAGTCTCTTCTATTCCTTCACAGATTTGGCTCCCAATGGCCTGGCTTCTGCGAGCAAGGGTCTGAGCTGGAGCCAAAGGCAGTAGTGGGTCCAAATGGAGGTTTTGGAAGAGAGAGGCACTCCACCTTAAAAGGACCCCTTCACTACAAAAAGTGCAGTGAGACTGAGATCATGAGCTAAATGTGTCCCACAAGTCCCTGTTTTGTCTTCCCACCCTACCATCACTGATTTGCATTTTTCATAATGTGTAGAGTTAGAGACTGCCTTCTCTTTAAGGTCAAGTCGAAATTCAGATTTGCGTTTCTATATATCCTCAAAGTAAGTTCATATGCAGCTTCTTTTTTTTTAGCAGCTACATTAAAAGGGAAACCATAAATGCTGCCAGGATTCTGTTCAGTAGGAACGTATTTTCCAGGCAACACACTACTACGTACTTGGGCTGAATTGAAGTCACAGGTGGTGAAGTTAGGGCATCAGTGATCGGTGATTTTACAGCCATTTGCTTTGAGTGTCTTTGGACCACGCTTGGACTACGTTTTGTACCATTCGGGAGGTCTCCCCTGATGAAATGTTATAGATACAGTTCATTGAATCAGCCCCTTCTCCCATCCAGGAGATTCTTTGAAAAATTTGAATTGTTGTATACATGCAAGTAAATTCGCATTTAACCAATCTTAAGCATTTTAGTAACAATGGGATGCTGTGAAGCACCCAGGAGCAACTTGGGGTTCAGTGTCTTACTCAAGGACACTTGAGGCAGACAATAGGAGCCAGAGATCAAACTGCCAACCTGCTGCTTATAGGACGACCCTGCTCTACCACCACCAGTCTACCAGTCTACCACTACCAGTCTACCCCCACCAGTGTGCCACTACCAGTCTACCCCCACCAGTTTACCACCACCAGTCTACCCCTACCAGTCTACCACCACCAGTCTACCACCAGCAGTCTACCACCAGCAGTCTACCACTAGCAGTCTACCACTAGCAGTCTACCACTAGCAGTCTACCACTAGCAGTCTACCACCAGCAGTCTACCATTAGCAGTCTACCACTAGCAGTCTACCACTAGCAGTCTACCACTAGCAGTCTACCACTCTTCATTTAAACAAGCCCTCAAAACCCACCTCTTCCAACTCGCCTTCACCTGCTAAACCCCTGCACCTATCCTCCACTTTGACCCCACACAGCTTTTTACACAGATTTTTTGTTACCAAAAATGTTCTGTTTGTTTGTTTTTGTTTGCTTTGTCTTGTTCCGTTTGTCTCTGTCTCTTGTCCCCAATGTAAAGCGTCTTTGTGTACCTATAAAAGCGCGATAAAAGTTTGAATTATTATTATTATTATTATTATTATTATTACCACTACCAGTCTACTACTACCAGTTTATCACTACCAGTCTACCACTGACCTACAGACACCACTCAGACTGACAGGTCACTGGGCCAATGGGCTTGACACGCAGATACTGATAACTGATGACCAAAAAAAACTAATGTGATCTCAGTTAGTTACACAAGGTTTAAACTTTGGTTACAGTCATAACTCTGTGATGGTCTGTTCATATATATGATGGCCTTTTACATTAAATGTAACATTTTCTGAAAGACTTTTATTACTTTAACCGTGGTTTAGGGTTCACCTTATTTTACGAATAAAACAGAAGTCCCACAGAATACCTTATTTATCATTGTGCAATTGTATTCAGTCAAAAATCCTAGCAGATTTCTGAGGGTCTTTTCCACGACAGTAAATTGATTCCATTACTGATAAGTATGTTACATCTGGAGATAGTGGCGAGCATTGAAAGTGCAGGACTAGCATCTTGAGTCCCACATGTGGTAGGTTGAGGCAACAGAAATACTGTGGTTGTATATACTGTATAACCATTCAAAAGTCAAACCCAATTTAAAAATGTTACCAGTAAACATTTTGCATTATTTTCAGTATTAATATTTTGCAACTTGCTAGATATGTTTATCAACAACATTTCCATTTTATCTTGATAGATTAAATGTGATCTTGGCTGCATGATGTTTGCTTCAAAATGAATTTGTTGTGACAAGCTATACAAACACATGTTATTGTGGGTCACAATTGGTCAATATTGGCTGTTTTCGGTTACAATTTTTACTCAGATGCCTTGACAACCTGAATTGTGTATAATGTGACATTTCAAGCTATTTATGTTTGTAAGTCTCAAAACCATTAACAAAGTGAAGACATATAAAACCACCAAGTTATAACATATTGATCGCAGCTGGCCAATTCATATTTGTCGCACCCAGTTTGAATGTTAGTTGGATACAGCGGCAGTAGGCCATCTACACTTTCTAAAGTGTTACCTCCAAATCAGAAAAAGACATATTTGGGAGAGAGAAAAATTATATCAGAAGATTGAGCCATTAAAAGAAATAGAAAGGGTATATGATAAAGGAAGATATCAATGAGTGTGAATGTAATCAAAAGATGGTCATTTCAACTTTGTGAAGAGCATTGTTTAACTATCAGAGTGTGTCAAGTAGAAAAGCACTAAATACAATATGATGTTATTTCAATTTAATATTTAGTTGTTGAAATAATTTATATTCTCATGATGTTCTTATCACTGACTTCACATCCGCTCCAATAGAATCATTAACTTGTGTAAATGATGTGTAGTTTGTGCCAAGTCCTTCCACTGCTGATGAATATTTTGTCATCATTTCAGAATTGCAGCCATACTTGTGTCTATATTCTTTTGTCAATTTATGTACATTCAGTTTTTGACTCAATGTGGAGTTTTTGTTTAGTTCAAGGCAAAAATAACCACTAATTTCAGAGGATTTGTTCCAGGATACCAATTGAGTGAGTATGTCATTTTGTAAATGTGTAATGTTGTGTTTCGAAGTTTTCCATCATCTCCCGTGATTGCTCAGTGTGTGTGTGCGTGTGTATGTGTATGTGTATGTGTGTGTGTGTGTGTGTGTGTGTGTGTGTGGTGCTTTAGGTTGCGTATTTTCTATCCCACTAGATAGGGAAAAACATTTATATGAGCAATCCCTGTAATATTTAAATATATTATAGTAAATGCTGTTGCTTGAGGCAAAACTATGTTTAAAGGCCCTGCAAGTCTCAAGGTATAATGTTACCAAACTCTGTTCTCCTTTTATAAAAACAATAATACTAAAGATCAGGTCCTTTAAGCATAAAAACTCATTCCATTAAGTGCCGCAGTCTGTGTTAACTCTATCTCTGTGATGATTAATAAAGAGGTCATCACCCAATTTGAATTTGAAATTTGTGATTTTCCCAATCAGAAAATGCATAAATTTGTTTTCATAACCTAATCACTGCTAAAGTATGTGTCTACCACACTGCGACAGTTATTAAAGTAATTAATCAAATGCAAACCTGTCGAATATGATTCTGCACCCGCTTTGTCACTTTGATTAAAATAGAAATAAGTGTGTCTATGTGTGTGTGCGTTAAATAGAGAGAGAGAGAGGCTGAGACTGATAGGAAGTCAGATAGGAATCAAGCAACGACAGTGCGCTGGAACATCCTGGTGGCAGGCCTCTATATTTGCTGTTTAAAATGCACTTTGTGAGCCAAAAGTACATCTAAGTGCTGAGGAAGTGCTGAGAGCCTATGTTGATGTGATGCATTACGGCCCCCAAGCACAAATGATTCATGAAAAAAGCGGCACACATGCATGTCATTTGAGGAGTAAAAGTACCAGTATTTCTCACCGAATTATTTCTAGGCAGAGGGGGGAAATGGTATCCTGCGTGCCATAAAATAACACTAAAGCAAAAAAACATAGAACATTTTGTATTTCTTTCAGCACATTTATTTTTATTTCCCACCTAGGCTCCTGATAAATAGTTTTTGCTGTTGTAACCAGCAGTCTACCTCTTAAAGAGCACGCAGGATTGCTGCCGTTTCTATCAGCATCTTACAATCACATCAGTGGACAGTGAACCCCTAAAGGCTTGAGACGGGCGGAATTAAGGAACAGATTTATGGTGCTGACACCCCTCAGGGCAAGCAGGTGGAGGATGAAAATGGCTAAAATTACCATTATTTTTTTTTGTTTTTCATTGGCTACCACTTTAAAATCCATATCTAGAAAAAATAATCAGACACTTGACTGGCCATCAGTTGAATCAGATGATGTATTAACAATACTATGGAAAACAAGTTGGTCTGACTAAATGCTGAGGTGCTGGACAATAAAAATGATTTGTAATGACACCTCAAAATGTTCTCAAACGTACTATGGATAATATCTCCGTAGCTAGCAACCAGGGGGCCAGAGGAAGATGAAAAGTGCATGAATAGAAAGTTTTACATGGTCACATCTTAGCCCCCTTTGACTGAACATCATGTGGGTTTTTTTTTATTAAAAAGGGATTTTACCCAACTGTAAAACCAGTGCAGTTGTGTTTGTAGAATATGAATAGAAAAGTATCAGAAAAACAAAACCACATTGAAACTTTTCTCTTTGTTGTATCTGAAGACCTCAAAGTTATCTTTTTAATGCACTTTTCATCATCCTGTAAGACCCACAAACTCTGGTCAAATGCCTGTGTGAATTGGGAACCCATTCCATTTGATTTTATGGATCAAGGAGTTTCTATGGAACCAGCTCTGGCATGTTAAATGGAATGGCTGTCTATCTAATGAACCGGTTTTAAACACAAGTGTCCCCGAGGGCCGTGCCATTTCCTTTTTTTTATATTGTCTATTTATACCGTTGAGATTATGTGCAACAATAACCGCTTCGTTCTGATTAAGCATGCGGACAACGCGGCCCAGGAGGCCTGTCTGATTCCCATTCAGTCGCAGCCGAAAAAGACGAAAAGATTTTACAGAGCTGACGGATTGGTTTGATTCTAGCCACCTCAGACAAAACATTACAAAGAAACAATGAGATTGACCCCTAAGCCAAGAAGAACAGTTGGCATCGTCAATGTCCAGCTCCTTCCAGAGCAAGTTTCTAATAACAGACCACTGAAGATGATCAAACCCATATCCTCATTACAGGTGGACATTATTTACACCAACGTACAGTAGAATTTTAGCAGCAAAAGCTCAAGAGATTTGACGTCGATAAAGACGCTCATTAACTGCTTCAACACAGTGTCCTAGTTTGGTCAGCTGTCTGTGAGGAGCTTGCAAAAACGGTCAATCAGGAGCCTAAAATCATTTGGCTGCCAATAACTCACTGATCACCAGCTGGCTCGCACACTAAGACTTTTGCCTTCAGGGAGGTAGCAGGGGGGACTCTGCATCCCTTGAGTGTAGGATGTGCTGCAAAGGCTGGTTAGAAAGATAACCAACATCGTATCACAGCTTGAACACCCATGTGAGGCAAAAAGACTGAGATATTGATTTACCATATAGTGCATCCCAAGCCAAGTGTATTTATCCATATTTTTTAATTGGTTTAATTTCCGACTTTGCTCATATTTATGACACATGTCATTACAAATCCTGAATCTTTATATCTCCATCCCCATTCACATTCAGGGCAGATTTAAAAAGTGCAGTCAATCAATACTACATGTAGTTAAGAAGCGTGAATTTAAAAGGGAATTTGTGCAGTATATGTTTCATCGCCATGGTCGAGTCCAATCAGTCAGGGACCGTAGAGCTATGACTGCAGGCTTTGATGTCTCAGACAATCCCAGAAATCAAATAATAGTTGGTAGGGCTGATTTGTGGACAGATTTTAGGTTTTTATACGATGAAATTCTTTATCAAATCTGAACTGTGAGGATCCCCCCCCCTCCCCCCTGGCGCATTCACCATCACTGTCTACATCATTCTCATTTCACCCCTGTGGGATTTTACATCGTGGCCAGATCACAGGCAAAGTCTTGAATTGACTATTTGATAGAGCTACCCTAGACCATAGGCATGAAGTAATTTTCCTTCAAATGTCCCTTTTAGATTGGATTTATTATCAGTCATTTACATCTATTATAGTCTGAGCTCTAACACCCAGTCATAAAATGCCATCAATTTAAACTCTGCAGTTCCACTCATACTTTTTGAACCCCAGACAGGGGTTCAGACTGTATAAATCTCAAATGTTGACTGGCTGCAGTGACAAGCCCATCAGTGATGATCCAGTGAACAGTGTCCTGCAGTACAAAAGGCCATTGTTGGTGAAGACGTCTCAAACCAACAACATATTTCACAATGCAGCCCACAAATCAGATTTTACTAGGTGCATTTTTGGTTTATTTCCATAGAGACTGTCCACAGCAATGCATCAACGTGGCCAAAGTCTGCGATGCCTCTAACGTAATGACATACTGTATGTTACCAAACAGAACATGAACCAGATGACAAAAAAATACATGTAGAGGCTGAAATAAGCCATCCTGGTAAATATATCTGCATTGTTGGATATTTACAGAGTTTCTGGGACACACAAATCTTCTGATTAATGTTGCTGGCACACACCCTTTTGCCCAGCAAACTGAGGTGATCTGAATTACCTGCAGTAAAAAAAGGCAGAGTAGCCCCTTTGTTTTGTACAAGCCTGTTTGTAATTGTAAGATCATTGTACCTGATAAATGCTGAAGCTTGCAAACACTTGTGCATGCTGCATGAGATAAGAATCTCCATGGCTTTGTCTTTGTGATGGTAAAATGGTGTGTGTGTGTGTGTGTGTGTGTGTGTGTGTGTGTGTGTGTGTGTGTGTGTGTGTGTGTGTGTGTGTGTGTGTGTGTATAGTGTGTGTCTGTGTGAGGATGGGGGGGGGTGATCTGGGTGGTTGCTGCAATGTCTTAAGCTGTGTATATTTCCATCAACCTGTTTTGAAGTGCAAAGCGTGGCAACTTTTCAACAACAAACATATTGCAATGCTCTATTCACCCAGGCAATTAGACAACCAGCAACAGTGTAAGTGTGAGTCAAATGCCAACGATAAAAGGCTGGTTCATTTGCAAGAAGGTCATTCTGTGTCTCATCAGCGTCGCATTAAGGTTGGTTGGACACAATCCTTATTAGTAGCTACTGCCCCTTCCTGAGAGACATTTGATTATTTCATAAATAATTAATGTGTTGTGATTGCTGTCAAAATACCTGCACCGTAACATAGCTCAGTGTCACATACATGTACCTGCGGGGTTAACTGCTAATTTAAAGTTCAGGAGACAAACAAGTTGTTAAAAAAATTATTCACTCAGTTTTGAACAAACAAGAGGGAATCCTGCAGGTGAACAGTCGCATCCACCGGGCGCGCAATCCGTTTACACAAATAACCTCTAATAGCAATAACAAACAAAAACACGACCATGCATGTAAATAGAGAACATGTACTGGTCAATTCAGCACTATGTTAGTATGAAATAAATAGTTTGGAGGTAGAAATTCTCCTCCTGCGCACAGAAACGGCTGTGCGTAAAACTGTCACAAATGCAGGTAAATCTATTTTTAAAAGGTTCAGAATTAGAATTTCAGAGAGAGAGAGAGATACATATTTGCAATGTAACACGTGTGTTTGAAAATAGCGTGTTCGCTAAAACCATTATGATGTGTTTTTGTAAAACTGAAACTCACGCTGCTGTTGTGTCCGGACCAGTGCACCATCGCCTGGTTGTGCGCCGAGTCTCCCGATAGAGCAAAAGTAGAAGTGTCCAGGTGTGGCTCACTTTGCCTCGGGTGCGACCCTCTGGCTTCCTCCGCCGTGCGCCGGTACTCGGGTCTAGAGTTGGAAACACCTTGGACAGTCTCCACAAACCTCTCTCTTGACTGCGCTTCTCCACTTGTACTCCTATCCACATTGTCGGTGTATGTTGAAGGCACACTCCTTTTTGCCCTCTTTTTCATCTCAGGAAATGTGTTTTCTAACATTATATTCAATGCAGATCGCTCTTGGTTGTCCTCGGATATCTTATCACACTTTTTACCTGGTATTTTGAGACGGTTGTGACAGTTTGGTGCCATTTTGTTGCCGATCAGCGCCCCGTGTCCAAGTCCGCTCTGTGTTTCATTCCCTTCTTCCTTGCCATTGTTCGGTTTCAAAGCAACGGCTGCTTCCGATTCAGAAGCGATGGAAACTTTTGCGCTATTGTCGACTTTAACCTCCGTTGATTGTCGGATTGTAAGTGCCTCCAGCGGTGTTACCTCCAGGCGATAAAATCTTCCTTTTGGAGAACTCACTTCCGCTTGAGCCACAAACTTGGGGTGAAAGGAGTACAGCAACACGAAAGCCAAAAAAGAAAAACTCAGAAATGACCACAGTCCCATTGTGTTCTTCCAAAGTGATAGTCTACCAGCGGGGAGAAGATAGGTAAAGCAACTTCTAAAACATTCAGGGTATCATCTTTACGAGCAAGAAGCCATCAGCAGACCAGCTCACGTCCAGGAATTTGTCAATGTGAGGGACGGGACCAGTTGGGGAGGCGCTGCGCATCAGGCAAACGCGCCGGCAGAGAGTGACTGCAGAAACGATTCGAGCTCATTGTTCATGAGGACATTTCGGAAGAAAAGGCTTTAAAATGCTGGAATCCTTTTCAAAATTATTCCACGATTTATTTTTTCGCCTGGGACGGCAGCGTTTTTAATTTGTAACGTTTTTATAAAAGTTATCCAAAACAGCACGTTATTGACTCGGAGCAGTTGACAGGAAAAGTAATTTGTGGTTTGCAGAACAGTGTTGTGTTCACGCTGTGGTTATTGTTGCATTTGAAATGACAAAAAAAGCTAATTTACTTGCATCAATCACGTCCGGATTCACCTGTCAACTATGTGCAAGCGCGTGTGCACGGGGAGGACATTTTGGGCAAATTCAGTTGGACTTCCTGACAAAGATCCAGACGTGATCTGATGTCATTTTATGTGCATAACTGCAGAGGTGCAGGGTTTTCTACTGTGCCTGTATTTCTGGTGACACACTAAGCTTTTTATAATTAGGCCGCTAATTCAATGCACCTCAGGCCTTCTACTGCACAACAGCCCAGGAAACAAGAGGACCTTTGAAGTCACACTGTGATATGTTTGCTGTGATCTTCATGACTTGTGGTGCCACACCAGGCAACAGCAAGCCTTCAACAACTCTGTTTTAATCTTGGCACCTTCACATTTTGCATTATTCATCCTTTTTTTTTTTTTTTTTTAGTTTACTGCGCACATCATTCTCCAAATCAATATGCTATTTGGAATGTATTAGTTTCAATTAGTGGAGCCAAATGAATTCTGAAAGGCAAGTCCTATTTCCTACGGATAGGGCTCTCAGTTGTTGCAGAAATGTTACATTAGTCGTTTTATTTTATTTTTTAATTCCTCATTTTATTTTTCCCCCCTTTAGAAATGTATGATGCCTGGTGATAAAGAGTTGAAACACACGTTAGATATGTTTGCTTCAGTGGACAGCTGCACAAGGGAGAACCTTCAAGAGAAGGATTTCCATCTTTTTCAAGGACGACAAACCCCTATTTGGAATACAAGACCAGGACATAGAATTTAATGAGATATGTTGCTGTAATGTGGGGGTGGATGTTACATATAATATGAGAGCAATTACTCCTTTCTGTCAAGGTTAAACCAATCTAAGACCTGAGCATACTCAGTGCAAACTTCCACACTTGCGCGAACATGTCAAGTAGTCCTGATTGTTAGAGAGAAACTAGAAAAGTGAAGAGGGGACTATTACTGTGCAGCCAGGTGTCCTGTCCTACTCTTCATTTGATAGTGAACACAATGTCTGAAAACAGCTACAACCATATCACATATATTTTCAGAATGCATGTTTAGGACGACAGCTTGTTACTGTACTGTCGATGAACTCTCGGCTGCAAAATCCTGCATCTGCTGAGCTGTAGAACATGCTGTAGTGTGGAGGATAAGAAAATCCACCGTCCTTGAATGCTGCACCGCCAGAAATAAGCACAAAATAACTCAGTGGAAAGAATGACATTGACATGAGTTCATTGCTGAGAACAGCACCTTCTGATCTTGCACATGTCCTTAGACAGGGCAGTGAAAACAGCAATCAGAAGGCGAGCCAGTACTGTCATCCTCCTCAGAGGGATCACTTCTTGGTCACCGTTTTTTGGCACGGCTGTACAAACAAATTGAGATTCATACAAGTGAGGGCTCTGGGCAGCAGGTGCTACTGTTGCAACTCCGCTGCACGCCAGACAGCTCCCTCTCTCTACAAGCCATTCCCGCCAGAACGCCTCTGCAATGAGGGGGTAATTGGACTGATCACACTCTGTTTACCCATTATGCTGCTAAAATGAAGTGGGTTGTTCCCAAACACACAGTGACAGGCCGGGGAGGGAGGAGGAGCCTCTTCCATCAATGACACGTCTTTTAATCTGTACTAACCTTGGGCCGGGAGAGCATTCTGCGGATTTCAGCATGTTTGTGTCTTTTTGCGCGCGCGTCTGTGTGAGAGAGAAAGGAAGAGGCCTGTGTTAATATGTGAAGAAATATCTACGGGTTTAAGAGTTTTAATGCGTCCTAGTGTGCGTGTATATATGGCCCACATCCTGCATGTGCTTGAACTATGACAAGGAATATTGCATATTCCTGGGTGGCAAACATCTCCGATTCTGCATAAATCTGAACCACAGTGAAAAGGAATAAGAGAAAAAGAGAGATGATAGGGTGCGAATGAAAACTGTGTACATCGGTGTAGCTCATTCATTTTTATGTGCTCTCCTCCCCAGTGTAGATCATTAGTAAGATTATCAGATGTAATCATCTCATTCTGGTGGCGCATAACTTAGGCAGTCCCCGCAAACAGCTCCATTCTCTCTCCTGTTTCTACTGAAGACAGGGAGCAAACTCTAAAGCTTTCAGGACAAAATCCCATTTGTGCATCCGCTGTCTGCATCCCAAGCTTGTTAGTTCCAACACTTCAGTGATCCCGGCGGAGCAGACGCATAGGCAGTAGCAGGAACCATAATGGCCATCACCCAGACAGCCCACACTCGCATGCAGGAGATGAACAGCAAGGTGCACACTCCACTCGGCTATACCCATGCCATTAAAAAGAGAAACTCTCTTTTATTGCAGATGGCAACACTTATTTTGTACCTCCTTCATCGTCTAGATGAAACAAAGGCATTTTAAAATCACAGTGGGAGTAGTTTAGGACAGTTTGCCACTATAATAAACTGGCCCTGTCACTGAAAATACAACGCTGCTCATTGGTGAATCACTGGATTACTATTATCTCTTTGATGTCTTTGTTCTTGAGCCTTTTCCCTGTACATGAACACAGGGACGAGCCTGTCGAGATATCAATACAATTTGCTTGATCTCCCACAGCTGCAGCTCATCTTTAGTAACAGTTCGCAGGATTTTCTCAGATGTTCCGGGTCAGTTATAATTTGTGTTCCTTCATCCATATTCTTTAACATGATCCATATTGTTTAAAGGATATTGTCAGTTTATTGCAACTTGGATTGTCATAATTTGGCCATTGTGTCTGTCAGTAATGATAATATTGTACCTACTGTTTCTGGGAACAGGGAGACATGATGAGAGGGAAAACACAAGCAGTCAGATGATCAGCTTGTACGCCAACAGTTCAGCTACATTGTACACCATTCTTTGCTGGTAAAATATTTAGTGAGCTCTCCCAGCATGTCCCTTTTTGCAATCCTGTCTCCTTGCATTTACATTCATATACACATACTAAAGCAACAGCAAAAAGGTAAGAAACGTGATATTACCCAAAATATTTTTTATATCAATATAATGAGGAAATTATGTTAATGAACGTATCCGCTAAATCTCAAAATGGTGAAACTGAGCATATCAGTCAAATGTTCACTGACAATGTATGTCATTAGTTTTCCCAACAGTGCAATTTGCGCTCTTGCAGTACACAATCCACTATTAGCAATTGAGCATGATAAATGTTATATCTGGTTATGTTTAGACACTCACAAGGCTTCCCTAAGGGGCGACAGAACGATAGACGAGAGTTACACGTGTAACCATGGTCACAGTAAACACAACAAAGATGGCGAGAGCCGGAGCCTCAAAATGTTTAAGAGACATAAATTAAAAATCAATGACAAAGAGAGTTATAAATGCCTTTAGTTTTTATTGACTAAAACTAATAAATGTTAAAATTTTTGTGAAAAGAAAATCTAAATCTTTATAGGAGTGAGTTTGCAGGTTCTCTCCTCCAACATGCAAGTTGGGTGAAATTCATCCCTAAAATCGACACACCTAAGCAGGAATGTGTCCGTCTCTTTCAATCATGAGATGGCCTGACAACCTCTGCAGGATGGTTTCCCGTCATGTGCCAAATGTATGCTGGAAAAAGTAAGTAAACCCAGAGTAGGGTTATTATGTAAGGCAAAATAAAATAAAAATTCTATTAAACTACTTCTGGAGTGTATGTGTGTGTGCGCATTATGCGGCTCCAAATGTTTTTTTTAATCCAATTAGCTCAAATATGTCACCACAATATAACCAACAGATACATTAACACAATTATGAAGCTGCTCTGTTCATTTCTAATGAACTTGTTTGTTTATTGATACTGGAGAGCAGACACCATCTGTTATCCAGCAGAAATTCTTTGACCCACTTTGAAAATACCAGATCTGTCTCTGAAAGGGAAATACCAGCAATTGTATGATGACAAGGGCAGTTTGATATTAATGAACATTTCAACTCTTTTGAACCTTTGCCCAGTTGTTAGCATATGCCACTAACTGCTGTGTATTCAGCATGGATGTCTCCCATGGGGGTGTTTTACCCCATGGGAGACATCCACAAAGACACATTGCATCTTCTCAATGGAGCCTATTTCTAACATCATAAGACAAACGGAGAGAGGACTCTTTAAAGCCATACTTGTGTAAAATGAGACTGGCCATAAAAAGTGAAGCTGTACTTATGCATAATTGATTTACAATATATTGAAGAGTGAAATTAAGAAGGGATTGGTGAGAAACATGGTAAATGTGCTCATCTGGTTCCTACAGAATAAAGATGATATTTCTGTCTGAGAACAAGTTGTGCCTTACAGTACTGCTGCAGCTCATTTACAGTTTATATAAATCACATTTTGTTGTATGTTAAAGTTGAGGCGAAGCATCCCCTGAATCTACAAAGTGACCTCTGTTATCACCAGAACAGTATCAGTAAGACATCATCTTCTGGACACAATCTTGGTTCTCTGGTTTCTAGCTTTAGGACATCTTTTATGTTCACAAATACTGCTTCGACAATATTGTGGGAGGAATATATGCATGCTTAAAACTCAAGTGGTAGTCTTATTTAAGTTAGTTCCAGTAGGAGTGGATGGCAAACAACAACAGGAATAGATTAGATTAGAAAAGTGATAAAAAGAAGAAGAAAAAACAGCATGACAAGGAGTTCACCCAAATCCCTTCTCTCCTTGTTAGCATTAGGATGATGTTGGGGCAGATTTATTGCAGTATAACATGGGAAATTAAAAGGAACCGGTACGTGTTTGGAATGACAACTGATGAAGAATTTTCCCTGCTCCAGCATCATAAACAAGTAATGGTTGTATTCTTTACTGTCGTGTTGTATTTTATGCTGACAAGAGAGAAGCCAGAGGAAAGAAACGTCTTCCCCATTATGGATTGTGTCCCACATTTATACATCTGCTGGGTGGACTAACTCGGACTTTCAGTGGGGTTCCTGTAGGCTTTCCTCACAGACTGAAAGGAAAGTCGATACCACTGAAACCCTTTCCAACCTTTAAAATATATATTTTTTTTAACGAAAGAGGACTTCAGAACTTGACCAAAGGTGTTGTGTCTTCTGCTCTCTCACCTTTGTGGGTATATTGGCAGGCAATTGCTTACCCCTTTTCTTCCCACCACACATGTGTACATCACACCACACGTTTCTCCTCTTTGTCTCCCTCTCCTTCTTAGTCTGTTTGTCTTCCTTTCAAGTACATTCCCACCACCACCCATGCCCAACCCTCTCTCTATGTGCCTCCACTTGCACTTCCTCGCTTCTTTCCCATCTCACGCCTTTTGAAGTCTGAGACAGCTCGAAATCCAACGTGATTCTTTTTTTGGACAGCCAAGGGGAAATGGTTCGGAAAGATGGGCTCAAGTTCGATTACAGCTGTTAATCAAAAATCTACACTGCCCACCATGCCGTGATGTGAGAAATGATTTTGGTTTCGATGTGTCAAAGTCACTATATGTTACATGCACGGGCCTATATGAAGATATATTGTCCTGTAAATCCGGACACATTACTCACTGGGCAGAATTAGAACAATGAAAACTTGCTAGGACAATACAGGATACACACCCGTGAAGATATGCAAGAGAGGAGAAAAGAAACTGAAAACAGAATAAATACACAGCAAATATCCATGCTCAAGCTACTGTATCTTCTATGCCTCAGTGCAACTCATTCACCATATATATTACCATTCTGCAAACCCTGGATTATGTCCTCTGACTGTTTTTGAGCATTTACTCTCAAAGGTTTCTACATTTTGTATGTGATTGTAACATCTTTCAAATAATTCTGATGGCATGTTATTGTTTATCGATAAATAAGACAATCCTGGAAGCAGCATGCATTATGGTCTGCCAAATCGTTTTTTGTTTGTTTGTTTTAAGACGCTCTCACTTAGGGGCCCGTCAAAGTACAAAATGTTCAAACTCCACACATGGTGGTTCCGAAGGATAATTTGGGTATTCTTACAACTTCAAATTTTTGCAAAGTACCTTCAAAGAACTCCAAATCTCCTTCATCCACACACATTTGTTAAAAAGCCAGCATAGAAAACACAATATTCAACCTTTTTAACCCCAGTTGAGCCCCACCCATTTTTCTAAAAAATTCCGAATGGTTTGCATAGCCATACTAAATACAGAATATCTCCTCAACCACAAGGGCTATTTGAATAATTTCAAAAGGTATAATATACAGAAAACACTTGTGATAGCAGTTAAGAGGTTCATATAGCAGTATATGTGTTACTGGTTTATTGGTTGATGATAGAACACAGGAAAGAAAAAAAAAAGTTCCAGGATGTAGTTCTTCTTTTTAATTATGCATATCATCGTTTTTTTTTCTAATATAAAATAGCACAATATGTTAACATTATCTCTGCAAAGTTTGACTTTGATTAACTGAAGTTAAATATTTGTAGTAATTCATTTAGTGCATATTTCGTGAACCGTAGTTTTAGAGCCGCTGAGCTGGCTGGAAAAAAATGCAATGTGGTTGATATCTTGGTTGTAAGCTTTGCAGAAAGGTGCGCTAAACATGTGCGGCATCAAGCTAGGGATATGAAAATTGATACTTCCATAACTTGGGGAGCTCTCTCGAGTCACTTTTGAGTTCTCTCGAGTCACTTTTGAGTTCTCTTGAGTCACTTTTGAGTTCTCTCGAGTCATATTTATGGTTTATGTTATTATTTATGGTTGAATTGTGTTATAAACATGTACAATGGACTTATATGCTCTTGTAAGGCCAGGCTTTGCTGTTTGTTTTGCTATGCCACATTAGTGGCTCTGGTATCGATTCATGGGAGTACGAGGACATGAAGAGTGAGGAAGAGCTCCTGATGAAGAATTCAGCCCCCCAAAAAAGTAAAGGAGCTTTAATTTTCCTAACTGTTTCATGTTAAATTCAAAAAGTAATGCCTTAAACTAGGACATCACTAAAAAGACATCTAAAGTGTCAAGTAATACAAGCAATCAAACTCTTAGCCAACGTTGACCTACTGTACTTGTCGTAGATGTGTACAATGTAATGTACAACAGAAATTATGGCCATCATGTTAAACAATAGAATTGTGCGCTGTACACTAAAATTGTACTCATCCACCATCACCACTTGAACCACACAATCAGATTACAGGTTGCAAAAATACTTTAAAAATAAAAGTAGAAAAAAACGTGTTGCTAATGAAATCAAGTGAAAGTTGAAAAGCAATATTTTTTGTCATTGTGTTTTTGTCTCATTGGACTGTCATGGGAATGAACACTAATAATCCAAGCTGTCAGCATTCATCCACTAGCCACTACCTTTGCTTGTTGTATCTGCATCATTATCCCATGGTCCCACTATCTTTCATATTCATGTAGTGGAGTAGACTGATGGCGTTGAATTGCATGCCATGAGACTCACCTAATAGTTTTTTTTCCTTCTTTTCAATTGGAGTACCAAGCTGTCACATTTACAGGCTCCACTGTAAATCTCATACTAAAACTGTGCAAATAAAGAGTGTGAGACAGATGTATTCAACTTTCTCATTTCTCACGGTGCAAATGCATAACTGTACCTAGAGGACCAGAGCACAGCAGACAGCTAATTATAAAGCGAGGGTCAATTCAGGGCACAATATGGAGACAAATGAAATGGAAGAACAATGAGAAAGCCTGGAGGACTACACAAGATACAATTATGGAGTAGAAGTGCTGCAGATGGATATGCAATATTCTGAATCACCACTAAAAACTATTATCATACTGCTCAAAAACAGGATCACATATTGACTCTACTTGTGTGAATGTACAGTATACTGTAAATAGAACATCCAAATGTAATTTAAAGGCCCAATCAGTATTTTTCAGTGTTATATGGTCAAACAAATATGTGGATGTCCCTCTCTCCATATTTTGTTGTAGTTTTGTGTGAAACCGATCAGTGAACTCCACCTCCCATCTCGCAGAATGCATGTCACCAGCACAGCCGTTACCTTGGGTTGCGACCTAGCCAGGTAACTGAGCTATATCCATGCACAAATGTAACTATCTTCTCTAATGTGTTTAATCCACTGACTTTATTTATATCAACATGCAATATTACAAGGATCAATACTTAACAGTAATTACATTAATGCCTTTGAGTCAAATGAAAATCAAATATATATATAAAAAATCACAATATTTATTGTATATAAAATGTCATATATTGTCAATTTTTTTATTTTATCAGAAATATTATGATTTAAAAAAAATATAAAGACATATTTAGGTTTGTCGTAGATTTATTTAATTGTGCTTCTCAGTAAATAAACGGTATTAATACTGTACAGTTTACATGAACATACTGTATTGTATGTGACAAATTGCTTTTAGAATGATTCTTTCTCTTTCAGCCGCCAACCGTCCACCCTCAGCTGCCCCAGGAGTGAGACAAAAGCACACAGGAGTCCTGCCCTGTGAGACACAAACACAAGAGATGAATACTTTTGAACTCAACTACACAAACTTTGCATTGTTGTGTTGAATCTGGCCTCCAATGATGGAATCTGATATATCTGTAGTCTTAGTGAGGAAATACTTACTCAGCCTACTGAAAGAAAGGTGACCACCGCTCTCCATCTGGCCATGTGGTCCTCCATCATTCTCATCTGGTTCTGTGGTCCTCCAACCTTCTCATCTGATCCTGTGGTCCTCCATCCATCTCATCTGGTCCTGTGGTCCTCCATCCTTCTCATCTGGTCTTGTGGTCCTCCATCCTTCTCATCTGGTCCTGTTGTCCTCCATCCTTCTCATCTGGTCCTGTGGTCCTCCATCCTTCTCATCTAGTCCTGTGGTCCGCCATCCATCTCATCTTCTCCATCATCAAGGAGATCCTCGGTGTTGCTTCTTGTGTCACGGCCATCGATACCTGAGTAAAAGAGACTTGGAGACTTTTCTTAACGTTAGTCATTTTTACCACACATCTGTCTGGTTCAGCCACTTTCACCTAACTATAAAAGTAGTTATGTTTCGTTAGGTGCAACGAGCTGCAAGTGCCAGTTGTCACAGGAGTGCCACGACTAGTCAGAGACTTGCCACCAGTAGTCAGAGAGGTGCCACAATCCTGACACCTGACTGACTCCTGCCACACGCTTGCCACAGACTTGCCAGTGCCACAAGGAGGAGCTCGGCCGTGCTGCTTAATTGGCCTCAGCTGAATTTGGTTGGCTCTCTCCCCTACATAAACGGCTGTGGGGACGAAATAGCGAGAGGAGAAGACCAGGAGACACCGTCTGCGAACGAGGCAGAACGAGACCGCGAACGGCCGGACAAAGGAACGGGACCCGGCAGGTGCGCATAAAATGATGGCAGCAGGCGGCGTGAAGTCTTTCTTAGAGATGTTCGAGGCGATGGCTGAGGCCTGCGGCGGAGTGGGCGGTCCGACTCCTGCCTCTTCTCACTGGGGAGGAGCGGACAGCGGTATATTTTCTGATATTTACCATTCAAGGGCAACTTCCTGGTAAACTTTACAACTTTATGAGGACCACAGGAATGCACCATTAGTTTTCTCTCTGCAAAGTTAGATTGTTTAATTTGGGGAGCCAATGTTTGTGAGAAACAGTGGTGGCTGGTGGCAATTTATTTTGGTAGGGCCATCTAATCAATTTCAGCAGACACCCTCCTTATGATTCAATGCAAAACAAGGTATCACACATTACTACTTTGCAGTTAAATATTTAACATTTATTCCAACACTTTGACATAATAAGGACATCTTATTAATACAATTCAGTATATTAACCCTTTATCGGGCAAGTAACCATATATGGTAACGTTCTCACGCTGTACATATGGCGTCCTTGTCGCGCCTCAGTAAATTCAAGAATCACATGGTCTTCATCCAGCCAATCAGCAAAGATCACCCTACGGCACACCACCCACCTTTGTGGCATATGACCAATCAGCAGAGACATGGAGCGCATTTTACCTTCTGGATCCCAGAAAAGACAGTTTTGCAACTAAACTAACCATAGTAAGTTGCTGAAACTCACACATGTCATGCTTGCATAGTTGCACTAAGTGATTACATGCATGATTTTTGTGGAGAACTTAGTGAAATCACGGCATGCGTAGAAACTAGAGTCAGCTTTTTAGGGCTGCAACAACAAATCGATAAAAATCGATTATCAAAAGTGTTGGCAACGAATTTCCTTATCGATTCGTTGTGTCGCGCGATTATTACGCCAGTCAATAAGTCGCGGAGAAGAAAAAAAAGAGCAGAGCAGAGCAACTGGCCTGGCAGCGTGTCTGAGATTGGAGTGAGACACTGAGAAAAGCTGAGGTCGTGATCTTCGCAAAAATAAAACATCTTTGATGTGACGTTTCGAGTCTTGGCCAATCAGCGTTAAGATGTCGACAGCGTCTTCATTTCCCTAAAACTTGTTTTTAATGGAAGCTAGTCAGCTTGCTATCACGTTAGCTAACGTGTTTGGGTTGTGGTGTCCAGCAAACAATGTGGGCTTCGTAGATAACTGGCGGTCTTTCCGGGGAAACCCAGGTCTGATTAGGGGTGACGGCATCCATCCCACTTCGGATGGAGCGGATCTCCTTTCTGCAAACATGACCAAGCTTATTGGTCGACTTCGTGCATGACAGACCAGGAAGCAGAATCAGAGTTGTAGTCTTACACCCTTCTCTGCACTTCCTGCATTTTCTTTAGGGCAGCTGCCCATCTTTAACTCTATAGAGACTGTGTCTGTCCCACGGCCACTTAAATTAATTAAATCAAAAGTAACCAAAAGAGGAGTTATAGAAAACAACCTCATAAAGGTTAACACCACTACTGCAATAGTGCAACACGATAGGATAATTAAATGTGGACTCCTAAATATTAGATCTTTGTCTTCTAAAGCTGTATTAGTAAATGAATTAATATCTGACAACCATATTGATGTATTTTGTCTTACTGAAACCTGGCTGAGACATGAGGAATATGTCAGCCTAAATGAATCTACTCCTCCAAGTCATGTTAATATGCACATTCCTCGAGACACCGGCCGAGGAGGTGGAGTAGCTGCCATCTTTGACTCGGGTCTGCTGATGGGTCCTAAACCTGGATTGAGCTGCAACTCATTTGAAAGCCTTGTTCTTAGTATTTCACATCCAACCTGGAAAACAGTACAGCCGATTCTGTTTGTCGTGGTATACCGAGCACCAGGTTTGTACTCCGAATTTATATCTGAATTTTCTGAGTTTTTGTCAAGTTTGGTCCTTAAGACTGATAAGGTTATTATTGTAGGTGATTTTAATATTCATGTGGATGTTAGCAATGATAGCCTTAGTGTTGCATTTAGCTTATTGTTAGATTCGATTGGCTTCTGTCAGAGAGTACAGGAACCGACTCACTGCTTTAACCACACCCTCGACCTTGTTCTTACATATGGCATTGATGTGGAGCATTTAGTAGTGTTTCCACAGAACCCTCTTTTATCAGACCATTGCCTTATAACTTTTGAGTTTATGCTACCAGATTGTACAGCGTTAGGCAAGAGTTTTTACACCAGATGTCTAACTGACGGTGCTGTTGCTAGATTTAAGGAAGCGATTCCTTCTGTATTTAATTCATTACCATGTCTCAATATAACAGATGACTCCTGTGCTAACTTTACTCCCTCCCAGATTGATCAGCTCGTCGATAGTGCTACTGGCTCACTGAGAGTGACGCTGGACTCGATAGCCCCTCTAAAAAAGAGGATCATTAAGCAAAGGAGGCTCGCTCCATGGTACAACCCTCAGACCCGCATATTGAAGCAAGCATCACGGAAGCTTGAGGGCATATGGCGCTCCAACGGTCTGGAGGAGTCCCGGTTGGTTTGGCGGGATAGTCTGAGAACATATAAGAAGGCCCTCCGTAATGCCAGAGGAGCCTACTACTCATCACTAATAGAGAAAAACAAGAGCAACCCTAGGTTTCTCTTTAGCACTGTGGCCAGGCTGGCTGAGAGTCATAGCTCGGTGGATCCGTGTATTCCTATAGACCTCAGTAGTAATGACTTTATGAACTTCTTCAATGATAAGATTATGGCCATTAGAGACAGGATCGGTGATCTCCTGCCCTCGACTACTGCCGGTCCATCCTCAGGTGGGATGACCATGGAGGAGGCTGTGGGCCCTGTTGTGCGTCTGGATGGATTTTTTACCATCAACCTCGACCAACTGTCTTCAATGGTTTCTACTTCTAAATCTTCTACCTGTCTCCTAGACCCTGTTCCGACAAAGCTGTTTAAAGAAGTTTTACCCTTAATTTGTGCCTCTGTACTAGATATTATCAATGGGTCTTTACTAATGGGTCATGTACCACAGTCTTTTAAAGTAGCTGTAATTAAACCTCTTCTTAAAAAGCCCACCCTGGATCCAGAGGTGTTGGCTAACTACAGACCTATCTCTAACCTTCCCTTCCTCTCTAAGATACTGGAGAAGGTAGTCGCAAATCAGTTGTGCGACTTTTTACATAACAATAGTTTATTTGAGGAATTTCAGTCAGGATTTAGAAAGCATCATAGCACAGAGACAGCACTAGTGACAATTACTAATGACCTTCTAGTTGCATCAGATAGGGGACTTGTCTCTGTACTTGTCCTGTTAGACCTTAGTGCAGCATTTGACACCATTGACCATGGCATCTTATTACAGAGACTAGACCAGTCAATTGGTATTAAAGGTACAGCATTAAGCTGGTTTAAGTCGTATTTATCAGATCGATCTCAGTTTGTATTAGTAAACGATGAGGCCTCGATGACCACCGCCGTTCGTCATGGAGTTCCACAAGGTTCTGTGCTTGGACCAATTTTATTCACCTTGTATATGCTTCCTTTAGGCAATATTATCAGAAAACACTCCATAAACTTTCACTGTTATGCCGATGATACTCAACTATATCTGTCAATCAAGCCAGATGAAATCCACCAGGTCACTAAACTTCAAGCGTGTCTTAAAGACATCAAAACCTGGATGACCTGCAACTTCCTGTTGCTGAACTCTGACAAGACTGAAGTTATTCTACTCGGCCCAGAACACCTCAGAAATCAACTATCTGACGATATGGTTTCCCTGGATGGCATCGCTCTGGCATCCACCACCACCGTAAGGAATCTCGGAGTTATTTTTGACCAGGACCTATCCTTTGGCTCCCACGTGAAACAGATCTCAAGGACTGCCTTTTTTCACCTACGGAACATCTCAAAGATCCGGCACATCCTGTCTCAAAGCGATGCAGAAACATTGATCCACGCATTTGTTACTTCAAGACTGGATTACTGTAACTCCGTATTATCAGGCTGCTCCGGAAAGTCCCTTGGGTCTCTCCAGCTGATCCAGAATGCTGCAGCTCGTGTACTAACAAGGACTCGGAAGAGAGATCACATTACTCCTGTACTAGCTGCTCTCCACTGGCTTCCTGTAAGATCGAGAATCATATTTAAAATCCTCCTCCTCACCTATAAAGCCTTAGCTGGTGATGCACCATCATATCTTAAAGAGCTTATAGTGCCATATTACCCCACCAGAGCGTTACGCTCACTGAATGCAGGGTTACTTGTGGTTCCCAGAGTCTTAAAAAGTAGGTTGGGGGCTAGAGCTTTCAGTTATCGTGCTCCTCTTCTGTGGAATCAGCTTCCACTTTCAGTCCGGGGGGCAGACACAGTCACCTCATTTAAGAGTAGACTTAAGACTTTCCTCTTTGATAGCGCTTATACTTAGGGCTGTTTCAGGCTTATAGTTAGGGCTGGCTCAGGTTTGCCCTGGTCCAGCCCCTAGATATGCTGCTATAGGCCTAGACTGCTGGGGGACATCTTAGGATACACTGAGCTCCTCTTCTCTTCCTCTTTCGCTCCTCTTCTCTTCCTCTTTCACTCCTCCTCTCCTCTTCTTTCTCTCCATCTGGATAAACTATTGTCTCTTCAATGCACATTACTAACTCTACTTTCTTTTTCCATGGATTCATGGCTGCCTGGAACCGGTCCTGCCCCGGGTCCTGGCCCGGGTCCTGCCGCCCCCCCACCCACCCCTCCTGCCATGGATCCATGGCTGCCTGGAACCGGTCCTGCCTGCTGCCATGGCCCTGCTGATGGAACCGGCCTGGAACTGGTCCTGCCTGCTGCCATGGCCCTTCTGATGCCCCCCTCCTCTCTACCGCCTTCTGCTTCATGGATTATCAGGATCATGGACCATGCCTAATACTCATTATATGAATAATTTCTGTCATATTCATTGAATGTGCTGTAACTACGCTATTCATTCTGGCCACATGACATCTATTGCTTCTGTCCATCCGGGGAGAGGGATCCTCCTCTGTTGCTCTCCCTCAGGTTTCTTCCCTTTTTTCCCTGTGAAAGGGTTTTTACTATCTTTCTAGGGGAGTTTTTCCTGATCCGATGTGAGGTCCCGGGACAGGGATGTTATGTGTACAGATTGTAAAGCCCTCCGAGGCAAACTTGTATTTGTGATGTTGGGCTATATAAAATAAACTGAATTGAATTGAAAAATTGAATTGAATTGAATTGAATTGAATTGAATTGAATTGAATTGAATTGAATTGAATTGTATTGTCGTTAAAGTTACTTTATGTTCCGTTACAGTTCAGTCTTGCTTGGAAAAAAATGTAACGTGATGAAACATGCTGTAACCCCCCGGTCTGGTTCAGTTCACGCTGTCACTCGTTAACGTTAAACCGGCACATCGGCTGATCTGGCTGCAGGTTTTTTATTTTTTTTACTCAAAGTAGAATGAATCAAATCACATAGTTGGGCTTAGGCAACAACGTGATTTCGTGGTTGTAAGAGACCCAGAATGAAATAGTTTAAGGAATATATGTATATGTAGCGCAGCTTGATGCAGAGCTGAGATTAAGTGGTCAAAACAGATGTGAGAGGAGCAGTACAGCTTCCCACTGTTTTTTTGATCCGATTCATCGAAAAAATAATCAACCGATTAATCGATTATTAAAATAATCATTAGTTGCAGCCCTACTGTTTTTTGACATATGCCCTATGCAACTAACAAGCCATACAGTGCATTTTCTTCACAAATAAGGCAATACAGCTTAGGACTTTCTGTTTTAATGTTGCCAAAGTGTTGTATAAACACTATACAGTGATTCAGAGAGAATGTTAACCCATTTCTAGAAATATTCAAGCTATAAATAGTGAATGAGTGATTTGTCAGTTTATGACCTTATAACAGTTGTTGTTTTAGGAAGTGTCTGCTCGTGTTGGAGATAGCAAGAGGAGGCAGACTGTTGTCGTGCTAGCCCACCCTGCCATCAGTGATGATGAAGAAGAAGGCCTAATGTATGAAGGCCTAATGTTGTGGCCTAATGTTGTTGATATGTATGTTGACTGTTCCAGTACCAGCACATGTTTTAATCTTTTAATCTCTAAAAGTGATGTTATAATGTTATGAAATACATGTTCTTTTCACCTTGTATGTGTATTTCTTGTATTTTGTATATATACACTTGTATTTATTTTGACCTCAAACGGGCAAGGAACCAAATATGGTAACTTCGTTGATGTTGATTTTCTATCTAAAAATAAAAATAAATTTAAATTAAGTATTGTTATGTCCTCCAATAGCACTCTAGGGTTGACATTTTGAATTTCAAAGTATTTCAATGAGTGACCTTTACCTCTCCGAAAGACAGTCCTGCACTTGACTGATGATTTCAATTGTATTGATAAATTCCCCAAAACAATGTAAGAGCTGTGTACAAGGCACAATAACGATAATTATGTTTGCTTACTCCTCGTTTGCATTTATAGCATACACACACACAGAGCCAACACTCACGCATTAAAACATACAGTTATTACAACTTTAATTAACCTTGTGCCTCTTCCGCGGAGTGCTAATACCGTTACTGTTTCTAATTTGTATACAAAACTGACCATATTTTCAGTTTCTAAAGCCAGAACACAAATTGGGTTACTTACATATAATATAATAGGGTGACCAGATTTGAGTTTGTGAAAAAGAGGACACTTCGTTCCGGGGGGGGGGGGGGGGGTAGCCCTAGTGTGTAGCATGCCGTGAACTTACATTTACGTTGAGATCGGTCGACCAATGACAGTTCTCTCTACAGTCAGAGCTTGTGCAAGAAGGTGGAACGTGAGGGAGATACCATTTCCAAAACTTGTAAGGGGGTAATAACTATTTTTCCCGGACGTACCATTTCCAAAACTTGTAAGGGGGTAATAACTATTTTCCCCGACGTAGCAAAATCCCGGACGTTTTTGGAATCCCTGCCGGGCGCTTTTTTTAGGTCTCGAAAAGAGGACATGTCCGGGAAAAAGAGGACGTCTGGTCACCCTATAATATAATAGCTGACAGCTCGTTTTGTTCAGTCTTTGACGTGCCTTTAAAAACGCTGGCTGTCTTATGGTGCTCCGCCAGCACTCCAAGGAGTCAGTCTCGTCATGAAAGGTCAACTCAAAAGCCCCACAAAACTTCACACAATCAATTATTTTGGATAAAATGTGCCCGTTTTTATCCACCTCATTGTGTTTCTTCACCGCAGTCCTGTGTCCGCTGGGTAGCGCTCACTTTGCCTGATATAGCTAGCTTGACGGAGTTATTCATGTGGGTCCTGGTGTTCTCTTAATTTTTCCGACAAGTGCTTCATGTCCCTTACTCCCGTATCTGTCCTTTCTGGATCTGTCCCCGTTGATTTAAAAAGCAAGCATGGAAAGTAAAATATGGCGTTAGCACGACTGCATCCAGCAGCTAGCTTAGTCAAACCATCCTGTTGTAGCTTAGCCGTCTGCACAGAAGCACAAGCTGCTCCCTTTCACGCCAGTCTGTTGTCTTATGGTGAGGTCCGGTTGATCTGAGACCAGGTGTTTTACCTGTAGTTTCTCCGCCAAAGTTCTCTCAAACGGGTGTTGGAGGAGAGATTTTACCGAGTTAGCGTTGGGTCTTCTTTGAAGAGCAGTGCTCGTGCTCGCACTCGCCGTTGTTATAATGGCGCCTGGAGAGACTATAGCCCTGACGAAATGAGAATGGCCTGGTGAATCTTTTTTAGGGCGCTGATTGAATCAATTGTATGTCACTCATTTATATCTTTAATCAGTGATTGGCTAAACTGCTTATTAGACCAGTCTTTCTTGGACCAAATCGATCTGGCCCCAGCACGGGGGCAGCTGACAAGCAGGAAAAGCATACATTTTGCGCAGATATCCTATTTTACAAATATTACTGGGTATATTCTACATCTCAACAACACAAATATTGACCATTTGTATAATGTATACATATTATTATAATTAATAATATTATATTTTGTATTTATTTTTGAGTGGCTCAAGGTGGGGCCAGGCCCCATGTCCCTCTATTGGCCGGCCGCCACTCGTGAGAAACCTACAGATCCCAGTGAAGAAGAAAGCATTTGATGCTGGAGACAAAGGTAAGGTGTCAGCATGCAACAGTTGGCTAAATGTAGCTGTATAAACACAGTAACTATTAGCCTGTGATTGCAGAAACTACAATCAATCAATAGAGGATGCAGAACTGTAATTATTTCTGGGAAAACCCTGTAACAGATAACGTGATCGCACACATGTGCAGTTAAATGTGCTGTGGCTGAGCAAAACTATGTGGCACCAAAACTATGTGGCACCATCATGAACCAAAGTTCTCCCTTTTTTATTTTCAAAACGAGAACAAAGGAGTTGTAGCGCTTATGAGATATGTATGCTGTACTGGACAAAAAACATTTCAGTGGCTCTAATGGACTTAACAAATTAAAGTGAATACAATACTCATTGTAAACTGCCTACCCCAAGCGAAGGAGTTCAAGTATCTCGGGGTCTTGTTCACGAGTGAGGGTAAGGTGGAGCGGGAGATCGACAGGCGGATCGGTGCGGCTGCAGCAGTAAAACAGGCGCTGTACCGGTCCGTCGTGGTGAAGAGGGAGCTGAGCCGGGAGGCGAAGCTCTCCATTTACTGGTCGGTCTACGTTCCAACCCTCACCTATGGTCACGAACTCTGGGTCATGCCCGAAAGAACGAGGTCTCGGATACAAGCGGCCGAAATGAGCTTCCTCCGTAGGGTGGCCGGGCTCAGCCTTAGAGATAGGGTAAGGAGCTCGGACATCAGGAGGGAGCTTGGAGTCGAGTCGCTGCTCCTTCGTGTCGAAAGGAGTCAGCTGAGGTGGTTCGGGCATCTAGTCAGGATGCCTACTGGACGCCTCCCGTTAGAGGTTTTCCAGGCACGTCCAACTGGTAGGAGACCCCGGGGAAGACCGAGGACACGCTGGAGGGATTATATCTCCCGGCTGGCCTTGGAACACCCAGAATGAGCTGGAAAGTGTTGCGGGTGAGAGGGAAGCCTGGGTCGGCCTGCTGAACCTGCTGCCACCGCGACCCGACCCCGGATAAGCGGCCGAAAATGGATGGATGGATGGACAATACTCATGATGCAAGTATGTATTAATTGAATTAATGTTAAATTACAAATTCAAATTGATCTGTTGCTCTCATAGCCCCAAGACTTTGTTAATTTATATTTAATATAATTGATATTTTGTTTCCCTTCAAGGCCTTGTTTTTGTGAAAAAGCTCTACAAACTTACTGTACACTTAGAGTGACTAACTTGTGAACATAGTCGAGCAGCTGAAGAGTCAGATATTTCCCTCAGGAGGAGGAGGAGCCAAAACTGATCTGAGACGAGGGTCAAGTGCAGGTCAACACAACCATGGCTCCAAATGAATACTAATGTTGCTCCATATCAGCAACTATTTGCTCACACATTTGCCTTATTATATCATTGTGCTTACTTGTTGGGCTGCCCTCAAGTGGCCAAACCCCCCCCCCCCCCCCCCCCCCACTAATGCAAGATCAAAACAGATCAAATGTTCCCAAGCATTACTTATGTAAACAGCACCAGAAAAACTGCAAAGACATATTCAGTTGCATTCTTGTCACAAATGCGGGATAGGACCGAAACACAGAGGATGCATTCAGAATGGAAGAGTTAAATGAATTATTGTCACAATGAAGGTATAGGCATGCATGCTTACAAGCAGGTGCATGTGGGCCAACAGGCAGGTACAGGTAGAGATTAAAGGTCAGATTCACTTATCAGAAACCGAAAAAGAGAAAACACAAAGCAAGAAAGGAACATTGCAACCTTCTTGAACTGACAGGGAATGACTGGAACTGTGGTAAATGCAATAGACTCTGATGTGAGAGGCTGATGGGGGAATGAGATGCATGTGAGGCCGGTGGTTAAGGCAGTGAAAACGGGCACACTGTTGTGTGGCGTAGTTGGATCCATTGTGCCCACTGCCTTTCTAACACGGCAGGGTTTATATACACATCACTGCCGATTGCAGAGAGAAAATGGACCTCAAAGTTTGTTGCATAACATTTTTAGGAAACTTGTCATTAAACCTTGAAACTGTAGCAACAGTGGCGCTCACTGTTCCACAGGTACATAGATGGGTGGAGTAATCAGGTGATGGGAAAAGGAGGGAAAGTCCAAGAGCATCTAGTGCAGGGGTGGCCAACCAGTCAGAGACTAAGAGACACATTTTTTACTGTGTTACCGCAAAGAGTCACATCATACACATGGGCACACATGAACATCACCCCATCCCTTCCTCACACACACACAGACCTCTGCTCAGCCAGATTTACTGTAAATGTCACACACCAACATGATAATGACAGAAATTGACTCCTACAGTACTAAGACCACAGGCCAGTCATTTTCAACAATGAACATTGTGTGCACTGTCTCACACACACAAACTCTCAGTTCAACCAAGTCCACAAACAAAAATATAATAATTTACAATAGCGTTTTTCTTTTACTATGCATGTTGCTTAGTGGGACTTCTGGCATTCCTTGCCTTGAACAATCCTCTTCAAATCTGGCTTGTATTCCGTTGTTGCCACTTTCTTTCACATGGGCAGGCACGTGCACAGATAGACCCCTAGTGGTGCTCAAGCACCTGCTCTTTTGCCCTGGATGAGAAAAGTGCCCCTTCTGCTGGAGCCCAATTGTTTTCTTCATTCATCAGTATTTAAGAATAAAAATGACTCTCTCTGTCATCAATTCCCCCCAAATGTGTTTGATATCTGACCGGGCATTTATTTGAGTTCTTGTGAGAATTTGCTCTCGGACTGGAGAGGAACAACACAGACCAACTGTGACAATTCTAGTGTTCATTTTTTCTAAAGAATAAAATTGGTTCTTATACTGTCTTATACTGCCTCTTTAACATGCCTGAGTGCTGCAATGAAAACATAAATCATGAATAAATGAAAGATCACATTTAATTTGATGTTTTACCAATGTGCCAACATTGTCATTGCAAGCCACTGAAGCAAAACATAATTAGTAGTGTAGAGTTTTTAATGCTGAGGGTAGAAAACATGGTATAAGAGTCTGGTGGGCATTCATAATTTCCAAAGTTTAAACTGCCTCCTGGAGGGCCAGGGGCTGAGTCTTATCAGGAATGACACCACGTTTACTCTCTGGATCCCCCGACTACTCACTGTTGTTAACTCTAATGCTTTACATGTTTTTACACTGTGCTGAGAGGAAAATGCACCAGTTAAACTACAGAATGGTTACAGAGCAAGTATACCTAAAGCGGGTATATGTTCTTATCTATTACCAAATCACTTGCCATCCCAGGAGGTCTAACGGAGGTACTGTGATGGAAGCAAACGATGTGAGAGGGCAACATACAGCTACAGTGCTTCACGCTGTGCTCTTCCTCCCTGGAAGGATAGAAGAGGATCTTATCCCTGTGCCCCGGTTCCTCTGTACTCCACTCCCTCTATGTTGGTTGGCTTTCACCACAATGAGATGGAAATGTGACACAGTTAGGTGGGACTCCTGCCTGGGCCTGTACAGGGAGGACTGGAGGTGTGTGTGACATATTTCCAGCGACTCCTAGCTGCTCCCAGAACAGCTGCTGAGGACTGTTATGACAGCTTTCCACTGAGAGCACAGGAATCCATCTTCTCTCCACGACACTGCTATTCCAGTTCAGTCACTCTTATTTTTCTCTTTCTTTTTTTCCACAGTTTTTGCAATGCTGTCATTTACGCAGCCTAGATTGTATTAGTGTAGGGCTGAAAAAGTGGTGGGACTCATTACTTTTTTTGAATAACACTTGGTAGGTGTAATTACCCAGGTCTATGTGAAACATTCATACAGTGTAAGGAAACAGAGCTCCTAAATGCTCACACTACTCGCAGACAGATATTAGAAAGACGCCCTTTGATCTAGCATCATCTACCCACCATGCTTTCATGTAACTTTTGACAGCTTTATCAAATCAGAAGTACAGTATAGGCCTAATGCGTGTGGACAAATCTGGGCTCAGATATAGACAAGAAAGGCAAAACAAAACTCTTGTGTTTCCTTGTTTCTTTTTGGTTCATGCCATTGTACAATCTTTCATTTGGTGTGCTGAGTAAAAACACATATTTTGTACTTTCCATGAACTCTGCAGAAAGGTAGAGGAGTGTGCAGTTCAGTTACACACTTCACTTATACTGAATAATCTTAAAACGGGCACCTGTTTATCCTAGCTTTGCTGTGCAATAGCAGCAGGAGACCAGAAGGAGAACCGTTTTTTTTCTGAGCAGAAGCTTATACATAAAGCTCTGCTGCAAGACACAAAATGTAAAAGTAAGAATTTAAGTCCTTCACCAAAAGAAGCCCAGAAAACAATAGAATAGGATTTTGTATGTGTTTGCTGTGAGTCATTTAGAAGGCACAGAGCAAAGTCTTATTTCTTTCAATAGTCTCTCTGAAACAGATGACATTCATGTTCCCCCGATGCTGTCTAGCTGTGGGTTCAAGGCTAAAATATTCATTGGATGTTCTGTATACATAAATATATATATAGGTGTATATATATGAGTGCAGAAGTAAGAGCTTAAGAGACAACCACGGGGCAGTTAGTCAGACGGGCTCGCAGCTAGTGTGTTTGCAATCAACAGAACAACTGGGCTCTTGACAGTTAATGTGGAAGCCACCAGAACACATAACAAACACGATGATAATGTGCAGTGGTGAAGAATTATTCACATTGAGGGGCAGAGCAGTGAGAGGAATAACCCCAGGGAAAAAAAGCCTGGAATTAAAAGAGTATTTTAATTGGAAATTCTTTTTAATTTTATGTTAGCAGCATTATGAGAAAACTATTACTGTTGGCTCAATCAATAGTTTGACTATCGGATGATATCCTAAAGTTGTCTGGTCATTTTTTCTATTATATTCTTATAATAGAAAAATATATATTATATTATATTCTATCCTGTTAAAAGATGATAAACATGTGCTTATCGTATTTGACTTGTTGGAAAAATACCTTAGTGGTTTGCCTCAGTATATACAGTTTTGATCTGAGGACATATATTTTAGGGCATCTTTTCATTTGTTGTCAGTAGGTAAGAATTAGTAAGAATGTAAAATGTGTGCTGTTTTATTTTCTATGAAAGATAATAAAAGAAGTAACAATAACAATGTCTGAAGTGTTATTGGTCTTAAAACATGACAGAAGTGGTGATAAACATTAGCTTTTTTTTGGAGAATAGGTTTCCCATAAATACATACCATATGTAATTACATTAACCTCCTCAAAACCCGCAACCGTAACTGGCTGTCGTATGTACTGTACATATGTAACCAACCCTCCGACCCAAGAACAGTAGCAATTACATCGAGAGAAGAATCTTCTTGGGATTTCAGATCATGCAGACCTTCTTAAATACGTTCATTACTGATTACCCAAATAACCACGACAGATGTGTGTGTTTACTTGTTTATTCAGGACGTATAAAAAGGGGACACCTTACAGAGCCCAGATTTATGAGCAACACCACTGGTCACATTTATTGATTGCGATCTATAAATCACAGTTAAATACAGCTAGCACAACATATTCTTCCTGTTGTATATTTCCCTGTGACACATACAGTAGTACCATGTCTATAAAAGAGGATCTGCAGTGGAAATTAACCTGTGAGTCTGGAAATGTTGCTTTCCACAGGATTCTGCCGGACAGATAGCACTCTGTTGGTTACACTGGAGAGCAATTTGTGCTTTCCAGAGGAATGAATTCAAATTTTGTGCGACCTTGCAGTCAGGTGAGCGTAAGGCAATACTTAGGCAGCTGATTCTAAATACTGCTTGAGCAGGGGCAGATCAAACTCTGCCTAAAGCCTTTCTGAGCTCCAAACTCTGAAATCACCACTCCTCAACCAGCAGACCACAGTGCGTGGCCTCTGCGGCTCTTCCTGGCTTATGTGTATGTATTTCTGCCACTTTGTTCTGAGCCTTTATGCCTCACACCATTAGCAAGCCACCTCTCTCTCCCCCTTTCTCTCTCTCTCTCTCTCTCTCCGCCTCTGTTTCCTGCACACGCCAGCAGGATTTAGATACCCTATGTATTATGGATGGGAAAAATAAACAGAATGCGCCAGCCATTTATATGACACACTTGTGAGATCACAGGACAGGAGCGATTAGAGTGGTCAAATAAAGCTTCAGCGGGAGACATGGGGGAAAAAAAGAAAAAACTGAGATGGAGCAGGTCTTATAAATCTTCTTCATTTTTTGTGACGCTTCCCTCCGCATGTCGTCTTGTAACCAATTACATTAAGCCACCACTCCCACTCTTGCTGGGAGTCTATTAAAGTAAGCCGTAATCTAATAGAGGACTTATGTATGTGTTGTTGTGATAATTATTCCTCTCATTGAGGGTGATGGCACCTTCATCAAGCACAGCTAGGCTCCGGAGGACCACCCTATGCACAAGTAAATTAAAATAGCTGCATATGCAACGTTGTTATGCACTGCAGCGCTACACTTATGAGCATAATTATTCCCAAGGTTAGGAAGGGGCACTTTTCTATTAAATGGTCCCTAACTTTACGACTCAGATAGTCCTATTCATATTAAAAAAATCCACAGAATATTTTGTCAAATGGTCATGTAAGCTAAGCGTCCCACCTAGAACGTTTAACATTGTAGGTCAGGTGTAAAATATTATAGATAATAATAAATTTTTATGTTATGAAGATCAGTGGATGTTCAAATTGGATCAGAAGATATAACTAATTACTGTCACTGAAATTGCTTGTGGTTTTGTGCGAAAAACTACTGTTTGAGTATTTTTTGTGTGGATTTGAATGGATGTAATGTTGTTATTTAAGGCCCTGAAAATAATTTTCTGAATCGGCTTCTTACTATGAATAATGATAAAAACACACAGTGTTCTTTGTTGAAACAGTTTGGGTTATTTCACATAATAGAGGCTTGTTTGTTTTTCAGTTTCTGCTCTTCAAACTGGTTCAGTTGGAAAAGTGATTTCATGACTTTCTATGCATCAAGATTTGTAAATATTCAAATCAAAATGTGTTGACGGGGATGAGGCTGTGCAGAGACCAATTTCCCCAAGGGGATTATTAATAAAGGATAATTTCTTCTTCTTCTTCTTCTTCTTCTTCTTCTTCTTCTTCTTCTTCTTCTTCTTCTTCTTCTTCTTCTTCTTCTTCTTCTTCTTCTTCTTCTTCTTCTTCTTCTTCTTCTTCTTCTTCTTCTTCTTCTTCTTCTTCTTCTTCTTCTTCTTCTTTTGCTGAGAACAAAGTCAAGCAAAGTGGATCACAATACACCCTAATAGTCCTGTGTAAGCATATTAGCTGAGTTGTTAGAGTAGTTTAGGATGTTTTTTTACAGCTGATTGTTGCTTGTTTAATAATTAACATGTACGGTTAAAGAGGTTATATGTTTTCAGGTCTTTAATATAACTTTTAAGCATACAGTAGGCCTGTAATATAATAGATATGATGATGCGCAAACATTTCCTAAATAAAAACCCACTCAGATCATCGAAAGTATGAAAAAAGGTGAAACAAATGATCACCTATTGTTCCAAAACAAAATCTGTGCCAGCAGAATTGTACATTTGCACCCTAAAACTAATGCTTGAATGGAGTTTAAATTAAATGGTGCAGGTTCAGGCTAAACCTCTGCCTAATGTAATCCATAACACTGCAAACAGTGGATAGAATGGGAATTCAACATCTCAGCAGTTCATTTGAGGCAGGCACACAGGTTTCACAAAACAAGTGATGTGAATATTTTCTTCAACATTTTGTCGGGACACATCCCAAGCCAGAACTGCTGTAGACTCTATGAATTCCACAGTGCACCTCTATGGGAGGTACAAAAAAACACCTTTCATACAACTCTCAAAAGTTCATAATACCATAGGGCATCAGCTATCCAGAGATTCTGCAGAGAAAATTACACATATCCCAACACAAATATCTAGGCCAAAATGAAAGTGATAAGTGTGTAACATAGGTGGAAATAAGGCTATGAATATATCAGTGTTAGGGTGCAAGAACTCTGATTGTCCAAGTGGATCCAAAGCTTATGCTTTTTGACATCATTGATATGGATAGAAAAAGAAATGTATGACCTCTATTTACTAAAGATGGTACAACGTGATGGCACAGACAAGCTTAAGACAAAAAAGCACTCAGTAAGACATCACTGATGCTGGCAATTCTGCACATCTGTATCTCCGTAAACGCGTCGTCTAGTATCACAGGCTGTTACTGTTTTGCCAAAAAGGAAATTCAACGGCGACTGCATCCTTGAGTATCAGGTTGAAAAACGGCTGTGTTAAAATAATCTAAAAAAAAAAGAAATATGTCGCTGCATTGTAGTTTTTTTTCTCATTTGTTTTTCACGTCAGTGAAAAAACATCCAGAATTTAACCAGAGCAGGAACTTTGCCACCGAGAATCCAACTCAAGAAAGGGGTTAAAGGAAGTCCAAGTAGACAAATTGTTTATTTTCTCACATTGCTCACCCACTTATTCCCACCAAAGAGGAAGAGGATCAGGATCACGGCCCACAATGCTAAGCAAAACTGTTTGGCACAGACACTGAGCCCATTTTACAAGTACCAACCGCAGTGTTTCCTGTCAGCTGCATGACAAATAACACTCTGGGGTCCTCAAACGCACCAACTTCCCAAAGTTGGATGAAGATGAATTCAAGTTCTCATTTATGCATAATTCATTATCATTATTCTTTCTATCCTGTCAGTCGGCAATGTGTTTGAGTTCAAGGGCAAAGATGAAATGATAGTACAAAGAGGTTGGATAACTCACAATGGTAAAATGGCATTATATCTCTTCCTTAATGTTTAATCAACGCTGTCACTGAGCCCACACAAGGCTCAGTCAGACTACTCAATTTCAATGACTTCCCTGTGTGTGTGTGTGTGTGTGTGTGTGTGTGTGTGTGTGTGTGTGTGTGTGTGTGTGTGTGTGTGTGTGTGTGTGTGTGTGTGCGCATGCGCACGTGCGTGTGTCAGTGTGCATGACTGTGTATGTGACCAGCTTAGAAGCTAACGTTCTCTCTGAAATGTCCTAGAAACTTTCTCTGCTGTCGGTGTATTTTTGGTGCAGAATAAGAGCTGAAAATCACCAATTAAAATGTCAATGCTAAAACCAGCCGTCATGACAATGACAGACTTTCATCACGCTGATGCAGTGTGTTCCACATACATATTTCATAATTGCTGTACCAGTTAAATTAATGAATTCCCCCCTTTCATCAAAAGTAGCTGCAGCCAAACCTGGTCATCTCGTTCAGCCAATTGGAGGGAAAACTGGACCAGTGACAATTTGAATTATTACTAGTTGAAAACACTGTATGCTTTTTTCATGAAATGCTGGCTACTGTAATTGGCTTTATTACATGCAATAGAGGCTAACAAAAGCTTAGAAAATAGGATCATGGTTTTTCAACACAATCCTTTTTGTAAAAGTTGTTCATAATCATTTGAGAATTTTGATCACACTCACTATAGTCTTAAACAAAAAAGTGTTCAGGTCTTTAAAACTATTCAATTAAAAAAGGTGATCTCACAATGTAACATTCAGACAATGATTTAAAACAATACACACTCTCTATTAGGTTCTGTGACTTTTTATTGCACAATTTCCTGCTTTCTGAAACAAATATTGCAAAAATAAATTGTTAAAATAAAATAAAAACTCACAATAGAAAACTCCCATATTTCCTAATGTATGGTAGAAATGGAAAGCTGCATGCTTATACACTAACTAACAACTACTACTTCTCTTCTCCATAGTCTCCCCACACTCCTGCAACACCTTCTGGACAACCGGCAAGCCAAGCTCTTCTTCAGCTTGACAGCCTCTTTCAGCACTGGTGTCCATCAGCGGGCTCATATTGCTGCCATTCGCTGATGCCCTTCTGACTTCTAGCAGCCTCTTCCACAATAAACGCTTCACCATGCCCCATTTGGCCTTATGGACAGGGGCTTCATCCAAATGTTCCCAGTTTTTACTACACCTGGGTTTATCAGGTTTACGAGGTCTGTAGAGCTGCCACCAGTTGCTTGCCAGCAAGCTCCCATACCGGGGCTCCAGAAGGAGGACACTTTGCTTTTTCCAGGCCAGGTGTGACAACTCTTTTCTGATCAGGGTCTTTATTATTTCTGGCAACAGGATTTTGGTCTTCGTTCTCAACTGGATTGCCTTGCTTTTTAACATGCCAGTAAGGTGACAGTTGTTTGAAACCTGAAGAAGGCTCTCTGCCAAGAGGTTGATCTTTATAAGTGGAAACAAATGCATCATAGTTATGTGTGGTGATTACTTATTTCCTGTTTTGATATCTGCCTGCCACAGTTTTTCAGAAAATAATCTTTACCGACAATAGTGAAATAGTTACCCTGCAGTAATTAATCTTTAGACCTTCCATAATTAAATTTATCTTTGTTCAAATGCAAAATCCTCAGAAAAACTGTTGAACTCTTCCTTGATATTAAATAATAGAAATGAACACTGAAAAGCCTTGAAGAATGAGAACATCTTTTTTTCGTTCCTTTGCCTGTGATGCTGGTGTATGTTGCTTTGCTGCAGCAGATTTGGAAATGCAATATCATGCTGTTGTGTAGGTTTTTTAGCATGTGTCCCATTGTCCTTCAAAAATTATGATATGCAAGACTGACTAACTTTGGCCAATAGAAAGATTGTTATGGTAAAATGATGAAATGTCAATGCCGGCTACTCATGAAAGACAGAACTTCACAGCCACAACAAAGGCTCAACAGCATACCTCTATGGTTGAAAGAATTGTAGAGTCTATCTGCTGAAAAGACAGTGCGTTATATTCTGACTCTGCAGGTACTCTGAACCCATCATGATGAACATTGAGCCTTTATACACCGCTGTTCAACATCCTATACATTTTGCATTTCAGGATACACACTCAATATGATGTACCTGCAGAATAATGCACAACAAGTTATTTATGAAAATAAGTGTGTATTCAAGCTGCAACTAGACAATAACATGTGTCTTTTAGTTATTATTTCGGTTAATTTAAACTCAATTTAAATACATATTTCAATTTAAGGAAATATGTACTTTTGGAAAAGCAGCAGTTTGTGTACTGCCAAACGACTTTGTGTACTGCAAAATATGTATTGTGTAGCTATCACGTGACTGAGTATTTTCAGGTCTTTCGTATGGCGTAAGATTTCGGCCATATCATATCACAAGCCATTATACATGCTAACAATGTACACCTACAGATAATAACTGCCACACCCATTATATAAATCCTGGTGCACTAATTCAACAGGAGTTGTACAAGCAGTACTTCTGACGTCTAGCAGTTGAGAATGCCTTCTGCATAGTGCATGTGTGCTGTAATCTACAAAAATAAGGTTTTCACATAGCAGCTTTAAGACGGCGCACAGGGAGATCAAAGGGGAATGTAAGAAAGAGGAGAGGGGAGAGAAAGTAGCGTGACGGCAAATTACAGCAAAATCCAGTAAAGACTCACTCTGAGCTGAAACTAAACTCCAGATTAGGTTATGTTACTGCATCAATGCAGAATCATCTTGCATCTTAGAGTTGAGAAATGTCCACACCTCTACTGAACAGACAGGCACAGTTTATATGGGGTTATTTCAGTCTCTTTAATGGCAAATGCGCACAGAAAGATTCACAAATGCGCACAGAACAATTCACAAATATATTCAATTCACAAATGCACACAGAAAGATTCACAAATGCGCACAGAACAATTCACAAATATATTCGATTTACAAATGCACACAGAAGGGTTTACAAATACATTCCAATGATTTATATCAATGTATAAAAAAAAAATCACAAATATATTTCTGCATTTGTTTCAGCTGTCCCACGAGCCGGACCTCAAACCGTCGGCGTATCTTTTTAAGCCGGCGGCTTCTAGATGAACGGGCCACAGATTTGATGCTTAAACAAATAACTTCTCGCCTGAAAACATCCTAAAATGTCATGTTGTGACTCAACAACTGTAGTATTCAGAGAACGTCAACTTTCAGTTGTGTGTACCAGCGCCATTGTTTGACTTATCACCTCCGCAAATTCCGTAACTGTACGCTGGCAACGCCCTCGTGGGTAGGGGAGGGGGGAGCTGCACTCATGTGATTGGTTGAAAATGAGGGCGACATCTGATTGGCCACAGATAGTCCATGTTGAAAAAAACGCATTTACGGATCGGATCACGGCAGGGGAGTCTCACAAAAGCCTCTCGTAAATGTGAAGCTTTTCACAAAGAAATGCAGTGTAATCCACAAATACAGTGCGATCCACAAATACAGTGCGAGCCACAAATGCATACAAATACATACAAATGCAGATATATAATTGTGATTTTTTTAAACATTTATATAAATCATTGGAATGTATTTGTAAACCCTTCTGTGTGCATTTGTAAATCGAATATATTTGTGAATTGTTCTGTGCGCATTTGTGGATCTTTCTGTGTGCATTTGTGAATTGAATATATTTGTGAATTGTTCTGTGCGCATTTGTGAATCTTTCTGTGTGCATTTGCTAATAAAGAGACTGAAATAACCCCATACAGTTTATCACTAGCTGGTGAACATAGTGGAGCATTTAGCAGCTAAAGAGCAAGACCTTTACTAGGGTGACCGACATGTCCTCTTTTCGAGACCTAAAAAAAGCGTCCGGCAGGGATTCCAAAAACGTCCGGGATTTTGCTACGTGCGGGAAAATAGTTATTACCCCCTTACAAGTTTTGGAAATGGTATCTCCCTCACGTTCCACCTTCTTGCGCAAGCTCTGACTGTAGAGAGAACTGTCATTGGTCGACCGATCTCAACGTAAATGTAAGTTCACGGCATGCTACACACCTATTCAATATAATAACTCTAATATATGAAATAGTCCAATTTACTCCAGTGTCCCCAACTCATTGCAATGATAGTACAGTGCATTTCATTCTAGTATGACATACAATCAAAATAGATGAAAGTAACCAAACAAGAAACCAAATACAGGAAAGTAGCCTTCACTCCAGTATTCCATAAAAAACATCTAAGTAAATATATGAACTAACTCTGCACAATGAAACACTCCAGTATTCCCGGCCAACAAACTCTGACAGAACCTTAACAGACCTATTAACATAATCCAACTCGCATTAGTAAATAACCAGAAACATAATAAGCCATAAATTGAATTTGAATTTATTTTAATTGTAACACAATGTAATTGATGCATTCATTATTTGAAATTTTTGCAGCAGAAGAATCTTTTTTTTTTTTAACAAAATCCAGCAATGGTTTTCAATCTTGAACAAACAAACTGACACTGTGTATTGAGGATTTAATATACTGACTTAAATCCTAAAAATGTCGGTAAGATTAATTAATCATTTATTTATCTTTAATGTTGACGTTGATTTATCCATCACATCATTTTTGTAATTATTATTATTTAGTTGTTGTTGTATATGTCACTATATGAATAGAGCCAGGTCTAAAGCTTATCTGGATGCACAATGTCCCTCTGCTGCAGACTTCTAAGAAATCAAAATGAGAAGTCATTACGTTTGACGAGAAAATATCACTATGATTTCCCTTTCAAAGCAGTCCCTTGAACACAAAACAAACAACCCAAGCCATCACAATATCCAAGGCATCATGGGAAGAGAAGATTATGTTCTTTTGACAAGTCTTATTTAGATGTGTGCACTAGAACACATTAGGCTCTTTATTTACTCTCTCTCAAGACATTAGAAACACTTAGCCCAGAGTGCCTGCCAGATGATGCATGTTTTAAAATTCTACACTGGAAGTGAGTCCAATTTTCATTTCATATCATTGCAAATGTGAGGATACATATGTAAACAGAATTATCTTTGTTTTTTTTAAGTGCATGTGACCATTAACTCCCGGTCACATCCCCTTGGAATAAAAATCACAGATTATAAAATATTCGGGCATGAAACTCTCCCACGCTCTTCAAAGGGGAGGGATAAGCAGGGAGATGGGATGGCTTTGCACCAGGCCTATCCTGTATTGGTTCTGTTTTATGTCATGTAAAGTACGTCCATCTGAGTGGAAGCAAATAATCTAACACTACATGAAGCACCTCCAGCAGCAGACCACTATCCTGGAGACAGCATTGAGGCGTTCAATCAGCAGTCAGGAGTGGAACAAGAGTGAAATCCTTTCCGGTGGTGTCTAATAGCATAAGTCCCCGTCACAAACATGGGAGGGAGTCATGGGCAGAGGTGAATCCGCCTCTCGTAATATCAGAACCACGGCGACAGATCTTCAGCAGATGCGTGAGAAGAATACAAAAATAGCCTGGATTTAATGACTGTGGCACCCTTCCAAAAATGTGTCCCTCTCTCTGTCTATAACTGTGAAAGTTATCTGACTTCGGGGGAGAGGTGGTCTCTCCTGCACCCCCCAGTCAATTTGTGTCTTGAGTCAAGTCCTTTACAGATCAAGCTGTTTGATCCGGCTCTGTTGGCACTGTCGTCTGCTCAGAGTCCATGAGCAGCTCTGGCCTATTGACCGAGGCAGCTGTGTCGCCAGCTACAGCGGATGCCGCAGAATTTCCGTTCAGTTCATGTCAGAGTTAAAAAAAAAAAAAGCTTCAGCTCTGGAAATAAGAACATGTCAACATTGATTCATGTCAAAAAGAAGAAAAAAAAGATTGTATCCTTGTTCATGATGAGTGTGTGAGACAGCCAGTGTGTATTTATGTCTGTGTGTGTTGGCTCTTGCTTAAATTGTTCGTTGCATTGATATTTTCCCACTGGTTTTATACTACAAAAGCCACTTGAGCTAAAAATCACTAGCCATGATGGACATAAAAATGTGTCCACCACATCATTTATACGATACGAAGCCTTCACAATGCTCATCAAAAGCTGCATATTACCCTCTGATGAACAGATTTTTCAAGTGTGAAGCAATGTATTTACGTTGAGTTTTCAGGTACTTATACTTTACTTTAGTACTTTACATTGTATGCTACTTACTACCTCTACTCCACTACATTTCAGAGGGAAATGTACTTTTTACACCACTACCTTTATTTGGTAGAAATACCAGTTCACATGTAGGTACACCTAGCTAAGACTAATGCAGTCTAACAGTCCTTGAACTGTATGGCATTATACAGGAGAAGTGTTTCTGGTATTTAATTTAATTTACCCCCTATGGTGGACAAAATAATAGAAACAACTGACAGTCAGATCAAAATCATGGGGACTTTAATGTATTGTTCACTGGATGATAATTTACAGTCAAAATTACATGCGTTGTGTCTATTCAGCAAAAATAAAAGATATTTAACTTCCTTCCAATCATTTCCGTACAGTCTCCTTGAATAGCAGACTAAATTTAGAAGCAAAGGAAATTGATTTTCTGAGAATGATGCTTTTCCAAATTCAGGGACATCTTGACGTACTGAAACAGAAAGCTAACAAAGTGTTGACAGCAGATTGAAAATCTGACAAAGGCATGTTTGAGAAGAGATAATTAGAGATGTATGTGTAATGTGTTTAGCTCAATACAAATCACACTATTCAAACATTCAAACAAACAAAGTTATTAGATTCAGACTTAATATAACAGGTTAAGCCAATTGTGATCCAAAAACAGTTATCCTATGATTACTTGTCATTATACTTTAATTACAGCAATTACTGTAATCTGCTTTTGGATTATTTCATATTAGCACTACACTGAAGCAGTGTGGTTTGTAGGTCACTAATTGATTTTGTCACACTATTGCTTTCCAGTAGAACGTGCACACTGTCAAGATGACAAGAGGTGATAAATGCAAGTAATTGTCTTTCAAACACACAAGTAGCATTCCTAGCATAAGGACCAAACAGAATAAGTTTCAGAGGGTTGACATTATTTTGATGTTGCATAAAGAGAGAAAGAAATGCGAGAAGAAGAGGGAGGAAAGCAGAGAGGAAATAGAGCGACTTTGTGTTTGTATGTATTTTTGTGTTTGTGGGATGCATCACAGGAGGCCTTGGCATACATTGAACCTAACATAAATGCCAGATGATCAAAAGGATGAATGTTACTCTGCTTTAATATGCTGTTTGAACATTCATTACATTTCCAATAAATTAACATACTTCTTTGGTCAACCTGTGTTTTGACTGTCACACATTCCACCACATCTTAGATTGTTTGCATCCCACCTGCCAGTTGAGTAACTCTCTCACAGCATCAGCTCTCATTCCCCTCACCTGGTTCTCCACGCCCATCTCACCTACAGCACATCCCCTTATCAGTCCCCCACTATTTAAGCCCTCCACTTGCACTTGTTCCCTGTCAGATTGTCTTGTGTGTTACTGCTGAGCTCTCCAGCATTACTCCTGAGTCTATCCCTTATCCCTTATCTGCTTGTCCTGACCTTGCCTGTTCTCGACTATAGATTCTCTCCTTGCACCTTTTGGATTTGTTTGCCTTTATGACTGATCTCCCGGTGTTGACCCAGCCTGAACATGAGTAAACCGAACTGTCCTGGTCTATCTGTCTCTGGTTTTGGGTACTAGTAACCATCACACTGACAAGTAAATAGTAATACTATTAATTAAGTCTCAGATAAAAAAATCGCCTGTGTTTCACACTGTGCAGTGGGTCAAGACAGAAAACGTACAGAATACTTTATTAATCCTGCAAGGGGAAATTGTTTCGTTACAGCAGCATTATACATACAAGTAGAGCAATATTGAATATAAAAATGCACAATATATTAAAAAAAATAGAATATAATAATATTAAATGAACTAACAAAATAGTGCAAAGATGTCAACAAACAAACAGTGTAACAGTGTTATAGTTGACTGACTGAGAGCTATTGCCATTTGGGTCATCCATGCACATTGCTAAAGATTTTGTTTGTGCCTTTGTGCCCTGCACGTGCCTCCCTAAACTTGCGACACATAACAGCCACGTTACCATTGTTCTGCTCCCAGTTTAAACCAGCATTTATTCAGCTGGTGTTCCTGTTATCATATAATCTGGAGCTACAATACCCAACCACTTTATGTGGCATAGGTTATGCTCTCTGAAAGCTATCGCTATTGACCCTGCTAGAAAAACCAGCATAGACCAGCATACTTTCTATGCTGGTCTATGCTGGTCTATGCTGGTCTATGCTGGTTCGGTGCTGGTTTAGCTGGTCGACCAGCATGATGAAGCTGGTCAACCAGCAAGAATTCATTAATGATGCTGGTCCACCAGCATGGCCTTGCTGGTGAAGCTGGTGGACCAGCAAGAATTCATTAATGATGCTGGTCCACCAGCATGGCCTTGCTGGTGGACCAGCAAGAATTCATTAATGATGCTGGTCCACTAGCATGGCCTTGCTGGTGGACCAGCAAGAATTCATTAATGATGCTGGTGAAGCTGGTGGACCAGCAAGAATTCATTAATGATGCTGGTCCACCAGCATGGCCTTGCTGGTGAAGCTGGTGGACCAGCAAGAATTCATTAATGATGCTGGTCCACCAGCATGGCCTTGCTGGTGAAGCTGGTGGACCAGCAAGAATTCATTAATGATGCTGGTCCACCAGCATGGCCTTGCTGGTGAAGCTGATATTTTCAACTTTAAATACTTTCATTAGTATCATGACTTCAATATTGTAATGGGGAGCATACCATGTCATTTAACTCACAAAATTGTTACAATTAGGAAATAATATAGTGGTCATGGCAAGAATCTACTCATATTGTGCAAATCATCAATTTTGTCATTGCCATTTTTTTATTTTATTTCATATATTCAAAAGGATAAAAAAATCAAAAGCAAAGTCTGATTTTGAAAATGTATGGAAGAAACAATAATGGATACTGGTTAATTTACAAGTGATTTTAGAGAAATTGTAAATTCTTATTTTTTTGTGGAACATTATGTTCTGTTACAGTTAAGTTAGTGCATTATATATTGTGTGTGTTTTCTAAAGGGGTTCCTGTAGTATGTTGTGGTCACTTTAAGAATTAGAGGATGATCAGTAAGTAGGGAGAGGTTATATTTTTTCGTATCAGGTTAATCCAGCTCTATCTGCACACATCATATACCTCATGGTGGCATCGTGGGTATGTATTGTCTTGTTTCGTTCTTATCTATAACTACACTGCATTATTTTTGGACAATATTACGTTTTCTGAAGTTTATAATAGAAGTTTGCTGAATTACTGTTGTTAATGACCGCACTTGTTCTTAGGCCAGTGAGAGTTCATGAAAGTTACAACTAGATAAACAAACAGATGACTGAATACATATTAAACATTATGTATAAAGTTAAAATCACAATTAATACATAAAGCCTGTAAAACCTTAATTCATGTTAGAGATTGAATTCAAATATCTACATTGTATGCATCTGTACATGTTAAAGCAAGCGGAAAATTGATTATGTTTTTTAATGTTTTAGTTTCACCCTTCAAGAAGCAAACAGTCTTCAAAGTTTGGATGTTTGTATGGCGTTTATCTGACTGTCAAATTATATACAGTACATTACATTACAACAAGGACAGCACAGGTACAAACACATTTCTCCACATCTGTACATCCCAGCATAGCCTAAACTCTACCGGAGATAAAGTCTAATCAGCTAACTAAAAATGAATGCAAGCTAGAATGACCATCTTTGATTCAGTCTAGTCAGACTAATCTCTCTCATGTGAATTTGGAAAGTCACAAATGTACATCTGATCACTTGTTTTTAAAATCATGCATTTCTGCTCTAACCTGTCAACTGGAATCAGACACACTGGAGAACAAAGTGCTCCACTAACGAGTCGGATATGTGACACAAACCCATAACCTTGTGATAAAGGAAACGAGGTATGTGTATGAAGCTTTTTGAACAATACAGCAATTTCTGTACCTTCTTCTGAAGGAAGGGATATGATATTCTGAATTTCCCCATAAACACCATCGCTGAGCTTTGCAAAACAGTCCCTGCGTCTCTTACTGAGGGTATAGCTTTTGCCAGTATACACCAGTCCTTTATGCACCATTCTCTTGTGCACTACCATTTCATCTGGTGCTTGTTTTTGTGCAGACACAAAGGCACTCTTCTCATCAGTAGTGGTCTCTGTCACTCTCCCATTATCCAGAACAGTTGTGTCTTGACATTTTGTGAAACTATTTACTCTTCTGTCATTTGTCATCTCTAAACAGAACTCCTTGACTTGCTCCCTTACTGCATGCCTGGAGGTTAAGAGAGGGATTGCTCTGTGCAACAGGAATTTGTTCACAATCTGTAGAGCTACACACTTAGTCCCATGAACCAGTTTCAACAGCCCACCATTTGCATTTTCAAATACAAATGCTGAGTGTGCCCAGAGTGGCCCCCACAATTTCACAGACTTTGCAAGGTGAGTTAACAGATGTACATTAAATGTCATTGACACTTCTCCGTACAGCAACTGAAACCTTGCAACAAACTCAAACAGCATGTTATCTGCTTTGTTTATGTCTTGGAAGGTGACATTCTCTTTCAAAAGAAGATATACTGCTGACACCAGAAGGCCTAGGTGCTTCAGATAGCACGGCTGAAGTACACCATTCAGGACAGGCAAGCTGTAAAACAGGAGCCATGTTCGCCACTCTGAGGCTTTCCACTGCTTGAGCTCTGCAAGAGGTCTGGGTAGTCGAGTTATCAGGTGTGGTGGCTTTATGTCCTTCATTCTGTTTTCTAGCACCCTCATAGTGGTGCCATTCCCAATGTAGTAGGGCTGCTCACTGTTGTTTAGAAGAAGCTCTGTGAGTTGTCTGATGACACCAAGTAACACAGCATGCATATAGTCTGGAACAAAGCCCCACACTATATCAAAATAAGGCATGTTGATGAGTGGTGATGGACCTTTCACTCCTCTGACACTTTTGTTTTGTGCTACTGCCTGCTCCATATCTGCCAGCACTTGTTTTGCTTCTCTGTCAGGATATTCAGTGGCAGTCACAGTATACTTCACTGTTTTCTCTACAAGAGTACCAGGATGTAAACAGAAACCACAACCAAAGTACCCATTAAACTGTGTTGTGTTTTGCATGGTTGGTCTTGCCTTTGAGTCTACACAACAACATAGTCCAACAACTTTACTATTTACACAGTTTCCATTTTGTCTCCAGCACACACCTTTGGATGCCAGTGTTTTGGCCTGTTCAACAAAAGGTCTGAGAAAAATGGACATGACAGGCTCTTGAGCACCAAACCAAAGACCTGCAAGTACTACATTTTTAAATCTCATTTTGGGAGGAAGCTCATTTAAATGCAGCTGTATTGGCCATATTGAAAATCTGGAAGACTTGAACACAGGTGAGCCATCAGAATTGAAATTAAACGACAAATTGTTTGGATCTGACAGAATTCCACCTGGTTTTGATAAGTTTTGATACTTTTCGCCATCATAGATGTCAGAGATCACATGGTCATTTTGTGGCCTTTGGTGCCTGTAGCTCATGTTGTTTTGAATCTGAGGAGTTTCTAAAAGTGTCTGAATTTGAGGTGCAATTGGTATGTTGATAAAAAAACTTGAACGGTTCATGGAATCGATTTCAATAGAAGTACTACAAATTGAACACTGTGCAATGTTTTTGTCTTTTATGTCTCCCTTTGTGCCAATATATACTTTACAGGTTTTGCAGTAGTAGTGAAACTCCACACTGTCGGAGTTGTTTTGAAAGACCTTGTTGAACAAATATTTTGATCTTGGTAGCACCTCTTTGCCAAACAGAGTATTTATGAGTTTTAATAAATCATCAAGTTGTGTCCCTGTTATATTGTGCCTTGCTGCATGACTCATTATCATGATCAGTGCTTCAGCCTTCGTTGTTGTACCTGCTGACATTAGCGCTGAGTCCATGTCTTTTTCAAAACCTGTCTCTCTAACTGGCTCATCTTCTCCAAGATCTTCCAGATCTGAATCGAGTCCATAAACACTGTCTTCAGGTGAGGAAGCCACATCTCTTGGTTCCAGCTCAGAAGTTAGGAGAAAGTCACCAGATGAAGATATTAGCTACAAAACAAAAACAACACACATTCATAAGTGCATTTGAAGGAATCGGAGGATAGCAGTGAGGTTGTAGACCGCAACAAAACTGAACATCCCTCACCGTCCCCTTTCAAACATATTGGAGAATCCATGGTGGCTGCAAAACTGGTAATGCCATGTAAAAACGTTTATATAAGTGGGTACATTTTTCATTGAGCCATTCATGTGTACAATGCTAGGCACAATTTCAAACCAGCCCCTTCACCGTCCCCCACACACACTAACACAAGTTAGCGCAACTCAAATAGACATTAGACAGGCTGTTTTCATGGACACATGACGGATTTAGAGGTTTGCATTATGGAATAAACATACTGTTGTGTACCTGAGAAAATGTTGCATGTGTTGATTATTTAAAGTAACGTATTGGAATGGAATGTCGTTGTCCACCCAGAAAACTGTAGAAATTAGTTAGCTTAACCTGACAAGGCTCACATGATGGACCAGCTGTTCTCATTTTAGTGACTATCTCAGCTGCTCCTAAATAGAGAGTGAATTATTATCTGGCTTTGAAATTAGACACTAGCCAATTTTGTTTTTATAAGCAGCACCTCCCTCTACCTGCAGCAGAGCTTGTAGCCTAATCATGCCATGTAGATTTGAAATCCTGTGTTACTGTGATTTCCTTTTTTTATTGGATGTGCTGCAAATGCATGTAATTGTGTTTAATGAAAAATGCTATTCCACAACTTTTTAGTATGAAATAAGAAAGAAACAAAAGAAAATTTTTACATTAGGAAAATTAGATTTGCCAATTCATAGAACTAATGTTCTCCATCATTTGGATGGCACTAAGTTTGTATGTGATGCAATAGCCTATGATGGTAAAGATTGTTGTCTGGGTTGTCTAATCCTGCCCGAGTATTCTTGGGAGAGATTCCTTTAATTCTATTTACATTACCAAAAATTGTTAAAAGAGCAAATAGTGAAAATACTTTCACTATGTACTATATACTTTACTAACACTACTACAGCCTTGAATTAAACTGTTCAAAGTATATTTACATTATCTTTACCTTTTTCTGAAACATTTCAAAGGACATATGTTGGCTGTAATACTGTGGGAATACTGATGATTAAACTAGGTCTTTATGATTCATAAAACATATTTTTTTAATAACGCTTGCTTAACTGGCAATCTTAAAACACCCCTACAGTATGGCTGGTAGAAAAGCTAACCTGGTCGGCCGTGTCATCTGAATCCAGCTGACGATCAGGACTACCAGGTGGAGATATGACCTGTATAGGAGGCAAAATATATTATCGAAGCACATTGATTAAAAAAATATCCCAGTGAGAAATGTAGTCTTTATATAAAATGAAAGAGCACATAAATCACTAACCTCAAAATCTGCAGGGCTCAGGTGAGGACTGATTCTGTCCTCTTCATTGTTGAGGTCACCAGTGAAATCCAAAGCCTGAGGTCAATTTCAGAAAAATTCAACAAGTCAAAAATTGGCAGGAGTGGTTTGCTAGAAGAAGTGGCCAGATGGCGACGTGGTCTACATAGGATGAAAAATAGATTACACAAGCACAAAAGTTAACAAAAACAACAACAGTACTACATTTAATAAGGACCAGTGTCAAATAACATCTCACCACAAATTTGAAGAGCATATTACCATCTCACCTCAACATCTGCAGGGCTCAGGTGAGGACTGATTCTGTCCTCTTCATTGTTGTGGTCATCAGTGAAATCCAAAGCCTGAGATAGATTTTAAAATGTACAAACTGGTTTCAACTATTTGCCACCTTAAAAGATGTTTAAAATAAATAAAACAGTTGATACATCACAAGGGGTAGCACATGTGTGAGCAGACTTACGTCCAAATGTCTTCTTTTCAATCTTGAACGAGGTATTTTAATAGTGTTGTTTGGCTCCAAGTACAATTTGTACTTACGTTTGGACATTCTAAAATTCAAAAGTACATCATTAATAAAAGAGAGAAAAATAAATAACAAAATAGTGAATTCAAAACACAATTAATTTACTTTTGAGACACTTAAAACCACCAGAATACACTTAATTTATAACTTATAACTAGAATATTTTAACAATTTAGTTAAAGTTAACTAGCTGTTTGGCAACTAAATGCTTGGATAACAGCATCAATCTATAGTGTGACATCAAATCCGTTACCTATTAGGGTTTAAGCTTAGAAGTCATGCAGCCTAACAAATCCACCAAACACTCATATTGTTGAAAAACCTCACGCGCTTCCCGCTTTCACTTGATGTCCCCTCGCGCATACTGTAAATACAGTACAGCTTACTTGGGCATTTTACCGTTTAACGGTCAAACTAAACGGACTCATACAAACACGGAGTATGTTTGCCTATGTAAAATATATAGACGACGGGTGTAAGGAGATTGTACCCTGTTCCAAAATCAAGGATTTTGACAGTAATGTAGCTCTATTTGATATTAACAAGATTTACTGGGTGCGCTGGCAGGAGGAATTCTTCAAGGCTCAGATATTGCTCCTGAAGGGTAAGTTATACAGCTCATGTATTTCATTAATTACTAAAGTTAAACAGTTCATTAAACGAAATAGTGAACCGGTATAACTTAACTTAGCTGTATTTAACGCTACAGTTAGTTAGTTAGTTTGTTAGTTAGTTAGCCACAACCCCATTTAACTGTAACTATTTGGTGTGAACGCAGCATTAGCCTAAACGGGTTGCTAACCTTAACATGCTAGGTACTAGTAATACTGATATGTAGCAGGTGCTGCTTTTAAGTACTTACATGTCATTTCCAGCGTCAAGAGAAGAACTCGAGGAGGAGCTGTCAGCAAGCGGGTCCGTGTGAGGCTGCTGAAGGAGACTTCGCCGGCCCCGCCTCCGTCGGAGAAAAGTGACGCCAAAGCTATGCACGTCAGTTCACTTCCCAATATTAACTAATACATTACTGGTGTATGGATAAACTATTGTTGCATTGGTGTCCTCTATAACATATAAGTAAAGTTTCTGTGTGTCCATATGGCCATATATATATGGCAATCATGTGCACACAGAAACTTTACCTTATTGTAATATCTTGTAGCGACCCTGTACTGGTGCCTGGCAGTGGGGAGGGGTCGCTCGATCAACTCTCGCTCTCTCCAGCCAATCATGGGGAGGCAGTGTGCGTGATGGTCGGGTTGCGGCCCTGTGATTGGTGGAGCAGAGGGGAGGCGGGGTGTTGACCTGTTGGGGAAACTGCATTGCAAGGAAACCAGCGGTCTACGAGTCATGAGTGTGGACGCTACAATATATATATATATATATATATATATATAGTAGCGTCCACACTCAAGAAAATAAAGGAGTAATTTCACCAGTAGTAAGTTTCATGCCACTTCATATACGGGGATCCGTTACAAGGCAATATGTGTGTGTGTATATTTATATATATATATATATATACCTCATACAGGTCATTAAACTATTACACTTTGTTATGGCGCATCTGTCCGTCCCAAGATCCGTTGCCATACCATTAAGTTAACGTTCAACCATAAAATAAATCTGTGCTTCGTTTTACCTTTTCAAAAATAAAAGTCAGATTCATCTATTTAAGAGAAAGTAGCATAAAGCCTCTATAAACTCTTCAAACAATACAATATCATCTAGGCTTATGTCAAGAACCAATAAGGCAAATACAAAGCAGGCAAACAACCCCAAACAATAAACCTTCCATGGGGTTATTTACAGCCATATATATATATATATATATATATATATATATATATATATATATATAAATGATAGTTATAACTAAATCATTTATGTATTGCAATTCAAACTGTGTTTTTTGTTGGTTTGGTTTGTCTGTATTGGTTGCTAAGTTTTGTATTACACAATGGTACCTTTTTCATGATGTTCTTATCTATGTTTCCAGACAAATCAGAAAAAAGCTTTGGAAGAAGCCAAAAAAAACAACCTCCTGGCTATTCTAAAGGAAAGAAAGATGAGGAAAAGAAATAGTCCAATCTGCCCAACTCCCTTCAAAAAAGTCAGGCGTATCCTCTCTGAGAGTTCCTCAGAAGAGGGTGATGACGGCGATGATGGTGGAGTGGTTCCAGAAACACTATTGAAGGAGGCAAAAAATAAGCAACATCTGTACCAAAAAAAACTCAAAGAAATGTCGCTGCAACTGCAGGAAACAAGACAACGGTGAGAGTTGATCTTTATCCATTTTTTATTTAACCTAACTTTGATTTAAAACAGACACATTGACATATGTATCCACTTATCTGTGAGTGCACATTACTTAACTTATATATTCTAGATGGCATAAGTACCACATACAACCCAGATTTGGTCTTTGATGATTTACGAATATTGATGAACTCTGTGCAGTGCAGTGCTACCTGTCTATAAATAGCCAGATAGCTTCACTTAATATATTTGATTAAATATTTCTAATAATGTAGTTAGTCATGACATATTTCCTTCTCTTACAGGTTAGAGGATCAGAAAAAACAAAGTGCAGCAGTTGAGGCTGAAAACAAAACTCTCCGGGCTCTCAACATTGAGTTGCAGCAACAGCTGCTCAAGAAGTTGAGCAGCACATCGACCCCAATTGGTACAAACGTTTATAAAGTTTATATCTATCTAACACTTGATAATAAGGTTCAGTCATAAAAAATAACTAAGTAGGCCCATATTCACTAAACTGGTTTAAGTGAAATTGTAGAAGTATAGTTCCTGATGAAAGTGGGTAAAACTAGGCAAGGAACTGCAACTGTGTTTACCTTATGCTCTATGTAGTTTCAGAAACTGGATGTGAGACTGAGGAACCATCTGTATCTCCTGTTGGAGACAAGGTACACTATTTGTACCCATTTTTGTTTACAATATACTATATGCCAAAACCTAAATAATAGTATATAGAAGTAAACAAGACCTCTGCATCTGTATTCACTGGTTAATATAACTATCTTTCAAGGATTTCTTACAATCTAATATTTTGATTGTTTATGTTATGGATTTTTTTCAGATTACCTTGGAAGGAGACATCGTTTTAAGGAAAGAGGCCTGGGTCCGAATTTCAAGGAACGGCCGTGACTCTTTATTTGTGAAGGAATTGGCAGTGGCAATTTGGGGCACTAAAACCCTGGGGGAAAAAAGCCTGACAGGGAAGGAGTGCCCCACCACTAAAACCACCCGCCAGCCTTTAACCCCCAAAAAGCTGCAAACACTGAAAGGTAGGGCATTCTTGATGTAGCAGTAGCTATATAGTCTTTCTCAGATACCACGGACCGGTTTATTTTATATCAAGTGTTTCTTTGTTCTGACGTGACAGACACATTAATGTTATTATTTACATGTATTTTCAGTCTGCTTCAAGAAGTGGCTCCAGGAAAAAGACCTGGAGGAGACAGAGTTACAGGCCAGATGGGCAAAGGCTGGACGTTACATCACGGAAAAAATCATGGACATTAACAAACAAAAAAAAAAAACACTTAATTAAAGAGTGACTGAAATGTGTTCTAGTTTAGATGGTAAATTGATGTTTTGATAGTTCATTCTCAATAGTTATGTAAATAGTTAATTTGGTTGTTTCTCTTTTGTGTTATTATTGTTACCATGTTCTTTATTATGTGTCTGTCTTAATAAATGTAAATACTGTTTTGAAAACCTGACATTGTCAAATATACCAGCATATATACCAGCATACCAGCATTAGATGCTGGTATGCTGGTGACCAGCATCTAATGCTGGTATGCTGGTGACCAGCATCTAATGCTGGTCACCAGCATTAGATGCTGGTATGCTGGTCACCAGCATCTAATGCTGGTCACCAGCATACCAGCATCTAATGCTGGTGACCAGCATTAGATGCTGGTATGCTGGTCACCAGCATCTAATGCTGGTCACCAGCATACCAGCATCTAATGCTGGTATGCTGGTGACCAGCATACCAGCATCTAATGCTGGTGACCAGCATACCAGCATTAGATGCTGGTGACCAGCATTAGATGCTGGTGACCAGCATTAGATGCTGGTGACCAGCATACCAGCATACCAGCACCAAAACACAACATATGCTGGTGTTGCTGGTCACCAGTTATGCTGGTCTATGCTGGTTTTTCTAGCAGGGGAGTTAGGGGCCAAGCTGATGTAGTCTTTGCCCTACTGTGAAACCAAGGTCCACAAGCAGACAACGTACAGCTGTTCACAAACCGTAAATGCCACGCGTAATAAAGCAGGGAGCAACCAACTACATCAAGGTTGACACCATGTCAACTCCGTCTCGGGAAAAAATGGGGCAGGGGATGTTGTGCTCTAGTCACACAGCGCTGCCACTGCAGAAGAGTGGGACATTGATTATGTACCATGATGATGATCGCATTAAAGGCGCATTGTTTGAAACATTCGTAAACGCACCAGATCAGGCAATGCTTCATCTACCATATAGCATTTTTAACACTGAATGAGTCAGGGAGGTCTCAGATATATCTTGCAGGTAGACACTGTCATCCGTCTGAGGAGGGCCATGGATGAGGATACAAAAATGTAAACAAACTACTGAGAGACACTGCTACTTTACAATCTTCACGTGTGCCGTGAATCTATATTGTGTTTAATTTGCCACTATGTACAGCTGTACGGTCCATGTACGTTTAGACAGTTTGTATACTGATTTAATCCAAAGTGGTAGAAACAAGAAAATCATTTGCATTTCCATTTTGTTTTCCCCAATAAATGACTGTTCAGTTAGCGGAGCTGTAGTAACACACATTTAGCCAATGCAAACACCAGCGCAAGATCTGATCCCAGACTGTCTCGACTCCCTGCCTGATAATCAACTTGATGTTACTGCCGTTACACCGGTTGTCATAAAATACGTTGAGATTCCCGGTGACGGGGTTTGCGTTGGCTCATTGCTAGTTGCTACAGCTAACAGCTACCACCCACCATCCTCCCGGCAAAGTGCAATGACAATACGAGTAATTTTCTCATTTCTGACACATTGGATTCATTCCATTTGACAAACTCTCAAAAATGCTACCTTCAATGTGATTGACAAGTCCTCAGGGCTGCGCTACTCCCTCGTCCTCTCACGTTGGAAAATTCCGGCCAGATCTTAAACAACTTTACCCGAGTAATTTATTTAAACTGCTTCTTTGCAACTCTTTCCCTTTTAACTTTATAATATAATTCTACACAGAACAAGGAGTATGAATTTGTATCCCTCATCATTGGAAGCATGTTGAAAGGGATTTCTTTACAGTCAGTATGAACAAGAAGAATTCAATGAGTTTCAATGATCATGGGCAACTGAATACTGTTTAAAGAAGGACTTGAAAAGCCTGTTCATGAACCTATTCAATACGTTTAACACAGTATTTTAAGCGACACACGGTAATTCAAATTAATTCTTTACTATCCAGATTATAAAAACTAAATGTTCAATACATACAACAGAAACATAAAACACAGTATTCTACAACTGTATAGAAAGTTTAAAATGTCAATTGAACTATTTTGACTTAAATATACTGTACAAGCCTGGCAAGTGCTCTTCAACAATGTGCAAGAGGAGGAGTTTGAAATATATGGTAAATGGACTTGTCCTTGTGTATCCCTTTTCTAGTCTTCACTCGAAACACTTTCACCCATTCAAACACTGATGGCAGGGACTATAATGCAAGGTGCCACCTGCCCATCAGGACTAACTAACATACACTGATGGCACAGCCTTTGGCAATTTGCAGTTAAGTGTCATGCCCAAGGACACATCAACATGGACTAGCTGAGTGGGGAATCAAACCGCCAATCCTTTGATTGAAAGACAACCCGTCCTATCATTGAGCCATACACATTACATTTGTAGTGGACTGAGTAGCAGAGTTAGTGAGTGGTGTTAGAGTTCCAGAGGGGTCCTGACAGAATCAGAATTGACCATTCTGATGGCTTGTTTTGGTCAGGAACCAAAGAGTTGCAAAGAAGCAGTTGCAAAGAAGCAGTGTTTTTTTAATTTTTTTTAATTAGTGCAATGTCCATTCAAAAACGGACTGAGAACAGGCCATTAACTTGGCCTCCGTTATTTCTGCTTGCACCTTTTTTAAGAACTGCTGATCCAAACAAATTCAATTCACACTACTGCACTTCCTTTGGTTCCTGACCAATACTGCCACGGTAGTTACAATCCTTTGCAATGCTGAGTATATGCCTAATTTGCTAACAGCTAGCTTTGGGGCCAGGCTATTTCCACGTTCATTATGAATATATGCAAGGTACATTGCGTGTGCTTGAAATGTTCAAGTTAGCTACAGTGTAACATCTCGGCTCTCTCTATTTTCTTCTGTTCTTGAATGCACTACAGTGAGCAACGGAGAGCGAGCTGTACCCAGCATGCTGTTCAGCGGTTAATAGGGTTCCCCTCTCAATACATAGAACAGTGTGTACATAATACACGACTAATAGAAATGTCCCCTTTCTTGGGTCCTCAGCAATACATCCACCAAGTGCGATCTGATGAATGGTTGTTGAGAATCAAAGGACAGATATATAGATTTAAAGAGACTCCTTGCATGTAGACACTTCTTCTATTGTAGTTAGATGCTGTGAGCGCCACAAAGTCCTTTCAGTTGGGTTGGCAGCAAAGATCTTAGAAATAGGTAAACAAAACCCAAATGATATGCATTGCTTCCCTAGAGGCAAGTATGGTTTTGTACTTTGGATGACCCAACCATTTCATATGTAATAACCATGTCCCCAAGTAATTAAGTCTTAAGAGAATTAATTATATGGCTTATGTATGTAATTATGTATGTACTGTATGCACATCTGTACTGTATGTATGTACTTTATGGTGGTACTCTATGGATGTATGCATGTACGTATTTATGCATGCACATATGTATATATACCATGTAGGTATTCAATAGGTGTAGGTAGTCAATAATTCTCTAGAAAAATATCTCCAATATGCACAACTCTCCATATTCAATACAGTCAAAGCTTGCTGTGGGGAATAGGACTACAGTAGGCTACGCCAGGAGTTGATATGAGAAGACTGAAATTGTATAAGAAATAGAGGCAATACTCATCTGCCCAGAGATTGCAGGGCAGACTGACATTTTGATATCTTTCCTGCAAGTTTGATGTTAATGATTTGGCTTTGGATGGGGGACCTTCATAGAGTCTGAGCCATATGAGTGCAATTTCCGTCCTGGGGATGAAAGCACATCGATTGCCCTCTGATGGTTTTTATGGGGGGCTGCTTTCATCCAGACTGAGACATTATTGAACTACGCTCACCATTAATGCAGGGCTGAATCTGTGTAACTATATCAACAGGAGTCCAGCAAACATTCAATATGCTATAGTTGTATGATGTAGCTACTATGCTATTTTATAAGAACCTCATTGTTTTTGAGTAAATATGCAAATATCAAAGTAAAGTGGGATAATTACATTTTCTTATGGTGGGCAAACCTTATGTGATCCAGTGAATTAAGACTACAGGAAGCGAGCAAGCCAACCACCAATGGTAGGCATAAAAAATAGCTTTTTATTCTTTGTAATTGATTAATATTGCAATTAGACTTTGCAATCGGCAAACCCCTCTGCATTCACATTAGGACATTTGATCCCTGCTGGTGTGCAGTAGGGAGGATGCTGTTGGAAGCCTTTCAGTCTTTATGAATTCGTCTCCCAGTGTCTGGTTGGATTAAGGAATCATCCACAGCTGCCGCTACTCCACTGATGGGGTTTATGCTCGGGTTAAATGCTGAAATGTGCTCAAGTGATCCTCTTATAGTCCAAACCTTGCTGAATTGACCCACAAAGGCACGGAGGAATGCAACTGTCTAAATGAATACGTCTAGACAAAAGCTACTTGTGAAGACATGAAACACACACTATAGTTTGTGCTACAGCAGCAACAATACACTAATTATTTACCGAAATAATTATTTACCTAACTATTATTTATCTAAAAAGGACATTATATTTAAAGAAATATTTAGATTTCATATTCACCATAATATGGTATGATGTAGTTCAAGGTAGCTCATTAAAAGTATCATATACCTGTTCAGAAATGCAGTTTAAAAAAAAAGGCACGGAAGGGAAATTATGCTTTAATACAGTTGTTACTGAGCCATGTGAGCTTTCATGACTTGTCTTCATCAGATATTATATTCACGTTGACAGGACAAAGATGGTAAAATGTTAACTCTTACTTGTCTGTGCAAAAAAATCAATTTGTAAAGCATGGCTAAATGTGCCTTTCTGACTCTGAAAGCATGAACAAAGATTCGATATATTTAATCAATCTTGCGACTTGGCTGCAGTGAACGGTTGAGTAATGACTGATGTCCTTACTCTTTAAAGTGAAAATTCCTAGTTAGACCACAATCTACAATAGTAATAGGAACACCTGGTGATATTTAGTACCCAATACAAGACTGCAGAGTCTGCATATTTGCCCGGAGGGCAGACATTGACCTCTGCTCTTTTTACTTAATTTACTGTCAAAATATAAATATGGAACATAGAGGACTCACCTTTGCACAGCACAAGGTGTGCTAAAGGGCAGGGGTGATTTTAGAAGTCATGTGTGTGTGCATTACTGTGGTATAAACATAAACCATGTGCATGTGAAGATGTCCAATTAAGTCCTTCATTACAATAAGTGCATAACGTGCACAACTGATTCAGAAAGTGTGACTCTCTCCTAAATAATGACCAGGAAATCTGAAGCCAACGCTGCCCACTAACAATGCAGCACATTATCCCCAATACTGTTCCTCCTTGTTAATCTGAGATCTCCTTGTTCCTTCTCTACTGCACCTAATAGTCTGGAGTTAAGGAAGCACGACTGATTGTTGGTCCAACCTGAACAACATGTTACGCAAAAGCCAGTGCACCCACAGGACACTTGCATCTCATCCAATCCAATTTACAATTTTGTTCTTTAGCCTGCTCACTCCTCTCTTTTTTAGTTCTCCTTTTCTCTCACAACTAAGACCCACAATCCCCTCAGATCTCAAGAGGCTTAATCAGTGTCTGTGTCAGACTACTTCGCGGCAGCCTTTGGCCACAGCGGATATTATCCATCTTTTCCTTCTAACAAATCTGTCAATCCACTCAACGGGAAATGAAACTTCTCCTTTCGGAGACAAGAAAACTGTTTGTCTGCAGCAACACGCTGGCAAAATAAGAAAAGCAGAGCGACATGAATTCAACATTAAACACACAACGAGGATAGCTCAGAGGTGATGTGAAAGTGGCACAGGCTCCGCGAAAAGGAAAATCAGGAATAAAATATTGGTCTCAAATTCACAATGTATGCAAAGGGGTAACCAACCAAGGGAAAGCTTGCTTTGATTTGACTCAATTTGCATAAACCCTCCCAACTATGCTTTTAATAAGTGATCTTCACCCAGGGAGTTGCCGGTGCATAGCAGATTAGCATATTCCAGACAACATAACCACCGGTTGGTTTAGAGGGAAAAAAAGAAAGACAGAAACAGAAAAAAAAGACGGGAAGAAAAAAGTGGTATGAGGGCAAATCTGAGGAATAGCAAGGGGAGAATGGGGGGAAAATGTGCCAAACAGACCTGTTTGTTTTGAATTTCATTTTCAGTAACACAGCAACAAACAGCTAGATAAATAACCATCCCTTACGACAACCCTGCTAATTTGCTAATGGCTGTGTTGTTTCATAGTGCCCCCTAGTGGTTTGAAAGAGCCTATTTATCTGATGCTGGAGGAATTGGTTGATCAGAAAAGCAAATGAATGCAACAGCAGAGTAAGCCCAGCAGAGACTGAGGGCAAAAATTGGCTGGAGAGGGAGTTATGAGGAAAACACACAGCCAAGATGCAACCTGACATTGAAATGATATTTTATTCATTTTAAGGGCAATTCTCTGTGGTCTTCAAAAAATGCTTTAATGCTGGAATATTAGAATAATACACTGAAACCGTCTGTTCCATGCATGATGCATGAATGTCTAAAGAGGACCTTTGAGGCTGGAGTCGACTTCATGATCATTTCTTTACACACTAGAGGGGGCTAGATCATTGGGAGGAAGTCATATAGCTGATTATGATTACAGAAAGTGCTCTGGTCGTGTATTCCACCACATTTTTTTACATCTATAGTAAGACTATATCCTCTCTCTCTCTAACCTGCAGAGACAGAAATATGTGCACATATAACAGAAACAGCGACATCAGTGTCAGCTGAGTCAGATAATACGAGTTGGGTCAGGTTAATCTGCTTTCCATCATATTACCCGTGGGAACACACTGACTTTGATTGGAGAATAAAATAATGGCAAAATAAAAGATATAGTAGCAGTGGGTTGGTCCACGTGAGCTGGGATAAGCTGGAAAGCCAGTTAATTTGCTGCAACTTTAATTTGCATGTATTTGAAAAGACAGCCAGTAATTGCTATGAGATAGTTGTGTGTTGATAAAGGAGAACTGTCAGAATATTGGCAAGGACGAGAATACAGGGTCCATTGTTTAATTGGCTTCCGGAGGGAGAAAAAATCTAATTAATTGACAGAGCAAAAATGTGAGATCCACCAAAGAAGACACATCATGTACAGATTTTGAACAAATATTTTGCAAAAGATTCAGAGTGAAGACTCAATTCCAGGATGAGAAGCTGTAATCATTCTTATTGTGATGTGTTTACTCATCTCACATCATTAAGTGTCGCAGTTTTGTTCACAGAAGTGAGTCTTCTGTGCATGTGACACACAGGGGACATGAATTATGCTATACCCACATTCACAGCAATATCTTATCCCCAAAGTAATGTGCATGTCAGCTTCTCAAAGATATTAAACAATGTCCTTCTTAAATGTAACGGATCATTTGTATTTTCTAATACAGCAGATTCAGGTAGCACTTGATTGTCCAACAAGTCATACACTTAATATAAATGACATTGATCGTATAAGATTACAAAATAGTTCAAGTATAAAACAAAAGCTGGTGCTAACTACATCTATGCATTATTGCACAGATAATACATCTTCTAATATATATATAATGTTGTTGTTTTTACTGTAAAACATACTAAATATGTTGTTGCGCACAAACTGCAAGATAATTATTAGTATTAATTTATTTGGGTTTTGTATTCATGTAACTCATGTTAAATATACTGACAAAAAGAAAATACAATATAAAAGGTGTCAATTGTTAGAAAATCTGTAAAAAAGCTCTTAAAGTTGCATGTTTCTAGATGTCAAAAGGTACTATGAATACATTCAATAGGGCGTTGATGTAAATTCATTAATAACTGCATTTTACGCAAAATGTTATGATACTGACCTCTTCTTCTGGTTCTTAACTTGAATGAGTGTTAAATGTAAAGCATCATGCCGGTAAAGAAATACACTAAATGCAGCAGAGGATACAGATTGCCATATCTCTATGCGCTGCATGTACTGATGGTGTTGGTCAGCAGTTTACTGTGAGCTTCCAAGGCCACTAAGCCAATTCTGACCAGTTTCCTTGACAACATAGTGCAACATCCCAGGCAATTTTTAAATTGCCTGGGATTTTTAAATCTGTATCCTTGGTGATTAGGCCTAATTCTTATTAGTGTGATTTATGTGGAACAAGGTAAATCAACATGCTAAAAAAATTGTCCCATTTGCTTGCAGCCTGAAAGACAGAGACACACTGACCTTCGACTTGCCTGCTCTGGGGTTCTGAATCCTGGATCCTGTCGGTTGTTTCAAACAAATGCCTGCTGTTGATTTTTATTTATTTACCCCCTCCTCCATCCGCATGCTCTAGAAGTCTACAGGGCCTGTGCTGGGGGGGAGAGTGGGCGTTTGTGCGTGGGTTTGCATGTGTGGAGATGATGTCAGCTTTACAGTGTGAGTAAAGACAGATGTGCTGAAGACAGACTGTGTCATGAGTACGGACACAGTCAAGAGAAAAGCTGTGCCTCACAAAAGACTACTCATTTTGCATTCACACACTAACTCTTTAAATTGTCATTTTAATTCATAATGTCGAGGGTTTCAGCCATTTGATGTGATCGATAGCGCTGTTGATTACTATAAAATCATGCACATTGTCATTGCATTCTAAATTCACTTACAAAAGGAGATGATCTGCAGATTTAGGATTTCAAGTGAGGCAATGTAATGTCATGACTAAATAATAATAATTGAAAATGTTGAGTTGAAGCAGAGATGCTTTGTGAGGGAAAAGCGATGGGTGCAACATTCATAAAACAACGCTTGCTGATTTGGCAATAAAATTGCATTAAAAATATGTCCCTTTTTCCTTGAAAACTCAGTCAAATCTAAACATGATACACATTTTTAGATCAAGTTTGACTCACACTTTCCGAATACATAATTATTTCTAATGTCCATTGCATATCAGTGTCAATAAATCTGCTTAGAATCAAGACTCTCCAGAACTTGAAGATAATGAATGGATACAATGCAGACTGCTATTAACTATTTCTGAATACTTTCATGGTGCCAATTTGCCAAAATGTTTAATGACGGCTAAAAATGACGATATCTGCATGATTCTTCTGAGCACAGAACATGTTATTATGACTCAATGTTACTCAGATGTTCTGCATTATACTGTAGAAGAGCCAACTTTGTGCGAACGGTCGCATAGACATGAGCGGACGCAGAATCGCAACAGGGAAACATTTGGATCTTTTATACTCTGAGCAGGTTTCTCAACTCACCTATTAAGATAACTTGATAAAAATATAACCCTACTCACAGGAGGTTAATGTTTTACAGCGTGGACGCTTTTGGATAAAGACCAGGTGAGAATAAACACACACATATTACTGGTTTACTGGCAGGCTGAATTTAGAACACATTTTCAAATAAAGAGAGGATGCAAAAAAAAAAGCCCGCTGGCATATGTACAGGAGCCAGCAGGCACACACACATTGCACACACTCATGAAAGCCATCATGGTGAATGACAGCTTATACATTGGAAGTCTTTGAATGGGGCCCATGGAGTGACAGTGCGTAACTCCCATTGCTCAGCCAAGTATAAAGAGATTTGATGAAGCATCTGTTTGGAGAGCACAGTAACAACAGGCGGAACAAGAGTGTAAATCTGCCCCATACAGTCTGCACATTGTCATGCAACTTCAAATCATTCACACGACAATGGAAAATCCCGTTTACACAAATGGAATTTGTGTAAACGGGAATATGGAATATGGAATTCCATATGGAATATGGAATTCCATATGGAATATGGAATTAAAATCAACAAGTCATGCAATATGAATATGCTTCCCTAATACATATTATGTATTATTATCATTACTACTACTGTTACTATAACTATCATTACTCTTATTGTTTATTTTATTTTTTGTGTAGCTCGGAGTGTTGTGTACCGAGTGGAAGAAGAGGAAGCTATGTGAATCCATTTGTTTCTGGAGGAGACGAGCCGTCATTTAGATATAACATGGCCTTCACCTTGTTGTCAACTTAATATGATTGTGAGTCACAGCCAATGAAAGAGCATCTGTTTGTGACATGAAGGAATCGATACTCTGGAGTGAAGCGTCGTTTATCTTGTTACGCACTGACTTTGAAAATAAAAGCACTGGTTGTGGGGAAAAGGGTAAAGATTAAAAAGAAGCATGCATGGAAGTTAGCTCCTAATATATGGACTGATATTTAAATTGTGGGCGTTTACATATGTTCATATTTGTTGCTAACTAAAAATGTGCTCTCTTTTAAAATGAGCATTCAAATGTCATATTTAATGAGAGGAAAGATTTGGTTTCTGATATGGCATCTTGGTTATTACATTACATGATTACACAGGATTCTACTTTGCATAAACTGTAATCTGTAATTGTGCAGCACTGAGTGGAAAAAAAGGGCCAGTGTGCAGCATCCGGCAGCATCTGGAGGTGAGGTTGCAGATTGCAACCAACTAAAACTACGAACTATGGTAGCAGACACGAAAATGTGAATGGCCCTCTCTAGAGTCAGTGTTAGGTTTGTCTAAATAGGTATGTAGTTATACATGGCTTATTCTAAGGTAACAAAAACACAACAAACAAACTGGCCCTTTAAAATAAATATCTATGAATATTAAAGTACATGGACCTTGAGTTTCAGTGGTAGACTATTCATAAATGTACCAACAGAACTCCATTAAATTGTGAAATAATGTACTTTTTACTCCACTACATGTATCTGAAAGCTATTAGTTATTATTGTTTTACAGATAAAGATTGTATGTGTCAAACACCTGATTAGTTTATAGCATTGCATGCATTGTTACAGAAATATCAGCTATATTTTGTCAAGATTTGATCAACATTCTGCAGAAAGCATTTCTGATTTTGGAATGTGTCTGTCAGAAGTGATGAAAAGCATTTAAAATAATTAAAAACCATGGTATCATCTATACATCTCCAGGCATTGTGTAAATCATGTGTGTGTCTATGGGAGAAGTATTTTGAGGACACAGAAAGAGACTTTCCAAGGATGTTGACATATCATGCAGCTACATGTCTATTTTCAATGTAATCCTCGAGGACAATAATACATGTTCTGATCTCATAAAGGGTGTTTCCAGTTTGTTGTCAAGGTGTGTTCCCCAGTAAATTCCAGAAAGTGTGTGGTAAGAAGTTTAAAGTTTGTATACTACGCCTTGTAAACCTGTCTGGGCGATGACATGGTTGGGCTTCTTGCTCCATGAGCTCCTCCCTCCCCACTGTGACTTTAGAGAACTGTACGTAGGCCTATCCTCATCGGGTTCATTCATATAATGTCAAGAGAACAGATGCATGCATTGGGTATAGGTATAGGAGTGGTGCACAACACACTCATCTTCCAATAAATGCCTGTTTACAAGCATACAAAGGGATCAAGGATATGTCGGGCAAATAGCAGCCTAAATCTCTAAAAAAGAATACTGCTTTTGTCATTTTCACAAAGAAATACATAAAGCTGAGAAGGAAATATCAATAGTTCAAAATGCTTCCTTCTTGCCAAACCTCTGTGATTCTCACCAGATGGCATTGAATCAGTGTGTTAACTCAAGAGAAATTACTGAAGCCTTCAGTGAATCTCTCTGCATTACTGTGCGGTATGGGAAACCTTCATGGTCTGTTAGGTTTCTCTTTGCAATTTCAAATAAGTTAAGAAATGTTTGACACCATTATAGCTATCATTTTTTATCTTTCTCTCATGCTACAATCTCCTCAAATGGATATCACCTCTAAAGACCAGGTGTTTGGATGTGGACACTGACATATTCTCTAAGGTTCTGTTTACAGTGAAAGATCAACTTGACTATCAATAAAACAGACCGGCTCAGACCAGATGGGGTTCAGTGTTTAGTTTTTTATAAATACTTGACATGACAAAAGAATGATACAGTTTTGTTTGTAGAATGAAGAGTAGACTCTCAACTTTTTCTTAACCAGTAAAGTTGCCTATTTTAACATATTGACATGATGATATAAAGTGTATTTATTTATATCTTAAGGAAAATGTGTCGCTATTACATTTGTATTCAGTCTACATTGCTGTGACTAAACTAAATGTTCTCACTCCCAACTTGTTAAATACCACAGCCTTGGGCAGTGCCGCTTGGCGTCCGATACCATTGCACCAATTCACCCTTTAGCGTATGGGACGCACCAGGTTTTCAACTAACTCCAATAAAGACCAATATGCACCATTATTAGTGTCCCAGCATCTTATGTAGTATAAAGAGTGATGCAGTCTGCATAGAGGTGATAAGAGGGGAGGGTAGATGGGTGAAACATGCACAGGATTTTCACCCAGGAGATCGCTGTTCTTGTTCCATGTGACACAAAGTCAACATTTACTTATTCTACCTTGGTTTTGTTACGTAACATCGGGACCTTACTAACGTGAGACACATAACAAGCATACTTATACATATTTATTAATCACAACCACAATTTTCTTTCCTATGTCAAAACATTAGTTCTGCATCCCATTTAATACTGCGCCTGACACACAGATACATTCTTAACAATAAGCCACAGTGTTGTGTCCATTCAATTCCACGAGTAACAGCCATAGTCCTTACAACCTGAACTAATGTGTTGTCACTGGTTAGATTGTCAAAATGAGAAATATAACGGCTTCAATCTCTGAGGAGCTAGGTTAGCATTAGTGAAGGTTGCATCCAGTAACATAACCGTATAGTTCCCTCAAACAATCTATAACAAAGATGTGCACCAGAGGGGATTTAGAAGTTGATGGCCAAAAGAAAAATAAGTAGGTATACGCCATATACCTGCATCTATAAGTAACCTAAAGCTTTAGCTAATTTAGGTACATGTTTTAAAATGAATCAACCATGAAAAATACAGGTTGTGCAAAGAACCAGTGGTGTATAAAGTATCCAAAAGCCGTACTTGAGTAAAAGTAAAGATACCTTACTGGAAAATTACTCCAGTAAAAGTAAAAGTCACCTATTAAAATATTACTTGAGTAAAAGTCTTAAAGTATCTGATATTTTCTGTACTTAAGTATCAAAAGTATTTTTCTGATATAAAATGTACTTAAGTATTGAAAGTAAAAGTACAAGTACATGCTTTTAATAAAAAAGCAAAGGGTCAGAATTTTTAGAATTATGAAGTTTATTCTTTTAAGTGCTGTGGTCACCGTGACCAAGGACAAGGAGTTGTGTTGATACAATAACTGGGTTGGCTGTGATCCATCCATATATATTATGTTCATCATAATATATTGTACCTAAGTATACTTTTGCATCTACTATGAACTTATCATCATAATTCTCCAAAAAGCAATATGACACTATGAAGGACTTGTAACAGTGTGGTTATAAGTATGCTCATTCCGCCCGCCGTGGGTCTCTTGGTACCGGTCTGTGGGTCTCTTGGTACCGGTCTGTGGGTCTCTTGGTACCGGTCTGCGGGTCTCTTGGTACCGGGCCACAGAAAGAATGAATGAAACATTTCAATTAAATAAAAAATAAAAATCAAGGCCGGAAAGATGTTTTATTGTGAAAAATGACCGCATACATCCGTCTGTGGTAACCTCAGACGGAATCTCTTGACACATGTCAAGATGTTACGTTACTCTAAAAATGAAACGTAAGTCTGTTACTATACTCTGTCGGTGATCTGGAAACCAAGGCAGAGTATCCTGAGATCGCCAAAAAAGCATGAAAACCTGCTTCCATTTCAACATCCTGTCTTTGTGCAGCGCGTTATAAGTTAAGCAGTATACTGGACTAAAGGTTTAGTTAGCAGTAGAGTCAGTAGACTGGACATAACGAACACACGTTGGGTGTCGTTGTCTCCCGTCTTTCCGAGGTCGGACCCGGTCCGTGAAAATATTGTCTTCACGTAACCGGTCCGTGACGCATAAAGGTTTGGGAGCGCTAGAGGATGTAGAGGGAAAATGCAAAACGTTGTGATTCGCAAAACCTGCTTGGTGGAGTCTGTGTTCCACCACAGTCCCGGATGTTTTTTTTCTTTTTCTAAAGATAGATTTGATTTTGTAGCGAGTAACGAAGGTTTCAGGAGAAATGTATCGGAGTAAAAGTATAATTTTTCTTTGCAAAATGTAGTGAAGTAAAAGTAAAAGTAAACAGAAATATAAATAGTAAAGTAGAGTACAGATATCCCCAAAAACTACTTAAGTACAGTAACGAAGTATTTCTACTTCGTTACTATACACCACTGCAAAGAACTGACAACCACTGAATGCAATGGAGGGAGGTAGGGAGCGTGTGACATCTAGCAGCTGAAGGTTATCAATGTTATCAATAGCACCTTTCAGGTACCTCAGTGGTTAAGAACTTAAAGGTATAATAGTCCTATTGTCACTTGCTGTTTGTAACCACAGCATAAAAAAATGTGGCCCTCTTTGCAACAAGCGAACAAGCAGACAAGAAAGAGATAAAGAGGGAGAGAGAACGCAGTGGTGGTCGAGCGAGCTAGAAATTGAATGAAGAGAGGGACAGGCGTTGGCGAGAACAAAGCTTGATTGAGACACCGCCACACACTTCTAGTGGGTCGTAAGTGATGATTGAGAGGGATTGTTTTTGTATCAGTCTACACATTGTTTTTTAGGAAATTGTTGCTTATTATACCTTTAATCATTGGAAATCCGTTGTCGTTATCAGTTTCTTTTTCTTTTTTTTTCTCAAACGTTTCCGTTTTAAAGTCTAGTTTTATTAAATAGTATTTTGTTCTTCAGCCTTTTCAACAGTCTTCTCAGAGAAGGACGAGACAATGTAGATCTCAGTCTTCTACAGAAACAAACAAATATGAGCTCTGCTTTCCTCTTTCGCTCAACTATTCATTCATGGGCTGATCTACTGATCCTGAAGTACAATTGTAACAAAAACACGGGCACAAAAACACGGGCACAGGTGCAGCAGGCACAGCAGGTGCTATAGGCTACACCACACATCTTAAGTGCTGTGTTTGGTTCAAAACTGCATTTGAACTCCAGTATTTTGCTCATGCTGGGGTTGAAGAAAGGCCGTCAAAACTCCCCCACAACAGCGCCATACTGACACTTCTCTCTTCACAAAATACTCAACATTGTAGGACACGATTCAATTTAATAGGAATCTTCAAAGAAAAGCTGAGATGTTTTCTTATTGCTGAGCTTCTATAATCAGCTGGTAGTCATAATTAGGTTAAATGTTCATTTAGAAACTGTATTATTTAGGCAAAAAATATAATATGAAGAAGGATTAGATAGGAACAGGGATCTAGGGATTAGCTCCCTTTTTCAAAACATGTATGACATTTGTCATTGAAAACTGGGACACTGAACTTCATTAACCTTATTCAACGTTCATCTTTGTCCGATTGAATAGCCAACGAATGAATGAAGATCCAACCTTGTTATCGCTTGCCTTTGCCTTTAGGGGATATGCCACATGAAAAAATCAATAAACACCGTTAGATCCTGGGCCAGATTAAACAGGTCTCACCAAGAAACTCTCTTGTGAGGTCTTTCAAGGGTTTCTTTCAAGCAAATCAGATCTTCTACAATATTATTTTACATGAGAGTATTGTAACGTCCGCAGATACGACACGCAGACGTTGGGTTGCGTTAACTTTCTGGTTTTTATTACAACAGTGGTCAGGATTGTCAACAGGCTCTTCGCTAACAGTTGCACACGTAGCATCCCCCACACTAGCATAACATACCACAACACACGTCACTTCCTCCTTAACCACCCGCCTACCCCCCTACTCCACCAATCACAGGCCGCAACCCTACCAAGAGCACGCTGCTTCCCTGTGATTGGCCGGAGAGAGTGAGAGGCCCCCTGACCGACCCCTCCCCACTAACAGACGCCTGTACAGGGTCGCTACAGTATTATCATGTCATTTTAGCAACTGCTAAATTGTGAGGGATTGAAACATGATCCACATCTTCCTCTGAAATGACATCATTTCATATAGTTGGGTGTAGTGAACAAGATCAGACCTAAAGATGCTAAAAGCTAAATTGCAAACATATATATTGCCTCTCAAGGGCTCTCAACATGGCGGAGCCGGATGCTCGCAGATAGCTGTGCTAACGGCGCTAAGAGGGCAAACAAGGAGAACCGTGCTGACAGACGTTCCATTGTTAATCTGAAAGGGAACTGGAGGATGGGCAGTCGGTCTGTAACTGTCATATGAGCGCAGTGCAGACCTGCAGCCATGCGCTAGCCAGTGGGGTGCGCTCACAAGCACTAACATGCAATAAAAGGCAGGTGTGGCCGGCCAAGTTATGTAAACAAGGCACAGAGAATCTACATTACAACACACACAGAGGGAGAGCAACTTCATTCTCTACTCCACTGTATCTTTACATAACAAATCGTTTTTTGCTGCGATTTTAATGATCTGGTTGTTGAATAGAGAATGTTTAAGTTCAGCTTTACCGTCATTATTCAACAGAGAATTCCACACGGACAAGCAGTTGAAAGCTGTCCAAAGCTCCATATGGTTGTGTTTTAATAAAATACGCCCTGAGCAGCAGTATGAGATCAATGTGTTACACCTCATAAGCAAATACAGACAGTCAGTGTCTATGTTATGTTCTCGATTGTCATTACATCATTGTTAATTCATATAACATGCTTTTATTATGCATTATGCCAAAGCTGGAGGGACCACCTCAAATATGTATTGATTATAAATGTCCTATTTCATTATGAACTTGCTTTGTTAACAGTTGGTTTACGTTTTGCTTCAGTTAACACTCCAGCATGTTTGCAGTCAGACTCTGCTCCAGCAATGCTTTACAGGCTCTATATGAGTGAAGGTTTAAACAGTTTATAAGACTTGCTAACAATGGAAGAAAGACTGTTAACAGCTGTACTGCTGTACAGCATTTCCTTCATAGTACAGCAGGACTAATATGTCCTGGGGTTTCAATGCAAGTAGAAAAGATGTGCTTCAAAAATGACTTCTCACCATCATCACATAACCAAACAAAAATAGTAAGTAACTGGGTTAATGGGCTCTGAGACTTGGTATTGCGTCTATTCAGTTCTTCCTTAGAGGAAAAGTGCAGGTACTTTTTTCGAGATGAGAAAAAAATGCTGCATTGAATTAATTTGATTTGCTGTGTTGCATCAGATGTGCCGACATCTATAGAATGGATGGTTGATCTATCTATTGATTATATTGAACTACAGCTACTGCAGTGGTACTCAGATGTAAACGCACAATTAAAAGAATAAGAAAAATGAAGCACTAATTAGTTCACTCTCTGTCCTTCAGCACTGTCTGCTATTACTTTGTCATTTAATAAGCATGGTTTTCTAGGTCAGCATACATTATATTCCATGAGAAAATGATACCCCATTGTTTTTGAATTTTTCACATTTGTATGAGAAACCGTACTGAATTGCACCGTGGATATGATGATGAAAATCGTACTAGCAGTTGAACCATGACTGCGATGATCCTGGGTCTTTAATAAGGATTTTTTTTTTTCGCTCTGGCTTGAATTTTATCTTCTCTGGAAGAGATCAATTGTAATCATCTGAAAACTCTAGGGCAATATAAATGATGGAAAGCTTCAGATGTTGTTTTCACAAGCACCAATACATGTTCCATAACGATCATATCTGGTTATTGATAAGAGCATCACATGATGGCAAAAATACACTCTCCCAAAAAATGCACAATAATTCTGCAGACTCACTGTCTGCTGTAGCTATTACAACATTTAATGTTCCTCACAACCGCCTGGATTATCTGAATATATAGGGGTTTCTTCCATAAAACCCAAAATATACAATCTTTTTTTAAATTAAGTGCTTGTGACTGTGGAATATGATATTAATAGAAACAGGAAATATAATAAAAATAATGTTTAAACATTTTTGCAACCCATCTTACTTATAATGTTTGTTTCAGAGGTCTGCTACAAAATAATATAAATATAAAACATGATTGAATACAATTGATAGTAATCTCAAATAAGTCAATTTAGATTTACGTTTTCTTTTCTTTTTTTCAGTTTTATAATAGCTTGTTCATAAGAGGTCAAATTAGTCTAATTAACCCCAAACATATAGTTAGGGTCACTATGTAAGATAGCATAATGTACATTTATCAGTATGTGTTTCACTTTTGGCAAATTAATATAAAACAAAGATATATATATATATATATATATATATATATATATATATATATATATATATATATATATAGAGAGAGAGAGAGAGAGAGAGAGAGAGAGAGAGAGAGAGATACACTGTCGCCTATATATTAAAAGACCCATATACCATTTAAGCCATGGAATAACAAAGTGTTTTGCTCTCGACTTCATCAAGGCACCTTCATCAACACATTTTCAGGAGAAAGGAAACAATTGTGAATGAATTAGCAACCTTTTTTTTCTTTTCTACTTTGTTACAATATTATTATTTTTAGGCCTCCAGCCGTGGGTCTTTGGGATACCAAACACTGAGGAACAAGTGATGCTAATTTCAACAAAACCAAAGGGTTACAGCATATACATATTTTTAAGAACTAGTAAACGAAGAGAGGTAAAAACCAAAGTGCAGCAACTACACTCTGGCTTGCTACGACTAGCAAGAGAGCCTTCACTAGAGCTAATTTACTCTCTTTTTCCTGTTTCCTGTGACTGAACAATCTCTTTTGATCCTCCAATATCTAGCCTATAGTAGGCTAACTGCATGCTATAGTAGTAGGCTAATAGCATGCTATGCTGCCTCAGACTCTTGTGGAAGTCATGTGATTGTATGCAACAAAGTTAACATAATCTTTAAATCATATGTTTGAATTTAAGATTAAAATATTAAAGTACATTTGTATATATTGCATTTTCCTCTTGATTGCCGAAACATGTTTTTTTTTAAATATTTTATGTAAGGTCCATGACTGATTAAAACTCATCTTAAAAAAGCACAACATGAAGTTTTTACACTGCTTATATCTGATAAACAAGTTTGGCCACGCGCCATCAAACTTCAAACCTTTTTGTACTTGTTCTGTAAATTGGCCTCCTACTCTCTGTCCTTGTGATGTATAGTATAATATAGTTAGGGACTGCCTCTGAGCACAAAAACAGTGCATAAATAACTGTATAATATACAGCCTACTGTATTTAGGCCTACATAAATGCTGCCATGTTCAAAGTAAACTAAAGAAACATTTGGATTTTTTTCAGGATTAAATCTGTCATTTTCTACTCACCCTATACCAGTTAGAACTCCAATAAAGTTTTGACTGACAGTCGCAGGTGAACCCGCCCCTTTCATCCCCCAATATGCTGATGTTAATGGTACCATCTATTCAGACAGGGGGAAAAAAACAACAACATAAAACGTCGGTCAAATGTTCCTGAATACCTCATTATATTCTTTCCTAACGGTGCTCTGGCGACATGGTGGGACTGTCGTTTGTTTACAACAAAGCATATTTACTGTGGGAAATAGAGGGGATAATGACTGGTCCCGCATTGCAATTGTTTGGCTAAAAACACCTGATTGTTATGGTCCATGAGTTAGTTTGAGAAATGTGATGTTTATTTTAATGCAGGATTGTGGCTGTAAAAGAACGCCTCTTTAAATGACGGCTGTATAGGAAAAGGCTGCGATGGAGCTGTGAGGGCTAAATCAGCATCCATCTAACAGTTATTTATATGTCACCAGAGTTTTGATTTAACATGTGGGTAAGACGATAATGATTTATTTTATAGTAAAGCAAATGATGATGAGAAGAGGCAATTTTACCTGGCCAAAAGGATTTGAGATTAAAATGTTGAACGTGCTTTAGGTGTCAAGTAATGCCAAGTCTTTGGGTCTTAAACAGATTGAATCTAACCAAAACAGAATTGCAACAATAAAACCATACATTGGTGCAAGTGTACGTTGAAAGTCCAAAGTACAAAGATGGATGAACAATCAATTCCAAATGTATTTATTTCCAAAAATAATATACCAAATGATTCCATCTTTGCTAGTCATATAAGGTTTACCATGAAGAAATGTCCGTTAACTCCTGCACAGACATACAGTAACGTATAACTAAAAACAGTGTTATCAATCAAATTCAGTCACTCTAAATATTTTGACTGTGGTCCTGCCACTCGGTTACCCTACATGGGAAATATTTGTCCTGACCGAGGAGTCAGTGTGTCAAGTTGTGCCGTTGGGTGCGTTTATCCATCTTGCTTACATGTCAACAGTAATTACCCTTCGAGGAAGGCAAAGCAGCACTGCTGTGGACGACAGGCTTTACAGTAACGAGAGTTATTGCATGATTAAAGAGATGACTGAATGTTGCACTGTTTTATCTTACAGGATAAATAACTTCTCAGGGAGTTAATTCCTAGTCCCTCCGGTCTTTAAACACATCATAATGATGATCCTTCAGTTCCACAGTCTCTGGATTACTGCACACCGCTGAATGCCAGGCGAAATAAAATCCTAAGCAAGCTCGTAATGCTTTTATGTTCTTCATGCAAGATCTACAACCCTTTGCTCAAAATCAGCTGAAGCCTCTGGGCAAGGCAAGGCAAGTTTATTTGTATAGCACATTTCAACAACAAGGCGATTCAAAGTGCTTCACATGAAAGCATTAAAAGCATCAAAACATAATGCAGAGAAAACAGGATTCAAAACAGTTAATTAAGAAAACATTAAAACAATCAAAAAGCTAAATAAAAAATACAAATTTAATAAAAGTTGCAGTGCAGTTTAAGAAATAAAATGCAGTAGTGAGATGCAGCAATTGAATCTGGCTCAATTAAAGGCAACAGCAAACAGAAAAGTCTTCAATCTGGATTTAAAGGAGCTGAGGGTCTCAGGAACCTTGTTCCAGATATGTGGAGCAGAAAAGCTGAACGCTGCTTCTCCATGTTTAGTTCTGACTCTTGGAACAGAAAGTAGACCCGTCCCAGACGACCTGAGGGGTCGGGATGGTTCATAAGGTAGCAGCAGATCACAAACATACTTAGGCCCTAAACCATTCAGTGCTTTATAAACCAGCAGCAGGATTTTAAAGTCAATTCTGTAGACTATATGAATACCTATTTTCTTTATACAGTTGAATGTGTGCTTGTTTGTCTGCATATTTGGCCACTAAATGTAAAGACTGGGAGAGCCTTGAACAACTGATGTCAAAATTATTTCTAAGAGCATACTTTGCCAATAATTACAATGGATTCTGGTCATTATATGTCGTGTGTTATTCCCTTCTAGCTAAATCTTGCCTGGTGGCAATCTCACGATCAATAAACTTTCCCCTGGTATCTTCCTTATGGAACCTGTCACTTTTAAACGCTATGTGACAACTTGATTTCACCTTAGATGCATGCCTGCCGGGTGCGGTTCCTTTTCTGCTGACTCCCCCCGCTGAGGCTCATATGATGATCTTGTGTTGCTTTGTAATGTTTTGCATATGGCTGCAGGGCGAGGGGCCAACCTCTGAGTTGAATGGTGTTTTTGTTCAACATCATCATCCCAGAAGAGAGCAAGCGTGCACACGGCTGCCTCAAACAAGGTTGTCAAGATGTCCGTAGAGGCCCCACGCCAGCACACCCCACCAGGCAGCTGCTGCCTGCCAGGCGCCCATCTACAAATATTCTATTGTGGGAGGAGGTGTCAGTCTGTTCTGTCCGGGCATACAGTGTTTAATTATGAGCGAAAAGTTCAAAGCTATTAAACAAAGATCCTAGGTAATAACAATCATTCTGAAAGGTGCTGAGAATATAGTTGATTCAAAGCAAATTGTGCCAATTGTTATACTTAAGCACCGTTTTGTGACTTTCACGAGTGGATCGATTACTGAACCGGCACAAGCCTAGGGGCCCCCTGACCTCTTGGACCTGTGCCCACAGTGAACATTTTATGATGAAAAGTCAATCAAATTAATACAAGGAGAAGAAAGCGACCATAAAGAGACGCAAAAAGACACAAAACTACCACAAAGAGAATGAAACAACCACAAAGAGATTCAAACTGACAGCAAAAAGGCACAAAGTGATAAAAGAGATGCTAATTTTCGATAAAGAGATGCAAAATTAACTATAAAGAGGTGCAAAATTACACCAAAAAGACACAAAACATCCACAAAGAGATCACAATAAGATCCAAAAACAACCAGAAAGAGATGCAAACTGACAACAATACGGCACAAAGAACCAACAAAGATAAGCAAAACTACTACGAGGAGACGCAAAATGAACGACTACAAAGGGGAGCAAAATGACCACAAAGAAACACAAAAAGATTTGAAATGATAAGTCAATGTAAAAGTTGACGTACTAGGAAGTATCTACATCCTCTATTATGAAATAGCAGTATATATTCTGGTTTGACACAATACAAGGGTGCATTCAGGCAAAAATAATGAGCTTTTTGTGTTTTTGTAATTGATATTTGACTATTGCCAGATATTTGGCATCATTCCTGCATGATGAGTGGCATGTTCCTGTGATATTACTGTAGGTCACAAGGCATCATATTTTATTATTTCACGGTGAACAACACTTCTCCTTGTATTACAGAACAGCCAATCAGATTTTGACAGCCCAGCGATCAGGTGGCATGTCAAACTTCATTACGCATGACTGTGATAGCTACAGGGTCCATGCCATACATTCCTAAGTGTTCTGTTTACACTTTTTGCTTTGATATTTTTGGTTCATCTCAATTTCCTGTGACGAATGAAATCAGTTTGACAACTTTTCATAGGCAATCACTATGTTATATGCGACATACCCCCCCAACCCGACCAACCCAGTTGTATGGCTTAACCCTCGTTGCAAATTGCTTACAGACAGTCAAGTAAACCGCAATCAGTTTGTATAAACAGCATGAGAATATAGCTCATGCTACTGAGCCAATACAGTGTCTCACAGGCCTGGCTGCTGACACACGTTATGTAAACATTAAGGCGACAAGGCAGATTCTCAGAGGTGCCCGCTGAACCTCTGGAGCCCGAACAAGTTGCGTCCTTACATTAAAAGAAACAGGGGACAATCTGTCTTCGAGGTAAATTGATTTGATCAGATTTCATTTAACCAACCTTCTCAAATGTGAAGCATTCCGCGGGCCAATGGTGGTCCTCAGCAACATATTGAGCGGCCCAAGAACATTACATGAAATGCATGCATTATATTTGCATCATCCGTGAACCATTTCAATACTTGTATTCATTTTAAATCCCTTATTAGTCCCACAAGGGGAAATCTATTATCTGCATTCTAACCCATCCTTAGTAATTAAGGAGCAGTGTGCTGCTGTGAAGCGCCCGGGGTGCAACTGGGGGTTCAGTGTCTTGCTCAAGGACACTTCGACATGCAAAGCGGCTACCTCGTGGTTTCAGGGCGACCACTCTCCCCATGAGCTACAGCCGCCCAATTTGTTAATAGCTTCTGCAAATATCTGCAAAGAGATGGATTTGGTGCATTCTGGTGTCTCAATGTTTAATAAACACCCATCTTTCAGCCAGGAGACCGCTGGTCATTCCCCATGTTAAACGAGACGTCAACATTGATTTATTTGTCACCTTACTTGTGTACTTCAGTGACGGCACTTCTGTAGATAATGTAACCCAAACGACGATCTTTTCCGAAACGTAACCAAGTAGTTTTGAATTTGAGTTGTTTCCTATGAAGATAGAAGTTTATTTTGAAAAGACTGTTTGTAACCAATGTAAATTCACACGTGTTGCTGGCTTTTGCAGGAATGGGCATGAAAAATGAGGAGCAACTTTTCGTAAGGTATCTTACAAACTGTTGTCAATTAATTTGTGCATTTTTCCTCAATAATTTGCTGGCTCGCTAAATTGGCATTGTCATCAAAAGAAACCCCTGATGTAAAGATATATGAATATGAATTTGACAGTTTCCATAACTCCACTGGCAAGACAAGTCATATAATCTATAAGCATTAAAATCCTAAAACACTGTGTTGAGTAAACATACTGGCTTTCGATAAAAAAATAAACCTGCAAAGCCTTAAACCTTCAGCGGGTTGGAATAAACATCCAGTGTGACATCTCTATATTATCGGTCAGTTTCAGGATGGGTCCTTGAAAACTGTTTCAGTGGGTTTCTGCCAAATCCTCTTATTTTATTTCCCTGCACGTGTATCTTCCTATCTACAGACTACTGGCAACATGTCAGTTTCTTTGTAATGTAGACAAAGACAAACACTGCCCTGTATTTTGAAAGTGAAAGAGGTCAAAGTAGGTGGGGGCAGCACAAAGGTTAGGGGGAGGGGGGGTGGGGGGGTGGGGGGGGGTGGGGGGGGGGGGGAGACCCTGATGAACCCTGATGGAGACTGTGCATCTTCAGGAAAAGACTACAGGACATGCTTGAGTGGTGACATAATCACTTATCAGAACCTCAAATATAAAGGCAGGAAAAAAGTATCTTGTGAGTCTCTACAGAGGTTTTAAATGTACATAAGTGTCCTCTGGGAGTCCTCTGAATAATGATAAGTGTTGCATTGATTGTAGACAATCTAGACCAGTGGTTCTCAACCTTGTTTCAGTGATGTACCCCCCTGTGGAATTTGTTTTCAGCCAAATACACCCTAACCAGCGCAAAGCATTTTGAGTTGTAAAAACAATGTAATACACAGCACTGGGCCATCAGTGTCTGATTTAATATAGAATATATACAATCCAGTGTAAGAACTTACACTTATATCATTGAATATTTATAAAATAACTATTTTTAAAGGATTTTTGAATTGATGCTAATTTTAAATATATATTTTTTAAATCTCAAGTACCCCCAGGAGAACTAGTACGGTACCCCCATTTGAGAACCACTGATCTAGACATCCCCTCTGTGGTAGTTACAGCGTTAATAGTCCCGGGAAGCCACACCTCCACCACCTTTTATGTTAATTTCAGCGTGATCGCGTACAGAGTGGAGGGAGCCGCAGAGTGCCCGGATCCCCTGCCTGCGTGCCGCTTCATGTCGATGAGGCTCTGGACGGGAACAACCTGCCGCTGAGTGACTGTCGGGACTTTTTTTTTTTTTTTTTTTTAACGTGAACGCCCTCGTGTTGTGTAATGTCGCCGCTGAGGACGCGCAGCTGAGTGTGAATACTGTGGATCCCGCCGGCAGTTCGAGAGGAGGTGAAAGCACCTTGCATCCAGCCATGGGGGGTCAGATCACCAGGAACACCTTCTACGGTAAGGACATCTGGCATCACGGGTATTGATTTGTTATAACTAATTATTGTATTATTAGGACACGATGTAGTCGAGTTGGAAGCGTGCTTGTGCAGCCTCGAGCCTTTCTGCAGGAAAAGTGTAGGCGTCCTGGTTGACTAAAATAAATGAGAAGTGAAGGAAGCCAAGTTGTTCCACCTTCTGTAAGTCACGACTGGCTTTGAATAGTCATAATGTGATAACCCTGTACATTATGATGCTATACAAACATCCAAGAGATGCTTGTGTTTCTTAATATGGTTCTTCTGCTTCGTGAAGCTGGCTTACAGAACAATTTAAAGAGAGGATAAACTGAACCAAGTTGCTTCATAACTTGTTCCCATATGGTTTGTTATTTGTTAGAACGTGATACACTCACAGGCATCCTGAATGCCTCCATGTTGATAAACAGTCACAGCTTTATGATCTTTTATCTTTCTAATCACAATTGAAACAGGTGCATTGGACGTTTTTTATTCATACTTTTTCAGATTTCAGTTAAGATACAATGTTCTCTATCTAACTAACTAGCTCATACAACAAACAATTTAGTGTTTTATTTCCTTAGTTACTCATTACTTATTTGCAAAAACAATCATAATGTCTGTTGTTTTCATTTGCTTTCTGTAAGTGATACATGCATTCAACAAGTATACCTGAACTTATTTTCTGTAATGCATTTTAAATGTAAACAGCATTGCTGTTTCCGTAAGACCTCTGCATATTAATAGTTTATTTTATATTCTGACAACTTCAAAGTTTCCACAATAGTTAGTTAGTATGTTAATTACAGAGTTGCAACAATAATACATTGATTAGTTAATTGTCAGAAAATTAGTCAGTAACTATTTTGATAATCATTTAATCACTTAGGTTTTTAAGCAAAGATGCATAATGTCCTCTTGTTCCAGCTTCTTAAATATGAGAATGCTGTTTTTCTGAAATATCCTATACTAGAAATCCTTGGCCCTCTGACAAGAGCTCAGTCAGGGCCCTGAATATGTCCGCCCTGTCATGTTGCAGGTCCCCTGTCCAGCTCACGGGCTCATGAATCATTCAGCTCATCCCATTTCGCAAACTGCACGATTGTATTACTGAAGTTTAGATATCACAGTGTGACGTTAGCACAGAGGTTAAACCATTTCGCAAGAAAGGTGATTCGTTTTATGTGTTGAGTGTTTTAAAATATTTGAAATGATCAGAGCGTTGAGATTACAAGTAACATTAGATTCGCTATCTCAAAAACTGTGTTTCACTTTTGGCTTATAAAATATAGCTTCAAAACAAGCAGCACTGATGATTCATTACTTAATTTTAGATTAAAACACTTCCTGGTTCCAGCTATATTTTTTCTTTCTTTCTGGTTTCCTTTGTCTTCCAAGACATTTGAAGAGTTTTCTTGACCAAATGATCAATCGATGATCCTCTAATCGAAAGAATAATTTTTGGTTGCAGCCCGAAACTTTCCCAAAACTTTCCAGTATAGTAAACCACATACATTGTACATACCTGTTAGCCTGGAGGATAACAAAGAGCTTTGCTTAAAGCCTCTTATGCAAAACTAAAAACAAATGTCAACTAACTTTCAATTGCTTCTAACAGACTTTTGCAATGAAAATGTATTCATGGACTTATTTCCAGAGGCCCCTAACTTTGTCCACCGATTTAATACTCTTCTATCATTTACAAAGCACAATATTTCCTGTGAAGGAAACAGCCAACTGGGGAGACTATCAGGCAGACGTTTTTTTTTTCTCTTTTAGAGGATAATTCATAACATGTCACCAGATGAAAAATGAACAGCATTGTAAAAGTAACAGAACTAATACACCGTGATACATACAGGAAGATGTTTTAAAACGTTTCAAGTGTTGTATAAGAATCATTCTACTGAAACCACACAAGCTATGACATATTTGCAAAATATAAAATTTTTGCCCTTTGGCTCTGTCGGATGCTTCCTGTGAGTACTTGTGTTGTGAGCGAGGGCTACCGAGCCTCCATGCAAACATCACTCCACATTAGGGCCTCTGTTGGGGCTCCTTAGTGAGCCCGAGCCCGGGGATAAAACACAAAGTAAGAGCGTAAGAGGCCAGGTGACATTGGCCAGGGCCACTCTTTGTCTCTGCAATGTTTTTCCTATCCAATTAATGACAGCAAAGGACGTCAGGTGGTGTGCGTTGGTGCATTAAGTAACATTATCCTTCCTTAAGTTGCTCATCTGACATTCGTCATGGCACCTCTCTTTTATCATGACAGGGCTCTGGTCACTGTTTACCCCGACGTCTACGTCAGGTTGCGCAACTTTTTAAACACACTTTAATAGCCACTGTGTCATCAGCACTTTTGGCTCTAACCAGCTCCCATTTCCATTAAATCAAATGTACTATTTTTATTATTCAATTTATTTACTTATCCAACGTCATTCATAGTTAATGAAGTCCTCTGTGCGCTCTGAATGCTGTAGACCCAAGATGCCTGGGATGTGAAATAGAAAACCGGAGAATTGAAATTCAAAGCATTCAAAATGATATCAATGGAATGAAAAGGAAATTGGTTATTGGACTCTTGGTCAGATGGTCAAGCACAAGGCCTGGGAGGTGTCGCTCCCATTTCAGACTTTACAGGAACTACACTATCCAGTCTTGGGCCTGGTCGTTAATGGAGTACAATACAGTCCTGTTTTGTTTTCCAGAAGACATCATGTCTGACATGACATCATGGATGCAATATGGTTGAAGGATTCATTATGACTTCATTTAAGACCACTGTTGTGCACAGAGCACAATTCAACATTGTTCCGCAGCGACAAGAGCATGCGAAGAGCTTAACAAATACACTGAACTGAGCCCAGAACACTTGGCAGAGCCTCTGTGATTGTGATGTGAAGGGAAAAACTCCTAGTTCCTAGTTTAACCTCAACAAATTAAAGGCTTTAACATCCAGTAGTGTTGTTTATCAGAACTGGTCTCCGAAGTCACATGATTAGTCAGTGCCAATCCTGACAGTGTTGATTGATTTTGTCTCCAGGGTACAATATAAACCTCTTGACCCTCCAAGGTCACTCAAAGTAAAGCAAGAATAGTCGTCTTTCAGCAGCAGCTCATATAGTCTCCTTCTCCCACGAACAAACACAGCAACTCCTCCACAGTCTTCCAAATTTAGGTGTGAAAATACAAACAGTTCTCAAGGATGAAGAAGTGTTAATGAGGCCTGAATTATTTATTTGGATTTCAATCTTGGCATATTGGCTGGATTGCATGGTACCTGTATACTTGTAAATGTCATTTTAGAGAGGATTTAAGTATTGTAGTACAAATCGCTTGATGAGATTATATGTGACCATGTCATCCATCAACTCTTACATTTAATGAGAACCCAATGTCTGTGAGAAACAACACCACAGTGACCTTGGTGTTGTGCTTTGAAGAGAACTGTGAAAAGACAAATAGGGAGAGTTGGTCCTCATGAAAGGGAATGAGTGGGAAATCAGTCATGATGACATTGAGCCAACTCTTCATTCTAAAACCCCAAAAGATGTTTTGCTCTATTATGAGGTTACTGTACGTGGGATCAGTCATCATTCTCTCATGTTCACACGGGAAAACCTCTGCTGCACGAGTCAAATGTTCCCATCGAGTCAGCTGTTTTTTTTTTTGCGACTTCCTGACCGGGAAAAACCCGATTAATGTAACAAAACCTCAATTAGAAGTAGTGATTTTCTTCTTTTTTCCCATTCTGATAAGGCAGGTACTGTGATTAATATGCACCCTATAAAACATGAGTCACAAATGGAAATAACATGTAACATGCCTCGCTATTTTAGGAGTTGCCAGCTGAACATATACGCATTAAGAACTGTAAGATCTTAAAGCTTGCTTCCTGCTACGATAAGTCAGCTGTTGGAGATGAAGTTAGAGCATCTTACGTGTTAGCTAATCATTTTTGTTTTCTTTATCCTCCATTTCCTCCTCTCTACTAATTGTTGTACAAGTGTTCTAGCACGGTGCTATATATTATTCTGCTTATTCTTTATAAGAACAAGCAGAATAATACAAACAAAAAGTTCTTGGTGTTACCGCTGATGATCATTTACTGAAAAAAAAGAGCATTTTGTATGAGCGTCTCACAGCTACATTGTTCTCCTTAATTGCGTAACCAAGGGAGCAATTCTGTCCTTGAATTTCTTTTTCCATCCAAGGACACTCTTGCATATACTTTACCTTGCACATTGTTCTTTCACGCCTGTAGTAGTAGATGTGCGGTTGCACTGTGCTACCTTGAGAACCTGAAAACAGAGCCCAAGTAGATTATTTAAATTCATTTTTACTTCATTGAATGTGACAGGAAAAGGCGAGCTGTGTGAGAGTAAATTACAGTCACAACCAGGTGTCCACCTCACAATGTTACAATATATTCAAAATGAAGGCTGTGGTGGTGCAGACTGTGTCATCTAATTTTATAATCTAATTTAAAATGTGGGTATTTTACTGTAAATTGTGCCCCAAGAAGAATTTATTCAGTAATGCTTTTTCTTCCTCACGCACTTTTCCTCACGTAGATTCTCTGAACGGTCCGTTTCCCGCCACATCTCACCGATGCCACCACAAGCCCAAGCGCTGCCTGCCCATCCAGCCGTGTGGAAGTTTGTCCTCCTTCCCTCTCCTCTTCCATCCCAGCACTAAGGGCTCGCAGATCGTCATGGACATGTCCCAGAGGACTGTCAAGAGACAGGCCAGCTTCTGTAACGCCATCACCTTCAGCAACAGACCTATTGCTGTGTATGAACAAGTTCGACTGAAGGTGAAACTATGGCCGTGTCCGAGTTACAAATAATAATGTATCTTAAGTCTGATCATGTTTTGAGAATACAAGCTGTAAACAGTGGAAAAAGGTCAACAGGAGGTCAACTGAAAGAACCCAGCATGAGTAACTATATTAAAATATAATTAAAGTCAATAGACGTCTGAGTAGGGCATTGATAGAAAATATTGTGACATATTGCAAGATGAAAATCTATTAATTTATTATAATAGTAACATATACTATGATGAGACCTCAGAAAATTAAGAATAAACTGAAAAACTATATGTATATATTTTTTTTAAACGTCAGGCCTTTTTGTTTAATCAAATTTCAACATAAAAGCTGCAATTTGTAGAATGAGATCGTTTCCTCTTCCTCGTTTTGAAGTTTCACTCATCAAAAGAAAAGAAAATGTCTCTTAAATAATTTGTGAAACATGACGTGAAACGACCCTGAGGATTACAACATGACCAACATTAGTCATCCTAATGGCTTCCATCATTTCCTGTAAAAAACATTCATTTCCAAAACCATACAGTGCACAATGTCTTAGAAAGATTATTACTGCCAAGATAGTGCACAATCAACATACTTATTTTGTAATTAGTATTTACAGTAGACTAGTGACAAATTAAGACACTAATTGCGACATTGATAAGTAGGTTAAAGTAGGGTGACCAGACGTCCTCTTTTTCCCGGACATGTCCTCTTTTCGAGACCTAAAAAAAGCGTCCGGCAGGGATTCCAAAAAGCGTCCGGGATTTTGCTACGTCCGGGAAAATAGTTATTACCCCCTTACAAGTTTTGGAAATGGTATCTCCCTCACGTTCCACCTTCTTGCGCAAGCTCTGACTGTAGAGAGAACTGTCATTGGTCGACCGATCTCAACATAAATGTAAGTTCACGGCATGCTTTACACTACTACTACTACCCCCCCGCCTCCCCCCGCGACGAAGTGTCCTCTTTTTCATAAACTCAAATCTGGTCACCATAGTTAAAGTCCTCTCTCTCATTCACTCCTCTCAGCATTTCATCTATCTCCCCGCTCTCTCTCTCTCTCTCTCTCTCTCTCTCTCTCTCACTCTCTCCATCCCCCGTCTTTGCTCTCCCCTGTTTTGTATTTCTCTCTTTTCTCTGCTCTTGTGTGGGCCAAAGCAGCAGCAGCTTAGAACAAGTTTCCACTTCACCTATCGGGCCATCTATGTCTCGAAAGTGAGAGACCAGGGCAAGCATTGCCATGTGAGGAACACCGTTATCTGGCACGGTAAATGCAAAGTAAATAGAGGCTCAAAATAAGACAAAAATCGTTTGCAGGTGATAAAAATACCAAGATAGCTAATCTTAGTTTGATTAAAATGAATTTTTAGCTAACGGCTTGGCACTATGGATGGCTATGTTGGTCTGTGTGTTGGTCTCAACTGAAATATCTGCGGATTATCTATTGGAACTATTGGATGAATTGTCATGAAATATGGTACAGACATTGAAGTTCCCTTCAGGATAAAATGTTGAAACTTTGGTTTAATCTATCGCCAGGTAAAACATTTTATTTGTCTATACTTTGGTTTTAGACCAAAGATCTGCATAAATAATGAAATTATTATCATCCTTTGTGTGTTTGGTGCTTACGAGCACACATCAGATGCTAATTTTAGCAATTAGCTCAAAGTAGTGCAGTGCCAAAATTCTACCTCACAGAGCCTCTAGCACGGCTGTCTTTTTACCTTATAGTTCACACAACAAAGATAAAAGAAAATGTAAAGAATCATCTTGAATTGATTATTGTCATGAATTAAAAACATGTATTCTCCAGATCACTAAAAAGCAGTGCTGCTGGAGCGGTGCTCTGCGTCTTGGTTTTACATCCAAAGACCCATCGAGGATCAACCCAGACACTTTGCCAAAGTACGCCTGCCCCGACCTGGTTTCCCAGAGTGGCTTCTGGGCGAAAGCCCTACCGGAGGAGCTCTCCAACGAGGGAAACGTCATCTCCTTCTGGGTGGACAAGAAGGGCCGGGTGTTTTACCGCATTAACGACTCCAGCCCAATGCTGTTCTTCAGCGGGGTTCATGTCTCTGGACCGCTGTGGGCTATCATAGACATCTATGGCCTCACCAGGGGGGTCCAGCTGCTAGGTGAGTCATGCATACAAAACCAGGTCCTTTCCAGGAAATGATTACTCTGTTAAAATTGTGATCCTCTGAATTACAATTTGTCCAATATTTATCTATCTATATCTGCAAAAACTAATTGACATTCCCGTCAGCCTCAGCGTCAGCGGTACCTGAGTATTTAGCTCAAAGCACGGTACAGACCTCACAGTCTTGTTACTATAATGCTTCACTACTCGAAACCTTTCTGCAGCTGATGTTTTTTTCAGTGTAAGTGGTTAAAAGGTGATGTTACATACAACTGCTCCACTTTTCCCACTCTCACCAAATAGCTCAGTGGAAAAAAGATGGTGAAAGATTAGGTAGATTGTATAGTTACCACAGTCGTTAGTATCAAAGAAATTTCCCTCGAGGGGGAATTTCAAAATGTCTGAAGTCTTTTCTAACAAGTTCTACGTGCTGTTTAAAGGGTCATTACATCAAAGAAATTAAGAGCAAACAGGTCCTCCACAATTATTAACAGCAGTTTTCACCGCACTGAATTATCTCAAGTATGTTTGGATTGTACACTGAGATGCATTTATGGAACACATCATGCATCAAAAACAGCTGTCTCTATTTTGGAAAACAAAACAAAACTATGCAAAATAGATAAATAGGGATCCTTGTGGTCGCATCAGTACTTATTTATAACCTTTTCCAAGAATTATGTGGCCTCTCTCCAAAGAATAGAGGCTGTCAGCATTATTAATAAAAATAGAGGAGGCACCCATATTGTGTAGATAGTGCCATTTAACCTCATTTCTCCCTGTGTGGTTGACAGCGAGAAGCATGCTATCTCGTGTTGGGCTGTTTGGTATCCAGCGCTAGAGTGCCACTATCTGGGGTTCACTGGCCTTGTGGTGTTGATCAGCACACAGCTCTTGTTGAAGAACAATAGGAGTGAGTTGGTCATCCCCAGAGGACGCACAAAGAGGAGGGATGATGTCAGGTAAAGACATGTCTGGGGTGATTTTTCCAAGCAGTCAAACCAGATGAACGCCTCACTCTTTGGATCCAAGTCAGAATTCAACTTCAAACACCCTTAACACAGATTCATGTTTAAATGGTTGTGGTAGAGTAAGAGACTGTTTCCATTTTACAATTAAAATGAAAAGATCCCTTAATGTTTAGTCATAGGTCATGTAATCCGTGCCTGTGAATGAGGCTGGCAACTCTAAATCCCACTGTTTCTACTCTGGTTTTCCCACATCGATCACCTTCATCCCCACATTGATGGCTTAAACCCAAAAGCCTCGGCCCTCAGTCAGCTAAAGGATCACTTGGCTATCAGCTTTCCTCTATAGCCCGAGAGCTTCACTACTGGAGAGTATGGTATATCTCAAAGGCCCAGTATTGTCTCGGCAGTTGGCTGAAGTTCAGCAAACACTTAGTCTCTGAAATATGGGCGGACACATCAAAGTCTGGTGTTGTGAACTGGACATTTGCATATTTTCCTTCAACAGAAGGGTGCATTTAGTTTCCTAATGATGCTTACACTTGGGCCCGATATAAAGGCTGCACCAGCTTGATAGATTAAGCCAAATTTCACCTGTTGTGGGCTTTCTATCACACAATCTGTCCAGGTGGGAGTTACAGATCTGCTGCAGTTGTTTTCTTTTACAGGAGACAAATGGAGCGTGGAGCTGTGAATGAGCTCTGTGGAGTGGAGAGAATGGCTTGGTGAGGTGACCTTGATTTGTCTTTCGAGATAAATGTGCAAGACAGTGAAAATATGAGAGAAAGTCAGTTGAGATAGACTTGTTGACTTAAGTGATATAGATTGCTGTGTCAGCGGGATAATGTGTTTTAAGAGCTTAAGGTTTCTTAAAGGGGAACTCCACCAATTGGACACATGCGGATCAGATTACTTGTCACAAAGAACTCAGTCTGTGAGACAGTTGCATAATGTCTTCTGTGGCTTTAAAGGTGTACTCCATCAATTTAGGATTGCAGCTAGGGCTGACACCTTCTGGTTGGTGTGCGTGTGCGTGTGCGAGAGAGATATCATCTTTAATGAAGGGTTACTTGTTTTTCTGCTATTCAACAACCAAGAAAAACGGTTTGGAACGATCCGTCTACCTATCGGCTCTTGTACTGCAGTGCTCTCAAGGTGAGCTTGTCCCTGTCCTTGTCTCAGCCTTCAGTTCTAACAGTTGTGCTGCTATAATGCATACAGTTGGTGGTTTGAGGGCTGAACTTGGGTGGTTGATTAACGCACATTTGTGCGTGTTGTGGTGTATTGGCTCTCTCTGGTCAGGTGGCTGCAGCTATTAAAAACCCTGACCTGCTATACTTGATAGGCTTTGAGTGTGAACACATCATATTGGCAATACATTTGATCCAATGAATAGCCTGGTCTGCTTTGAGTATGTTATCATTTAAGAATAAAATAATTAGGATAAGCTAATCGATTAATATTGATAAGTTGAATAGTGAGAATTTCAGTCAACCAATATTTTCTTTGGTTGACTACAGCCCTAATAGCAGCCCTTTAACATTGTTGGACTCACGATGGACAGTTTGTAGTAAAAATAACTACAGATGTAAAAAAAAAATCTCGCATTTTTCTTCACTGTCAAAACCTGGCCCCTACATTACCCCACAATGCAACTTGAAAGAGATTTAGATGCGTTATGCTAGCAGGAGCTAATGTAGGCTCAAGCTGCTAGCTTCAAGCATAGATGAGGAGCGGCCTACGTGGTCTGGTAACTTCACTTCCCTCTAACTCAACACCCCCAGATTTTTTCATTTTCAAACTGAGGATGACTTAAGTGATATCACTTGAGGCGATTTATTAGATTTCATGCATACATGCAGTTGAACTCCCCAAGAGCTCTCAACAGACTTGATGTGCAACATTTAGTTCCCCTTTAATGTCTGAGAAAATTACCTTGATGATGTTATCAGGGTTATTTTGACCTGGGCTTGAGATTTCATATTCTGCGTTAAAGGCTGCGTTACAAACTGAGATGTGGGGTTTGAAAGATATGGGCATTTACCATGAAGGAAAGATGGTATTGAGTTGCATTATGAGAATTTTAGGAGTGTGACCCATACCAGGGACTAAAAAGTCAGGATATCACAATATTTGCTGCTCCGAATTCAACCTTTCTGTTGTTAATCTGTCTTTTGTGAGACCCCAACTTTATGAGAGTACTTCTTTGAGTTTATGTTTAGAAGATATAGATATATGAGTAGTGATAACATATCTCCATTTAACCATTGTTTCTCTCAGCTGAACCATTCTTGTGATGTGACCTCATTCCCCAGCTGACACAACCATCAGCTCAGACCAATCAGCCTTCCCTCTCTCTTATGTTAAGACCCATGTACTGAGGATAACTTTATCTGATCACATCCTTTCAGCGAATAGCTTCCTCATCTTAAATAATCCATTGATTAATTATGAAAGTGCTCACATGTCAGCACACATTACCGTATGTGTCACACTTTTTATGCAAGCCGCCACCTGAGTATAAACGTCTACTGAAGCCATTGTTGCAGGCACAATGCGTCATTTCCTTTATGATGAAATATTTTACTGGTTTGATTATTTTTCTTCAGCTAATTGTTTTTATGATCCTTCCGGGGAATATTTCTATCAAATTCAATCTGAACGCATGATAAAGATGAACTATTTTTGTTGATTATTTTTTTCTATGAAAGTGATCCATTTTAGCAGTCAGAAGTTTATTGTTTTGATTCTGTGTATAATTTGCATCAAACACCGTTTGTGTCTGTGTGATCTTTTACATCCTTACACGCTCTATTAAGGAATTCACGGCAGCTGCTATCCAACATTGCCTTTTCTGTTCTCTCTGTGCAGCCTGCTGCCGAACAGCTTTCCTGCCATCAGGTCTTATTCTGATGTTTAAGGATCTTTTTAAGAGCAGTGTTGTGTCCTCTCTAAGCTTTTATCAAGGGAGTGCAGTTCAGTAGCTAGCCACCCATGCAAAGAGTCAAAGGTGATCCTGAGATCAGTGAGACAGCTTGAAAGCTGAGATGGTATTGCGTAAGAGAGGAAGCTAAATTAATCTGCTGAAATCAAACTGAGCCTCAGGGGTTGTGCAGACCAACAATGCTACCCATGCAATTTAAGAAAGATCTGTTACATCACCACACTTACCTACTCTCGCAGCTATCAATAAAGACTGAAGTGCCTTGCTTGGGTTGTGTACAGAATGGCCTGTGCTATGCTGAGACACATTAGGGCTTAGAGGGAAGGACAAAGGATTTCCTCAAGTGTGTAATATGTCTCAAGCAACATAACTGTTTTCAAAGCACAATTAATCAGCTGTATTTAAAAAAAAAAAAACTCTAATTACTATATTTCTCCGAGCTGTATTGGAAAAAATATGGCTTTAGATACAACTTTGTGAAACTTTGCAACATAAGTTTTATTTTTGGTCAACTTTTCAAGTTAGTTGGAAAAGCTCCAGAAATCAGGTCACACATAACTTGCAAGTGTTTTCACTTTCATTCCCCTAAAGTGAGACACATATGGGATTGCTATACGTTTCTGCTGTCAAAGTAACAGTGCTCCCTTTACACATACCTCAACAGAATGTGTTTGTTTATGGGACGACTCCAGAGAGACCACGGCATCCACCGTTTTGTACAGGTATGATGGATTCCTTCCAAGTTAGATAGGCAGAGCGAGTCAAAAGCATCCTTTGATGGATGCAAGATGCTCTACTGGGGGTTTTGTTTACTAGACGTAGATGAGTCACTTAATCACTGACAGACTGGTAGTGATCCGTGAGACCGGCGTCAGCTAACATCATCTGCAACCTGTCTACCTAGTCATTAGAGAATAATCCAAAATGGCTGCCAGACTGTCAAGAAGCTGCATGTATCTCAAGTGATTAAGAGGAGGGTGTTGACATCAATCATGTCTGTACATGGCATTGCAATGCATTAAGCCTGTAGAGCGTCATGGCGGGGAAAGCCTGGCGCTGTATGCTTGTCATGCTCACTAACATCCTGAGAGACATCACTAATGTTTCCGCCTCTGGGGACAGAGGGAGCAGTTTTGAAAGAGGGACCTGATGTTTTTGAACACAGTTTGCATTGATGTAGATTTTGAGCCGTGTTTGTGGCGTGGCTCTATATATGAATGGGACTGGAATTCTGTCTTTATCAATAAAAGTACGATGGATGTCCATAAAAGTTTGCACAGCCATTCATGGTCTCCAGAGAATTAAACTCGAGGACTGTTCATCTTCCGCCACCAGCAGGTTGGATTTTTAACTTAGCTTGTGAAATATTACCACTGGATACATTCATAGTTCTTAGATTATGACTTTGCTAATCCCTAGACCTTTTCTATACTGCCACCATGTCATTTTATGTAAAATGTCTCGACAATTATGCTACAAATATGAATCATCTGGCACCATTATGCCAAACAGTATTGCACATAGCCTTTTTTTGGGCAGCCACTCTGAGCATCACTAGTTGAAACGCAATACAACACAATAGATGGTAGGCCAAATAAATATGAAAAATCAAAGGGACGATGCCAGTCCATCATACAATGGCGGTTATGGTGGTTGATCTGTTAAAAATCCACGCACTGTGTCATTGTAAGCATCTTAAAAAGCCAGCATGGCTGACGTCTTGTTTTAAATTCATTGGTGCACATTTGCAATATTTCACAGCTTTGTCTGAAACCATTTCAAACGGTTGTTATCATGTGATACTCATGTCATTTTAACAAAAATGTAAACTGTCTGTAAGCAGTGAAAGATCACCGCACGCTTGAGTCATACCTGTTTTGTCAACAGATTAGGAGTTTTAAATGCTGAAAAGCTCCGTGCTGCACAAACATGTTGGGTTTGTTTGAACCTGATTGTGCTGTACTTTCCTTCCTTTGTGTCTATTTTTGTCCGTGTTCTCTCAGTATGCCTAACGCTCACTCACTACAGATCTCACATATTGTTTCACTTGTCAACGCAGATTATGTGGAGTTTCACAGGTTTTGATTTGTGGATGAAATGGCTTTAAATATAGTGGGGTCAGGTAGGTGCAACCTGACACAAGCGGCCAGAAATACAAGGACTGGGTGAAAAACAAAATGAGGGCGATAAAACATCAAATAGAAGTAAAACTTAGAATTCTGTGTTAAAGTGTATCTTTAATAATGTGTATTACTCTGAAGTTGTAGTCCCTGCCTTTCCACAGGCCTTCATGAGAGAGCAGAGCTAAACTCATCTGTTAATTTTGATTGATGAAGACACACGATAAGCCTGAATGTGTTGATTACTCTCAAGTACTGCAAATGGATGCTGTACCAATATGTTCAATTTCTGGCTGGTTGCTTACTGGAAAATCCTCCAAAAGCACTATTCTGGAAAATCTGTCAATTATCAGTTTCCTGCCAAAGGCATGTAGCAGACATTAAGGGAGAAAAGCAAAGAGAGATGTGAAATGTCCATATTATAAACATTTAGTAATTTCTTTGAGCTGAATTCTTTTGGCAGTATTAGACTCAAAGCATGAATCATACTACGGCCTGTCGCTCTTTTTTTTTTCTCTCTCTCTGGCGCTCTCTGAGTGCTGATCACACCAATAAATCAAATGAAAAGTGATCCTTTTTTTCAAGGGAGGGAACATTTAAACCTGATTATCATGACATTAAGCTTTTTCAAGGCGATGGACCCTGTCCCAAGTTCTCCTCTTTAGGAAGTTGCTGAAGCCTGCAACTTATCTTCAGGTCAAGAGAACCAGTTCAGCCCATGTTGATACCTTTTTTGGGAAAAAAATCCGTGAGACTGGAAATTATTGTGGTCCAAGGCTGTGGTAACCTTGTCCATTTCTAAGCAGGTACCCTCTTAGCTTTCCCACCATGTTTGATGCTGAAGCTGTAACTTTGCTCCTCGGCATTCAGCCAATCACAAGTCCTCGGTGGCTTCCCAAGGGCAGCAAAACATAGCTTTTCATGCTAAATCCAACAATTTGTGTATCTAGACTACTACCGCCTAGACTACCTTCTACACTGCAGTATTTGAATTGCTAACTGTGATGTTTTTCACATGTGTAATTGCTTGCAGTAGTTTCACCTTGATTGGCATCTGCAGCTGCACACTTGGCACTATATCCTGCTGATAGAAATACATACTCATAGTGTATGAGTCACCTTTTCTTGTATACTAACTGCCAAAACAATGTACAACAAGGATTAGAGTGTAGTATTTATACATGGGGTTGAATTGGGATGCAGATAACCTAGATAACCTAAATTCCAGGGCAAAGGCACTTTAGCGTAGTCCCTTGTTTATTACATATATTTATAGATGAGCATGCTATAATACAAAGCTGCAACATGTTTAAATATATTAAAGATGTAACGATAAACACATTCTGGAGGCAGGACTTCAGGCTGGGAGCTGAACAAGGCTTGTGTAGTACGGCCAAGAAAATTGAAGAGAAGAAGATCTTAAATACAAAAGTTAGAACGGATGATAGCAGTTCACCTTGCCCAAGATAATAAGCCAGCAAGAGAAAAATGTTGGATGAAGGCAACCCGGGTAACGGTGCCTCTGAGGCTGCTGTGAGTCAAGAGCAGACAAAAGAAAGTGCCAAGAAATGACTTAAATAAGAAATAAGAAATATTATATTCACAGACTCAGTGAAACATTAAAGGGGGAATTGTCTTTTCCAATGCATTTTGTTTAGCATGAGGGATAAAGGAAATACTAAAGCCAGCTTACTTACAGTTTCTGGAGCAAAATCGTACCCTTTACACAGTGATTCTATTCCCTTTAAGTACAACACACTTTGCTTTTGGTTTTAATGTTATAACTAAATCGAAAACGAATCAGGCTCCTTAACCTCCTTACAAATTGTATAATTATTTTTTGGGATTTTCATGCTAGAAGTGAAGTCATTCTGTCAGACAGTTGGTTACAATGAAATGAGAGGCCCGGTATAAACTAAAATGTTCTTTGACCTAACATCTGCCAGCATGTGCACCTGCAGGATTTGGGTCTCTGTATTTATGTAAACTCTGTTTCAAGTGATCTCAGCGCTTGGAATTTATTTGATTTGTTGAACCAAAATAAATGCTGCTGGACAGGCTATTGTGCCTCAGCTGGGATTTAATCAACCCAGATGGAATCGAACAGATTTGCGGAGAAATCAAAATATAAATTGTAATGGAGCCTGTCAGGTTTTGTAGTTGTAGAGAGGGAAGCCTTCTGAGAGGAAACTAATCACTTTCAGATGAACAGAGTTTGGTCCCAGTGAAGACGTTAAGTGAAGGGGGTTTCGACAAAAACAATGACATGAATTCATAATCGGAGAAATGTGTTTGAGATCAGATTGAAACACCAAAGTCATCTCATCAACACTTAAGACTTACTTACTTTTTTAAGGGATTCAAAGCAGGGCTGTTTGAAAGTGCGTGTTGTATGCATGCACTGTACACGATCACGGTCCAAAACTCATAACCATCTGGCACTGAGCCAAAGACTCGACTTGATCTCTCAAAAACGCCACGTATGTGGCTCCTATTGCACATGGCATCTGAGCTGCTCAAACTGTTGGGCGTCTCCCCGTGTATCGATATCGTAGCGCTCTCCCCCCCTTGCTTCACACTCATATACTTGTTCCATTATCTTGAGTGGGATACCACTCCTTAAAAGCTCATCAATGTAGATTTCCCCCTGGAGCCTGTTCTCTTTTTTTCTCCTCTGATAAGCGAAAGCCCTTCCCTCTCCTTTTTGGGACAGACCCCCCCCCCCCCCCCCCCTTTTTTTCCCACAGCCTCCTCTCTCATGACAGATGACTTCACTCACTCATTCTAGACAGAGCCCTGGATAGCCCTCCTCGGCATGCATACTTAGGGCAAATCCCCAAATGCACACAAGCACACAATTGCTGCAGCTGACCTTGTATAGAGGTTGCAGCTTCACTAAAGCCCCCAAAAGCTTCTTAATCCTGTTCCACCGGGCCAAGGAATCAACTGAACCCTCCCTCATCTATTCACTTCCATGCCATTGTCTAACCGGGAGCCGTTCAAGACTAAAACAAGGATAACATAAAAATGTAATTGAATGATTTTGATCAAAGACTGCAATGTGCTGTAATACATGCAAGCCTCTCTCTAAAATGCATTTCCAGATGAGGTGGAGCAAGGCTATTTGTGTTAGCAATGTAGCATCTTTTTAACTGCATTACATTGTGGAAATTCTGGCATGTTTTCCCAGTGAATCAGGAAGCCGTTTTTTTTTCAGTTATATCCGGGACGTCCTCCTTTGCCAACATCATGTTCACTTTCCAGTAACTGGATGTTCCGGATTGCGTTAAGAATTTCTGACGGTTGCTTGTTTGAATAGGTCAATTTAAAACAGGTAGATGGATTTGCTGCAGGTGTATGTTTTGGTGAGGGTGTGTACTAACTACCACAGAGCCAATAAATCTCTCCATTATGTTCTAGTAAGTTTTTCTCACAGCTGCAATGCATAATAAAAAGCCAAAAACAAAAGGGGACCCATTGACCCTGCAGAACAGTGTCAGTCTGGTATGTGATCCTCTATTTAATCAGAGCTTTCCTCCTGAGATTGAGTAGCTGGAGCTATTCAAAGACCACTTCATTTTACTTGGACAATTCAGCCATGCACTTAATCATCTATATAGTTTTTGTGCCTGAAAAAGTGATTCAAACTTTGCCTTGCTATTCAAAAGTTTCAAGGGCTTACACTTACAAATGTTAATATAATCAAATCAGCATTATGTTCATTGCATCCTATTGTAAAACCATTGAAGCATCGCCAAATCTTAAAAGTTGAGCTGAGCTGCAGTTCATTTTCTGCCAGTGCCCATGCTTAATTTTCAAACATAATTCAGAGGATAAAAGACTGCACCTGTCTGTGTGTGAGCGACATTTTAATGAGTGAGCAGTTTGAGAGGAAGACTCGGCTCAAGAGCAAAAACAAAGTGGGTTTACACCCCAGCTACAAAAGGATGAAAAGATTGTTTGCCATTTGAGGTTCCCAACCAGCTCTTTTGTCAGACGTCTTTCCACAGCACCAGATGAACCCAAGTTCACCTTCACCAGTCGTGGTCCAAATTAGAGGCGAACCCTTTTTTCCCCTCAATTTCACTACAGTGAAAACCGCTTCCATGGATCAAAAAGCTTGGGACAGAATCAATCCTGTCCAAATGCTGTTTGAATAATATCCTGATAGTAATCAAGTAGTCTGTTTGTTCATTTTGGCTCTTAACTACTGCTGGGTGCACATTGAAATCATGAAAAAGTAGTCTCCTTAAAGCTTTTAACAAACTGAAAATGAGCCAATGAGATGCAGGAGCAACCTTAGACTGTTAGAGTTGGAGACAGAAAAAGGAATGTGTATGTGTTGAAACCCTGTTTGAAACCACTGGAATGTATTTTGAAAAAGTCATTAGAATTAAGTAAACAGCAAAGCTGTCCGTTTTCTTACTTTATATTCCTGCAATAAATATACAAATGTCCATTTGATAATAATCTCCATGAGAAATATAGACACAAAAAAAAGGTTTCCACTGTATTCATCACATGACGGGGGACGGGGGGGAAGGAGAGGGTAGGATGTATAGTGTGTATATATATATATATATATATATATATATATATATATATATATATATATATATATATATATATCAAAATAGCATCAGTCACCAGTCTCATATATAGCAGAGTCTGTGCCGTATATATACGCCTCTCCAATAGATACATAGTTTTAGACACATGTAGACATGTATAATAGGCCTAAATTCACGGTTTAGAATACAGTAACTGATTCTTCTCTCATATGTAAATCCTATTAACATATCGTTCTTAGAAAGGGAACCAGTCAAAAACTGACTTTGTTTATGAGTATTTATATATTTGAATCATATCATGATCCATTTTCTCTAATTAGTTGGGCTCACAATACTTCCACGTACCGGCAGGCGTACAGGTTCCTGTCTGACGACAAATAAGGCTCTGGGGTCCACGCAAATTTCTGGGATTTGGGTGTGGCCAGCGAGTATCCGTGCAAAGACTTCCTTCTGTGTCTACTCATTGTTTACATTTTGATTTGCAACTTGAGATGTGATACTGGAGTTGAAGTTTCGAGATGACGCGTATAACCGGATTGTTTTACAAGTAGCCAGGTTACAAGCAAATTTCAAGCCAATAAAATCTAACACACACAATAGCCGGTCGGTTCCCAGAATGCATTTCGGCCAATGCTTTCCGCCTCCTTTGCTTTTTACCTGCCTTCAACCAATGCCTGCTTGAATGTAACTAGTAAATACTACTCAGACTACAAAATCTTGTCGCGTTTCACAGATTCTGAATTTTTGTGTACGTGTATGTGTTGACTTCCTGGTAAAATAAAATACATTAAAGTACTGCGGAATCTGTTGCAGGTACCCTGGTTGGGTATCACTGAATGATGTAGAAAGAGTTGAACCTATCTCTGCCCTGTGTGTTTGTTATGAGAGCAGTTCTTTACCTCTTGTCATGCAACCATGAATGTCTGTTTACTCACATAAACACATTCATGATATGACAGAAGATACACACAGCATATTGTGTGTTTCAGCTGTGTAATCCCGCTGTGTGACTCAAAGCTTTTTCATATTTGTCAGCTGTTTTATGCATTCAATTCTTTCCCAGACTCCTTTTAGACCGAACCAAGGAAGAGATCATACATATTTATGTGGCTCATGTCTTTTATCTTTCATTGTTTTGTCTTCTTTTATCTTTTGTAAATCTTGTTTTTCCACAATAGGTCGAAACTTCCTTGTACAGTAACGTTGCTATTCTCCTCACGGCTTGTTTTGACTGCTGCGCCACTCAAACTGTGAACCGCAGGAAGCCGCAATAGCAAGAATAGAAATTATCTCTTGTAGCCCAAAGTCGGCTAACTTTGCCTTGAAGACGATAAGGCGGCTAATAATAAGAGCCTCATGCTTGGTTGTGGACACTCTTGACTGAGGAAGTAATTAAGTTCAAGCAGTTTATCAGTGGCTGGCCGGAGATGTGCTGTCTTTGTGTGATAAAGAGGAGCTGGTGAGGTATGCCCCTTCTCTCAAGTGTCCTCCCCACCCTATTTTTCATCCTCTCCTCCTCTGTCGCCATCTCCCACTGCATCCACTTACCATAGGGGAAGCCCAAAGCAGATCGAGGCTAAGAGCCACACAACTCAGCCACCGTGTTAGTCATCCCTTCGGCCTGTCCCTCCCCACTCTCCTCTAATGTCCAATCAGGCTAATTTTAACCTGTGTCGGAGGGCCGTGTTAAAAATGGCAGCATGTCCTCAAGCGCGGCGCGCCGCAGATCCTTTTGTACCGACTGTGCGCATGTAAAGACTCTTTCCATTTTGCCACGATGTTCCCATGTGGATTCTATTTTACAGTGAGCAGAATTAGCAGAGGAAGGGCTATTTGTGAGAGAGACATATGATACAGTTTTTTAGAATGCCTTTCCTTTTTGACGATCAGGGGGGGAACTGCTTTTAGCCTACAGACACAGAACTTAAAATGTTAAGTCTGTATGGAGGTAGAATACAGTCACTGCTGCTGAGGCAGTTTGTTATGTAAACAGCTCGGACTCGTGGCAGCTCATTTCAGCTGTTTCACACCCACTGAACACTATTCATACACTTTTAGTCCACTTTTAGCCAGTTTACCTTAGTAAGACTGAAGGTAAAAAAATATCCTACATGTGGATTAAATTGCTAATATAATGTTTGCATTTTCAAAACCTTTCAGCTTTCAATTGTGGTAAAACGTGGGAATAGGAATAAGAAATAAGTTAAGTAAGAAAATGTGGTTCATTATTACAGGACTCCGAGCTAAAGACCGAGTGGGAGGCTCAAACACAGCTTTATTGTCTTTCAGTGGCTTCATGTGCATCTCTTATCCTGCAACGTTACATAAAGCTATTACGTCTCTTTTCCTGTGATGTAGCCACTAGCCGGCAGCTACAGTATGCCCCCACTTAAAGCCCTGATGTGTTTCTAAGTATGTAAACGTTGACATATTTGTTGACATTGCTGAGCCCTAGTACAGAGAGTGCATTAGCATGAGGAGCTGGAGGGCACAGCAAACAGAAAGTGAATATAGCATGTTGTACATGGGAGTCTGCAAAATACTTAGTGGGTACATAGATTCAATTTGGTTCTGTGAACACTTAAAAAGACAGTAAATGGAGATGTGTGTGACTGTATGAGCCACAGACATTGTGTGTTGGTTCAGATAGATGTTTTTCTTTTAAAAAAACACTTCAAATAAGCAATAATATGTGTGTGTGTGTGTGTGTGTGTGTGTGTGTGTGTGTGTGTGTGTGTGTGTGTGTGTGTGTGTGTGTGTGTGTGTGTGCGTGTGTGTGTTTTGTGTCTGTGTTTACAGACAGCGAGATGGTGACCCTGGACTGCCTGCGTCCTCGTTCTTTTGCTGCCGCCCACCGGGCCTCCATTCAGCGGAGCGGTGATGACCCTCGCCTCTCCATCAGCCTGTGTGACCTGAGCCTGCAGCAACAGGAGACGCATCTGGAGGAAGATGACGAGGAAGAGGAACGGCTGCAGCGCTTAAGCTCCGCCTCCTGCCATGTGCCCCAAAACTCTCAGAACTCGCAGCAGTGCTCACTGCTGCCCAGCCATTTGGACACCGATCTGCACTTCCACTCGGTGCACGGCGTCCACGTCACCGTGCTGGATAAGCACACGGCGGCGCGGCTGGATCACCGTGGCGACGAGAGGACGCTGGTGTTCACCAGCCGGCCGATGCGCTGCTCGGAGACCGTGTTCGTGAAGGTGAAGGCAGGCGTCACGCGGCCTGGGTCTCTCTCCTACGGTGTGACGTCATGTGACCCGGCCACCCTGAGGCCCAGTGACCTCCCGTCCAACCCAGAGTCCCTGGTTGACCGCAAGGAATTCTGGGCCGTGTGTCGGGTGGCGGTGCCGCTCCACAGCGGAGACATCTTGGGCTTTGTGGTGAACGCAGAAGGGGAGGTCATGATGAGCCATAACGGCATCAGCGCAGGGATGCAGCTGTGTGTCGATAACTCCAGACCCCTCTGGATGTTCTACGGTCTGCACGGCACCTTCACACAACTCAGGATTTTAGGTACGACACTTAGATTGTGTGTTAACTGCATAAAAACAGCTTCATGATCTTAAATCAGTTTGGGAATGCAACAACATTCAAGGAAAAATGAACTGTTATTAACATAATTATGTTTGAGGACTAGTTGATTATTTTACTTTCATGCATTTCAGTGCCTTCTTATTCCTGTTCAGAGTAATGTGTGATGTCCCCCCAAGTAGTTGGATTGTGGAAGAAAACCCACAACTCAAAGGGAAAGCGACAAACTACGATTTTGGCCTTTTTGGTAAAAATAAAATAAATAAAAAAGTCTCATATTTGCATTAGTTTTAGAAATAGCTTGACTTTTAAATCAAATCACGGTTGAAGGAATTCAAGCATGTTCCATAGGTCTTAACACAATTTCCATTTCGAAGTTATTGCAGTCTGAGGTCCTTCAATGACCTTTGGAGGCTGAATTCCCGCTCGGCCGAGTCATGAAATAGTTTCCCCCTCCTTAGCTGTCTGCGCTGCTCCCTTGAGTTTTTATCAAATCATATCTCTTGGGAATTTACATTCTACCCCCTCACAGTTTGAATATGAATGTTAACTTTGTATCCTCAGTTGAAGTTGAGTTCCTTTCAGGGCCGTTTGATTCCAGCAGATTTCACACAATGATTTTCCTGAAGTCAATCATCCCTTGATGTGAGACTGCAGGCACTGTTTAGGACAGTTTCACTCAAAATGAGCAGAATGAGTTCAGGAGCGGTGGTTGTACGTTTTGGTATCATTTTCCTCTCCATAAGAATTTCGGGGCTTATTTCATTTTGAAAGTGAAAATGAAACCATACAGTTTTTGAACCCCGCATCGGCTGAAGGCATGCTTTTGATGACATGATAAACTCTCGTCTGGTTTGAGTCAAAGGTTTGTTTGCCTCCATGGGAAGATTTTCAGAGGATGTTATTGTTTATTTCTGCACATTCTGTATGTTTTAGCAATGTTCACGCAGTTTTTGAAAATTTTAAAAGTCTCTGATATCGCAAGTTTATTTTCCAGGACATTTAACACACATCTTAAGTGAAAAGTTAAATTAGCTTCACCTTCACTACATTTTGTGGAAATCCAATGTAAGTTTGAAATATTTAGTATGTGTCACTCGTTTAAGAGTTCTGCACTTGAAGGATTTTAAATTCTCCATTTTTCATAAGATGGAGCTCCAGCATTTATTGGACTTAGTATAATTACTGGGAAATTCTGCAGAGTGCTTTTGATTTGTGTGCAGTCGCCACAGATAAAGATAATTCTTCTTCAAACAAGATTCCACCACCCCATTGTTGTTGTCTAGCTAAGTTGATTCTGTTCTAGAAGGTTAGCCCTCCTTTTTTTTTCTCTACAGTTATATATTACTACAGGCAACATTTTCTGAGAAAATTAAAAAAAAATACTTGTGGTTATATGGTTTGTTAGAATTAGTTTAAATTCTGTCTCGTGAATCTTTTCTGGATTCCAGTTTCTCATCTCTTTCATGTAGTCAGTCAGATCGGGGGCTGAGGAGGTTATTTCTGTATTGCGTGGGCTCCCAGCAGCCAGCATTATGCATCAGTATGGGGTCTGTGATAGCTCCTTATGATGCCCCCCATATGCATTATTAAAATGTAATTGCAAAGAGGACTGAGATGCTGGGTTTTCCACTCACAGTTCGTTCCCTGAACACCGGTCCGCCAATCATCACCCTTTTTTTCACCGTGCATTTTCTTACACAACCCCCCCCCCCCCCCCCCCCCCCCGCTGGTGCACGCCGCCCGTTCTTCGAGTCATTACCCACTCCAGCTGTGGGGAGTGCATTTGTGACGTCTCTTCTCACCCACACGCTGAAGCCGCATGCCACGAGTTGCCATGGAAACATCTTGCCAGCGAGGCAAGTGACAGTTTTGTCATGGCTGGGTGTTGTCAAGCCTGTGAAGTGGAACAGATGGGAGTCTGTTGCTCTCACGTGGTCATTTTGTCCGTGTTATCTCTGTCATTTCCTGTGAGATATTTGGAATCAATGATGACCTTCGGTAGCTGTACAATTGTATAGCTGCTGTGATCAATATTTTAATATGAACAATTGATCAAATTTGAAAGGGGTCCCGTTGAGTGACAAACCTACAGGGAATTATCACCCGATTATGAATCTCCCTTCAGCTCTACGGATGGTTTGGACCTCTTTTAACTCATTGCTGGTTTTCCAGTCCTCAACTTCATATTTTTGTTCACTTCCATCGCTCTATTCCATTGCTCAGAAAGCTGATTTCTGTAAAAAAATAAATAAAAGCTCCAAAACTTTACGACACAAAGCAGCTAGCTGCTTAAGAGACCTACTTCCCAGAGCAAAAATTATAGATTTACATTCGCTCGGTGGACACAAACTCAACTCCAGCTATACCAGTGATGCCTGATCACAACTTAAAACCCATCCAATACAACAAAAAATATCCCAAATCATAACCATACCAGACACCCATGTAAAACCGTAAAACCATTACATGCGCAACTGAAAATACATCACAAGCATATAAAGCTTCATATATCTGCATCATGATGATGACGTCATGGTAAGTAGGTCCTCCGTTATTCCAAACGAAGATTGAATACAACTCATGTCAATCAGATATTTCTCAAATTAAATGAGTAGATAATATGAGTCAGTGAACAAATAAAGTCTACTAGCTGTGTTTTTGACCATAAATGACAACTTGTTTGTTAATTGTTCGCCACCTAATTTACTCAAAAATAGCTACATTGGGCGTAAACCAGCCCAATCGGGCAACACTGTCCGCAGTTGCTGAATGTGTTAATGAGCAACTGTTTGTTAACAAGTTTGCCATGTCGGCTTAGAAAGTTATGATAGTGATGTGTTTACATGTGTGTTTCTGCTGCCCCCAAGTGGCCACAAAAAATCTGTTATTGCAGGTTTAAACGCTGACTGTCAGATTTCTTATTTGATAAGCAAGTGTTGAAAGCCACCACATGCTCAACCACAAATATATCTCCTGTACTGTCTGCATAACTAAAGAGATCCACATACTCATTATGATCACACAGCCAGCAGTAAATTCATAATACAAGAGAAGATAAAAGATACGCTTGATGAAAGGGTGCATGAATAGACATGAAGGTTATCCATTCTGCCTTATTAGAGTTGACCAAGACATTTGTTAACAGCTGGGCTGCCACATTGATCACGATAAGTAGGTAATGTGTGTGTGTGTTAATGCTACAGTCTGCATACACGTCGCTTTATCCACTCTAAATTATACTAATATAAATAAATAGATGACTCTCACAAAAGCCCGTCTCAGCAAAGTGGTACAAACACGTTGATCTCAGCACTAAACTAAAGAGCACACTAATTATGGAGAGGTTTTAGTATGGATTACCAGAGGTCCTGTATTCATACATATTTTGCTAAGTCTGTTGATTTTTTTAAGCAGCAAGTTGTTTGTTGCATGACTAAAAAGCTACTATGGTTTGTTTACGTAGGCTAAAACTGAGACTGCAGTGGTTGTAGTGGTCCAAAGAAAATGCATGAGTTCAGAGCACGTAGCTAGAGTTATGCAACAAAGTGTATGCATTTTTCTGCTAACAACAGACCACATAAACATGTCCTTTTTCTTATTTTAAATGGAACAGTATTTCTTTATTTCAGCAATTCCTCACCATCTGTGGTTCTTTTTTTAGTTGTTTCTCTACTCAACACTGTCATTGTAGGAAAGTTTGGACAAGCAAATTGAGGTGTGTGATAGGATGTAAACTACCAATATTAGATCATTTGACACGTGGAAGGACAGTGGTGCCAAGTGAGCGGGAGGCCCGACAGGGTAGCAATATTTCTGCGATGGTCAGTTGAAGGACAATGTATAAACAACAATGGCGTGTGCCTGCCAGGCATACTGGATCAGAATTTGTCTGCCAATTTGAGAACTGATGCCAGAGCCGGTGGGTATGGGGGAGCGGATGGGGACGGATCACACGGGACAGACAACAGATCGTCTGTGAAAGCATTTTGTACCCTACCCAGAGGGATCATGGGCTCATGGGAGGAGGGGGGTGCTTGGCGTCTGTGACGAGACCACACCAACTCATGGGCTCTTGACTCACTAACACACACCCACACACAGACGCTGTGGCCTCACAAGTCATCTGCTTGGTAATTGAAGAGATTTAATGTATGTGTGAGTGTGAGAGAGAGAGAGAGCGACAGACGGTATCAGTGCTGCGACAAGATATTCACTCACCTCCGTTTGCTAATTATCAGCTCTGAATAACTCCTCAGTGTGAAAGATGGAAATATTTGTTTCCTAGTTACGAAAGCATTGCATTTGGCTCCTTTGAACACTTACTTTCATGGATTATCTGTATGTTGCTAAATCTTTGTTGTGACCCAGATGTCTCTTCTGTACCTTTTAGGCTCATCGCCACACCCGGACCGAGGCATGTCGGTCCCCAGCTCCCCGTCCTGTACACCCAACAACCCCACAATGCTTGGCAGCGGCGACTCTGAACCCAACCTCAACACGCCCCTGAACATCAACCTCAATTCAAGCCTCAACTCCAGCTACTACACAGTCTTTTCCTCCTCCACAGGTTTGTCCAAGTGTTCCAGTGTAAAAACTACTTGCAATACGTCTGCTATGTGATTATTCCTCCCATGGGCATTTCTGTCCAGATGTTTATGGATTTTTTTTTCTTTGTTTATGAAATTGATTAAAATGCAGACATGCAGGAGAACAATAAAACAGATGTGACAATAAAAAAAACAGCAGTGATCCCTCCTGTTCTAAGCTGCAGACAGCACTACAGGAAAACTCTTGGCAGATAATGTCAGCAAAAAAAGCTTCATTAGCAGAGAAAACAGTAGGAATGGTATTAACAACTTAAATATAAAGGTGCACTGGATATATGTGTCACATGTGAGCTTTACAGTTATCTACCTGAACTACTTGGAAGCCTTCCTCCCATTTTTTTTTAAAGATCTCTCTTTCCCACATACTCACTCACAAATCTGTAATGTCTTCCCCTCTCGTCACCTAAGGTACAACGCCAAACTCTCCATTCTCCAGCCACCCAGAGTCCCCGACCTTCCCATCCTACTCAGGCTCGTGGAGCGACGAATGCACCATTTGCTACGAGAATGTGGTAGACACGGTCCTCTACGCCTGTGGACACATGTGTCTCTGCTACACCTGCGGCCTCAAACTCAAGAAGATGGCCAACGCATGCTGCCCCATCTGCAGGAGGACAATCAAAGATATCATCAAGACCTACCGGAGCACGTAGGCTTGTGTGAAGACAATGTGTCGCATCGTCAGGTTCAGCTCAAGGTTTTCAAAGCCATGTCAGACTTTGTAAAGACGGATGCAGGACAAGTGAAATCCCTGCTTGTTTGCGTGTGTATTCTTGCTCAGGTACTCTCCAACAGGACTTCAAACTCAATCATTAAAACATTATTTCTTTGTTATGGCTAATGCACAACCTTGGAAAACTCACAGTTCCTGCCTATGGCGTCTCACAGTAAGGACCAAGCAATGGGGTTCATCATAACATGTGATCAACAGAAACAAAATATGTGCAGGTACTGCAGGCATGATAGGACCATGACCTACTATTGTCTAGTGACTCAGTGATTTGAGCGTCTGTTGAAGAGAGAGTAATCTGAAGAGGCATCTGCCCTACATCCTGCAGAGCAACCCTTCATTCTGCTGGTGATAGCATCGCTGCTAGCTAGTTTTATAAGAAGTAAAAATGTTCAGAACTGCAGAAGAAACAAGGAGAATAAATATGTGATTTCGCCAGCTGCTCCTCCACAGCGTGTGCTGTGCAGTGGGTCAAAAACTGTTATTGTAGAGTAAGAATCAATTCTGTGAGATAAGTTGTATTTGACATTTCCTGAATGCTTCCAGAGGCCAGTGAGGAGGAATAGGTAAAAAAAAAAAAACTACTTGCAATACATCTAAAATAAGCCATCTTTTAAAATACTCCTCCTGCAATGAAACACAATGCAATGTCTTATCCTAAAGGGTAAAGAATAAATAAATACATTGTTTTTCTGGAAAAATCACTACCTGCGGAAAATTCAGGCAGGGTTAGATTGTGCAAAGGGTAAAAAAGTGTGAGTGTTGTCACTATAGAAGGTCACGCTCGAGGTGAATGAGGATGTAAATCCGTGAAGTGGGAGTGAGGGAGGATGTTGTATGTTTGGGACGAAGACAGGGGCGGAAGGGGCACCTTTTGGTGGTGTGTCTGCACATTGTTTCAGTGCAGAGAAAATGTTTGCTCACCCCATACATCAGAGGTTTGTATGAAAGCCTGTGAAATGCGGGACTTACATGAGTTGCATGTCCTGCTTCTTGGCGGCCTCAGTGAGTTGGCTGGATGCCGTGATTGGACAAAAGTCATTCAAATAAACATCGGTGGGCAGAAGTATTTTTAAAATGCTGAACGAGCACATCGGGATGACGAATCAACCTCTTCATCGTTGCAAGAAACTCATGAAATCCCACTTTAAGTCACAGATGGCTGTGCTTACTTCAGGTTGCACACTTCTCTTTCATGTACATACAAATTAAACATGAATATTTGCTTTCAGTGGATTTCAGCACACTGTGTCTTCAAGTGGAAAAAGAGAAATCACTTGAGTGCAGTCAGTGGCAAGGATGTAGCTTGTTATTGTGGGACATTGTGAGACGTTCATTTGCATATCAGTTTCTGAGTGCTGCTCTTCATCCGTAAAAGCAAACTCCAAGGACATTTTCACTACTAATCTCATGCATTATGTGCTGCTTTGAATTGTTAAGAAATACAAGCTATTTTCAGGTGTTATTTTGGCCTTGCTGAAATATTACTCAGTAATTTGTTAATAATTAAGTGCTGATTTGTTTTTGTTTTTCAAGGTGTTGAAGCTTGTCATTTTGCCGCTGTGGTGGAAAATGTGCAGTCACGGTTAAGTTTTCGTGTGTGCCTTTAAAAAGAGAAGTCCGGACACACTTTTGGTCCGTTAGGCTCCTCGCTGTGACATCCAGGAGGTTCACATTTATCTTATAGTCATTCTTAGATGGTCGTAATGTCTCTGATGTGAGCAGCTTTAACCACACAACCTACAAATACAAACATTTTATTGTGCTTAATATCAGTGTGTGAATTTATTCACTGCTAAAGATGAAATGTTTGAATATTGCCTTGTCCCCTCTGTCACTGCATTGCATAATACTGGAATTTGTTGTGCTTGAGAGATGCTCAGCCTTTTACATTTCTACCTGTTTTTGTTTTTCTTCCTGACCAAATATGACCTAACAGAAATTAAACATTTTTGAAACATTTCTGATAGAAAAATAGTACAGATGAGTGTAATATTAACTGTACATGATAATTTTTTATTTATTTAGTCAATACTACTATAAAGAATTATCACAGTTTGTTTAATAAGTAGAGCTATAGTTTCCAAAAGGTAAGAATAGTGTTTACTTTATTGTTGCATAGTTAAAGATTATAGATTATTATAGATCATCTGAAATGCTCTGTGGATCTGTCGAGCTGATTTTAATTTATCGCAATAGTTTGACATTTTGGGAATTACGTTTATTCACTTTCTAGGAGTTAGATGAGAATAGTATTATTACTGTACTCAATGAGGTATGTGTACTTTGCATAAGTATTTCCAAATTATGCTACTTTATACTCCACAGGATAATATTGTTATTTTAACTTTTTGCTGATACACAATTGCACCGGTAAGAATTATTGCAATATTCTATGTAATAATATAATTGTCATGGGAGTACTTTTAACTTTTGATGAAATTTGCTACATTTGAAAAGGCTACAACCTTTACTGAAAACACCGTTAGTCCTGTCCTTCTACAGTTGGTTGCGCTGTTAGCTCTGTTAGCACTGTTATCACCGTTTGCGAGCCACCTGCTCAATTAAAAAGCTCTCAAACTTGTATTTAGCTCATTTAAAGACTGGAAACTGGGAAACCAAACAGTCAAAGCACCTCTAAAGCTCACGGCGCGTAACCTCTAGAGTTTTTAAACAGTTCTAAACATGTGATTTAGTGCATGTTAGTTATGCTTGTAGGCAGATTTTGCAATCTTTGAAACAGGGGTGTAAATCATCTCGGTACGTTATTAAATTGATTCTTTGGACAATGACACGGTACAATTTTGATTTGATCCAAGTCAGGGGCCTGCAATCAATATGAGACCATATCATTCAGCCATTTAACACAATCAGTGACATTTATATCAACTCACAAAAAGCAACTGAAATATGATTTGACAATTTTATTACTGGGCTCTGAAGGAAGGAGGTGCGCTTGGACGGAAATTGGTCACACAGATGTGCCATGAGAATTTCAAAATAAAGGCCTATCTTGAAGATGATTATATTTATGTTTTCACTTTGCATTGACAATATTGGATCACTGAATCCATATATTGATCCAGATAGATGTATCTCTGCACCACTACCCTGGACAGCGCCAGGCTACAAAGTTTCAGTCTTTATGCTCAGCTGACTGGATTCTAGCTGTGGCCACTTGCCGGACAAGTATGAGAGTCGTATCAATCATTTTATCTAATTCTCCACCAGAAAACGAAAAAGCGTATTTTCCAAGATGTCAAACGTTTCCTTAAATGCCATATAGGCAACAGAATTATGCTATTAAAGGAAATACAATGTGTAAAGGTGGCATTGGTTACCAATTAGTTGGTGAAAAATATTAATTGTTAGGCTAGTTTGTCCTACTTGTGCATATTTATAATTATATCTTGAATTTGTGTTGTAGTGAAGCAGACATACGTAGTTTTTCAAATGTGACCAAATCTTTGCTGTCAAAACAAAACAAAACCAGCAAGTGCAAGTGGGCATTGTGCATTTTGGAACAAGAAAATCTGCTCATAACTTTGGTTTCCTTGGCTTGGAATTTATATTAGTTGTTAAAAAACATTCTTACGGTGGTTTAATTTTGTTCAGTTTAATAAATAAAGTTTAAATCTGAATCGCTGGCTTTATTTCTTATTTATTTTTCACATTTTGAGCTCATACAACTGTTTGTACAAGATAAATCCTATCGCCTACTTCAGTTCATGCATTTGACTCGAGTTGCAATAAAAAGTTAAAACTGACCATTTCCATTTCACAGCTATTGCTTATTATCTTTTTTTGCACAGCAGGAAACAAGTCAATCTGGCATAAAAGATAGGGAATGAGAAAGCATAAGTGCCATTATGTTTTCCCAAAGCGTGCAACAAACAAATGGTTGAGGTAATGTCTCATGCAAGAACATCCAAAGTAGACCAAAGTTAGAGAACAAAAGGGCGGCCATCTTTAACAAAACCACTCGCCACAGTAGTCTACTTGACTAACACCCCGTCATATACTATATGAATAACAAAGGCAAGGGCTTTTAGTAAACATCTATAACTCACAGAGAAACTGTTTAGAGTCGTGGTATGTAGACCTGGCCAGAGTGAACATCATTTGTTATTTACGACCCTGCAGGCTTGGCTCTAATGCAGCACTGTTTTATGCTGCACTCCAATAGGCACAAATACAACCCATGATGTCTGGACATGAAACAGGCAGCAGTGGCTGCCGTTCATGGCCAAGTGTTCTCAAAGGTGCGAGGGTAATACGCAGCCAGGATCTGTGACAGTGACATGAATACAGTATATCTTACTCGTGTCTGTGTACACACAGACTTTCCACTCAGACCTCTCAGTGAACCTGGCTGCCGGCCTTCTGAAGGCTTAAGGGCTTGGCAGACTTGTTTGAGCCGCGTTGTGGTATCTCTTCTAGACAGCTGTTTGGTCAAACACACATGCCGTCAATTAAGGTATCAAATTTGTATTCCAAAAACGCGTGAGGGTATCGATTTTGAATTCTAACTAGACATCAGCCAGTCAGAGTTTGAGTTAGTTCCTCTGTTGTAGTTAAGGCTTTAAGCTTTTGCTGTTCAGCGTGATGTAAAATCTTTTTCTCTGTGAGATTTGCAGTGTCGAGGGACAGACTGTGGCGAAGTGCAATTATATTTAAAAATACAACTTTGTTCATGGTGCAAAAGGGATCTCAACCCTACATCATCTAATTAGTGTTGATGAAGACAGAGTTGAAGGTTACTGTGCCGCTTGGCTCAATCTGTAATGAGAAGCTGAGTGCTGCTGCCCTCCAGAGGCCAGAAGCAGCTCCAGCACCTTCCAGGGAAACCCTCAAAGACAAAACCATCAGCATTAGACTGGGACGAGGTTACTTCATAGTAATACTAACTGCTTTTTCAAGGCAGAGTCAACATGTTTAATTTGTATCTTTAAAGGTGTTGTGAAAAAACAAAATGTACAAAAACCTTCAGACAATTTATTTGCACTACATTTCAAGAGCAAACAATTCAATCTTACTGATTTTGTGGCCCTTGCTCGCTCGCGTCACATTCAGTTAGGACACGGGAGCTGTAATTTCAATGAGACTTGGTGGCCACGGGCCAACGGGACATAGTTAATGTCGAGCCCTGACTTTGTATTCATATATTCAAACTTTTTTTCCTGTTTGGTATAAATAATAATATAAAATTTGCCAAAATCCTTTTGACTCAAAGTCTACTTACTGTAGGTTTTTCCCTTGCGCTCTAAATCACTTCTTAAGTTTTCCTCTATTTGCTCAGCTGTCAGACTACTATTTCTGAGAATGAACTTCAACACTCAATACATTACATTCTGAGTTTTTAACCACTTGTGACACATCACCTCCACATGTTAAGTTATAAACCTCTTGAGGGGTCTCTTACCTGCAACATTTTGCATTTCCTTTCCGTTCTTTTGAATGCCTGTGATTTATTATTTGCAATAAACACGATACACATGAGTACAACAAGCAAGTAAATACGGACTCACAGCCAGCAGACATCACAAATATGGTATAAAGATGCTCAACGGGGATCCATAGCTTAGTTCCACGCCAGTGAGTGTAGTATGGGATCCCAATGGAGGAAACAGCCAGCGGGATGGACATATTTCACATTAAAATCCTGTAGGCTGTAAATCCTATTATATTTCAGGCACCACATCTAATACATCAAATGTGTGCAGTGTCTGACAGTGGGAAATGGCATCGGTGTTTGGATTTGGTGTTTCTCTGATTATAACTCAAGGTGACAATATTATGGGCTACAACTCCACGCTGTTAACTTAAACCTTTGCTTTATCAGTTGATGCTAAATGCAGGAGCCCAGTGAGCACAGAATGAAAGACACATAAACCAAAGTTGTATGTGCAGGCTCTCCTGAAGCAGAGGCTGCAAGAGGAGGACAATCAAAGTGAATTTCACCATTATGCGGCTCACTGTTCGGGGGGAAAAAATGGAAGACACGTCAGGCAACCAAGAGTGACCTAATTTTGTGCATATCAGCATCCAGCTGGCCAAACACTTAATCTTTGTTGCATATACAGATGTGAGTTTATTCTGGATATAAGCACATTCAATATTGAGATATGTTCCTTACTCCAATGCAGAACGCTTTTAATGCAACACAACTGAGAATCTTGATTATGGCCTGTGATGTGTTTTTATGATATATGATTTATTATACTCCACATTAACTTGCAATTAATACACATGTGGGGCAATAAAGTCAAATTAAATTGCTTTTTTTAATTGTTTTGGTCTGTTACGGCAGAGGGCTTCAGATCTGCTCTGTAAATCACTTGTCCTGTGTTCTCTGAGAAGAAAATAATAGAAACCAAGAGGGAAACATGTAGATATGTTGGTTTCATGATGGCTACAATAGAGCCACAAACTTTGAACAAAAACTAACATTAGCTTTCCTGATAAAGTGTGCTTCTCATATAACGAACGTGGACGATCATTTTGTTCTGCACTTGTTCTGGGGGAAATGAGCTGCCAACATCGGTTCATGGGCCAAATAGTAAATTTGCTGCTCAGCTGCAGCACTTTCAACAGTAAACTTACCTGTATGGGTCAGTTTGGTCTGGACAGTTATATGTTGGATCCGTCCTTGCTCTTCAATATTGTTCACAACACGCTGTCAGCTCCATGAAATGTAGGCCTCAGAGCAAGGTTTCGGTCTAATGCCTGCTCACGACAGTCTGCCAGCTGCTGTCAATCAAACCCGGACACGCCCCTCCAGAATATCCTCTGATATTTCCACAAATAACTTTTTATTTGTGGAAATATATTATATTATGGATGTGCATATGCGTTAATGTGACATCTACACGTCAGGGATAAAATGTCCAGCATTTGCCACTCGTGGTACAAAAGCATCCCTAACATTATTAATTCAACTACATGAAAAGATATTGTGACAATGTCCCTTTTTGTTAATCAATATTGTTAAATAACATCGGGCTTATGATCCATTCATAGGACTTTTTTTTTGGACTTGAGGGTGGTGTTAATGAAGGGGTACTTGAGTTCATGTGACAGGGCTGTGGGAGTACATGTCAGAAAAGGTTGGGAAACATTGTAATAGAGGACCAAACCAGATGTGTGGGCAAACATTAACTATGATGGATGAATAGTAAAAAAAAACAACTAATGATTGTTTAAAAGTGCATTTATTAAATTCATTCTTTTGGCACTTCAGTTATCATCACTGGTCACACAGTTAACATAAAACAAAAGTGAGCATCTGCTGCAGCTGAAGAGTAATGTCAAATTTACTGCCCAGCAGAAATTCAAACTGTTTTCATTATTAATAGAGCAGTTATTAGAAATGTTTAAGCAGTTGTGAAATTGTTTTTATCAGTAAATTCCATACAATAATAATAAAATAAGTAATAATATGATTTTTAAGTAATGAATAAATAATTTTTCCACTGACATTAAGTTTTAATTTCGGACAATTAGCCCCTGAAATGAAACCAAAAAATATTTTTAAGGGAAAATCGTAAGCGATTGTTTTTACATTTAAGTGTAGGAAAAAACTGTGATAATCAGAGATGCTCACAAATTGTTTCATTAGGACAGTATTACACAATTAAATGGATAAAATATATCACAAAACGGTGACATACAGGATAAAGAGATATTTAAAAAAAAACATGCAAACAGACAGCACCATGGTGAGACTAACACAAAGCAGCTTTGGCAACAATTGAGATTTTCCTTACGGAAGGAGGAGAAAAAGGTTTAACTTCAACAGCTCAAGGCATTGTCGGTATAATGAATCATTTCAAACATGCAGTAAGCTTTAAATGCTTCAAAAGTAAAAAAAAAAAAAAAAAAACTCATTATAAACTTACAGAGAAAGGTTCAAGGACACACAATTAGATCTTAGTTCAAGTTAAAGGTAACATCTGAACAATATCATTAAAGCATTCTTCCTCTCTCTGGTGTTCTCTTTGGCTGCGTCACTAAGTCTCATTATATTGCTCCTAATGCGACGTCTCAGGCACTTTTTCATGTAGACTCATTTGACCAGATGTCTCACTTCATTTCAAAGTCACAATTTGATCTGCCTGCTCGCTTTGGCAAAGGTACCGGGTAAGATTTCAATCCTTACTTAATGTCTTTGGGTTAGCCTTTTTCACAAAATAAATCTGTTGACGTAGTCTTTACACGCATGTTAAGAGTTCTGCCAGCTCCACACGTGAGTGCTAGTGCTTTTTCTCGAGGTAATTTGAGGGAACCCATCCTTTCCTTGGTCTGCCACTATCCAGAATCTTGCAGTACCACCATCCATTGGGGTTTCTGTCCAGGACCTCCAGACTCGTCCCCTCAGGAAATCCCATGGTCTCCTCGTCACCATGATAATCTGCTATAGAGACATACACCTCTCTGAGGTTGTTATGGATGATGTGGGGCTTGGGTTTGACTGTGGATACAGGGAGGGCATTCCTCTGAGAGCTGAGGCCGAGGGATTCCGAGCTACCGGTACCAGATCGGTTCCTGTTGGGTAGTCCGAAGTTGTTTGGCGGCAGGCTGCGTGGCACAGTGCCGAAGGAGGCGTTGCGGCGCACTGTGGGGCTGGCACGAGGGTGGTCCGTTGAGTTTAGGGACTCGTTTCTCCTTAAAGAGCCAACAGGGCTGGGACCGTCCCTGATCGGGGCTGAGATGAAGACAGACTGAGGTCTCACAACCTGCTGCTGTTTGGTGCTATTCTGCTTTCGTGAACCAAACAAGCTGAGGGGTTTGGAGAGGCCACCTGGAGGCTTAGAGGGAATAGGTGGGGTGACCTTCTTTAGGTTTTGGTTGATGTTGTTCAACGCCTGCACCCTTTGTTCATTCTTCTCCAGGCTGTTGGACTTGCTGAGGCTACCAGGTTTAGTCGGGGTGCCGTCAGATTCAGACCCTGCCATGTCATCTTGTTGCCTGGCGGGCTCCAGGAAGTAAGTCGGAGCCCAACCCTCTGTGTCTCCCCAGCGGATATACCACCAGCCACTCTCCTGCTTCTCCAGCACCTCCACCTCCACACCAGAGGGGAAGCTGAGCTCAGACTCTTGGACCTTCTCATAAGGATCTGTGGTTCGATACAGGCTGCTGCCTTCCAGGTCAGAGTCTCCCCGGCTGCCTTTAGAATAGATGGAGGAGAGATCCGACGTGCTCTGAGAAGAGAAGGAATCTTCTGAGGAGATGACTGAAGCCGTCTCAGAGTCCTCACCTTTAGTTTTGGTGCCATTCTTCAGCTGCCCTGTTGGCCGCAGCTGTCTTCTCAAGGTGCTGATGTCCATCTTCTCTGCACTGGATGCCTTGGCTAGTTGTGGTTTAGGTCTCACCACTGGCTTTGGTTTGGTGCAGGATTTGATGGAACAGGATGCCTTGCCTTCCTCTTGGTCTTTCTTACTTCTGGACAAATCTGGAGTGGACTCAGTGGAGGCAGATTTAGGACTGGATGCATCCTCAGCTTTGGTTGAAAACTGGCTCCCATTCAAGTCCATCTTGAGCTTGTTACCTGCAGGTCTCCACCCACCTGATGTTGGGTTTGCGGTCTTGCCAGTTTCTGACAAGACACTTGTCTTGGAGGAATTTGAGTCCCTGCTGCACTGTCGCTCTGGCGTCTCCCTGAAGGGCCGGAAGCCGTCATTCTCATAGATACACTCTCCCTCTCCCTCCGCCTCTCCCTCCGCCTCGTGGCCATCTTCAAATGACTCACACATTTTGAAGGAGGCACTGTGGAGCGACGAAGCCGGAGAAGCCTTGGAGAACTGGTGGGATCCCTTCTCGGAGGAAGCATCCTCATTTCTAACATCCACCAAGGAAGCTTCTCCCCTCAGAAACTCAAACTCAGACTCCATGTCCAGATCACCAATGGCAGGAACATCATATTCTGGCTCTTCATACACAGGCCTTCCAGCAGACACAGGGGACTCTGGAGCTTCAGACCCGGGGCTGCTGGGAGGTGCAGTCTCCACTGAGTCTTGTTTTTTGACAGGCGGAGCTGGAGGTGGAATTTTTGGGCGGCATAGAGTGCTGGTTCTACGATTCAGGTTGGGCTTTTTACGTTTGTCAATGTAGGAGCAGGGAGCCCAGCCCTCCTTCTCCCCTATGTGGACGTACCACCAGCCACCAGAGTTCTTCTCAATGACCTACAGTTTAAAAAAATATTTTAGTCTTTGTATGATGGCATTTTTAAACTTGGAGAAGGCAGAGTTGTTATTGAGCGTAGATTAATACAATGATATAGCAAGACATGTGGTTGGTACCCACATTTAAAAGGTTCTTGTTACTGAATTTTACTCTGAAAAAGAGTGCTTACCTCTGCTTTCTGTCCTCCATTAAAAGTGATACCATCAGATATACAGGACTGGAAATCTGCAATGGTATAATACTCGGCTTCCACTGTCGGGGGCTCTGGTGGGCACGGCAACTGAAATCCCTTTGCACAAACGAAATTGGCACTGTAAGACGTACTCTCAGTGGTGAAAGGTAACTCAAGGGTGCTCTAATTAATTGTAAACATATTGTATTTTTTCTATCCACTACATTCATCATCTACATTTTCAGACTAAAATTTTACATTAAAAAGATCAGTTTCAGACCAGTCTCCAGCCTTCATGACTTGTGGCCCCGTACGAACAAAAACAACAGTGTCTGATTGGGGTCCCTTGTAATGTTTTAGATGTCTGTAGTTATGAACAGATCTTATCAGATTCATTATTTATTCAAATTCCATTTCATAGATGAAATATATGTTTTTGTTTGTGTTTTTCTAACCTATTAATCATCTCACGACCCCAAAGATTTAACTAATGAGAGGGTGCCAGACCCCTAAATTGGGAACCACAGGATTAAAATACCTAACTTTATACAAAATAGTAAAAACTAGCATTAATATCAATCTAATAATGTCATGACTGAATGTCACAGGAGCTACTTTTACCGTTTTTTTCCCAAAACACTTCTAATTCAGTAGGATTATGAATGTAGAATATTGAGTTGTAATTCAATATTTTCACATTAATGAATTGGTACTTGGTACACATTAAAATCCATTATGACCATTATTCGGAGAAATAGATGGCTAAAAGATTGCGCTCTTACCAGGGTTGCATCTCTTCGAGGAGGAGGTTTTTGCCTGAGAACCGGTGAACCTGTGAAATAATCACATAGAAGAAGAAAAAACATATATGATTGTTAGGTTGCATTTAAAAATATACATTGATAAAGAATGACGTAAAAAAAAAAAGTTTAAAATTGAGTAATTAGAAACATACTGTGACATTCACAGTGACATGACTAACCAATTTCCACCCGCTGAGGGGCGATGCGGGCTACTGCTGGTGAGGAAGGCTCCTCTTTACTTTTTCCATCCTGTGGACTATTAACAGGGCTGGAGTCCGCACATGGGATTGGCAGGCTGATCTCCTTCTTGGCCACTTGGGGGCTCTCTGGGACTCCTTCAATCTGTACATCTTTCTCACTCAAGGATTTCTTGTTCAGCAGGTTACTGATCTCCATGATGTTTCCAATGATCTCCACAGGTCCTGTCACCGTCTTCTTGCGGGGAGAGAGATCATCCTTCATCTTCTTCAGGTACGAGGCCGGAGCCCAGCCCTCTTTATCTTGGTACCTGGAAAGTAATTTAGAAGAGAAAATTATCTATTAAAAAAAAATCATCTTTTTGAAACGATAGATGTGAAAATGTCTGAAACAAGTGAGCAGAGGCTTACCTGATAAACCACCAGCCTTCCAAGTTCTTCTGAATCACTTCCACAGTTACTCCTTTCTCAAAAGCAATTTCATCCTTGCCCTGACTGGCGTAGGGCTGCACTGTTACGTACTTCTCTTCTGCCAAAGCAAGAGCGGAAAATTACAACTAAACTAAGATTTTGAGAGCTAAGAAAACAAAATAATCCTTGGAAAAGAAAAGTGTATATTCTATAAATCCTTTCTACAGACTTTCTCCAGATTTGTCCAGAAGTAAGAAAGTCTGTAGACTTTCTATATTAATATGATCAAACTGCAGTAATGACGTATAAGGTAAACCAGTATATGATAGACTATCTTGTGATTCATTGGCACCAACTTTGCAATGTGATACTGAAAGAGGGGTGTATCTTTTTATATATTACAGACTGGAACTGTTCTGCTTTCTGGCAATTGGTTCAGCTGCCAGATGTGAGAGTACATGTGCTGTGTATTTAAATGTTCTTTGGCACACGAGATTTGTCTAAATTGTTTTTATGAAACAGACAACTTTATAACGCAGCGAATAACTACATAACATAACTGATTATTGTGTTTAGAAAACATATTTTCCATCGTCGCATTATGTATTTCTCTGAAGATTGTTTTGTTATACATATGTTGCAAAGCAAAAATATCTACTGAGGTCAAATCAGTCATAACGCCTAAATCATATTCGTCCACCTTATGACCGCAAGCATCTCGAAACTCAGCACATAATAGAGAGCAGAGGCTTCATGCTGATTTATGCATTCCCATGAGGCCAAGGGGCAAAGCAAAGACATAATTTCCTGTCATTATAGCAATTACTTTGTAAATACAGACAGCACTGGGAGAAGATGTGTGTTCAAAAAGGAGAAGGGCACGAAAAAAAAGCACTCTATAAACTGTCCTCCCAGTTGGTAAACAGGAAGCAACCTTCTGGTGACAAATTATTCCATTTTCCTTTTCTCCACCCATTTCCTAAATTGTGTAAGAGCTGAATGGGTGTGGGATTGTAAATCCCTGTACTTGCAAAAACTAGAGTAGGCACCACGGGTAAAGATATTTCTGTACGCTTTATTTTCCTTTTGCCTTGTTCTTCCGGCCTCTTTGTGTCGGGGCTGGTGAACCATTTTCCTCTCACCAACCTCCTTCAAACAACATCCAGCAGGGCAACGAAGGGAAACTCTGAATCAGATGTTATGTTAACCACAACATGCATCGCCTGCATCAGTGTTATAAATTATTCTTGTGGAGTCAGCAAAATATCTCTTAAAAAAGAAAGAAAAAAAAGCAGGATTTCAGTCCTAGGGTGGAAACAACTCTCTCTCCACTCCAGAGAGCAGCATCCACTGCCAAGTTACGTTTGGGCTGAACTCAATAGCTTATCCTCACTCCACTGTCAGCAATCCACATGTATCTCCAGTGGGGAAAAAAGCACCTTGACCATGATAAGAAGAACATGTGCAACTTTGTAATTGACAACGTCTCGCTAAAGAAGTGAGAGATTAACAAGGGTCTTTGTTTATCTGTCAATTTTGGTTGCTATCTGCACTGCAGCACGATTAATATGTTTTTACTACACTTTTTTAGAACATGCATTCATTAAAAAATGCTATCTGCTCACTTAATTTGCTCATAAAAAAAAGCAAAATATGGCTCTAAAATGCAACATAAGGCATTCCAAAGTCTATTACGCAACTACTTTCAGATGAGTGGGTAGTTTTTTTCTGTGATTCTGGTTTTGGCACATAGTGTTTAATTATAACAAAAGTGCTTACATGGAGTCATTTTGTAACACAATTTGAGTTTAGCATCAATAATTGGTGTATATAAAGTTGATGGTTTCACCTTTGCTTTCCAAGCTCATTTCATATTAGCGTCATTTAGTGGTTAGTTAGTGGTGGATTGTGGCTCATGATAAATGCATTCGCTGGAAGACAACACAACGTGAAAGACTGAACAAATATGTGCATGAGGAGAGGGAGGAGATGGCCCGTGGGATAAGAGACAATAAGTAAGACAATAAAAAAAAAGGAAGAGAGGTAGGTGATGCAGCATCTGTCTCAAATCACCTCGGCTCTGCTGCCGGCTGATGACACCCCCCAACGTCCATCTCCGGTCCAGCCTCTTCAGATGAGCTTTATGCCGCTTAGTAACTGACAGACACATATGGTGACCAGACGACAACAAACAAACACGGAAAACATGAAGAGCAAGCACAAATGTTACACAAACACACAAATGACATGGATCCCACCAGGAGACCCATTATTAGCTACATGGAGGACATAAAAACAACGCCACAAAACAAAACATGGTGAACATGGAGTGGATTGATGGAGGTTACAGAGGAAGTGTTAAACCCAAGACATCTTCTCTGTGGATTGTAATTAGGATGTTGTTAGAATGGTTCTCCCGGTGTGTGTTAGAGCATCTGGGACACACATTGCGGCTGCAAGAATGTCAACCAATTAATAGAGCAGCTGCTTGGAGCCGTGTGCCTCAGAAGGTTTAAATGTCTCTTTACAGTGAAAATGGGAATGATTACTGTCATATGCCAAAAATGATAGAAGATACAACTCCTGTAAATGATCTTATATAGGAAATTGAAAATACTTAAAGGGGTTAAATTCAAAATTAGGAGCATTAGTGTCGCAGCAAACAACTATATAGTAGAGGATGACGTCACACTCCCTCTGTGTGTTGTAATCACAGCTTCTCTGTGCTTTGTTTATGTAGCCGGTCCGGCCACGCATGCATGTTAGTGCTCTAAATTTGCAATTTAGCACCTTTAAATTATTTTAATGATGGCAGTATCAGACAGAATCACAGATAATTTAAATTATATAATTCTAGGCAGGTGTTAATTTGATTGTGACAAATTAACACCTCAAAGGTTTTTGGGAAATATTCGCTTTCTGACGGACATAAGATTTACACCACTTCCACAAATCAGTAAGTCATTTTTTGTTGTTGTAATTCATACAAAAAAAGGCATTTAAAAATGACAATTTACCATTTTATGGGGGATATGTACCAGACCATATATTGCCTCTGAGCAAGGCAACCAGCAATGACTCCAGGAAGTCAATAGTCCCAGTCAAACTATTTACATAGAACATGTTAGATTGTGAGCTTTAAAGGGCATGCTAGGTGGATTATATAGCCGTTGGATAGAGCTACAGTAAGCTAGCTGTTTTCCTACCATTCATTCTTTATGCTAGGCTAAGCAACGCGGCCGCTTGCATTAGTTCCGTATTTATCATATTGTGGTATCAATCTCCTAATTTAACTCTCTGCCAGGAAGAAAACTAATCTTGTTTCCCAGAATGTCAAACTATTCCTTTAGGCAATACACATATTTTGTGTAAAATTTGACCAAAACAAGGAGGAGGATATGCATTCACTTCCATCGGTGCATAAACTCTCATCTCATACTGTCTGAGCTTTCAACATGTTTATTTTTTATAGCTTTGCAAAAGACCCATCATGAATTTCAATAGCAGTTTCTTGGCTTTTAAAAGCTTTTTTTCTGTGACACGGCGGTCGCACAGACTGCTGAAGACCACAGGAGTGACAAAGAGATGCTTTATGAGTTTCATGCCATTCCCATGACTGACTGGACACATAAACACTAATTACACTGACAGATTGTCCTTCCCGAAACCCCTGGCAGCAAACTCCAGCTATCTCTGACAAGCAGATAGGAGTGTTGGGTGTCGGCGTTTGCGTTGCATTTGTGTCTGTGTGTGGTCATATACTTGAGCTATGCTTATGTTGAAATCTTTTGTTGATACATCTGTATTTGAAATGGAGAGGAAAATAAATTTTAAAGTATTGTGAAACAGTAACAGTTTAGCCTAATGTATTCTCCCTCACCCTCCATCCTTGAGTCATAGTATATATATATTAGGGCTGTCAACGAATAATCGAAATTCAAATATATATTCGAATAGTTGTTAAAAACATAATTTCGAATGTGAAAATTAATATTCGAATGTTATAAAAAAAGGAGAGAAGGGGAGGAGAGTGAACACCTAAACTGAAGAATTTTGTATTTACACATATATTCGAATATGTTCAAATATATGTGTTTTTTTAAAGGGAATATTCGAACGTCATTTTTTAGCAATTTTGACAGCCTTAATATATATATACAACACCAAGGGGATCCTGGGTCCCATTGTTCCAAAGTACAGCAATTGTATAGAAAAATATATTTTGGCCAGAGTGCTGGAAAATCTTGATGTTTGTTTGGAAGTGCAATTTGCAACTTAATTATTTCCGTGCTTCCAGTTTGTTGGGTTCTCTCTAACGTAAGGCTGCATAAGTCTTTACAAACAAGCTGCAGTTGCTGCACTACCTGTCAGGACTATCAGCGTATGAGTATGTGACATTTATTGAGCGCTATTGCTAAGATTAAAATGTTCTCTCCAATAATATTGAAAAGGCTTGAAGAAGGAAACAATGACAGGGCTTATCTGACAGGGCAAGCTAGATGATTGCACAATCGGACGTCGTCCTCACTTGTGTGCATTTCATTCTAGCAAACCAATCTCTACATAGATGTTTTTCTTGTCAGGGTTTTGGATCCCTCTCTGATTCCAGTAAGCTCACAAAACACAACATCAACACTTGTCTACTGTACTGTAACTTATCTGCAATCCACAAGGATAAGCAGACACTGCATGAAATAGCATAACTCATATATTGAGCTTTTTATAAATTAAAATAACCATGATTTAAAAAGCATAAGCTGTGAAAAATGCTCATGCTTTTTTCCTTACTGGTGATTGAACACATGCTTCTTTCATGAGCTCACTCCACGGAGGTCATATCGCTTAATATTGCACTGAATCCATTCTGTACAGTACATCACTTCAGTGGTTGCGGGTTCAGTCTCTCTCCTGGAACTCCTCCTTACTGTTTACCAAGGCTTGAATCTACACTCTGTTCAGGCGTGCTTATGATGGCAGGCAGACAGAGAGAGGTGTTCCCACCAGTCCTGCGTCAGCCGTTAGCGTAGGCCGGCTGTGGTGAAGTAGGGGCGATTTTGCTCCATTTTGTCACAGATGAAAGGAGGATTGAGGGCAGAGGTAGTGTGTGTGTGTGTGTGTGTGTGTGTGTGTGTGGGGGGGGGGGGGGGTTATAACAGTGTGTGAGGTTGTGTTTGTATGTGTGGTCAGGAAGTGGCAGGAGTCATTGCAGTGACTTACCTTCCCCAGCTTTCGAGGCGCCTAGCTCCAAGTCATCCCGTGTGCCACTGTGGGAGTTGAGATAGGTAGCAGGGACCCAACCCTGCTCCTCTGCAGTGCTGACAAACCACCAACCTGTGGAAACATACACAGGCTGAAAATCACCAGGACTATGCAGAGTGTACCAATGCACAGTGTGCACTGTAGGTCATACAATCCATAACACAATAAGATTTGTTGACATTTTTTACAGATGAATCTGGGCCTGTGATAGGACCCACCCCCACCTTACGATAAAAAAAGGAAAGTAAAAATTCTCCACAAAGACGGTTGAAAGTGAACACAGATGACACACTGGCTTATATATCGCCCGTCAAAATCACTTGTATCACTTGCATCTTTGTTGAGTCATTGAGCCCTGATTTGACAGAATCTATAACTATGATAAATGCCAAGAACATCAGAGGGAACACCACCTGGCTGCAGCTCGACGAGGTCTTGGTCAACTTGGGTTTCATCAGGATCCGTCATGATTTCAGTGAGCAGGTCATTGCTGAAGTGCTGTTTCTAGCCAAAATATCCATTTGCAATGTTGCAGCTAATTTGACTTTGTTCCTCTGAGTATGACGGCATTACTCTGACAACTTCTTTTTTGACAAATGCCAAAGCTGGAAAGATGTACATACATAGTACACTTCAAGAATCTGATCCAAATAAAGTGAGTGGGGTAAAGAGACCCATTGTGTGCAATGAGGTGTGCTTTATAGGACCTTGTGGTAAATGTAAAGCACATATGTACACTAATCAGAACATTTTAACTTGTGCTAAATCAGTTCCACAAAAAGTTACCCCACATATGTGGTTGACAAAGCTGGCACAAAAACTGTCCTGTGGGGTATGCCGCACATATGCTATTTGTTGTGGTAACGGGAATACAATATGGCTGACAGCTGTCTGGACAAGCCATAAAGAGGATAGGGGTGTTCCATCACACTTTCACAGCTGGTCCAAACATCCAGTGTACATTTTCCTACAGAAATGGTGAGTAATGAGGTAATTTAGTTGGACACAAAAAGAAGCAGAATGTAGTATGACACACTGGAACAGAAATAAGACATATTACTTAGTTAATGATATGGCAAAGGATGAGACGTTAATATATATATTTTTTTTAAACAGCAACAAGAGTGTCGACTCCTATATTAGGATATAATGATTCATCTGAATTGAGTGAAATATGTTGTAATTATGTCCTTCATTTCGCAGTCATGCATCACAATTAGATAAGTTGCCATTGAAGGCTGCTACGATTTGATTAGAAGAGGTTATTACTGGTGTTTGAGCTAGACAGGAAAGTACACAGTGTTTTATTACATTATGTTGGATTTGTTTTATGTGGAGAAATTATTTTGTAGTTAGAGAGACTTTGAACAATTACAATTACAAAGAGGAAACGTTTCTTTCACACCTGCTGGATCATGGCATCTTATCTCTCAGCAAAAACGAAAGCAGATGCAAACCTTGACTAACACTGAACAATTTCTCAGCCTGCTGTTATACTTAAAGACATTGAGGCTTTTACTACAATGTATTGCTTTCTGCAAGAATTAGGATTTGGTTTCAGGTTCCTTTCTCAGGCAGTTTTACAATGTGGTTTAAAACAAATTTAAACTAATAATTGTGAAATGTTGGCAATCTTAAAATTCTGATGACTAACATTACTGAATGTGTTCACCAAATGTGTCTGGAAACTAGAATCATTGGCGATGGAGATCCTGCTGAGAGATCAAATGATGTTCTCAGTGGAGGAAATAATAAAGAAAATCAGGCCAGGCCTTTTTGCAACTACACATGCAATCTCTGTGATTCATATGCTGAATGATTTATTTAATTGATGAACTTGCTCAGCGAAACAACAGTGATGCATAGAGTTAGGGTGGGTCCACAGAGGAGGATGCTGTTAGTGCCTGGCTCCGAGCAACATGCTGGCTACGGCTCAGGTACGTAACAAGCCATGTAATGCGCTCAGGCTTTGCACCAAAGCTGGGGCTTGAACAAAACCTCATGCCAATAAATCAGACACAAACAAAATGGTGTCTACAATATTAAGGACTGAAAATAAAGACTTTTTTTCCCCCACAGTGGAGTAAAAGAAAGTTTGTTAAGCATTAATTACACTGATAAATGAGTTAATTATACCAACATTTTACTGACTGTATATCTCATTGAGTCAGTAAAAACTTCTAAATAAATCGGACGAGTCGTGTTTTAATGACCAGCAAAGGGCAACATCAACTACATTAATGGCACATTAAATTAAACTGTCCATTATAAATAAAGGTCAGCTTGGCAGGAGTAAAAAGACCTGCGTCAGCTCAATAAATAAAAAACGTACAGTTGCAATTTGGCATTTTCACACCGACATGCCTGCTCGGAAGAAATGTCATTTTCACCTCAGCATAACGACACTTGTAAAAATGTAAGCAAATATAATAAGTTGTAGGAATGTATTTTAATTATGAGCACTTCGCTATAAGTCTGAAAATACGTACGCAGCAAAGACTCACTGCCACTTAAAAAGGCATAAGTAAATATATACTGTTATTGATGGCTATAGCTGCCTTGCCTGTATTTCTCAGCCATCCTCCCATATGGCAGGTGCTTAGGCTGAGCTCACTGAACCTCAAAAGAAGCAATAAAAGTACTTTTAAAACACACACACACACATTACGCAAGTGCCGATTTCCTGGCCATTGCAGGTTTACAGTATATCAGGCAGGTTGCAATTATATGAAATAAAGAAAGAAAACACTTCTAAAAGAGAAACCTGCTTCATGTCTTTCATCACATGCATTCATGCACAGAGTGACTGCAACTATATCCTGCACATAACCAGCTCCATACATCGATGTATACCGGCAACGTAAAATATTAACTTTGAAACCATGAACTCATTCAATCTATAGAATATGTTTAGGGCTTCAGATTTCAAATTAAACTCATCTATATTTGACATGGTAATCATTTGTACATTCTTTATGATGACACAAAACTTAAACTGAGGAAATTACAAAAAAAAAAAAAAAAGATGTTTCCTGGGTCTCTTGTTGCCAAAACAGTAATTTTTCAAAGTAAAAGTTCAAAGTAAAAATACTGTGAGGTGAATGAATGCATTTGTGGATTTGGCTGAAGTGGTAGATAATGAAAATAAGATTAGGCGAAGAACGTGTTCTCACTTCCTTGTTTCCGGATGGCAAGGATTATCTGTATAGATGTGGGAGGGGAAAAGTTGAAGGAAGAATACCTTATGTCTGAAAATATGTGTGTGGGTGTGTGTTTGGACGAGTACAAAGAGAGAGCGAGCACGTATACATTACAAAGACTTACATCTTTATCTGTGCTTTTTTTTATCATCTGTTTTTGGATTAGTCTATGTCACAACCTGCTTTCTCCATGTCTGCGTACTTCGCTATCCACATTAGGGAAAGTTTAAAATCTTGGAAAGCTGCTGCAGAGTTTAACCACAAAGGAAAAAAAGAACACAGCCAAATACCGACTGGCAATGCACTTTGCTAAACACTATTCAATATTAAGATTATAGCTACTTATTCAACATCTTAAGTAAATCAAAAAGCTTTTTCTGAAACGTTTGAGCAGAGTTTAGTTTTGTAAACCTCACGGTTCTGGGGTCAGACAATCGCTAAATCCACAAAGATGTCATATAACACCATTACACCTTAGCATCATGACCACAGACATCAGACTTAAATGTCACAGCTTCCAAAAAGGAATAAAAACAAACGGTTTGTCTTAAAAACATTGTTGAATTATGACATCATGAAAAGTGGATGTAGTAAACAGAGCTGAGGGCAAGGTGTAACCAAGTTCATGCCTCTGCAGGCGGCTGTGAGCTGCACAACTCTGGTCGTATCAAGTTAAGTTAGGGTGACCAGACGTCCTCTTTTTCCCGGACATGTCCTCTTTTCGAGACCTAAAAAAAGCGTCCGGCAGGGATTCCAAAAACGTTCGGGATTTTGCTACGTCCGGGAAAATAGTTATTACCCCCTTACAAGTTTTGGAAATGGTATCTCCCTCACGTTCCACCTTCTTGCGCAAGCTCTGACTGTAGAGAGAACTGTCATTGGTCGACCGATCTCAACGTAAATGTAGGTTCACGGCATGCTACACACTACTGCTACCCCCCCCCCCCAAAAATATATATATAATGTTGATGCAGCAAAATTTTGATTCAAATTTGATGCAAAATGTTTACATTTTTGGTGAAAATGCTTATTAGCAAGCACCAACACATCTGGACCTTTGATGGTAGGCTAGCAACTGGTCCTAGCAAGAAAATAGTCCCTTAAAATAGCACATTTTCATGTTTACACTTCGGTGATGGAGCAGATTAAACTAACACGTTAAGTTGTGAGTTTAGAGGTGCTGATAGGTGTATCTTGTGACTGTTGGACAGAGCCAGGCTAGCTGTTTCCTACTCTTTCCAGTCTTTGTGCTAAGCTAAGCTAACCAACGGCTGGCCGTAGCTTCATATTGAAGAGAGGTATCAACCTTCTCATCTGACGCTGCACCAGAAAGTGAATAGAGAAATTTATTAAAATATCATACTATAGAATATAGCATAGAATACTGAGAGATATTACTGTGGCAAGAAAGGAAGACTTTTATGGAGTTGTCCTCATAGTCTAACTTAACTTAACGTATATTCTACCCCTGCAAGTGCAGATACATTGGACAGACATATACTGAGAGTAAGCAGCATGTCTCTCATACAGTATCAGCCATCTGCAAACTCTATCAGCTTTAGGACCCCGGCTTCATTTTTACTGTAATCAACAACAGACTCTCAGTTGCAACAAGACACTAGATTTATGACATTTGGGGGTTTTCCAAAGGTGAATGGATGATCTATGAAACAAAACCACAATCTACGTATATAATAAATCACCTAAGTAATGGCATACATAACACAGTGTGACATTGCAATGCTCTTTAATGTCTTATACTCATCCCTACAAATAAATCATTGAGACAAATAGACCTCAATAGAACTGTGCTGAGGTGTTTTGGGGAGAAACTATGTTACTCTGTAATATTCACAAAGGATATCTACACATCTAGCATGAATATGAGAACCAAAGATTCAGCAGCACAAGGAGGCTTTTTTTTCCCCACGACCTGAAACGATGAGGAATGCAGTGGCTCAGCAGTCCTGCAGATATCGGACACCACTGTTGTGTAGAGCAGGAGAGAACCCAGTTCATTTCCAGCTTCTGTGTTCATTAACAGTGGATTCAGTATCAAAGCACAAGGGGGAAGGTATCCAGCCCAATATACGCACATTTTCAGTTTTCATAAAACACTGCGTTCCAATTACCTGGGTGGCTGTGGTACGAGGCGGGGGAACCAAAAATGGCACAACACAACTTTCAAGAGCTGATGTTGACCTAAGGAACAACCTTCTCTCCCTCCCAGCCTCTGAAAGGATCCCCTCATGGTCTGAACTAAGCTATGGCCTCCAGCTTGTGTGCTCTCTAGGCTCCACTGATTTGGAGACACAGCCGTCCTTGAGGGTCGGACAGACCACCCCTTAAAATACTGGTATAACTCAATGGTCAATTTCTGGGTGAGACAGAGGCACCTTTTTGGCACCACAGACCGATTTCTGTACACTATATTTGTGCTCTTAAATACTGTTATCGCTCCTGTTCTTCATCTCCTCTGCCTGAATTTCTCTTTGACAAGATGCAGGGAAATAAAGTAGCAGAAGCCTATGTTCAAAATACAGTTACAAACCTCCCATTTGAGTTTCCATATCTAAAAATACAGGATAAGGTTGATTTCTTGAGACGGCCATTAGAGCTTCCTATGGTAAAATGAAAGAATGCGGTAGATGGGGATTACTATGAGTGGATAATGTATCTTCCATCTGCTGCTGCAAATTCAGCTTAAAAAATAAATTTTACACTTGGCAAAGTTGTCTGTATCATGTCTTTGGTGGTTCGCTGACAAGAATTAAAGGGTTTTTCCTCTTTTATACATAGAAACATGTTCTTGCTGAAACTGCACATACCAAACAGGGAAACTGAGGGTTTGAGCACAAGCAGCGCTAGAATCTCAACACTGACCTTGTTTTTAATCCTCCTGCCTATCAGAGACAGAAAATGTGGAACCACCAGTATACATGCAATTTAGTTCAATTTAAAACAGGCAGCTGTCACACTTGCAGGAACCATTGATGCTAAAATCTGCAAAAGAATTTGCAGTTGTCTCATTAACTACCTGAATGATATGGCAACACACCTTTTGGTGGTGCTAATATCGAACATACGAAGAAAGTCAGCTGGTCATTCTAGTAAATTGTAATATGTGCAGCTGAATACGAGAACCGAGGAGCGGGTCCCAGATGAACTAGTGAATACTGCAGACTTCAAGGGTATACTTAGTTCATTACCTTTCCTGAGGTAATTTCTTCTCTGCTTTTGTCTATAGCTCAAACAAGAGTCGACAGCTTTGCTAGAAGCTCTGTGAGGCTGCACTTAGACACAGTAGTATTTCAGCTAGCTGCTAGCATGGCTAAAAAAAATAAAAAATAACTAAAATAATTTGATTAATAATCCAGTAGTTATCTGTACCTGTGTTGTTGTTGTGTGTTGTATTTTTCTGTGCTCTCGGAGTATACTCAAAAATAATCTGCCTCTCTGAACATGGAGCTCCCGCTGAGCTGTGCTCTGAGATCATTTTCCTTTTAGCCTGAAGACGGAGAGCTGAGACATTTATTGCCTTGGTACTTTTTTTTTCTCCATGTAAAGGTAGAAAAGACATCCTGCACATCCATCATGCCACGCTGAGGACCAGACCTGCTTAATCTGCCAGGATAGTACTCCAGCCGTCTCTTTGGGCTTTCAGACAGGAAGTCAATCATCACCTGCAGGATCCCACTGTTACCTTCCAGCTACTCTATGGCTCACATTTGTCAAACTTAAAATCATTAGGGTTTGTGAAGACAAAAAGGGCAATTTTATACAGATAAGATTACTGTGACTATTCAGGCTCCTCCTGAAATTCCACTCACTCCACCCTGCTTAAGTAATCTAGGTGGAGCAGTAGAGATATAATACATACTGTACTGGGGGAGCATGAGGCACTGTCGGATGTGTGCTGGCCTCTCCAAAACAGACATGTATTCCTGGAGTTGATTTGGCAGATTATAATTTATAGAGGCTGATGTCGACTTGGAATGGAGACAAGTTAAACCCTGAGTGGTCCACAGAGAGAGATTTCCTCAACAACACTGGGCACAACATGCTCAACGCTGCCCTTGAGGTGTCGGCAAACAAGCTGCAAATTATTTTTCCTATCCTACATACTACTCCATGAAGGAGCAAAGTTTAAACCACTGAATACAGAGCACTTGAACTGCCCAACAAGGCTGCTAGCTTAGCTTTGGTTAACATCTCTCCAATATAGTGTAAACTGAGGAGGCATCCTGGAGGATCCATTAAGCCATTATAATGAACCAACTTCTCTGAACCACTGACTTTGGCAGGAAATGGCTTTTTCCATTTTCTCCCTGAGTTTCCCATTGCACTACTCTCTCCTCCGGAGCCAGCATCTCCCACTGGCAAACTCTCATAAAACAGACAAATAAAATAGCTGCAGAGGGACCGAGGACAGAATAAAAAATAAACCAATTTTTGTTATTTTGACAATATTAAATTGTAACTTCTGTAATATTTGCTGCTTGAGATGAAGCCATGCATTTTTTTTTTTATCCAAGTATTATTCCTGAAAAACTGAATGCTACAACTGAACATCAAGCAAACATTGGGCTACCCTGTTGATCATCCGCATACTGCACAGAGTTCAAACCCAACAGAAAACAATACAAAGTACTGTATCAACTGAAACAAAGGCCAAGACACAAACTGTATCGTCAAGGCACTGCAATGGAAAACATTGCCTTGGCTCTGAACAGCAGGCTGGAAAAGTGGAGAAAGCTGAGCTCTCTTATAGGTCTGACCTAGATTCACTGCCCTGTCAAAAGCATATATTATCTAATCCAAGGTAAGGAAAAGTTGATAACTGCACTGGGCAGCAGTCACAGCCAAAGTCTATGGTACAGTAGCTTTAACAGTAGGACTTCTGTAGAAGAACTGGGGTGAATGGCTAAAATAATACAGAGCTGTAGTTTTCCATTTGTAAAGTAGACATGTCCCTGTTCTCTCATACCATCACACCTTTGTGTAAAATAAACCTCATCCAAAACCAGCCAGACACACAATGCTGATTACTTGGCAATATGACAGATATGGCAGATATTTTCTACACCACCGGATCCAAAGACTGCAGGGGGAACACAAGCCAGTTTAAATGTTATTGGCTTTAAAAGGAAAACATGTAACTATAGCTGAAGTCTAAAAAAAATCCATACAAACCTTTTATCATTACAAGTGTAATAGACACCTTTTAGTGCCTCTAATGCAGCATATACTACTTAGCTGTGTAATATACCAATCAAGCTGTCAGAAACTATTACAGGGTTTTGTATTTATCCTGAAAGGAAATGGATGCTAAATCAAATGAGCTCTGAAATCTTCTTAGCACACACCTGGTCTTGTTAGTATTGGCAAAAGGGATTTGGAGTGATGTCACCCAGCCAAATGGAGCAGATTTAGGCAACTTCCATTGCAGGAGGTGTTGAGATTTCAGTTAAATGCTAGCTGTGCTGCTGGAAACAGTCACCATAGCGAGTTGTAGGGGTTGGGGGCTCTATTTACTTCAGATCTCTGTGAAAGTGTCCGTCAGTGTGTAATAAAACTGTCAAATAGCCTTAGGAGGTGTTTTAAGGAGCCTGGAGTCTACTGTTTTGCGTTTTAGAAACCCTGTGAAAAAAACAACCAAACCAGAGATGAATGAATGGACTGGAGTGAGAGTGGCAACATAATATAGTCTTTGCGCCAGACAAGAGGATGAAACAAAGCAATAATAACATGGAAACTACGGTAATAACACGGAAGCCTGGAAATCATAACCATTGGAGTGCACGGGTTTCACATTTTGCATGGATCATCAACACACACATCAAGCACTGTAACTTTGCACAGTGGTCAGCTGAAATACAAAAGTGAAGGGGCCTCTACTTAAAAGCACAGGACTATGCAGTTCAACTTAATGGAGGAAAGCTCTCATATAAGGCCCCCTGATAAAAGGACTTCAAGGTGTTGGAGGATCCGCCGCATTGTGGCTCCCCATTGGGTTGAAATCCTACTGGAGCAGGGAGTGAAAATAAATACATGAACCCGAAGGCAGGACACGTGACACTTCAAAGCAATCTTACTCTACAGACCCTCTTCCTTAAGGCCAGTGTGGCATGGCGTTTCACTCACACCCATCATGAAACCCAAATCCAATTGCCTTCCTGGTCACCGTTTCCTCCATCCCCATCCGCCCGCTGAAGCACACATGAGTCCTATTAGTGTTTTACTGTCTCAGCACACTGAATTACTGAACATTAAATCTGAATGTCAGACCCTGTTACTGGCCCTATATCTCTCTGGTCACTCTCATGCTTCATATGGCAAATTTGCCTTTAAAATAAAAGCTATTCATCCACCCAAAATAAATTAATGTTCTGGGAGGCATTACAGCATGAAGTTGTGCTTCACGTCATCATGCTAGTAACTCATTCAATATTAAATATTGTCAAACTGAGTCACATATTCTAAAACATGATCTTTGTGCTGTTTGCAAGCTCTTTCCAGAGGTTAAACAGCTGACTAAGGAATCTCCGCAGCTGGCATATGAAAATCCGGCATGGCTTGCTGGCTTTTCATTTAAGTGAGGTGCAATAATTAATATGAGTCTGGAAGACATTCCTCTTGCTAGAGGCAACATTCTGGCCCCCGGCCTAAACCAACAGTGGGAAAAAACAGGGCTGACTGGAGGCCAAAGTGAGCCTCCAGATGGGGCTAAGTAACAGCTAGCTGTGGACAAAGGAGGTGAGAGGGTAGAGTTAGGGAAAAGGGCAGCATGTTTGAGAAACTATGGACTTTGTTTGTGTCTGAAATTCACACAACATGCATGCTGCCTTTTCCTGCTCAACATGTCTTTGTTGAGCTTTTGTTTTGATTACTCACCACTCTCGCTCTTTTCAATGACGTCGACCACCTCGCCCGCTTGAAGGCTGATTTCTGCAGGCTCTTGTTTCTCGTAACTGGCCACCACCACATACTGATCCAGAAGCATGGGATCCGAAGCGTCCAGACCTGGGGTTGATGGGAAAAAACATGCTGTCAGCCAGCTGCCAGCCATAGGTCCACGAGAACGACTGCTGGGCACTTGTTGTGCCATAGGCCACTTTGTCTGTAGAGCTCAGCCAATCACAATATTCACAGGGCTCAGTGCATCTTCCTGAGAGTCTAGCCATAGAGCTGCATCCCCCTCCAGCCCAACAACGAGGGCAATGGAGATGCTGAAAGTCTAGGAAAGGAATCTCCCTCCAAAAAGTCAAGGATCAAGCAGTCAAGCGCAGAAAATCCATTCTGTGTTACTGAAGGGGCCTCATCCTGATAGTCCGACAAAGCTGGGCCGGGTCAGTAGATGCCGGTAGTCACATTAACACAGTGGAGAGAGCAGCAGCGGTGAGAAAGCAGGAGTAGCTGTAGAAGTGATAGAAAAGTGAGCTAAAGCCAGCTGAGGACAGGACAGTAGAGTGGGAGAAAGAAATGGTTTCCCCTGGAAAATAAACCATCTGCTTAAAAGCCTCCTTCTCCTCAGTTGGGGCTGGAGCTGAAGGAAGAGTAGGGGGTTGTGAACGCCAATCATAAGAGTCGGCACTAGAGGCCTTAAATAGAACCAGATGAAGGGGCTGGAGCTGTGCTCCGAGGGATGGCCCTCTGACTCAATGAAACACTAGAGCTCTCACTACAGCGTGCAACCCAGCCAATGGAAATCTTCCTTTCTGTACTTCACGGAGTTAACCATATAAACACCAGCAGTTTCTTCACAGTTTGTGCCTGCTTTCCTAACTTGGTCTCGTCCACTACATAACCAGAGTTTGATCAATATAACCAGTGTTGTATAAAGTACCCAAAAGCCGTACTTGAGTAAAAGTAAAGATACTTTACTGGAAAATTACTCCAGTAAAAGTAAAAGTCACCTATTAAAATACTACTTGAGTAAAAGTCTTAAAGTATCTGATATTTTCTGTACTTAAGTATCAAAAGTATTTTTCTGATATAAAATGTACTTAAGTATTGAAAGTAAAAGTACAAGTACATGCTTTTAATAAAAAAGCAATGGGTCAGAATTTTTAGAATTATGAAGTTTATTCTTTTAAGTGCTGTGGCCACCGTGACCAAGGACAAGGAGTTGTGTTGATAAAATAACCATATATATTATGTTCAACATAATATATTGTACCTAAGTATACTTTTGCATCTACTATGAACTTATCATCGTAATTCTCCAAAAAGCAATATGACACTATGAAGGAGTTGTAACAGTGTGGTTATAAGTATGCTCATTCTGCCCGGTAACAGTCCGTGGGTCCCTTGGTACCGGGCCCCTTGGTACCGGGTCCCTTGGTACCGGACCGTGGGGCCCTTGATACCAGGCCCCTTGGTACTGGGCCGCACAGAAAGAATGAATGAAAAATGTAAGTTAAATTAAAAAAGTCCGGAAAAATGTTTTATTGTGAAAAATGACCAGATACATCCGTCTGTGGTGACCTCAGACGGAACCTCTTGACACATGTCAATATGTCACGTTACCCTAAAAATGAAACTTAAATCTGTTTCAACTCTGCCGGTGATCTGGATTAAAACCAAGGCAAAGTATCCTGAGATCGCCAAAAAAGCATGAAAACCTGCTTTCATTTCAACATCCTGTCTTTGTGCAGCGCGTTATAAGTTAAGCAGTAGACTGGACTAAAGGTTTAGTTAGCAGTAGAGTCAGTAGACTGGACTAAAGGTTTAGTTAGCAGTAGAGTCAGTAGACTGGACTAAAGGTTTAGTTAGGAGTAGACTGGACATAACGAACACACGTCAGGTGTCGTTGTCTCCTGTCTCTCCGAGGTCGGACCGGTCCGTGACAGTTTGGTCTTCACGTAACCGGTCTGTGGCGCATAAAGGTTTGGGAGCGCTGGACTAGAGGATGTAGAGGGCTAATGCATAATATTGTGATTCGCAAAACCTGCTTCGTGGAGTCTGTGTTCCACCACAGTCCCGGATGTGTTTTTCTTTCTTTCTAGAGATAGATTTGATTTTGTAGCGAGTAACGAAGGTTTCAGGGGAAATGTATCGGAGTAAAAGTATCAGTTTTCTTTGCAAAATGTAGTGAAGTAAAAGTAAAAGTAAACAGAAATATAAATAGTAAAGTAGAGTACAGATATCCCAAAAAACTACTTAAGTACAGTAACGAAGTATTTCTACTTCGTTACTATACACCACTGAATATAACTAACCCTAGCAATCATAACCAGAGAGGGGTCCAGGAATGCCTTGGTAAAGTCAGAAACTGACGTCCCACATCAGTAAGGCTGCATCAACGCAGCCCGGCTGACGCCTTAATCGTGAAGAATCCTTAAAATAAGCATAGCTGAATGACCTAAAGCAGATCTAACAAGAGTCAGCTGGAATCCAGACACAACCACAGCTGACATTGAGTTCACACATTAACAAGAGCTTCGGCTGACCGCTGAGTTCAAAGCTCCAGACAGAGGGAGCTACTGTCTGCACACTTTAGATTATATCTGTTTACACTAATAACGCTGCTAGATACACAATTTACTTTTATGGTGTGTTTGAACCACACTAAAGGATCTACAACCACAGTCGAGATCGCAATTGCCTTGTATGGTCAGATGCTGCATTACTAAGCTCAATACTAAGCAATATGTGGGCTCTTGACAAAATCAACACATATTTCAAGCAAAATATCTTTTTGCCATTTGTCAAAATATGGGAAACAAAAACTATTGTTTAGTCCTGAGATGGAAAATAAAAATAGTTCAGTGCAATAGATGGAAGGTTTGAGGCTTAGATAAGGAATGATTGAGGCAACTTGGATTAAGCTGTCATTTCTACAAAGAGCTGACCTGGCGACAATCCTTCAGACTGAAGATTCTCTCTCTGGATAATATTTTGCAGTCAAGTTGGGAACAAATTTAAATGTCAAGGCTCTCATAACTTATAAAGATGAACGCAGCACCATTAACATCTCAAAAGCCAAAAGGTTTGACACTGGATTACTGTGGTTGGGCTGTGGTTCATGTCGCTTCATGTTATTTGTGCAAGATGTTTTGTCAAACCACAAAGTTGGGTGTAGATACACAGGAAAGAACATATTACTTAAATACGGGGTATTGCCTTCTTGCTCTTCAAAGTGTAAAATGACAGCAATTATTTAGTTACCGCAAATATTTGTTTTGACACTATTCTTGGAAACGTGTGGTTGAGTGGTTTCTTTCAATTAACACTGATCAATAAAAATGACATCTCAACAACATAAGAAGACTGATTCAAACTTTCTGGAAATATTACACTTTTTTATTAACATTTTTACCAGTAACTTGAAATTACTGTCAGTAGTTATTGATATTATAAGTACCGCATTTTAGTTTCATTTAGAATGTTCTTGTGTTTTTTTCTCCACTTAGGCAATTTTTAGATATCACACATTTTGTATGCAGGAGGGATATTTGACATTTGTTCTTGGCTTGTCTCAATGTACAGTTTTATTAATATTAATCATATTTACTGAGTGCAATTTAAATCATTTACTCTTTACTTTTTCACGGCCAAGTACTTTTCCCTCTATTTAAACCACACACATGTAGATTTAGTCTGTGCCTTTGCTTACTTGACCTAGAAATAAAAGACAATAGATAATAAGACTTGTTGGGGACCCAATTTCAAATAAATTTGCTAACGTGAACATTGTCACACACACACACACACAGACACACACACACACACACACACACAATATAATTTCCATACAGATGGACATAAAACTCAGCAGGTCATGAACTCATAAAACTATAATCTATGTAAAAGTATGTGAATGGAGGTTTCTACTACACACAATTAACTACTGCTGTGAGAGAACTGTAAATCTGAGAGGTGAGGTGAGTAAAGACCTTCTTTGCAAAGTAAATATGCCTGAAAAACAAGCTAATATTTCAGCCTCATTCAGGAAATGAAATGTTTGAGAAAAATGAGAAGAAGGAGTCTTGGACAGGAAAGGTTTCATTTCAAATGAACCGTGTAAAGAGAGCTATAAAACAAATAGTATAAATTTAGCTACATAAATTACTGTGTACAAATTGAGGCGACAATGAAATGCATTGGTCCAGTAAAGTTATGATACTTTAATCAGTCCCTCTCTGAAATAATGTGATTTAAAAGTATTCAGTGACATAGAGCAGTGATTTCAAACCAGGATTACCACTACAGACTGTAGTGGTAATATACGTAACTGTAGTCTACAGTTACGTATATGGAAAGATTGTGAGCAGCTCAACTAATTTGAAAAAATTGAAATTACGATTTAATTAAAAATAAATCCACTATATATCCTAAAAACAGTTGGTGAAAAAAAAAGTGCATGAAAACTATTAGCAAATAAGCAACGGTACAAATAGTTCTAAGTAATTTATAAATGGTTGAAAAGTCCAGTGTCTGCAGTTCCAAGTGAACGTTGTACGAATACAAGCTTAGCCAAAACAACTTTTACATTGGTATTTAAATCGTACGATACAAATACGGTAAAATTGAGTTTACTATATTCAACTAAACATATTTGGAACATGATGGGTGCTGTTGATGAAGGGGCACTTGAGTTCAACTGATAGGGCTGTTGGGGTACGTCTGATAAACGGAGGTTGGGAACTATTAGTGTGTGTGTGAGCTTGTGTGTATGCACAATGTAGATCGTATGTATTCATGACCTCTGAAAAGAAAAGTATTTTCTTCTTGGCTTCCATCAGATAGCCCTATTAGCACTCTCTGTGTTTATATCTCTCCTCAGTAAGATTTATACATGTGCTTCCTGCTCCCACCCTTGCACTCCCAGACGTCCTAACTCCATCCAGCCCCCACCCCCACCCCAGCTCACCCATCATCAGCTCCATCCAAAGATGATGACAGTCAGGAACTTTGCAATAATTCATCACCAAGAGGAGGAAACCAGGGAGTCACGTCTAACCATTTAAACCAAGGAATTTTTCTTTGTGAGAGATTTTTCAGGATTAGGCATTTTGGTTGATAGCATAGTTGGCACTGGCCTTTATGTCTTAGTGCCATATTTTGAACTCTGGGGTAACATTTTTGCAGATCTGAGTTCAGAGCAGTACAATTTGGCTAAGTGCAATGCTTTTGTTTGGCTCCTCAGCAGCAGATGTGCAATTGGATTAGAAAAGGACACTGGACTGCTGTTCAATGTAGTACAGATGTACTCATGTCATTGAATCAGTATGTGGCCCTGGGGGAGAAGGGGCAGACCACAAATAAATAGGACAGAAACCTTACGCAAAATCTGATAGGCTTCGAAAAACCGTTGAATAGCTTAATTACATTCACTTCATCTAGTCAGTATTTTAGGTCTTGAAAAAAGTTAGTTATACAGTTAGTTGTGTGTATAAAACAGAGACACACTCCACAACTCTACTAGAGGTAAGACACTCCACAGGGTACCTGTGACTTCAGTGGTTACCATTACACTGGATATTGCAGTTGTAAATTGTTTCCAAAAAAAGTCTGGAATCAGAGGCAAACTGCTGATAAAGCAGTTATCCAATCCTCCAAATCATTATGTTTTCCAGGAGAAAATATGATGCCTTTAACTCTGGACAACTAGTATGTGAAGCCAATGCAAACATCAAAGAACAACGTAAATTACATCTTTGACTGATCCTCAACAAAATTAAAAAATACTTATATAAACAAACATGTCCGATCTTATTTATTGCAGAACATTTTTATGGCTTCAACATGGTGTTTTGAGCAAAAAGCTTAAGTGCTGCCTCCAGGGTGGGAGTCCACTGTGACAAATGGTCACTTATCAGAAACAGAGAGGCCTGTATTGGATCTGCTCTCTGCTGGCGGGGGAGGAGCTTCGACCCAGCACAGTTAAGTTGTAACTTCAGAGGGGAAAACACATCTTTACGCTGATGTTACAGCTGTATCCATAACATTAACAGCAATATCTATGAAAAGTAGTATTATATGTAAAAAGGTGTCAGATTTCTATTTAAATCTGGTTCAAACCTCAAAATAATGATTTGGGCTACTGTGAGAATCATTGTACGTGGACCTAGAAGACTGGGGGCTGTTCTGCTGAAACAGTGTCCAGCAGTGTGTATGGTTGTTGAAGTGAGTTGGAAGTGCTCATTTGCTTTAATGATTTCCTTATCCATCTGCAAATACAAACAAACACACAGTCCTCTTGACCCAACCCACCATATAACTTGAGAACATATTAACCCCTGTGCTCCCAACAAGCATGCGTACAGCCAAACGCTGTATCTACCCACACACACACACGCGCACACACACGCAGACCCCCAGAGACCCACAGCTCAAATAAAGACAGCAAGTCTGCACACATAAACACGCTCCTTCAGTCCGTGCACAACACTGAAATGGTTTCCACTTGCCACGTGAACCTCCTCTCCTCTCCAGCAGCTTTTCACATGCACTGAACCCCTGGACGCTCCGTTTCTTTTTCTCTCCACTTTAGAACCGTCTTCTGCTCATCTTTTTTTTAATAAGAGTATCATTGATGATTTAAAGATGATCTGAATCTCCTGAACTTCAACACCCCTTGAAGTAAGCAGCAGTCGATCCTAAAATTGGAGTTAATTTGATTCAGATTGTTTTCTTTTACCTATGAAACCTTTCCCCTGCTCTCTCTCCCGTGTGTGAATACATTATTATGTATTTCATCACCATGGTATCTTGTCGAAAGAGGTTTCCTTCAGGGTTTGTTTATGGCAGCATGTCTTTTCATCAGTCCCAGTTATCTGTGATTAATACAGACGAGCCTGATATCGGCAGTCAATCCTGACAACTCCATTATGTGTTAGACAGAAGATAGTATGTCTTTCTTTGAAACTTTTGTAGATAGCGGCCTGGCTACAGTGCTGAGTCAATAATGCAAACTGCTTCAACCTCACACTGTGGGAAGTCACACTTTGAAGACAATGAATATGAGATATATGAGAGCTGAAATCCCTTAGTACACAATTCCCTTTTTAATTACTTTTTTTTCTCCCATTGATCTCCATCACCGATAAGCCGTATAACAAAGAAAAATCACAGATGAAATATATAAAAGACAATGAAACGTAGATAAGATAGTGTGTCAATCTAAGACATTCATCAGATTTCTTCTGCTTGCCAGGTAAACAGAGTTCTTAGTCAAACCTCGACCGCTAGCAGTTTTGTGGTAAAGGGCTACATTCTCCTGTTTAGGGGCAGGGGCTCAGTAAACTCTTATGGAGACCTGCACCATGTAATTATGGAAACCATAAGCTGCAGCTGCAGCACAAATTCACCACAGATTCACTGCACTTTATCTTCTGTCCTGCTTTAAAAGAGAGAGAGATCAATCTTTCAGCGGTGTTAACCGCTAATGTCCAGCACGGGGACTATAGTGAAGGTTTAGAGATCAAGTATGAAGGCTGTACACTACGTGCTCCATGTTGACTGTGAATAGTAAATCATCATGAGCACCAGGCATTAAGTGTATTATTATTGTTTCCACTGGTTGACTTGATCCCGTTGAATGATTTATTGCAAGCATGAATGCATGTACATCTTAGAAACTACATAGGAAATAACATATTTACTATCAAACCGAACCATTGAGAATAAAACAGCTGAAACTGTGCATGCAAGCGTCAGGAAGTATATGACAAACCTTCCAGGCAGCAGATATGAATTATAACTGGAAACCAATGTAATATCTTGCACAGACTGAATGTAGGTTACTCGACACACACGCAGCTGAAATAAGACAATTTTTCCATTTCGCTATGTCGCTGGAATTCCGTGTTACGTAAAGCCGCAATACCATGGAACATATAATGAAATTAGGTTGGGGTCTTATTTCGTTTGGTGGCAATTCCGGCTTGGTTTTTCCTCAGAGTGCATCGGCCACAGAAAAATGTACTTACAGGTCATTTACAGAGACTGTCTTTGCCCAGCTATGTCATAAATAACTGTGGCAGATTGCAGGAAGGATGGCCACAGCAACTTTGCATCTGATTGCATGGCTAGTGTGTAATTTAGTAAATCATGTGGTTATTCTGAGACTGCATGCATGCAAGTGCACGCACACACAAATACACAACACTTGCACAGCTGTTGACTAAACTCCTCTCATGCCTTTCCTGCTGCCTCCTACGCCTGTATCCCCCTGCTCAGCTGAGTCACTCGGCCTTTATGTCTTCCTTGCTCTCGCTCACATACAAACATGAAGCCAACAGCCAACCCTGGCAGAGCAAACTTAGAGGCACAAACAGGTGGTCTCTCCCACCTAACACTGTTGTCTTAACCATGCCATGACCATACAGAAGTGCTTGTTCCAGTTGTGTGTTTTTGGAGACCATGTACTCTTGATAAAGAACTCAACAGCCATTTTGGTATTGCACTCTTATAATATTGCTGATAACAAAATGATTTAAACAAATAAATGATTCAGCAGACCCAGAGATGTCATATTTATTATTCCAAACTATAGGGCTGCAACTAGCAATAATTTTTATTATTAATGAATCTGCAGATTATTTTCTCGATGTATTGTATATTCTGTTGTTTATTGTTTAACTGTGACAAAATGCCATTGCTCAGACCTCATAGTGAGGTTTTATAAATATGTTCAATTGATTGTCATGCGTGATGACGACACACAGCAAACTTTTTCATTTGAGAAGCTGAAGCAAAACATATTTGACATTTTTGCTTGAAATATAACTGATTATGATGGTTGTTGATGGTTGCTGATACATTTTCTGTTGATCAACATTGATTAATCGAGTAATTGTGGCAGCTCCTTTCCAAACGTTCTTCTTCCTTGTCAAAACCAGGTGACAAAACCTGATACATCACCAACAATGCAATGTGACTTTCAGATATTTGGGTGAGTTATGCTAGCAGTGGCTAATGTAGTCTCAAGGTGGTGGCCTCAAGCAGAGATGAGGAGCAGACTGCAGATGTCCCACAGATATCTTTCATTTTCAAAATCGCAAAATCATTCAAATAACCAGTAAATACACTGAAGACATAATACAAACGGATGGACAAGCATCGAATAACCGTAACACAGATTCTTCTGACCGAGCAATGTACAATGATTTCAGATTCTTACCTGATTTACGTTTGCCGGAGCCTCCGCAGTCTCTGGAAAGGAAGCAACACCAGAGGAGCATAGTCAGTATCAAGAGAGGTCAGAGCATGAAAATGACTTGATCAATCCAGTGACTGGCTACAGTGGAATCTCTGCCTGGGACCATCCGAATGCAGTTGGCACACAAGTACCAGCCAAGCCCTTGTTGAGAATGCATGCAGAACTTGACCCACTACCAGAGGGAGGGAGACAGGGCGGGATACGACATACAGTAATGGGTGTGTGTGGATGACTACAGTAAGTGTGTCAAGGACAGTAACAAAACAAAATCAGGGCTTTGAGCTAATATACATTGCATGTATGCATTTGTTGAAATGGCAGTCGATGGTGTATATGAAGGCGATGCAGCTGCCTATATTCAACAGAGCAGCTTTTATTTACTTGAGAACAGTATCATATCCCGTTGATAAGTCCCATTCATGTTTAGATGTGAAAGCGCCTTTCTGTTCCAAAGCCTGGACTGTAACCAAACACTGAAAGGATGAGCACTGGGGTCAATGAACCCGCTCTGTGCTTTCACACTCATCAGAGTCACAGAGCATCAATTTGCCACCGACTCTGACTGTGTTCGCATTTACTGTACACGTCTGCGTGCTCCTCTTTATGGTTCGGTTTATTGTCATTCAGACTTGAACAGGTTTTTTTGCATAACTGTAAACCTGTCACCGATGCTGGATCTATTCAGCTCAGAGAAAATATGAAGCTAGTATTTTAGTTTGACAGAAATGACCAATTCAAAGGCAAAAAAGAAGAAGCAACGAATACAAAGAACAGATGATGAATTTAAATCCCCTCATTAAAGTGTTGTCAGTTTAATTTGAATGCTCATGCTTCATTTACTCTAATGCACTTACATACGTGATGATACTTCACATAATTACCCAATCCTGTTTGATAAGGATTTGTTATACATGGAAATGCATAAACATTTCAGTCACAACAGGCCAACATTTCAGAATCTAGGTTTCTGTGTGGTTTGTAGCCTGTTGGCTGACTGCATGTCCTCGTTCAGTTAATTGAGCTGCAGAGGCAGCACACTGAGGAGAAGCTGAGGTTTGACGCAGATGGGAACAGACACCTGGCTCTCTGAAGAGGCCAGTAGCAGGACTGGAGCCATGGTCAGTTATGGATATGAGTAAATGTTTGGATAAACCTTGTCCAACATTTGCCAAGTTACAGCTTGTCGATCAACTCTCTGTGTTGCATTGGTTCCAGTTTACTAGAACAAGTTGAAGTTGAACTGTATTGCAATTTCTGGAATATTGCTCAAGCTGTTTGCTATTGAGGAGAATAAGAACAAATGAAAAGAATAATATTTGTTCATGCCAAGCAACACTTCTTGCTAAAATAAAACATGTTTTTTTTCACCAATAACTGTATTCCTCTGTTACTTAAGATAAAGTAATTTTTGGCACAAGGCGTCTCTGTTTCCAGATGTGTGAACAAGTTATGAGATATTTCCAATCACATATATAATAGTTTACAGCTCAGTTAATCGTCATTACTTGCTCAATTTTGAAATAAAACAACAAATACAATTTTATCATGACACTTTAAAAATGTTTATATTGGATCTTAAAGTAATGTTCATACTGTGGAAATGAATTTCATAACCTCTCCATCTTAAATATTCATGGCGAGCCAACATAAATAGGTTTGTAGTTTATTAAAAAATAATCATAGTCTCAGCAGATGATCACAAACAACGCACACATGACACTGTGAGTAGTTCTCTGATTCTTTTCAGAATGGAAAAGCAAGCTTTATTCTTTATGAAAACTTGGGGCTAAATTACAGTATTATGTTGTAGTTTATGGGAATGGCTCCAGATACTGTTCACATCAAGTTCACATTAATTGTAATGCATGTTAAACATATCTGAAGTATTTCATGAAGTGTTTATTTTGTCAAAATCTGGTAGGGTGGAGATGAAACTGAGGGAAGCACTATACTTTAGAGGGTTGGGGAGAAACGATGGGGATAAAGTGGATGCTTGACCTGCCCTGCTAGCTTGTGACCCTTAGCACAGAGCTGGAATAATATTCTTCCCAGGAGGAGACTGAGCCCAATACTTTGGCTCTGCGCACTTTCTTTCTATCACCAGCAAAATCAAATAAATGAAGGGAAGGTAAGGAGAGCAAAACTATGTCTAAATACTTTGACAGGCTTAAGACTTTGCGGCCATCTTTTTAAGGGTACCTTTAGTTCACCAATAGAGTTACAGGAGTTGGGAGATAGTCTTTACAGTTGTGGTTTCATTACATATACACCCATGCCAGGAGATGCATGGGCTGAACACGTCATTAAAAGTCAGAGCCCACGAGAGCCCATTCTAAGCTTGAGTTGAGAATAACCATCTGTTTGCACATAACTGCAGCTCACTCTTTGTAGGTGGGCCTATTAGAAATGGAATGTGTGAGACATCAGTCCTTTGCTAACATTTCTCAGCCAAGTCAAAGGACTGCCGTGTCTGCCCTGTTCATGTATACATTACACAGACACTCCCGCCTGACCTAAGATTAACCTCTGTAGGAGTGACTTTCAGCTTTGGGGGCAATAGGTCAACGTCATAGAACAGGAAATCATTATGATTATGACAAGAGGTCTGATTTGCACACAGAAATGGTTTAGTAGGTGTTTTTTTGTGCATATATAAGAAATGTAATTATGCAGCTTATCCTCACAAAAGAACCCACAGAAGCACAGTAAACTTGTGCAAGCAGGTCCAACTCGCCAGCAAAGCTCGATCATGATTGTAGTTAGTATGCACACGAAGGACAGTCCAGGAAATACTGGTATTTTATAGGGGGTCAAGGTCTTCAGTTATAATGTTTTTATATGGTGAGTCAATATCTATGCTCAAACTCTCAAGTCTCAACATAGATGTGGTGCTTCAGTCTGTTAGACGACAGTATATTTGAACTAACCAACCTTTAGTTTAGAGTAACAAATGAGGCCTCCCATCAACATGTCAGCAAAACATAAACAGATGAATACATGGTATGTTTTAACCTGAGATTTGATTGTATGAAAAGTAAAATGTTATAAAAAATAGAGATGATGGATATGTTTAAGGATATTATTCATAATTATGCCTTTGCCCTTGACCTGGTTGCTGGCCTCAGATCAGCAGATGGTCTCCAGGCGCTACACTGTGGCTGCACAATGTAAATAGTTAGGATGGATCAAATGCAGAGGACGAATTTCCCTATGGGGACTGTTATCTTTTACCACTCTAAAAGATATAGTACAAAGCCACAGCTACCAAGTCACATTGCAGTAAAATATATTTATCAGTGAACAAGCAACACATGGGCTGTGATTGACGGCATATATTAGCTTGTTGCAAAAAAACTCAAATGCTCAGTTTCAAATCTGGATAATTGATAAATATATCATTATTTGAATTAACAGTTCACTACTATGTGAATGTATACATGTGACTGGAAGTAAGGATCACTTTGCATAAAAAAGATTAAAAAACAACTGTCTGCCACAATTGTTTAAATTATTTAAGCATTTCAGTTGTAGACAATCAAGTGTGTGAGCAATATTAAATTACCTCCTTTTTATACTTATGTTTGATGATACTGATGGAGCCATTTTAACAACTTTCCACATGGGCAAAATCATACAGTACCATATACAGTATCTTCCATGTAAAGTTCACAAAGCAACACACTATTAAATTGATTTATCAATGCAAGTCTAAAAAGGACAATCAAACATTACAAATAGTGTTTTTTGCCAATAACTGAACAACTACTCAGCCAATTATCAATGTTGTACAAACATACACAACCTCTGCCTCGTATCAGTAGAGTGTGATAATGTCATTCATCAAAAGTCAAGAGAAACAGCTGATATTCATTATTTCATTAAATCTGTGCTGTGACATCTGCTGACCATTAGATGTCAGTAGTAGACAAGGGCTTGACTAACAACATTGCCTCGCTGCTTCTGCTAATAGTGGCAGAAATACCAGTAAAATGTACCGTAGTCGTGTTTCATGATGGACAAAATATTACCAGTATGATTTGCCTCATTATTATTCACAGTAATTGTCAGAGAGACGTATTGGATTGATTGGATAAAAGCTGACATTCTTTTTACAGCCTGTACTCGTTCGTCATGTTTCAGTGACTGAGCCGACTAAACCAATAATGTATCATTATCACATAAGCAGAAAAGCTCTTTTTCTTTAGGCTGTTTTCTAATTATTTCCAAAAAAGTATTTCCTTCTTTTGCCAAAAATGTGATGGACTTTATTGATTTAACTTGTTGGTAGTAAACGGTTTTAAAATGACAATGAATATGTATTCACCGTACCGCACACATTGTAATATTATGGCATCACAAGATCAAATTTGTGTGTGATATTGTGACATTTTTCTTTTTGAAATCGTCCAGATCCTCAGGAGTGAACTGGGCACTTGGGTGGCATGGCTTTTAGACCTCAACGTCTCAATTTAAATTGAGATCCTCCGAGACTTGAGGAGGATCGTGCTTTGAAGTGGGATTAACATGAATGTGCAGTTGGGGTTAAAGGTGGTGGGCTTGGTGGTAGAGGACAGACCACTTAAAAGGTTACCACACTTTTATCCTTGTTGAGTGTGTTGGGAGGTTTATAAAGAAAAAAAGTTAAAATTTGAGAAAAATACTATCACAGACATACTTGTTCGTAAACCAAAAGGAAAGAATAGCATTTAAATTGAATATAATCTAGCAGCCAGTCTGCAATTACTCCCACTCTGACTTTGAAGTGAGGATGACAAATGACTAGCATGAGAGTCTTATCTGTGCTGAGACTTGAACTCAGCTGCACTCCCATGACACCACTGATCCTTACGCATTTGTTTTAGGGATTGGGTGTCACCTCCCAGAAACCATTATTAATAAAACACAGTGCCTTTCAACCAGCATCCATTAATCATCCCTGAGACACAGTCTCTGGATCAAGATGGGTCAGTGCTGTCCCAGCTGCTGAACTACACTGTAGCCAGTGTTCACAACAGCTCATGTAATGAGATGAAACTAATGCTCAATAATAGCGTAAGATATTTGAAGGGTGCAGTCAGAGTTACTCACTCTGTGGGAGGGTTGAGGTCCTCTGAATTGGTCTCAAAGAACGTAAGGACCTCCTCACTTTGGGAAATGGGGGAGGGAAGCTTCATCAGAGCCTGTGGGGGGGAGAAGGGCGGGAGAAAGCTACTAGTTGCGACAAAAACACATATTTAAAAGATTGCAGGTATTGTTAAAGTGCTGGAGTTTGGTTTGAATGGCAATGAGTAACCAGTTTATAACACGGACTCATTGTACAATCAGATGAGAAGACCAGGCTGATGTGAAGGGTGTGGAGGGGAAGGAAGAAGGCTCTGAGCCCAGAGGGAGGGTTAAAACAAAGTAAAATACACAGAGTCGATATTGTATAACAACCGTCTGCCTCAGCTGCATGGGCTTTCAAAATTAGATACTACAGCCCACTGCACCTGAATCAGAGAAGACACCCTTGAAGGAACAATATTACAAATACATCTTTAAGCTTCTTGTTTTCACAGCAAATCTCACTTTGTTCCTGTAAATTAAAACTGCTGCCATACTTGTCAACACACTTTCCACACATTCCTATCTCCAACCTAATGCATATAATGGGGTTAGGTAGCCATCTGCACTCACTACTACACTTTAAAGTCTGCTGATTCATTCTTATTCTTTGTATTCTGTTTTACCCCTGTGTGCCCCCATTTCCCTTGTTTCCTTTATAGGCTGCCTATTTACATTGGTGACAGGAAATGACCAGTGCAGATAGAGCCTTTGCTTTCCTGTTGATGCTGGTGGGGGAGATAAATGTCGAGACATGCTTTAAAAACACTGTGGAAAATGTTCAGGGTGTGTAGAGAATTGACATGGATAAAATTCTCTTCCGACCAACATGTAAATAGATAAATAGTGAACATTTACTGTCCGAGAAGGTGTATTGTATTAAAATGTAATATCAAATAGGACATTATGGAGACATACAGCCGTTGTCTTACTTTGCAGTAATTATCAAGGTGCTTCAGTCTTTTGACAGCCACATCTCTGATGTGACTTCGGCGAAACAAGACTTTACCTGAGGAAAAACAGAGCACTGTCAGCTGAACATACACATCCAAGAACATACACATCCCTCAATTTTGTTAACACTTTATAATAACTGCACACTATGAAGCATTATATAATACTTAATTTACAAATGGTGAATCCATCATTTATAAAGTGTGGAACAATGCTTCATAAATGATGAATTACTCATACTTAACTAATGCGTCATAGCGTGCAGTTATTATAAAGTGTTACCATACTTTTTAATAGGCTTGCTACTTGTTATGCAATTATAAAAAATACAAAGAACAGCACGTCATCGGAGTTCCATTATAAATATATGTATGTATGCGCGTGTGTGGATATGTGGATATATATATATATATATATATATATATATATATATATATATATATATATATATATATATATATCTCAATTTGTTATATTGAAATGCGGGAAATATATTTGAATGAATATGAATAAAAAACACCAGCATTTAGTAGAGCCTTTCAGGAGATGTGATGTTTACACACAGAGGCTGTATCTTAGCCCAATAACCAATTCATGTGTTGTAAGCGTGAAGTCCAGCTGTCGGAAGTAAGTGTGTTTTCCTTTGATGAGAAATACTAAAGAAACAGTAGCATACATTACATGCATGTTTTAAATCTTTAAAACGACAGGCTTGATTCTAAAAGCAGAAGAACCCCAAAGGGTCTTCTTACCCATTAATTGATGCCAGCAGTAGCAAAACATTACTCATCCTCACATTATAACTCTTAGTAGAGTGACTTCTATATAGTATACATACACAAGTAGCACTAAACAGTAAGTTGTGCATGCTGTTTGATATGTGTCAGGGAATACAGTTCATCTCGTGTTGGGCTTACAGAGAGATCTAAACAGCACTGCTCAGACTTGAGCAGTACAGCTTGTCTAACAAAAGGACCTCTTCAGTGCTCTCCTCTGCTCTGGCCCACAATTAATTTATTACATTAGACAAATCCATCTCTGCTAGCCTCCTACATGCCATCAAGTTTGTATCTTTGTCAGGTCGAAATGTTTGAGGAGCAGAAACTACGCCCATATGTCAAGCAGGTTGTTTCCTTTGCTATGTTTATAGGTTCAGGGTGTAGAGCAGTGGCGTCCTTAGGCTAAAACATCCGGGGCTTTAATTAGCCCCGAATATTAATTTTCAAAAAAAAAGAGAATACGTCATTCACCCAAAACAGCGGCGTCAGGCAGCAGGCGCACTTGCAGTGTGCGCCAGTGTGCGCCCCCCTATTATACAAGTCGTCATTTAAGTTTCTCTTTCCTATAGAACAGGTCTACACCTTGTTCTGTTATTAAACAAACTAAACAGACGTATTTTATTGATCTTATCTACACACAGCTTGTCATTTCTGTCTCTAAATGGTCGCGTTAACACTTCTCCTCTCCTCTGCATCGCGCACGGCGGAGTTCCACCGCGATGCGCACAGACACGTGCGCGCGCACACACAGGTGAGCACTGAGCACACAACAGCGGACAGAGAGCGTCGAAAAATATGTCGCCTGAAAAGCAGACCGCTATATCTGCGTTTTAAACGCTCCCAGGGTGAAGATGGCAACAGCAGCTCTCATGAGAGGAACAACCGGAGTTCTCCTCGCACCGGAGCAGCTCTCTGAACCCGGAGCAGCTCTCCTGCTCAGGTGAAAGAGACAAAATGCTCGTGTCTTCTACCAACAATGAGCTGCTGGCTTCACATATTACAAAAGTACAAAGTACACGGACATAAAACTAAGTCATTAATAAATACATGGAGAAATGCCTGTACTTTCGGGTAAATGGTTACGCCGTTAACAGGTTATGCTTGCGCATGCGCGACTCCCTTATTTTTTGGCGTTTTGCCAGAAGTCTCCCTCTCAAAACAGAAAACAGATCTCAACGTTGAACATGAATTGTATCAAATCTACAACCCTGTTTTAAAAAGATGTGTAGAGGAAAGCAGCTCACTGCAGCCACTAATACTGATGCAACCTGATGCTCACATATCTGCACTCATTCTGTTTTGTTTGGCAAAAAAATAAATAGCTTATTGTTTTCCACAATGAGCTATTTAGTAGTAACTAAATATTAGTATTTGTTTTTGCACAGATACAACTTCCTGTTCATTGATCTAAGTGATTGCAATTAAAACATTAAAAAAAAATTCTGATGGAGCAATCTGATTTACTTGAAACTTTAAGTGATTGCAATTTTCTTTATTCTGTTATTTATAAAAGCGCAGATGGAATCACAAAATGTTATTTACAGAAAAAGTTTGAGAACCACTACTTTAAGTGTTTGTGTTGGTTGAGCACTATTAGCATTATTAGCATCTTATGTCTAAATATTATGTTAAAGAGTATGTTATGTTAAATAATGTTAAAGAATATGTAAAGAATAAATACATATGAGTATGTAAAGAGCATTAAATGTACAATGTAAACACTGTACATGACAAGATGCATGGTTCATTAAACATCTCAATGTTTACTGTTGCTGAATGGTTGCTGTTGGTATGTTCAACATGATGAATGGGGCATTTTTGTGCCTGGGCTATTGAGGGAAGTTTGTGAAAATTGCTAGCCTATTTGGTATTAACTGGTAACCATGAAATGCCTCAATTCAATTCAGTCCAGAAGAGCAGGTACCTGTAGGGTATGTGGAGAGTGTTTCTATGTCTAAAAATTTCGCTGCTTCAGTCTTCTGGGCTAAGCCCCAGATGTGTCAAAATCCTAGAGACGCCCCTGGTGTAGAGCAGTGTTTTTCAACCTTTTTTGAGCCGCGGCACATTTTCTACAATAAAAAAATCCCGCGGCACACCAACAACCTAAAAAGTTACAAAATGTCACATTGTAGCATAACACAGCATATATGGTAGCTCAATATTGCGCTACCTACTGGCATGGAAGAGTATTCAGTGTTTCAAGTAAACCAGATTGCTCCATCAGACAAAACAAAAGTGTTATCACTTTGTTAGAAAAATGAAAATAAAGTTATGCAAAAAGAACTAATATTTAGTTACTACTAAATATCTTATTGTGGAAAACAATAAGCTATTGCAAAACAAAACGGAATGAGTGCAGATGTGTGAGCATCACGTTGTATCAGTATTAGTGGCTGCAGTGAGCTGCTTTCCTCTACACATCTTTTTAAAACGGGGTTGTAGATTTGATACGGCTCTCAGTTCATGCTCCATGATAGAGACACAACAGCAGAAAGCCGACCTCACTGAGATCTCATAAAGATCGGCTTTTGGCGAAATGCCAAGAATCGGCGCATGCGCAAGCCTAACCTGTTAACGGCGGACGGTGAACATTTAAAACCAGCATTTCCTCTTGCGCCACACCTGTAATAAATACCTGTAATACAGATATTACACCTGTAATAAATACCTGTAATAAAGATATTACACCTGTAATAAATACCTCCCAGTTTGATAAATACTGACTTAAAGGAAACATGGTGTTCATTTATTTTAATGACGACCACAAAGTGAGCAGGCTTTATCACTGCAGGGTGTTTTTCAGGCTTTTGGAAGAATATTTCCAGAGCCTCTCTGAGTCAGAAACGTCATTGATGAGCTCCAGGCTGTTTGTCTTGACCTGCAAACACATGAACTGTTAGGCTTTAACAGTGAGAGCTTATATCTTAAAATACTGATATAGCTTCAGCAGCAAATCCCATTGTGAAAAGCACGCAACTTATTTTTCGCCGCTCTCTCTCTCTCTCTCTCTCTCTCTCTCTCCGCTGTGTCCCACCTGTGTAGCGCATCGGGCGGAACTCCGCGTGCGCGACACAGAGCAGAGCAGAGTTTTATAGACGCGACCCAGAAATGACATGCTGTGTAGATAAGATCAATAATATACGGCCGTTTAGTTTGTTTAATAGCAGAACAAGGTGCAGACCTGTTCTATATTACTCTGCCAGCCACTATATTGCAGCTCAGACGCTCAACAATGGAAAATCATTTGCGGCAACTAAATAATATTTTTTTGGACCAATTAAGTGAAATTGGACATTTTCCCACGGCACACCTGACGATCTCTCACGGCACACTGGTGTGCCGCGGCACAGTTGTTGACAATCACTGGTGAAGAGTATAGCTGTCAAACTCAAGGCCACGTCATTTCATGTGGCCTGCGCCAGCTTGAAAGGCATATGATCGATTTAAAATGAAAGGCTATGCTGCTTTACAGTATACAGAGACCATAGACTACATCTCCCACAATGTTTATTGATTTTGAGACCCGCGAATGAACGGCATCCTACCACGAGAAAGCAGTGTTTCCATATCGGCGTTTAACTAAAGACAAGTGATTAAATTGAAAAAGATCGACATATAATCCCAAAATGTCCAAGAAGAGAAAGATTGACGCAGAGGGAAGGCCATTTAAAGAAGATGGTAAAGTAAATACATGTTTGTGCTTCAAGGAGACAAACCGTTAAGTCTTCTGTGTTATGAGGCAGTGTTGGTGATGAAGGAACACAATGTTTGACAGGTGTGCCTCATACAAAACCGTTCATGACAAAAAAGCTTTGAACAAAGTGAATGTAATAATGTGTGTTTGATCTTTGTCTTTATTTTTGTTTTTTTTAAGTTTGATCTTTGATAGAGTAATGTGGGTTTCTTAACCCTAAATTGAATGGATTTATGTTGTAATAACAGAGAAATTTGCTTACTTATATTTTTATATTTATATAAATGCATGTGCAATATTTTTACACTTGAATAAACAATAATCAAATGGAAAGACAGTTATTTAACAATATGTTAGGGAGTAGTTTATACAGTGGTACAGTTACAACCGGCCCTTTGAGGGCAACATAATGCTGATGATGCCCAGGGTGAAAATGAGTTTGACCTGGTGTAGAGCATTGACGTGGATAAAATTATCTTCCAACCGACATGTAAACCAAAGATAAGTAGTGTACATTTACTTTCAGAAAAGGTGTATTGTGTTGTGTGGAATTGATTAAGGTGCAAGATCCAAGATTGGGAGCATTTTAATTGCCTCTCAACAGCTCTCTTATTTTTCTTGTACTGACAAGGCGCTTGAGTACTGCAGTTTATTAAATGAATCTCAAATTAATACAGTGATATTAGTGTTGCGCATGCCATGATGCAGTGTGTTTATCACCTGGCAAAAAAGGAATAATCCTCTTTTTGGGGTCCTTCTGTCCTCCCTCGATTGGGAATTTGTCGAGTATTTGCATCTGCAACAGTGAGGGAGAAAGTAATGAGTGACACAAACACGAGTTGTGCAGCAAAACGTGCCTTTTTGATACCACAAAAAATAATAAATACATGCCAATGTAAATTATATCTACCACAAGTTTATCAGACAAAGTTGAAAGTGGAGGAATCTGAGATGAGAGTAGAAACAAAAAATGGGTATCAAACAGGAACAGTCGAGCCTTTTGTTACAGTACATCATACAGAGTTCAAAGAGGGGGGCACATACATATCGTCTGAAAAGCAGTTAACAGTTTCCCTTTTATCTCTGGGGCTGTGGACAAGATTACGTCACCCACAATTATCTGAAAATAAATAAATAAATCAAAAGCAAGTTCCGCCAAAGAAAGTAGATAACACTTTGATGTTGACACTTGATAAATTTAAACCATTTACAGGATCTATCTATTGAGATAAATGGGGTGAAACAGAAAGAAACAAGAGACCATCACACCAGCCACGACGCAAAAATTGGACCCAGAGCGTAATGCGCTCACCCCCCTACTTCTGGAGCTTTGCTTGGACCACACCCATCTAGGGCTGAACTCATTTTTTAAAATATCGAATTCCAGACCGATATTGCAATTGCGACATTATTATCGATGATATGAATGATAATTTTGTCATTATTATTTTGCTGTAAAGGGTTCTATACCTTTTTATCTAAAAAATAGATAAAAAGCATGCCGTGTCAAATCTTATGATGACAGCTTACAACTACTACCTTCTATGTGTAACAGTTTGTAATTGTCTCAGCATGTGTCTACTCAAACTATACATACTGTATATGTCTGTATCTGTCCCATGTGTACAAAGAAAGGGTGTCGTGCTGTGAATGGTGTATGAAGTTGTTTTGATGAATGCTGAAAAACACATGCATTGCAAATGTCCATGTATGTGTCTGTATCAGGAAGAAGAGTTTCTGGTTTCCTCTTTGAATAAATCACAAGACCATGAACGCACGAGAGCATCCCACAGTAACAGCCAGCTCAAAATCCAGATGCAGCCCCGCCTTTGTTCGTTCTGCTTTGCTTTGTTCCAGATGTGCTCTGGTAAACAGCAAAGACTGTGAGCGTCAAGCGAAAGCACACTTAACTGGGAGGAGGAGACCGGGAGACTAATCTTGGGCTAAACCGAGCCAAAAAGAACCAGGTGGACAAACAGAACCAAGCTTGGGGAGGCAAATGGGATCCACTATGTCTGGGCCTGCAGACGTTGTTTGTAGGACTTGTTCGTGTCAGGGTGGTTTGGTTTTCTCTGCTTGTGGTTCTTCCCTTTCTTGAACTCATCTGCTGCCTTTGCAAAATCCCTTAATGTCTCTTATGGCATGACGTTTCCCCCCTCCTCCCGAATAGCAGCAAACAATAAATGGTTTCTTTTGAAGAGGGAAGCCTTCATTATGTGCTCTGTTAAAAAAAAAAAAACTGGGATGTCTGGAAATTTTTAACTCTTACTTTGAAATTGTATTATTGCCTTGTATTTGTTTTCGGAGCATAAAACTATAATAAGACCAGACATCTTACCATGACGTGCTTGTGTGCAGGTGTGGTTAACCAGAGCTCTGCCCTCAGCCCTTTTACTTTGTCCTGACAGACAATTATTGTATGGCTGACACGTCAAACTGCATACTGTACATATCAGCCTCCCAGCTGAATGCAGCCATATCACCACGGGCGAGAGAGAGGCGTCTCATACAGAGGCGATAATGACATCACCCCCCGGGAGACCTGCCTTGATACACTCCCCGCTCTACAGGACAGGTGTGGAAGTCGTTTCTAACAGGGAGAAACATTTCTCACATTTCAGGGACTCGAGTTGCTGTTTTTAAGCTACAATCAGTAACTTGAATAACAAACAAAAAAACAGTCAATATATCCTCACAGAAGTAAATGAAACAAAAAACCTTTCAAACTAAAAAATCCCTCTGCTTCCTTTTAGTGCTCCATCTGACCTTAACGTTCAACCGCGTCCAAAGGAAAACCACCAATCAGTGCCGAGGAGTCTCTCACACAGATGTCAATCACTGCTCGTGAAGCTCATGGACTTCAATCAAACTGTTAAACTAAGCACGGGGGGGATCTTGCAAATGCAATTAGGAGGACTAAAGGAAGGCAGAGGATTCTGATTTTTTTTCAGTCTCATACACTACTGTGGCAGCCAAGTGTTCCCACTGGGAAAACAAACTATGTAGTAACAGGTGCTATGATGTAATCATGTTTTACAACCTGGAGCTGAACGCCCTTAAAAATGTGGACATAACCGTGGACTTCAGGGGGAGAACCTCTATACTGACGAAAAGCAGCTTCTGCAAAATGTGAGGATAATCATGGAAGCATCTAGGCCAGGGGTGTCAAACTCATTTTAGTTAAGAGGCCGCATGCTGCCCATTTTGACCTCAAGTGGGCCGGACCAGTAAAATCACAGCATATTAACGCATACATAATGACAATATTTCTCTCTGTTTAAATCATTGGTGAAGGTTTTTGGATGATAAACCCTATTTTAAGGTCTTTCTTCAATAAACTAGAAACATAAAGACCAACAATTCAGACATCAGCCCACTGTTTACCTGCCTGGGCTCTCCTCTGCAGATTCCCTCGCAGTTGGGCAATATGTTTAGTAAAGTCAGTGACATGATCAATGGTGTCTGTGGCTCAATGGTTACCATGCATGTCTTACAATCAGAGGATCAGTGGTTAAAAAAAAAGAATTTCACATAATTTTTTTTTCAATTTTTTTTCTTCAATTTTTTACAATTATCCCGCGGGCCGGACTGGACCCACTGGCGGGCCGGATCCGGCCCACGGGCCGTATGTTTGACACCCCTGATCTAGGCACTCACAGGAGTGAGGGAGGAACAGACAAAGAGACACTGCACTGTGCAGCAGACAAAGAAACATCTGAGAGGAATTTCAGATGGGGGGAGGGGGGTGGAGGAATGTTCGCATGTTGTATTTTGACATCTACTTTACAGTTGTTTGCTGCAGAAAGATTATGATGCAACAGCTATCTTGGTCAGAAACTCTCAGATGTATCAAGCAAGTTAATAACAAGAGCTGCAGAAACAAGAAACAAGTAATATAAACTCACATTGCATGCCTCTTTTAGTACCAACAAAATGTTGTGCTTAAATCTTTGGGCTGTTCATCTCTTCTACCCTTAGGCTTAATTGACTATAATCGGTGTATTGATTCGGAAAGGGAAACAATTTTACACATCAAAGTGTGTTTACTTATGGGAAAAAAAGTTGAATGCAACCTTTTGTGGCTCCAGATGAAGCTGCGTGAAATTTAAAAATGTGCCTCAAGTGACATCACTTCTGTCAGCTAGTTCTTTTTTTTAAGTGAGTTTATTGATGCTCTGTAGCACACTCCTCATTTCTAGGCCACATTAGCCGACACCCAAATGCAGACCAAACTGTCAGCCGTTGAGTTGAATTGTGGGTAAAGTAGGCTTCATGTTTTGACAACGAATAAATAAAAAAGACAATATCTCTCCTTCTGCTGCATTGATTTAGACACTTTAAAAAACTCTTCTAAATAATTGTTAACTTCAGACTATTGTCAGCTGTTAGTTTGTCTTCCCTCAAATGACAACAGTTCCTGGAGAAAAATAACATTGTTTAAGTTCCACCTTGTGTCAAGAATGTAGGCCAGACAAATTATAACGCAGACAGGGTTGACCCCGATTCAATTCCTCAATCCAAAAATAATGACGACTCAGGGATTTTGGAGACGTTTCTGTCCAAAAAGAAACCAGGCCAGCTTGCACACTCCACAATCCCCCTGAGGAAGGCTGTGACCCATGTGCTCTGTCTGCTGTGGTTGAAGGGTGTGGAGGAGGGGAGCCCTCACTCCCTTCTCTCTGCAATACTGCTCACGTTGCAACCAGAAACAACATTTGATGGAACTCAGGCTCAGCGATATTCGGCATGAAAACGACCGTCTTTAAAACAAGGAATCAATGTGCTTACCTCTGCAAATGCATTATAAAGACTTCACTTTGGGTCAGCAGAAAAGAATGAAAAGGATTCAGGTAAAAGGAGATCCTAATAATTTATGATAATTGCTTCCCATAGGAACAGTTATGAGGTATGTTTAGTGCACTGGGGAGGTTTGAAACAATAGCAGAGTGCACTTTTGGACATTCATTCTGCGACCAAAGTGGATACCTCGTCTTCAAGAGACAAACAAGAAAGCTTTGTGTTGTTGACGAGGGTTTTTTATATGACCAGCTTGTACAGTGCTAGCTGATGTTGGACACAATACGAACGATTGGCCACCGCTTAAAAGGCGTTCCTTGTTCTGTGACCTTACTTGGCTTTTCTGAATTCTGAATTAATAGTTCTCTGATGAGATCATGGTCACATTTGTCAGGCCAAGAGTGTCAAAGCATTTTTTGTCTCTTTCAGCTTCTCGCGAACATATAATACGCAATTGTGCTACGAAGGCAGAGAGCTGTGCACGGCTGGGGAAAGATTGTAGGTGTCAGTTGGCAGACACACAAGCAGAAGCTTGACAAACAAATATTTTAATAGAGACCGTTGAGAAGAGAAGAGACACTCCACCCTATTGAAATCATAAGGAGACATGCAGCATAGCCGGCTTAACTAAACTTCCAAGCGAATGCATCGTCCTTTCAGTCTTTAAATCCAAGCCTCCAAAACTGTTCTTTACCCCAACCCTTTTCTGACCACAACTTACTCCTTATTTCATCCAATGCCTTGTAGGATTGGTTCCTGCATTACGATATAACATCTCCCTTCTGCAGATATATACAAAGTACCTGTTTGTAATTATTAGGTCATTTTTATAATCATAAATAAGCACCGGTTTACACCTGCTAAATCCAACAATAATCGTAGATTGTCTGAAAATTCCAGTGTGCTTCACTCCAAACACTTCATCTTTCACCTATATGTTCATGTAAGGACAAATGAAACACACTATCTCTATCTATTTTGTATGGACAGCTGGAGACTGTTGCTTTTCAGATTACCCTGCCCAGACAAACACACCTCGGCTGCCGGGATCTATGGACAAGACTAGTGTTTACAGAGACAGGAGAGAAGCTCTGTTTACATCAAACAGACCAGGGCAGAATTTTCCTGCTATTAGCAAGAGACCAGAGAACAAAGGGTTTCCTCTGCTGCCTCCAATGCAGCCAGCCCACCAGAGCCACAGCGCTGGAGAGTGCAGTCTGGCAGAGAGAGTTATCAGACAAGAGCCAGAGAGTCTTTAACAACCAAAATGCTTGCTACGGTATGCATTGATTTAGGTTTACACCCTTCACACTGTTGCTTGAGCTCCTTACATGTAGATTTTTCTAACAAACAAATTGCATATAGACAATTCCGCCCTGTGTGGTTGAGTCGCTTTTAGGAAATGTGGAAATTTCCCTTGAGGCTACTGGATCCCTAAAATATCCTGAGGCCTAGCTTTACCCCATGCTGTATTCTGACTGAGATGATGTTTTCTTCCTGCATCTCCTAACTGGCTCCTCCCCCCCCCCCATTTCCCTTTTTCCAAGCCGGCTTCAGTAGTCTTAAATGAGACCTTTCACTAAGCATACCGCCTTCTAGCAGCTGAACAGAAAGATGTTACCAAAAGGTAAAACTTACCTCACATAGTTTAAGACATATACAGGCCCTTTGCAACACACAATTTATCACGTTTTATATTAATGCTGCTCAAATATTAAGTGACAGTAGAAGTATTCAGTTAATTTACCAGTATAACATACCTGCAGTTCAAAGAATTTGCTGTACCTCCTGTAGATGACATGGGAAGTGGAGTCTGAGTAAGTGACGTTGATGAGGTAAACCTAGTGAGAGAAGCACAAACAAGAGAGGCCCATTAGGAGCAAGGCCACTTTGTCAAAGACACCATGGCACCACTTAAGCTTGCCTTGTCCTAATGACCGTGCATTCCCTCCTGACTTAACTTCAAGAGGTCGTCAAAAGGAAAATAAACTCATTAAGTACGTCTGTTTGAGTCACATATTGGAAAGACATCAGTGGTCAATGAGAAGGCCAATAGATTTTAAGTAGTATTTCATTGAAACCATTCATCATAAATTAGACTTGTTCTTGAGTGCAGTTGATTGAATGTGACTCAGACTTCATTGGTTTTAAAATATTTTTTGTTTAAATCTCAACTTTAATAATTATTCCATAGTGCTGATAACAAGAAGCTATGAGGCTGTTATTTCTAGTCTGCAAACACAACCCAGCATGATTGTGCTTACAATCACTGGGAGCTAGCAAGCTAGCGAGCTCCCAGTGATTGGTTCAAACTAGCTAGACGCTAAATGAGAAAGATGTAACAATTTTGCTTCGTCCACACCCTCTTGTCACACACAATGCAACTGTTGAGGAGCCAACTGTATAACCAACAATTGAACAACATTTCCACCACATGAGTTTTGTGTTCAATTTCGAGATTGTTTGACTTTTGCCTGTTTGACTTTTGCCTGTCCGCAAAACGGACTATTTGGAAAATTTAACCGATTTGTACCATCCATGCATTGGTTCGATTCAGGTGTGAACCCGCCCTGAGTCACCTGTCTGAGGAAAAAAATGATGGCAGTAACTTCCAGCATGTATATCTACCAGCAGGAAAAACGAAAAGTAGGGTTGCAGCAGTATACTGGTATCACGGTATAACCTGGCATAAAGACATTTGCATATTCGATGTATTGAAAAGTACTGACATAAGTGAGTGTGTGTGAGTTAAAGGTACAAACAGGAGCAGTCTGCCTGTGCTGTTGTGCTATATTCAGTATATGTTAATCACTAATAATCCAAGGACATTATTTTAATTTAGTTGTTAATTTAACATACTTCCATGTAAACTAACACAATTCAGTTATTTTATGTTACGTTCTCAAGCCTCCCCGATATAATGCACCTGATAAAAAATACTTCAAAATATATTAAAATACAACAATACAAGGTAAATTGAAATACTCGTCTTTTATTTGACCCTATAGAACTTCTCATGACATGAAAAACAGGTATGGGGGACCCCTAAAACAAGGCAAAAAATCGGGTGAAAATCACCCGAACACGTGGCTGTTAAAAAAAACAGGGATTGGAGCAGAGAGACACACACACCTACTTTCGATAACGTCAGTGAGCAGCCTGAAGCTACACAAGGACCCACGCAACTCAGACAAAAGCAACACAATGAAGATTACGTAACCACAATTGCACAGGTAAAAATCCCTCAATGTTAGTGTTCTAGGTTTAAGAGAGCATTACACTGTTGCCCAAATTTATCCTCAATTCTTCCTTTATTTGCCTCAACAACAAAGTGCCCACAAACAGTTGTGCACTCTGACCTCTGCCCTGAGGTTTGGAAACAGATGGCTGCACCTAATGCATTTCCATCCAAGCGCATGGCACAGAGTGTTTACAAAAGCAGCATTTACTCATATGGTGGCAATCTACATGGACATCAGTTGTTAGCTTGAAATGCAGTTTTCAGACTGTACACAGTTCATTACGGAAAGAGTGTGCAGCTAGCAGAAAGAGATCTCCAGCATGACTAAACACTCTGAAATTAGGCAACAACCTGGCTCAAGGTGAGGTTGTGTGAGGTGTACAAAAACAATGAACCGTGCAACACTAACGAATGGATTGTGATGTTTGCAACTAACAATAATGATATCTCATGAGCACAATGTAGTTTCATGGAAGATGATTACATTCTTAACTGCAGATTCAAAGCAAGTAAACGCGAATGGATACACATTGATAGTATGTGTGGGCTCAACTGGATTAAATGACCATGGCTGGTGGGCATATGTAGAGGATATTCTAAATATTAAAGTCTGCATTTAATAGGCGTGTTTTTAAACCGACGTCCAGACCTCTGTAACTATTTCATAAAACCCAAAATCTCTCTCTGCATCTGAATGACGTGAAACTGCTTGAAACTGACAACAATCAATAAGACAGCTAACTGTGCAGGTGAGGTAATCTTATTCACTGCTGTGTGATTGTACACAGAAACTATATGAATACAGAGAATTGGATTCATATTGTGATAAATAGGCCATACATACAGTAAGAATGATTGAAATAATGTATGGGGCTGTGAGCTACAGAAGGAAGAACGCATCTTACCCTCTGGTGATTTGGGAAATGGACTTGTTTATATAGTACCTTTCTAGTCTTTCGATCACTCAAAGCTCTTTAAACTGACCGAGAGTCAACATTCACACATAGATAGCAGAGGCTGCCATGCAAGGTGCCGCCTGCTAATCCGAATCTTATCCAAATACAGTGAATGCCTGGAAGGAAGTCAACCTTAGGGACAAAAGACAAAGGGTTGCTTCTTTCCTCTCTCAAACCGGATAAGCATTTTCAGTTGCTTAGCTCATCGATAATTAGATAATTAAAGTCTGTGCCCTATGTGTAGTGGCCTCTGGGAGTCTCCCTCAGCAGGAGATGGATGATGCAAAAGATTTTTGCAGTCCCACAAACGCAGGATTTCTCAAACTGTGGGGCGCGTCCCACTAGAGGGGCGCTGTGGTATTACAGGTGGGGAAATGCAGAATCTTTTTTTTATTTTGTATTAGAACTTTATTAAGAACTTCACATATTACAAAAGTACAAAGTACACGGACATACAACTAAGTCATTAATAAATACATGGCGAAATGCCTGTATTTGCGGGTAAATGTTAACGTTACGCCGTTAACAGGTTAGGCTTGCGCAAGCGCAACTCGCCGATTCTTGGCGTCTTGCACAATTTATTTGTTTTTTTTTATCTGATGGAGCAATGTGTTTTACTTGAAAGTGATTGCAATTTTCTTCATTCTATTATTTATAAAAGCACAGATGGAGGAGTCACAAAATGTTGTTATTGCAATAAAAATTCAGCAAGGAACATTTTGTTACAATTTTAGCGGTGGGGCATGAACATTTTTCTTCCTCCAAAGTGGGGCGTGACAGAAAAAGTTTGGGAACCACTGCACTAACGAATGTCTTGAGGCAGTTTTTTCAAATGGGTTTCCTGACCAGCAAGTCCAACCTGTTCTATTTACCATTACTCGTTCAAGGTACAACTGCACCATCAACCTCCACAGGCTTCACAGGTTTCTGTCAATCTAAACTTATCGACAAAACAAAATATATTTTTCCAAAATGAATTATGTAGCTGCTAACCAGCTGTAACAACATACACTATATACATGAAGAGAATTGGATTCATATTGTGATAAATAGGCCATACATACAGTAAGAATGATTGAAATAATGTATGGGGCTGTGAGCTACAGAAGGAAGAACGCATCTTACCCTCTGATGATTTGGGAAATGGACTTGTTTATATAGTACCTTTCTAGTCTTTCGATCACTCAAAGCTCTTTAAACTGACCGAGATGTCAACATTCACACATGGTCATGCATAGATGGCAGAGGCTGCCATGCAAGGTGCAAATATTATGGCCATGTAAGTAAACAAGTATTGTCCTCTCTTGTTTCAGTGGGGTGAATGCATGGAAGGAAGTCAATCTTGGGGACAAAAGACAAAGGGTTGCTTCTTTCCTCTCTCAAACCGGATGAGCATTTTCAGTTGCTTAGCTCAGTGGTTCTCAAATGGGTGTATGTGTACCTCTGGGGGTACATGAAGGCCCACATGAAGAAGGTACGTGAGATTTTTGTTTAAATATGTTTAAAATTAGCATAAATTCAAAAATCCTTTAAAAATAGTTATTTAATAAATATTAAATAAAATAATATATATATATATATATATATATACACACATATTATATATATATATATATATATATATATATATATATATATATATATATATATATATATACATTATATACACATATATATATGTATATATACATTATATACATATATATACACATATATATATATACACACACACATATATATATATATATATATATATATATATATATATATATATATACATACACACATATATCAGGGGTGTCCAAACGTTTTTCACTGAGGGCCACAAACAGAAAAAGATATGAAAGTCTGGGCTACTCAGGTGAGGTATATCGCAAAATGAATCAAATGAGGTCAATTATGCATATATATATATATATATATATATATATATATATATATGTATGTATTTGGCCTTTTCCAAGCTCCAGTAGAAGTCGGCAGGGAGAGAAACTGAAGCGGTTTCTTTAGAGAATCATCACTGCATCTCCATCAGTTCAGACTCTCTTCACTTCTTCTGCATCATCAGGGAGGGAGTCGAGAACAGCTTGAATTCTTTCTCAATGGCAGAAAGATCTTGGAAGCGCTTACTGAGTTCTGTCATTTGATGTGATGACAGACACATATCCAGAAAGGTTGACCTCTGAAAAAAGCTGCTTTGATTTCAGACGTGGGGGAAGAGCAGCGGTGACGTTAGTAGTTGTGTCTCAAAGAGACAAAGCTTCACACAGAACAGGTTCATGTGTGCGTGAGGTTTGGTACCTGGGCTTTGGCTTGCAGGCTCTTGTTCAGTGTGAGATGATGATAAGATCAACTAGAGGCCAGGTCTGCCAACCATAGTGTGTCACTCAGCTCATGAAGAGGTCAAAACTGTTCCAAAGTTAACATGCTTTATGAGAGTCATGGCTTGAAGACTTCTGCATGCCAATATTAACTCATAGTCAGAGCGCCACCTACTGGGAAACTATGGCGATTTTAACTAGAAATGATAAAGAAAATGAAATTTGCCGACTTCCAGTGCGGTTTAGAGCATCGTCCCAAGACAGTTATTTGTGAGTGTATATGTGTTACATACGCCTATGAAATGTTGTATATCTATGTTGAACGTACTGCGAGGGCTGCTTTGTTGAATTTTGTTGAATTTTCTCCTTAGAAGTGCATTGGTCCTTTTCTTCTGAACACAATGAGATATAAACAAGCTTTTTATACATTGTGATGGAATTGAACCCGTAATGATACACAGAGGAATACAATGCCTGGAAACAAGGACAATGCCAATATTTTACAATTCACTGCAGCGCCCTCTAGTGTTTGAAAATTCTGAAATAATTTGGGTACGTTAAAGGACACGATGTTGACATATGCTACAACTTTTGTGAGGATAGGCAAAGTGATTTGGAAGTTATGTGTATTGACATATTGAGCCACACCCCTAATAGTTTAATTGGTTAATAACTTCTGAACGCAATGAGATATCAACAAAGTGGAATATATCGTTTGATCACATTGAGCCAATGATGATTCACAGAAAGTTTGGTGAGAAATGGACCTAGCGTGTAGGAGCAGTGAGCAAAAATGTGTTTTTTACAAAATCCAAAATGGCGGAAAATCTAATTAGGCGCATTTTATTTTCACGGATGAGTTTTTTGTAGAGCAGTCCCACCCGGACATGTGTGCAAAATTTCAAGTCAATCGGCAAAAGTTTGCAAAAAGCGTGGGCTTTCACAACTAAAGGGGGCGCTAGCGAGCTATTTTTTCCGACTTTTGGCCGACACCCAATTCAGATTGGCACTTTCGCCAAGTCGGATGGGTGTGAAAATTTTGAAGAATGTAGGTTTATCCCAAGCACCTCTTTTCCCTGCATAACCGTGGAGAATAATAATAATAATAATAATAATAATAAATAAACATTAGAATAACAATAGGTCCTCGACTCTGACTACGTCAGTGCTCGGGCCCTAATAAACATTTGAATTTCAATAGGTCCTCGACTCTGACTACGTCAGTGCTCGGGCCCTAATAAGAATAAACATTTGAATTTCAATAGGTCCTCGACTCTGACTACGTCAGTGCTCGGGCCCTAATAAGAATAAACATTTGAATTTCAATAGGTCCTCGACTCTGACTACGTCAGTGCTCGGGCCCTAATAAACATTCGAATAACAATAGGTCCTCGACTCTGACTACGTCAGTGCTCGGGCCCTAATAAGTTCATGAACTGACTTGTATATATTCCATATCAAATCAGACACTGATGGCACAGCACTGTGTATAACATCCTTTTTTTTTTTACAACAAAAAATGCTTTGTGCTGGTTAGGGGGTACTTTTGTGCCCAAAGGGGGTTCATCATTGAAAAAAGGTTGAGAACCACTGGCTTAGCTCATTGATAATAAGATGTTATTTTCTTCTCCCTCTTCTTTGCTAAAGGAGATGTCCCAGTCAACACTCACATCCAGCTTCTCTTACAAAGAAAGGTCTGTGGCTTTGTTTACCTTCCGACGACACAGGAGTGACATCCTGTTAGATAGGTAGGTATGTTTGTGAAACTGCACCATCAACCTTCACAGGCTGCCGACATACAAGGGATACTCACCATACGCTCACACTCATCTAGAAATATGTTAAGGTAATTATTGTTGAATGAAAGTTGTTTTAATTGTCTGTTAAGTGTTTCTGTCAATCTAAACTTGTCGACAAAACTAAATATATTTTCCAATATGAATTATGTAGCTGCTAACCAGCTGTGACAACAACGCTGATCTTGTTTTACCCTTGTGCGTCTGTTTGTGTATAGCAAGCCGTTTTAACATTTAATAAAACCGCACACCTCTTTGTAATTATATTTGACTGTATTTATATATCTACAATTGAGATTGTACTTGTCAAAACTAACTTTAACATATCTTTAAATTAGGAATATTTTAACATTTAATGTTTAGACTGGATATATATTGCAGATATCTGTAATTTAATTATTCTTATCAAAAAGAACATTTCAGGTGTCTACAGTGACATCTTAACTGGTCAAAGTGTATTTTAAATGTCAAGATTGTTGAAAATCCTTGTTTTTCTGATGAATAATACATGTTTGTATTGAACTATTCGGTACGAGACTCTTGGTTAGGCACGCATTATGAACTTAACAGTTTGTTGGAATAATACTACTACTATTATGATTTCATGTTTGCGTCCCGTCGTCTATCAATAGTCTACATTTCTGCCTTTTAACCATGACAATTGATTAGTCTTCAAAATAATAATTAATGTCAGATTGAAATGTGTTGACAGCAAACTTGTTTTAATTTCCATTGCAGAGCATCAAGAAATACAAAAGGCAACGCAAGATTGTTCTTGCTGTTGGGAACTTTACTTGTGGCTTTGTATCTCTATAAATATTCGAATGACCACAAAACCATTCATCTACAAGAAGTGAAAAGGGAAGGCAGTCAAACCAACGCACCCACCAGAAACAACTCCTTCGTATACTCCTGGCCAGCTTGTCAAAAAAATCTGAGTGCTGCCAACAGCGCAAACTTCACTGACTTTACTGTTAACTTTCAAAACTTTCTCTACTATAAACACTGTCACCATTTCCCTCTGCTACTGGACATTCCTGACAAATGTGGTGGGGCTAATGAATCTGCAGATGTCTTCCTTCTGCTGGTCATCAAAAGCGCCCCTTCCAACTACGACCGCCGAGAGGTTCTGCGCAAAACATGGGCGGAAGAGAGATTATCAAATGGTGTGAAGATTCGAACGATCTTCATTGTAGGAACTATGGATGCTGGTTGGGAGGGAGAGAGATTCAGCAAACTCCTCGAAGTGGAGCATCGGGAGTACAAAGACATCCTTCAATGGGACTTTAAAGATTCATTCTACAATCTCACCCTGAAGCAGGTACTCTTCCTTGAATGGATGGAAAGAAACTGTCCTCACGCTCGCTTCATCTTTAATGGTGATGATGACGTCTTTGCCAACACAAACAGCATAGTTCAGTTTCTCCAAGGCCTCAAAGATAACAATGGAAGCAAGCACCTCTTCATTGGCGCTCTGATGGTTGGTTCACCTCTCGTTAGAGAATTCTGGAACAGATATTTTGTTTCAGTTGAGTTGTACAAGTCAGACGTTTACCCTCCCTACTGTAGTGGTGGGGGCTATATCATGTCTGTCCACACAGCTTTGATCATATACAATATGTCCAAGTCCATTAACCTTGTTCCTATTGATGATGCTTTCATGGGGATCTGTCTGGACAGAGCAGGACTAAGTCCTGCTGCCCATATGGGTGTGGAGCCAGGAGAATGGTCCGTTCCCTCCGGCAAAATAGATAAATATGACCCTTGCTATTTTAAAGAAAAGCTACTTGTACATAGATTCTTTTCAGGTAACATGTATTTAATGTGGAAAAAAGTAAATGACCCAAACCTGAAATGTTATACCTCAAACCCATGGCATAACAATAAAACTGCAATTTTCAGGTGGTAAGGAAACGTTTTGTTACTTTTCTTATCGCATGTGAATTTGCCTTACCCTCTTCATTCTATAATGATAAATGGTTTGAACTGTTTATACCACTTCTCTGCTGCTGCTTTTCAGTGGGTGTCTTTTCAGTGGGTGTCTAATGCATAGTCAAATCTTTTTTTTTCTTCATATGGAATGTGGGAGAATATGTTTTGTGAATGACATATCTACATAACAGTTGTCAACTTGATGGAGTGTTAGTGTTGTGATTACAGCTGGTATTGATCTGTAATACAGTTTGACTACAAACTGAATCTCTGCTCTGTATTACTTGTCCTGAGTTCTTCTTTATGAACATTAAAAAAACTAAATCATGGTTTCACCCTGGAGCCTGCTATCTGTGCATTCATTTGGGTTAGAGTTAGAGTACCATTAGTTCCATGTCTACTATGGTGTCATTTTACAAATATAAGTTATTAAAATGCATCCTCACTATATGATAAGGTATTAAATTGTCCTCTCTATATGATAAGGTATTACAATGTATCCTCACTATGGTTGAAGCATTTGTGAGAACCCAGTCTCTGCAGCACGGGTGTGGGACGGGAAACCAGATGCAACCGGATAAGAAAGAAAAGTTGTAACATTGAGAAAAGGCTGATGAAGACCAAGGCATTGTTTTAACAGAATAAAGTGCATGGGTGGTATTGAAGATAAGGTAAAACGTACTGACGCTAGATAAAACACTGCATGGTTAAAATATGGTTGAAGGAAAAGCACTAGTGATAATGTCTTGAACGGAGACAAGCGCCACAAAAAAGAGGTGGAATTGAAGTCTATAAGTGTATGTGGTTATTTACATTGAATTTAGTGTGCTGCTTCATAAACCAGCCCACTGTTTACTGTATTATGTACCCAGTAAATATAGTGTTGCATTGAACTCTACTGAGTCCAGTTCGTTTCACTGACAGTGAACATATTCCAGATTATTGAGAAATATTAATGCCTTGGAGGACCTTAAGACTTTTTGGCTGAGCTGAAGGTTATAACTTAAACCATAGTCAGATAAAGTAGTATCAACACTGTACTAACAGACATATGGTCACACTGACTGACAGAAAGCATCTTTAACACCTCCCTGGAGACATGCCACGTGCCAGCCTGCTTCAAGGCCTCCACCATCATCCCCGTCCCCAAGAAACCCAGGATCACAGGACTCAATGACTACAGGCCCGTCACCCTGACCTCTGTGGTCATGAAGTCTTTTGAGCGCCTGGTCTTGTCACACCTCAAAACCCTGACTGACCCACTCCTGGACCCTCTGCAGTTCGCCTACAGGGCCAACAGGTCTGTAGACGATGCTGTCAACATGGCCCTCCACTACATCCTCCAGCATCTGGACTCACCAGGAACCTACGCCAGGATCCTGTTCGTGGACTTCAGCTCTGCTTTCAACACCATCATCCCGTCTCTACTGCAGGACAAGCTCTCCCAGCTGCACGTGCCCGATTCTACCTGCAGGTGGATCACAGACTTCCTGACTGACAGGAAGCAGCATGTGAAGCTGGGGAAACACGTCTCAGGCTCTCGGTCCACTAGGACCGGTTCCCCCCAAGGCTGCGTTCTTTCCCCTCTGCTCTTCTCGCTGTACACTAACAGCTGCACCTCCAGTCACCAGTCCGTCAAGCTCCTGAAGTTCGCGGATGACACCACCCTCATGGGGACGAGTCCGCCTACAGGTGGGAGACTGACCACCTGGAAACCTGGTGCAGCCAGAACAACCTGGAGCTCAACGCTCTGAAGACAGTGGAGATGGTTGTGGACTTCAGGAAGAACGCAGCTCCACCCGCCCCTCTCACCCTGTGTGACTCCCTCGTCGACGCTGTGGAGTCCTTCCGCTTCCTGGGCTCCATCATTTCCCAGGACCTCAAGTGGGAGCTGAACATCAGCTCCATTACCAAGAAGGCCCAGCAGAGGATGTTCTTCCAGAGGCAGCTGAAGAAATTCAACCTGCCGAAGAAAATGATGGTGCACTTCTACACTGCCATCGTTGAGTCCATCCTCTGCATCACCGTCTGGCACACCGCAGCCACTGCCAAGGACAAGGGCAGGCTGCAGCGCATCATCAGGCTGTAATCTGTCATCCCTCCAGGACTTGTTGTTTGTCTCGTCTAACGTCCCATGTCCAATGTATGCACCTTCCGCCTCGAAAAATTCCTCGTTTGTGAAAACATTCCTGGCAATAAACAGTTTCTGATTCTGATCTGATTCTGATTCTGATACACAACACAATTGAGGGCCACAGTCTTTGAACAACAACCTAGATTAGTTTTCCTGCAAAGTCTCATGGTTACCTATTTTATAAACATTAACACATTAGAGCAATCAAACAGTCACAGGGGAACTAGTAACTACCTGAATAAATCCTGAATTGCAGTATTAAAACATGTTAACCACTGGTGCATCATCTATAAGTCCTTAATAATTGGTTTGTAATATATATTACTTCATTTACAAATAGGGAATCCATAATTTGAGTACCATAAAGTATGAAAACCCGATCATGAAACGCATAATAGTCAAGCTTATTAATCAAGAATAAAACATGTTGTTTGTTGTTTATGAATTGCATACTAATGAGTTATTAATGAGTGTTCATGTTGGAACAATGCTTTATAAATGATGAATAGTGTGTCGTTATTATAAAGGGTTACCGGGACATGCAACTACCAATATTTTGAGGGGACAGAATTGGCCCTACCAATATTTGAGAAAATGTTACTTGCATTATCCTGAAAAACACATACGCACAGAAGGAGAGGAGCATAGGAGCAGTATCACTTGTTGACCGTCATTGAGGAATGAGCTTTCTGGTGTGAACAGCATAGCTGTAGCCAGCTATGAGGTAACCGACGCCCGGACCTCTGCAACTATTTCCTAAAAGCCAAATCTCTCTCTGCATCTGAATCACGTGAAACTGCTTGAAACTGATAACAATCAATAAGACAGCTGAGTGTGCAGGTGAGGTGGTATTGTTCACTGCAGCGATTTTACACACGTAAACTATATACATGCAAGGAATTGGATTAATATTGTGATAAATAGGCCATACATACAGTAAGAAGGATTTACATAATGTCTGGGGCTGTGAGCTACAGAAGGAAGAACGCATCTTACCCTCTGGGCGGTGATTTGAAAAATTGACTTTTTCGTTCGATCACTCAAAGCTCTTTAAACTGACCGAGATTCAACATTCACACATAGATAACAGAGGCTGCCATGCAAGGTGCTGCCTGCTAATCCGAATCTTATCCAAATATTCTGTCCATGTTAGTAAACAAGTATTGGTTGCCATGTCCTCTCTGGTTTCAGTGCAGTGAATGCCTGGAAGGAAGTCAGCCTTGGGGACAAAAGACAAAGGGTTGCTTCTTTCCTCTCTCAAACCGGATAAGCATTTTCAGTTGCTTAGCTCATCGATAATGAGATTTCATTTTTTTCTCCCTCTTCTTCCCTCAAGGGGATTTCCCAGTCAACCCTCACTTCCGGCTAACCATCCCAAGGGAAAGTCTGTGCCCTATGTTTAGTGGCCTCTGGGAGTCTCCCTCGGCAGGAGATGGACGATGCAAACGATTTTTGCAATCCCACTAATGAATGTCTTGAGGCATTTTATTCAAATGTGTTTCCTGACCAGCAAGTCTAACCTATTCTATTTACTGTTACTCCTTCATTGTAGGTATGTTTCTATAACTACCCCATCAAACTGCACAGGCTGCAGACATACAAGGGATACTCAAACTGATCTAAGAATATGTTAAGGTCAATATTGTTGAATGAAAGTGGTTTTAATTGGGTGCTAAGTGTTTCTGTCAATCTAAACTTGTCGACAAAACAAAATACATTTTCCAAAATTAATTATGTAGCTGCTAACCAGCTGTGACAACAACGCTGATCTTGTTTTCACCTTGTGAGTCTGTTTGTGTATAACAAGCCGTTTTAACATTTAATCAAACCACACACCTCTCTGTAATTACATTTCACTGTATTTGATATATCTACAACTAAGATTGTACTCTTCAAAACTAACTAACATATATTTAAATCAGTAGGAGTATTTTAACATATACTGTCTAGACTGGATATATATTGCAGATATTTGTGATTTAATTCTTCCTATCCAGAAAAAACATTTCAGGTGTCCACAGTCACATTTCAACTGGTCAAAGTGTATTTTAAATGTCAAAATGAGGTTAACCCCTAACCCCATATCAGTTCCCCAGGCATTATAAACAATCCGTTGGAATAACACTATTTGGAAAATAAAATACAGCTTAAATTGTATGTAATATAATATTCTCGGTGGAGTCACTGCGCTCAATAAAGCAACCCACACAACCTAACAGGCACACGGTCTGTCTGTCACTCCCACCACCAAAGAAAATTTTTCTAATCTGGTCAGACACGTTTTCTCTGAACTAGTTTATCAGGAAAACCAAGAGCAGCACTAAAAACTAACACTAAAAACTCTCCCCGCAGCGTTGAGGCCGCTATTCCATACTGATTCAAACAGGGTTTCAAACTGGATTCAAACAGGGTTTGTCAAGTTCATAACTTTAGTTAATTAGTTTTGCATCTTAAACATTTCTTCTTGACATTAGTGCACACATGGAAACGTTTACAATTACTGAAAGCAGCCTCTCTAATCATTAAAGTAAATGATTAAGGAAAATCCATGTGTAGCATAAATGGTTATGCACCTCCTTTGGGCTCTATAACACATGGTGGGAATGTAACAACAAAAGATATGATTACATAATTAAATGCCACACTGAATCAATAAAGAAATATGGGGCCAAATGGTGTGTTCTCACCCACTTTGTAAAACAGCAATAAAACAGCACATAGTTATTTCTGATATTTCTGAGTGACAATCTACCAAGACAAAACTATTATGATTTCATGTTTGCGTGCCGTCGTCTATCAAAAGTCTAAACTTCTGTCTTTTAACCATGACAATTGATTAGTCTTCAAAATAATAATTAATGTCAGATTGAAATGTGTTGATGGGAAACTTGTTTTCATTTTCATTGCAGTGCATCAAGAAAGACAAAAGACAAAGCAACAATTGTCTTGCTGTTGGGAACTTTACTTGTGGCTGTTTATCTCTATAAATATTTGAATGACCCCAAAACCATGTTTTGTGTATGACATATCTACATAACTGTTGTCAACTTGATGGTGTGTTAGTGTTGTCATTACAGCTGTACAGTAACTGTATCATGACCGTAGCACATAATCCAAACTCCAACAGAAATGAAATAGCATTAGAAAAAATAGCATTGGAAAAAATAAAATCATGGTTTCACCGTGGAGCCTGCTTTCTGTGCATTCATTTGAGTTAGAGTACCAGTAGTTCCCTGTCTACTGTGGTGCCATTGTCTGAAAATTATACCTGTCTGTCTGTGTGTGTGTGTGTGTGTGTGTGTGTGTGTGTGTGAGAGAGAGAGAGAAGAGATTTCGGTTTGAATACATTCCCTCTTGTTTAGTCAGTTTCACAGATAAACGTTACGAAAATGTATCCTCACTATATGATACGTTATTGAAATGTATCCCCAGACTATATGATTAGGTATTAAAATGTATCCTTACTATATGATGAGGTATTAAAATGTATCCTCACCATATGATAAACTATTAAAATGTATCCTCACTTTATGATAAGGTATTCAAATGTGAATCCAGTTCGATTCACTGACAGTGTAAAGAGTGTCCAGACTATTGATAAATAATAGCTTCTCTTTAATAATAAAAAAAAAACTATTGACAAAAAAGGTTGCATCACGCTGACAATACTTTAGACTGCAAAGGGGACGAGTACATGGGAATACTATTGAAAGTGCACAGCTGTGCAGGCTCTAGCAGCTCTGTGAGGCTCATGTCAGAATGCTAACATGCTCACAGTGACCACGCTAACTGTTAAATGTTGTTAGCATGCTAATGTTGACTACAACACACACACACACACACACAGCCGAGGCTGACCATGACGTCGGTAGTTTTGCAAGCGTTGTGTCATTAAAGCAACATCAACCAAAACATTATACAAGTTGAACTGTTGACCTGTCGATGGCAAAGCAAGATGAAAAGTCAGGCACCACGTCAAACATCACGCATCTACATTTGACTCAAACGCTCCTCATGGTGGACACAAAGTCATGGCGCTTTTATCCTCCGGACACCTTTGGATGTCTGTTCAACAGTTCAAAGTATGCCAGCTGTTGTTCGGACGTTTAAGTCGGGGCTTTGTGGAACCACAGGGGACATTGTTATCCGCAGAGCTGCTGAACTTTTTTAAGACATTTACAATTTGGAGCTCGTGAAGTTGACAGCAGACGTCACAGACGCAGACCGAAAGAAGGGACAACTCACATAGTGTTTGGACGGGTTCCTCCTCTTCTGCACGTCCACAACGTTTACGTCAAGGACGTTTCGGAGCTGCATCTTCAAACGATTTTGCACCCAAAAAAAAAAAACGCTACAAAAGAAGATGCTCGCCCATAGAAAATATGATGAGTATCACACAAAAAAAAGAAAGAAAAAACGCACACACACACACATGAAGGAATTGCCTTGCAAAGTTGGTAGAAGGAGGAAACAAGACTTTTGGGTGCATCCATGAAACGATAGAGTCCCGGACGGTCTCGGAGCGTTTGCACTCTTTGTGAAACATGACAACGCAACACAACTGGTGTCCAGTCGGACGTCCCCTCCCCAAAGGGGGGCTGGGGCGGACCCGCCTCAGCTGGCTGGACACAACGGGACCCTTTGAAGAAGTCACACCGTTTGCGAATTGTTTCTTGTTGCTCAAGTGTCACATTGTGCAAAAGCAACACAAAAAACTATTGAGAGTTTGGGGAAAACATGGAGCCTTATTTTCTTTTTTTTCCTCCCTCCTTTTACTCTCTTTGGAAAGAAAATGGAATTGCTGCCTCCAAATGTTCCGCCGCTTAGGGCGAAACTAAATCAAACGAGTTTGATTGATAGCGTTTCAGCTACATAGAAACATATAATGTGGCAACTCAAGTAGCACATGTCCAGTGTGCCGTTATTTCCAATGTTACGGTAGGATTTCCGTCAGCATATGGCAAACGGCTTTGCGCCCTGGAGGAGAATAACATTTACCTCGCTTACCCACACGGGGGCGCTGCACAACACTAAACATATTCTCTCTCCCTTTTTTAATAAAGGGGTGCCTTTTTAGTTTTTATTATTACAATGATTTGCACTCTGCAAACATGGAGATACATGTACATTTACTCAAGTACACACACAGCTTTAAAGTATTTGTATTTTTGTTTGAGTATTTCATGCCTTCTTCTACTTTTACTCCACTACATTACAAAGGTAAATAGTAAACCTTTTTACTACATTTATTACATTTATTTGACAGCAATAGTTTTTGCAGGTTCAGATTTGACACATTCTATGATTAGTTCAAATGTATGATCATTCGTTTCAAATGATGAGTTACTCGTCCAGCTTCAACACCAAAATGCTTCTCACAAACTCTAAAACAGAAAATATTATCAGTAAGGATAACATTGTGTGATTTAAACATAATTGCACACGTGCAAGTGTAACATAGTTGAATAGGTTCATGTTAAATCCAGCTAAAATGGGAAACCTATGCCACCTGCTGTTCCAAATGTGTACCTGCGCCTAATATTAGACGCAAAGGACTCTGGGAAATCCTCAGTGTAACGGAGGATTCCTTTAGAAGGTAACGTGTCTATGTATGTCTGTGGAAAAGATAGTGTTAACTAATTGTAAAATGATCTAAGAGTTGAGCTGGCTTTATTGGTTTGTAAAGTTATTGTCTGGGAGTATATTTGCCTTGTTTTTTATTAAGTTAACTATTTATTTATTTTACGTTTTTTATGTGTTTTATTTGCCAGTAAGAATGTCACCAGAGTAGCTAGCTAACACTAACATGATGCCGTCTTTCTAGACAGAGCATGCGCTGTCCACAGAAGCTGACCGTTATATGTGTCCTTTTCTGTCATGAATGCAGAGACATAATAAACCTGCTGTTGCCACAAGACTGCCCAGCTCCAGGATATTCATTTGATCAGGAGACATCTCCCAGAGGTTACATTGGTGCCGTGACCCGTCCATGACTACGCCGGACCGGGCAGATGTCTTCTCGCCACATCATCGTTTTGGAGCTGCGATTCTTCTGACTGTCAGGTTTATTTAGCTAACAGCCATATTCTCTTGAGACTGTATGTGACTGAGTCTGAGTGGGTATTTTGTTATATGTATAAGTATGAGTCTTAACAAATGTAATACCTCCGATATGACTCCTCTCAGTGTTAGCAGGGGTAGGGGACTGCGTGTCACACCTGTTCCATTTTCACTAAGTGACCATCAGGTGGGGGATAGAACAGCTTTTGGTGGGGATTCGGTGCACAGTCCTTTCAGAGTTAGGGAAGTAGTGACACCTCAGAGTCAGCCTATAGTTGAGTTACATCCACCACGGGGCGCTAGTACATCAGTTCCAGACCCTCCTCTTGATGAAGTGAGACTAGCTGACCAAATGAGCACTATTGTGCAGCAGATAGGGCATCTCAACCCGTCGGAAGTCAACAACTACAGACCGGTCTCTCTCCTTCCCTTTCTTTCCAAAACTCTGGAGCGAGCTATCTTTAACCAAGTCTCCTCCTTTCTCCACCAGAACAACCTTCTGGACCCTCACCAGTCTGGTTTCAAGGCAGGCCACTCAACAGAGACTGCCCTCCTTGCTGTCTCTGAGCAGCTCCACACCGCAAGAGCAGCCTCTCTCTCCTCTGTCCTTATCCTTCTAGACCTTTCTGCCGCCTTTGACACAGTGAACCATCAGATCCTCATTTCTTCCCTCCAGGACCTGGGTATCTCAGGCACTGTGCTCTCCCTCTTCTCGTCCTACCTCAAGGACCGCACCTACCGGGTAACCTGGAGAGGATCTGTGTCTGAGCCTTGTCCTCTCACTACTGGGGTCCCTCAAGGCTCCGTCCTGGGTCCTCTTCTCTTTTCTCTGTACACCAACTCTCTCGGCTCTGTCATTCGCGCCCATGGCTTTTCCTACCATAGCTACGCTGATGACACCCAACTGATCCTCTCGTTTCCCCAGTCAGAAACACAGGTAGCGGCACGAATCTCTGCCTGTCTGACTGACATCTCTCAGTGGATGTCCGCGCACCACCTGAAAATCAACCCTGACAAGACGGAACTACTTTTCCTTCCAGGAAAGGGCTCTCCCACCCACGACCTGACTATCACCTTCAACAACTCAGTGTTGACCCCGACCCCGACTGCCAGGAACCTCGGTGTGACACTTGACAGTCAACTCTCCCTGACTGCCAACATTACCGCAACAACGCGTTCCTGTAGGTACATGTTGTACAACATCAGGAGGATACGTCCCCTTCTCACCCAGAAGGCGACACAGGTTCTGGTCCAGGCTCTGATCATCTCGCGACTTGACTACTGTAACTCCCTCCTGGCAGGTCTACCCGCTAACGCCATTCGACCTTTACAGCTCATCCAGAATGCAGCAGCTCGACTGGTCTTCAACCTCCCGAAATTCACCCACACTACCCCGCTCCTCCGCACACTCCACTGGCTACCGGTGGTCGCCCGCATCCGCTTCAAAACATTGGTACTTACGTATCGTGCCACGAACAGATCGGGTCCTATCTATATACAGGACATGGTAACACCGTACACCCCAGCTCGGGCACTCCGCTCGGCTTCTGCTAAACGACTTGTAGCTCCGTCACTACGAGCTAAACACTCAACAAAGTCACAACTGTTTGCTGTCCTGGCTCCTCAATGGTGGAATGAGCTCCCCATTGACATCAGGACAGCAGAAAGTCTCTACATCTTCCGCCGAAAACTAAAAACGCATCTCTTTCGACTACACCTTGAATAAGGAAGGTAGCACTGTACTAGCACTCTAGTAGCACTTGCTGTCTCTTATTTATAGCACTTTGTAATTTTCTGTAATTTTCGAAATTTAACTCTAGTGAAGAAACTGCACTTTATTGATTATTGATTGTTGTTTTTCTGAGTTTGTACTCATGATTGAATGCACTATTGTAAGTCGCTTTGGATAAAAGCGTCAGCTAAATGACATGTAATGTAATGTAATGTAATCAGCTAGCTGATAGCATTATGTCACGCCTCAACACATCAAGCCCTACATCTTCTGTGCATACAACTCATGAAGAAACATGCCAAAAAAAAAGACACCAGCCGCACACTGGATCTCTCCCAAGTCCAGCTAGTAACTCAGAGAGGAGTCAAGGACCCACCTGCATTCCGAGGAGAGAGTTCGGATACACTGGCTGTTGATGAATGGGAGGAATCAATGAGAAATTACATCAGAAAGAGTGGCATTCAGCTCGAGAATCAGGCCGAGGAAATTCTCATCCACCTGAGAGGCAGAGCAAAGGACGTTGTGAGATTTGGAATAAGAAACGGTGATGTTGATGTCCAGCATAACCCACAGGCCATCTATGGACTCCTGCGCAGACATTTCAGTACGAGCTATTGCTCCTCTGTGCCTCTGGCTGACTTTTATTCCACCACGCCAAAGGAACAGGAGGATCCATATGAGTATTGGCTTTGACTGAACCGAGCTGCTGATGTTGCTGCAAGTGGTCTTGAAGAGCAGGGTAAAATGTTTGACAACCCCAGTGTTGAAGTCACACGGATGTTCATCAGACACTGCCCCAGTAAAGATCTAGCTCTTACCTTTAGGTCCAAGACAATGGATAAATGGTCAGCTCGTGAAGTTCAGGAAGTCTTGGATGAATACCATCTGGAGAAGGGAATCAGATCTTCTACAGTGGGGGGCAGCAGACTCAACATGAATAAAGTTGAGGTTAGCGCTAATGCTACTTTAGTTTCAGACATCCCCGAACAGAAAAGGGCTGTGAGTCAAGAGACCTCTACTCTGGAGAGGTTAATTGGAATGCTAGAAAAAGTGTTGCTCCAGGGCCCAGGTCATACTCAAGCCAACAAAAAGCCATATTCCAACAACAGGCTTCCAAGAGTTGAGGGATTAAATGAGACGCCATGTTCCATATGTAAAGACGGCTCTCACTCTGCCCTCACACACTGTCGAGAGAACAGGCTCTGTTTCCTGTGTCACTCACCTGGCCATCCAAGACGCAACTGCCCAGAGGGAAGACGTCGTTCTTCCTATGGTCAGCAGGGAAACTGAATGATCTGCGCGCAGGGGAGGAGAGCGCAGATCGAGTAAGTGAGCCTCCTACTTCGGATTTGACAGACATTGATGATTATGAAACATTGTATGACAACTACAGAAGCATAGTGCCGTCACAAAAAACATTGATTGTGCAAGGCTTGCAGAGACTTTCAAAGACTGACAGTCTATTCTACACAGATGTGACTACTGATGGCGGGCATGTCCTCAGAGCATTAGTAGACAGTGGATCTATGGCATGCACTATAAGTGAGACGTCTGCCTCAAAACTTTCACAGTCCATCCCTAACATTGAGAAGAAATCAGCTGAGGACTTTGTCATTGTTGGCTGTGGAGGTCACCTTGTCACACCTTCTGCCATGTATGACCTCACTGCATCAGTTTATGGCTACAAGGTGATAATTCCTGTTCTAGTTGTGCCAGGCCAAACTGATGAAATGATTCTCGGCAGCAACGCCATCAAGTGGCTCATACCACAGATGAAAGAGACTGTTAGTGGGCAAAACATCACATCTCCAGCGAACAGTGCGCCAAATAATGAGTTGCCCTATTTAGCATCCCTGCTGTCCTACTCAGAGGGATGGGAAAGCGGTGCAATGCCAAACAGAATCGGCACGGCTAAACTCAAAAGATGTGTCACTCTACAGCCGATGTCTGAACATTTAGTGTGGGCTAAACTGCCTGCATCTGACATCTCTGGAGTGGGGAATACGGTCCTCATCGAACCCACTCAGTCCAAGGCCAGGCCTGCACAAATTTTGGTGGGGAGAGTTGTTACTTCCTTATGGGGAGATGGCTGGGTTCCAGTCAAAATAGTAAATCCTACAGACAAGCCTCTCACCATTAAAAGAAATGCAAAGGTTGCAGATGTGTCCCCCTGTCTTTCTGTGCAGGACTTACCTGAACCAGATCGCATCCAATCCAATGCGCAATACACACAGAGCTCACCACCTTCACCAAGGTCGGAAGAGGAGATATTGCACACCCTGAGTGACATGGGCCTGCAGGATGTGGACCTCTCTTCTTGTGAAGTTTCACTTGAGTGGAAGGATAAGCTGCTGCGGCTCATCGAGCAGTATGAGTCGACGTTTTCAAGACACAAAATGGACTGTGGGGAGGCGGCAGATTTTGTCCACAGAATCCGCTTAGTGGATGACAAGCCTTTCAGACTTCCATACAGACGGGTCCCACCGTGCCATTACGACAAGCTTCGTACAGCTCTGAATGAGATGGAGGAATTGGGGATAATTCGTAAATCTCAGAGCGAGTATGCATCTCCCCTCGTCCTAGTTGTCAAGCCGACTGGTGATCTTCGCATCTGCAATGACTTCAGGTGGTTGAATGCCAGAACAGTGAAGGATGCACATCCGTTGCCTCATCAGACAGACTCCCTTGCTGCACTTGGTGGCAATGTGTTCTTCTCCACAATGGACCTCACATCAGGGTTCTACAATGTCAGAATGCACGAGGACGACAAGAAATACACTGCGTTTTCCTCCCCATTCGGTCTCCATGAGTATAACAGAATGCCCCAGGGCCTGACAAACAGTCCTGCCACTTTCATGCGAATGATGATGTCCATCTTTGGCGATGAAAACTTCACAAGCCTGTTATGCTACCTGGATGACCTTATGGTGTTTGCTCCATCAGAGCAGGTTGCTCTTGAGCGTCTGCAGATGGTTTTCTCACGCCTTGCTACTAACAACTTGAAGCTCTCACCTAAGAAGTGCCACTTCCTTCGCCGGTCTGTCAAGTTTCTGGGACACATCATATGTGGAGATGGTGTTAGGACAGATCCGAGTAAAGTGCAGGCTATAAATGATGTGCAGGAAGCTGACCTGATGGAGTCTGATGGGAAAACACCGTGTGCTAAGAAAATCAGATCTTTCTTGGGAATGGTTCTCTACTACCATCATTTTATTGAGGGATGTTCAGCTAAAGCTAAGCCACTGTTCAACCTTGTGGCTGAGCCTGCCACACCACACAAAGGAGGGAGAGGCCATAAACCAATATTCAAAAAAAGCCATGTTAAACTGTCCCTGACAGACTGGACTGATGAGTGCAGAGAAGCATTCAGAACTTTGAAACATGAGCTTGTGCACAGTGTCACGTTGGCCCATCCAGATTGTAATGCACCATTCATCCTCTCTGTTGATGCCTCCTTTGATGGCCTAGGAGCTGTACTCTCACAGTTGCCTCCTGATGGAAAGATTGCTCGACCAGTGGCGTTTGCCAGCAAGACACTGTCACACTCCCAGCTGAACTATCCAGCACATCGGCTGGAGTTTCTTGCTCTCAAATGGGCGGTCTGCGACAAATTTAGCCATTGGCTGAAAGGGCGATGTTTCTCAGTCTGGACGGATAATAATCCATTGACATACATCTTGACTAAGCCTAGATTAGATGCATGTGAACAAAGATGGGTTTCAAAGCTTGCAGCATACAGTTTTGACCTGAACTATGTCCCTGGCCCAAAAAATGTGGTGAGTAGGGAGCCATTTGTCCAGTCATGCATAGGCCACCGTCTTGTAACTGAACCGTATGCCTTTTTACTGAACCATGTAAATGGAATGGTGGATAGGACAGTACAAGATGCATTCAGATGTACTACTAACTGCCAGTTGATTGTTGATCAGTCCGAGGAGGGAGCTACTGTCACTCCACCTCCTCCACAGGGGTCCCTCTCTTCACAAGATGTCTCGGCTGTGTTGGATGCACATGCCTCTGGAGGTGTCAGTCAAGTGAGAGGCACAGGACCAGCTAGCCTCCAGCTTGCTGATGTCAACCAGATTGATTCGCTACCAAGGAGTGAACTGGTTAATCTGCAAGAGCAGGATGATGTCTTAAGCAGAGCTTTCTTTTACGTCCAGCGTCGCAGGAGGCCTTCTAGGCGTGAACGTGCTGGCGAGTCTCGTGCGGTGATAAAACTGTTAAGACAATGGCCCAAGCTCTCCATAAAAGATGGCATATTGTACAAGGTTAAGAAAGACAGACAAATGAACATGACAATTCACCAGGTTGTTGTTCCAGACTCCCTGAAGGCCCAAGTCCTACATGGCGTCCACGACTCAGCGGGTCATCAGGGGCAAGCACGCACACTTTCTCTTGCCAGGCAGAGGTTCTTTTGAATAGGGATGGAACGTGACATCTTCGATCACGTGAGAAACTGCTTTCGCTGTGTGGTTGGAAAGACCCCGGAGCCTAACGGCCGTGCTCCTCTTTAAAGCATTTGCACCTCTGAACCAATGGAACTAGTGTATATTGACTTTTGGACTGCTGAGCAGACTGACAAGAAGAGTGTAGATGTTTTAGTCGTCACAGATCACTTTTCCAAAATGGCACACGCATTCCCATGCAAAAATCAGTCAGCGAAGCAGGTTGCCCGCCGTCTCTGGAATGACTTTTTCTGCATATATGGGTTCCCTAAACGCATCCATTCGGATCAGGGAGCCAATTTTGAGAGTCATCTCATTAAAGAGCTCCTGGAGATGGCTGGCATTCAAAAGTCACATACCACCCCGTACCATCCTATGGGGAATGGAGTTGTCGAGCGATACAACAGGACTCTTGGGAACATGATAAGGGCCCTACCGCCTCAGTCCAAAGCCAGGTGGCCACAAATGCTTCAGATGCTGACGTTCTGCTACAACTGCACTGAACACGAGACAACGGGTTTCGCGCCTTTCTTTCTCATGTTTGGAAGGATTCCGCGTCTACCTGTTGACGTTGTGTTCCAGCATGCCCTCCCTAATGGTGCTGTAGTTGACCACCATGAGCTTGTCTCTCACTTGAAACATGACCTGTCTGAAGCTGCACGCATTGCCCGGCTGAACAGTCAGACAGAACAGACTCGTTAGGCGAAGAACTACAACCGCAACGCAAAAGGGTCACCCCTCACTGTTGGCGACAGAGTCTTGCTTGCAAATCGCGGTGAGAGGGGCAAGAGGAAAATTGCAGACAAATGGGAATCCACAGTTTATGAAGTGGTATCTGTGAGGCCTGGAATCAATGTGTACAGCATCAGAGATCCTGCGACATCAAGGGAAAAAGTTGTTCACAGAAACCTCCTACTCCCTGTGAGTTTTCTCCCTATGGGAGGTGACGACGCCTTGGAGTCAAGCTGCCCTTCAGTTGCTGGAAGTGGACAATGTGACCAGTGCTTCCTGTTGCTGTACAGGACAGTGTGACAAAGACAATTGACTGGCTCCTACAAATGGATGATGCTAGTGATGGGGACGCCACAGCCAGCCAACCCGATTGTTCTTCTGTTGTGGCTGTAAGCGCCCCACCTTCAGAGACTGGAGTGACTAAGGTCCCACATGCTGTGTGTGAGGTTTTGAATACCTCGGACCCTTCAGTACAAGCTGCACAGTTGCCTTCCCCTGGGCCCCCTGCTGAATGTGTGGTGTCCCAGGATGCACCCTCCCAGCCCTCAGCAGAGGAAGCTCTACAGATTACCTCCCCTAAACAGGCAATTGACACACAGCTAGGTGCACTCACACAGGACCATGTAGTTTGCGCACAGCCGCCTCCACTTTGCACGAGGGCAGGTAGACCTGTAAAACCTCCAGTTCGGCTCATTTGTGAAATGAACGAACAGATTGTAGATGACTCAGTGTCATCAGTTGATTCTTTGTTTTCTTTTGTGAGGAACATGTTTTCCGGATAGAATGCTGAGTAATTTGAGTTTTTGTTTTGTTTTACACTTAACTGAGGTGTCTTACAGTTATCTGTCATAGAGCAGTGTTTACAAGATGAGAGGTGTACACGGCATCTTTTGGGTCTGTGTTTGGTAAGGGGATTGGCCGATCCTTTGCCGACTTATTTCTAAGTGAAAAGTTTCTAACTGATTTGAACTGTTTATGCTCGTATGGCTACGCAACTGGAGTTTTGTAAATTGTATCTTTTGTGTTTTTGTTTTTTATTTTTCATTCTATGTGCCCCAATTTAGCAGGATTTAATGGGGGTGTATGTAACATAGTTGAATAGGTTCATGTTAAATCCAGCTAACATGGGAAACCTATGCCACCTGCTGTTCCAAATGTGTACCTGCGTCTAATATTAGACGCAAAGGACTCTGGGAAATCCTCAGTGTAACGGAGGATTCCTTTAGAAGGTAACGTGTTACCTTCTAACACGTTACCGGTAGACACGTATGTCTGTGGAAAAGATAGTGTTAACTAATTGTAAAATGATCTAAGAGTTGAGCTGGCTTTATTGGTTTGTAAAGTTATTGTCTGGGAGTATATTTGCCTTGTTTTTTATTAAGTTAACTGTAGGAGCCATTAGTTATGTCTGTATTTTATTTTGGTAGTGTGTATTTTATTATGATAGGGTATATATGGGGCACAGGTGAAACGGCCAGGTGGGTAATTATGCATGGGTGACGGGGAGATCGCACGGTTTTTACCGCTAAACAACACAGGAGACCGAGAATGTATAAAGGATATGTATAAACCTGCAAATACAATTAAACGGGAACATCACCCAAATATACAAACGGTCTGGACTCTCACCGCAAGCGCGTAGAAAACAGGACCTCTCCCGCGCCCAGCCGAGTGACTAGCGGAGGGCAGTCACTACAACAGTAAAAACCTGATCTCACCTGGAGAATCGAGATCATTTTGGAGCATGCATACCTGGAGGGAAGCGCTGCAGGGGCTGTCCGCTTAACTTCCGAGCGAGGGCGGATCGATCATCACCGCAGGGAGGAGGGAAGGATCGCGGACACCGGGCGAAGGAGATCCCCGCTTAATACTCCGGTATAATTGACGTTATTTGTTTGAAAGAAACGGCATTGCGCTGTATATGTGTCAGCAGGCTGCGCTGATGTCTTGTCATGTGATCACGAGTGTGTTGTGTGGACTAGCAAAGTGCACAGGCTGTGCCATGCCCTCAACATAGCGCCTCTCTGTAAACAATTTGCTAAAAATGGATGATGTGCATCACGATACTGTTGAAACAGAACCCACAGAAATAAAATCTGATGCCACGGAAAAAAGGACAAGAAAGTTCACAGTGAAAGGAATCTCAATGGTAATGGAGAGGCTTCAGAAGGAAAGGAAATGCAATTTTGTACAAGCAAGCAAAATAAAGACCAAAATCACAGCACTCTTGGCTTCCAAGGAAAATGCCTCTATTGTCCAACAGCATCTCAGAATATTTAAAAGCCTATGTCAAAACGCTTCAAATATCCATAACACATTACTCACTGAGTTTCCTCTACCCGAGGAGGAGCTGAGAAGGCAGGAAGCATGGTTTCAGCCAAAAAAAGCTGCCCACGATATATTTATTGAAGAAATATCCACATGGCTGAAGGAACATGGAATTGTACTCAATGATGATGACATTGATGATGATGATTATGAAAATGCAAAATCTGAGTGCGAAGATGACATTGGGCCTGGAGACAGTGCTTCTAATGTGTCAAGCAGAAGAAGTCAAAGTAAATCAGCTGTTTCAAGTATCTGCATGTATAAAGGCAAAGGCAGAGAGAGCAGCTTTAACCCTCTGAGGTCGGCGCCCGCGTCGAAGCGTTACACCAGGTGTCTAAATGTTTAATAAAATTATATCATCACAATAATACGTCACATAAATATGGTTAAAAATCTGGCGGATAGATATGGTTTCCACTTCCGCGTCTGAGCATCTAAACATGGACATGAGGCGTGCAAAGCTTCACTGTGAGTAAGAAGGTGCCAAGCAAAGAGTCCTGAGCAGAGCTATATTGGAGGGGACAGACGGAGCAGCTTCAGAACCTGAAGGATTCACTAACAAGGAGCTAGCCGGAGCTAACGGGCCAGATAGCTGGCCACAGCGTTTCTGTGAGACTGAACGGTGAGTAATCAATTGTTGAATCTATCACCGTTAACTTTCTTACAGTGAACATAGTACGACCAGTAGTGTTGGACCTCCATTATATGTTTGTAAGACAGTAAATAACGTGTGTTGACGAGAGCTACGAGCGATTAGCACGTCGGTAAATAGTTCCGTGTTGGCTGTTATCATCCGTATATATGACTAAACGGGGCATAATCAGTTGTTGTCTCTATCACCGTTAACTTTCTTACAGTGAACATAGTACGACCAGTAGTGTTGGACCTCCATTATATGTTTGTAAGACAGTAAATAACGTGTGTTGACGAGAGCTACGTAGCGGTTAGCACGTCAGTACACAGTGCCGTTTTGGCTGTTATCATCCGTATATATGACTAAACGGGGCATAATCAATTGTGTCTCTATCACCGTTAACTTTCTTACAGTGAACATAGTACGACCAGTAGTGTTGGACCTCCATTATATGTTTGTAAGACAGTAAATAACGTGTGTTGACGAGAGCTACGTAGCGGTTAGCACGTCAGTACACAGTGCCGTTTTGGCTGTTATCATCCGTATAAATGACTAAACGGGGCATAATCAATTGTGTCTCTATCACCGTTAACTTTCTTACAGTGAACATAGTACGACCAGTAGTGTTGGACCTCCATTATATGTTTGTAAGACAGTAAATAACGTGTGTTGACGAGAGCTACGAGCGATTAGCACGTCGGTAAATAGTTCCGTGTTGGCTGTTATCATCCGTATATATGACTAAACGGGGCATAATCAATTGTTGTCTCTATCACCGTTAACTTTCTTACAGTGAACATAGTACGACCAGTAGTGTTGGACCTCCATTATATGTTTGTAAGACAGTAAATAACGTGTGTTGACGAGAGCTACGTAGCGGTTAGCACGTCAGTACACAGTGCCGTTTTGGCTGTTATCATCCGTATATATGACTAAACGGGGCATAATCAATTGTGTCTCTATCACCGTTAACTTTCTTACAGTGAACATAGTACGACCAGTAGTGTTGGACAGTGGCGTCCCTAGGCTAAAGCCCCGGATGTTTTTTAATTAGCCCCGAATATTAATAAAATAAAATAAAAAAACGTCATTCACCCAAAACAGCGGCGTCAGGCAGCAGGCGCACTTGCAGTGTTTCCCCACCGTTATAATAGCGGGGCGCCCCCCTGAAGAAACCCCCCGCCCCCCTGTAATTTTCTGTCTCTAAATAGTTGCGTTAACACTTAACACGCGCGCGCGCACACAGGTGAGCACACACAACAGCAGCGGACAGAGAGCGTCGAAAAATATGTCGCGTGAAAAGCAGACCGCTATATATCTGCGTTTTAAACGCTCCCAGGGTGGAGATGGCAACAGCAGCTCTCATGTGAGGAACAACGGAGCAGCTCCTCACACCGGAGCAGCTCTCCTGCTCCAAGTGAAACGAGCCAAAGTGCTTGTGTCTTCTACCAACAATGAGTTGCTGGCTTCACATATTACAAAAGTACAAAGTATACGGACATAAAACTAAGTCATTCATAAATACATGGAGAAATGCTGTACTTTCAGGTAAATGGTTACCCTTTAACAGGTTCGCTTATTTTTTGGCGTTTTGCCAGAAGTCTCCGTGAGGTCCTTTCTGCTGCTGCGTCTCAAAACAGAAAACAGATCTCAACGTTGAACATGAATTGTATCAAATCTACAACCCTGTTTTAAAAAGATGTGTAGAGGCTCACTGCTCCACTAATACTGATGCAACCTGATGCTCACATATCTGCACTCATTCTGTTTTGTTTGGCAAAAATAAATAAAAAATAGCTTATTGTTTTCCACAATGAGCTATTTAGTAGTAACTAAATATTAGTATTTTTTTTGCACAGATATAACTTTATTTTCATTGTTCTAAGTGATTGCAATTAAAACATTACAAAAATTGTCTGATGGAGCAATCTGATTTACTTGAAACTTTAAGTTACAGATGGAGTCACAAAATGAAGTTATTTACAGAAAAAGTTTGAGAACCACTACTTTAAGTGTTTGTGTTGGTGGAGCACTATTAGCATTATTAGCATCTTATGTCTAAATATTATGTTAAAGAGTATGTTATGTTAAATAATGTTAAAGAATATGTAAAGAATAAATACATATGAGTATGTAAAGAGCATTAAATGTACAATGTAAACACTGTACATGACAAGATGCATGGTTCATTAAACATCTCAATGTTTACTGTTGCTGAATGGTTGCTGTTGGTATGTTCAACATGATGAATGTGGGCATTTTTGTGCCTGGGCTATTGAGGGAAGTTTGTGAACATTGCTAGCCTATTTGGTATTAACTGGTAACCATGAAATGCCTCAATTCAATTCAGTCCAGAAGAGCAGGTACCTGTAGGGTATGTGGAGAGTGTTTATATGTCTAAACATTTCGCTGCTTCACTCTTCTGCTTCACTCTTCTGGGCTAAGCCCCAGATGTGTCAAAATCCTAGAGACACCCCTGGTGTTGGACCTCCATTATGTGTTTGTAAGACAGTAAATAACGTGTGTTGACGAGAGCTACGAGCGATTAGCACGTCGGTAAATAGTTCCGTGTTGGCTGTTATCATCCGTATATATGACTAAACGGGGCATAATCAGTTGTTGTCTCTATCACCGTTAACTTTCTTACAGTGAACACAGTACGACCAGTAGTGTTGGACCTCCATTATATGTTTGTAAGACAGTAAATAACGTGTGTTGACGAGAGCTACGAGCGGTTAGCACGTCGGTAAATAGTTCCGTGTTGGCTGTTATCTTCCGTGTCTATGACTGAACGGTGCATAATCAACTGTTGTCTCTATCACGTTAACTTTCTTACAGTGAACTCATAGTGACTGTATTAATGTATTTTACAGAGTGGATTCAGAGCTGTGAGGGTCCAGAGGACAACATGCAGCATCGCTGCAGCAGCCTCCCTGTCCGTCTGCCTGCCTGAACACATCACCTAGCAGGCCGCAAAGCCAGCCACAGCTCATCATCCCCACCATATAATAATAAAAAATTTTAGACATTAAATTACATGTGTCTACCATTTTATTCATATATTCCACTGCTTTTGTGAACCTAAGACCTTTTGGTAAACCAATTTCCATCACCAAAACCGCTATCCCACATGAGTAAAGTTATGTTTTCACAACAAATATGAGACATTTCCAAAATCAAGATTCAATTTTTCAGCTTTAGTCATATTTTCATATTTACACTTGTGCCTTTGGGACAATGGTGCCTCATTATATAGATAGCTGAGATTGTTCTGTATTTTTTGATATACAACACATGATTTTGTATCATATGCTAGTGACTTTAAAAAGGGGAATTTAAAAAGTATGTAAAATCAAGAAAAATCAAGAAATTGACCACCAGACCTCCAAGTGTTAATGGAGCAGGTTGCTGCTCTGCAAAAAGACATGACCTAGAGGCACAAGAGGAGAAACTCAGGCTGGAAAAAGACAAACTGAGGAAAATGAAGGAACAACTGGAGCTTGATACACAGATAGCCGTCACTGCAGCAAGACTTTCTGTGTTGGAAGGCAGTGATGTTGGAGCAAAGGCCCATTCAAATGGAATGAGTTCCTATGTGAGCAAAGGACTTAAAGAGCAAGGACTTGAATTCTACCCAAAGGCAAATACCTTTGTGCCAATAAGCACTCTGACCTCATATCAAGGCTCAACAGCGCCACCTTTTTCATCTACACATGTTGTGCGACCAAAGGTAAATATACAAAGAGATTTACAGGACCAATGCAACTGCATGAAACCTCACAAACAAAGAACATCACTCTCAGGCCACAGTCTCACTCAAATACTCTAGGGCAGGAGTCTCAGAGGGTGTACACAGCCCCCAGAGCTGCATCACTCAAGACGGTAGCTATGCAAGGACAAGATCTACACAGGCTTCAATCTGCACAGAACACTTCACCAGTGCAACATGCAGTTGACCAGGATGCAATTTGTGAAATCCTGCAAAGGCAGAATGAAATCACCACAATGCTTGTGCAACAGCAAATGTCAGCTTCTTTACCACAAAGAGACATAATCACATTTGACGGTGATCCATTGAAGTATATTTCCTTCATTAGAACTTTTGAACATTGTATTGAAGAAAGAACCAACAGTTATCAAGATTGTGTGTACTTTCTTGAGCAATACACCAGGGGGCAGCCTAGAGAGCTCGTACGAAGCTGACTACATATGACACCACAACAAGGATACAAAAGAGCAAAAGGACTTTTGAAAGAACACTTTGGCAGTGAACACCAAATAGCAACAGCATATATGGATAAAGCATTTGGATGGCCTGTTGTTAAGACCGATGATGTTCAGGCACTGCAGGAATTTGCTCTGTTTCTAAGAGGGTGCTGCAACGCTATGACAGAAATAAAGTACATGGAGGAGATGAACATTCCATCAAATATGAGGCATGTCATAATGAAGTGGCCATATAAGTTGCGGGAAAGATGGAGGTCCGCAGCTTGTAAGGTAGAAGAGCGGCGGGGTCACAGGGCCCTGTTCCCAGACCTGGTGAACTTCCTGGAGAAGCAAGTCAAAATCTTGTCTCATCCACTTTTTGGCGATATCTCTGATGCACAACCAAACCCCTTAATGACGGCTATAAATAGGAGCAAACCGCTACCCAGGAATAGCATCAGGGGAAGTAGCTTTGCAACTATCACCACAGTGCACGAGACGCCAAAACCGCCTGTAACAGCCAAGGAGTCATCCTCAGAATCATGCCTTTCTTGTGAAGGGTCACACCCATTATCCAGGTGTTTACAGCTGAACAAAGTTTCTCAATGGGAGAAAATTGAATTCCTAAAAAGGAAAGGAATCTGTTTTGGATGTTTGAAGGCCGCCCACATGAGCAAGGAATGCAACAGTCGTCTGACCTGTGAACAGTGCAATCTAAAACACCCAACTATTTTACATATCCAGGACAAAGACAAAATGAACAAACCGCAGGAAATCCCAGTAAATAGTGCACTAGTATCTCTTCAGGCATGTGGTTGTACAAGGGCCGGAGACCAAGACTGTACCCTTTCCATTGTACCAGTGCAGTTGAAATCTAAGAAAGGAGACACGGTGCTGCAGACCTATACCTTCCTGGACCCTGGAAGTACCGCAACTTTCTGTACTAAACGTTTCATGAAGAAGCTGAATCTACAGGGTACAAAGACCAACATTATGTTACGCACTATGGGCCAAGAAAAGGTTGTGGAAAGCCAAATACTGACAGGACTGGAGGTGTCAAGGTTGGATAATAATCAATTCTTTGAGCTCCCAGAAACATTTACACAGGAATCGATCCCAGTCTCAAAAGGCAACATCCCTACTCAACGAGACATTGAAAGGTGGGAATATCTGAAAGAAATCCGTATCCCAGACTTGAACGCTGATGTTGAAATCTTGATCGGGACTAATGCACCCAAACTAATGGAACCCTGCGAAATAATCAACAGCCAAGGCGATGGACCTTATGCCGTGAGGACCCTATTGGGGTGGGTTGTCAACGGACCTTTGAAGGGTAATAGTGGTTGTCGTAAAAAAGGCTGCTCGACCATATACGCCAATAGGATATCCATTGTCAGACTGGAAGAGCAGTTGATCTCCCAGTACAATCAGGACTTCAATGAAAACACACTGGAGGAGAAGCAGGAGATGTCAATGGAGGACCTAAGGTTCTTGGAGAAATCTACTTGTATGCGGGAAGGTCATTACTACATGGACTTGCCCTTCAAAGTGGATGACATCAACATGCCAAACAACAGGTGCATAGTTGAACAAAGCATTCAAAGCCTTAAAAGAAAGTTCGAAAGGAATAAGCCCTATCAGGAGGAGTATACAGCATTCCTTACTGAGATGATTGACAGTAGATATGCAGAAGTGGTACCTAAGGACAAGTTGGACTGTAAAAATGGCAGTGTGTGGTATCTTCCGCATCACGGAGTGTATCACCCAAAGAAGAAAACCCTGAGAGTGATTTTTGACTGTGGAGCAGGGTTTAAAGGAACCTCCTTGAACTCTCAACTTTTACAAGGTCCTGACATTACCAACTCTCTCTATGGTGTCTTAACAAGGTTTAGGCAGGACAATGTTGCTCTGATGACCGACGTCCAGGCTATGTTTCACCAAGTAAAGGTGTCAGAAAAGCACATGGATTTTCTTCATTTTCTATGGTGGCCCATGGGAGACACGTCACAGAATCCAATAGAGCACAGGATGAGGGTACACATCTTTGGAGCAGTTTCATCACCGAGCTGTGCCAACTACGCTTTAAAGAGGACTGCCGTGGACAATAAGGATGACTGTCTAAAATCTTTGCCCACAAAGAAAGAGGCAATGCAGTTGGTAATGGACCTTACTGACATATGCTCAAAGGGGGGGGGGGGGGGGGGGGGGGGGGGGGGGGGGGGTTCAGCTGTTAAAATGGACCAGCAATAGTCAGGCTGTATTGTCATTCATTCCTGGAGCAAAGCGGTCTAAAACAGCCAGGCAGCTGCACTTGGAACAAGACAACCTGCCTGTAGAGATGACTCTTAGATTGAATTGGTGCGCCCAAAGTGACACTTTCACATTCAAGCCTGCAGTGGAGACACGACCACATACAAGACGTGGTATTCTGTCAAGCATCAGTTCCATCTACGACCCGTTAGGATTCTTGTCACCATTCACCTTGTTACCAAAACTGCTGTTGCAAGAAATGTGTAGAAAATCCATGTCTTGGGATGATCCTATTCCCCAGACATTCTCACAACAATGGACAAGATGGCTGCTGGATCTGGAGAAAGTGACGGAACTTAAAGTAGCCCGCTGCATCAAACCAAAGGACTTCAGAGGAACCATACATGCACAGCTGCATCACTTTGCAGACGCCAGCGGATCATGGATCATGGGAAGAGTGACCAAGACATACCCAGACAAAAAGGACTTGTACGTGTAGTACAGTTAAAGACAAAGACAGGACAAATGGAGCGGCCAATATCCAAGATTTTTCTGCTTCCAGAAGCAGTGTAAAGGTCATGACCTAACTTTGGGTCAGGCGTTGATAGCACCTGACGAAGAAGAAACAAAATCAGACTTGTTTTTTGTATTTTATTGACTCCTTTTAGATTAATGTAATTGTGCATACCTTCCCAATTAGGGGCCGGTGTGTAGGAGCCATTAGTTATGTCTGTATCTTATTTTGGTAGTGTGTATTTTATTATGATAGGGTATATATGGGGCACAGGTGAAACGGCCAGGTGGGTAATTATGCATGGGTGACGGGGAGATCGCACGGTTTTTACCGCTAAACAACACAGGAGACCGAGAATGTATAAAGGATATGTATAAACCTGCAAATACAATTAAACGGGAACATCACCCAAATATACAAACGGTCTGGACTCTCACCTGTAAGCAAGCGCGTAGAAAACAGGACCTCTCCCGCGCCCAGCCGAGTGACTAGCGGAGGGCAGTCACTACATTAACTATTCGTTTTTTATGTTTTTATTTGCCAGTAAGAATGTCACCAGAGTAGCTAGCTAACACTAACATGATGCCGTCTTTCTAGACAGAGCACGCGCTGTCCACAGAAGCTGACCGTTATATGTGTCCTTTTCTGTCATGAATGCAGGTATGTTACAGTATGTTGTTCTATTGTTGTGTTAATGTTTTCTGTCTACATGTTTTTACTCAGTTATACAATTGTTATTATAAAATGTAAAATATGTTAAAATAAGGTAACAGTCCATGGTGTGAAATCTGTATATATATATTTTGTATTTCTCCTCATGAATTTTAAGAGAGAGATAACTTTTCTGTTCCATTTCATTTATTTTATTCACATGTATCCACTATACGATCACTGTAAGAGTTTATAAATGTGGGAAATCCTCAGTGTAACGGAGGATTCCTTTAGAAGACAGAGCACGCGCTGTCCACAGAAGCTGACCATTATATGTGTCCTTTTCTGTCATGAATGCAGAGACATAATAAACCTGCTGTTGCCACAAGACTGCCCAGCTCCAGGATATTCATTTGATCAGGAGACATCTCCCAGAGGTTACACGAGCATAAGTTTAGTATGATATTGAATTGCTGTCTATCATCTTGTGTTCACATTTAGTATCTACAGTTCGTTTATGGCCACTAGTGGGCGCTTTTCAGGCGGCTGGAGGTTATACGGTTGAGTGAGGAGAGAGGAAAGAGGGAGAGAGACGAGGAGAGGTTGTTCTTGGCTGGTCTGAATTAAGAGGAAAACCCAGAACGTGTTGGACTGATTTCCTTATCATACACCCACGTCGCTTACATTATCGCTACAGTTTGATGATGACACTTCTGTACAAAAAATGAATTTCTACATGTTTTGTTATTGCATAACTACTTGTAATGCATCTTAAAACGCGATGTGTTCAGTCAGTGTCTAGTTATTTACTAATATAAGTGTAAAAACTGAAAAACACAAACTAAAAATGACTGAGTGTATGTTTACAATAACGTTGTGTGATCCAACAGCACAATGATATGCAACAGGAGTCCTTAGTATCTTAAGGCAGTTTCTGTTTGTGTACATTTGATTGTGTGTTGATATGACTTATGGCATACTCAAGTTTACTGAAAGTTAATCAAATAAAAGGCCAACTAAACTGAATCATGAGTTCATGCACAATCTCAACATTTAGGTCGTAACAGCACACAACATGTCCAAGGCGACTGCTTAAGTACTGTGAATTGGCTGTACTGATCAGTTCCGCTAATCCTCATCATCTGACTCCTTCTAACATAATGTGGGTCGAGCCCGAACAAAACAACTTGTATTTCCTCTTCATGGCGACAGGAACACAACTGGCATGCGTGGTAGAGCTGAGGGGCAGGCCGAGTCCGCTCAGCGCGTCCTGCCGAGGAGATCCAGGAAGCAGATACAGCTAACTAACTAACTAACGGCGTCAAGCCGAAGACCTGCTGACAGCGGAAATATCTACATCCCGCCTCCAGAGTAAAAGCATCTATTTGGGTATCTTCCCCACTCCCTCACAATAAAATATAATAAAAACACACTATAAAATAGAAAATGAAATTAAAACATACACAATAAAATTAAAATTAAAACACTCACAATAAAATACAAAATGAAATAAAAACACTCACAATAAAATACAAAGTGAAATAAAAACACTCATAATAAGATTAAATAAAAAACACTCACAATAAAATGACTAATTAAAACACTCAATAACATACACAAATAAGTAAAAACACTCACAATAAAATGTAATAAAAAAAAAAAACACTCACAATTAAATACAAAAATAAAACACTCTCAATCCAATACAAAATAAGATGCAAATATACACATTGCCGTGTGTTGCAGGAATGGGTCCTTCAGTTTAAGGGTCGCGTACAGCTCGTTAATACCGGTTTTATTTTTTACGGAAAGCTATTCAAGTGTACGTTACGTTGGCTAGCTTGATGACGGTCCGCTAACTTATGTGTGGTCAGCCGACCGAAGTATGGGATCCTTTGACTCTCCGTTTTTTACTCGCGACCGCTAAACGATGAAAACTGCCGCTTCGAGTGCGATTATTTTATAAACGGAAATGCGAGCCTGTGCGTAACAGCGAGCTCCTTCTGTGTGTCCCTCATCCCCTCGGCCAGCGTCATGTGAACGCAGCCTAGCTATGATGTGATTATGAATAACAGCCGTCGGGTGAAGTTTTAATTGCCATTATCGGAGCTGAATGGCTACACCAAGCGCGTTGTCCGCCTTCTTTTGACGCCTGCATGCTGTGATTTCGATGGTCGTCTGAGCTCCACGTCGGGGAGGGGAACCGCTACATAATAGCCGAAGACCACTGCGCATCCGAAAAAGATGTCTTTCTTTAATTTTCGGAAGATATTCAAGTTGGGACCCGATAAGAAGAAGAAGCAGTACGAGCACGTGCACAGAGACGTTAACCCAGAGGAGATATGGGACATCATCGGGGAGCTGGGAGACGGAGCGTTTGGGAAAGTGTACAAGGTAACGTTTAAGTTAGCTAACGTGTTAACATCCGCCTCGGAGGTTTTCTAACCGATGTCTTGAGACATTCGCTTCCGCTGTGTTTCACATCGTCATGAGCTCGTGAACGCATCATCCTCTGGACCAGCAGACCCTCTGTAACTGAGCGTGTCAAGTGCCAAGCATACTTTCTTCCCTGTTGAGGGGACGTAAAGAAACGTGACCTTTGACACCTACAAAGTATGTCAATGGTATTTTCCCATGTTGGATGTTCTAGGCAGCCTCTGTGGCGTTGTCCAATTGTAAATGTGACTTTAAAATGTCATTGAGTTGCACTTGGCCTCAGTCAAACTGTTGAAGGTGTGGTTCACCGCCACAGAATAGACGTGGCCACACAAATGTCAAAAGGTATTGTCTCAGGTTGCTGTGAGAAATCAGAGGACACAGATAACACAGTAACAAAAAAAAAAAGGCAAACATGCCAGTACTTTGCTTATGCTATACACTGGCAGGTGCGCAGGTGTGGATGTACGTTTTGGGAAGGGCTCAACAGTTGTGTCACTTCAGGTTACTATCGATAGTGTACATGCAACATGAGGTGGACTCCATATCCACAACACGAATACAGTGTAATGCTGTGTCATGAAATATCCCTTGTGGAGTTTTTTTTAACGTTCAGTTTTTTGAGAGAGTCAGAGTGCCAGAGAGGGGTTGATTTCTTCTGTGGTTATTTCTGAGGCTGTAGATTGCTGTGTTTGGATTACATAGCGAGCACCACCTGTAATCTCAGTTTGACGCACCTCTCCAGGTTATCTGTGTGTGAACTTGTATTGGGCCGAGAACACGTTGGAAAGATCAACGACTAGGGAGGAATTCAGATATATGTATACCTTTTTATACTATTCATATACCTGTATTTTTGTGGAGGTTAAAGACTCATTTTAATACGTCTCTTTGAAACAACCTTCAAAAAAGGACTGATGCATATAACACAAATCTGACACAGACGCCTATAGATGACAAATGTAGGTAGTTTAGTGGAAATTTGTTTCACTTAAAGCTCCATATCTCCATCAATTCAGGACTCTTTTACTGCTGTAACCCTCTTAAATCTCTCTCTCTCTCTCTCTGTGACTTATATTGTTCCTTCCTGGAACTATTGCGATCAATTAATGCAGCTAATGGTCCAGACGATCTTAATTTGCAAGTCTTATTAGCTGATTAACTAACTGTGATGAAAGCCAGTAGACTCTAATGTCTCCTTCGACTTAAAGTTGTAGACAAATCCACTTCCCAAGGTATTGACTGCCTGTTCACTATCCCACACACAGAGGAAGGACTTGACCTCATCAGGTCACATTACTCAACACAGACTACGTATTTCACCAGTTATTTCACAGGCTTTTGATGGCTGGCTCATTTGGGCGGGGTGACAAATGTAGCCAGCAATGTGTGAATCAGCAGTTTTGTAACGAGTGAAAGAGAGAAGAATCCAGAACGTTTATGCACATCAGCACATAAATATAGGTTCAATTGTACATTTAATTAGTGAAGAGGCGTGCCTTTTGTTTGGAAGAAGTGCTCATATTATCCCTTTCACTAATGTGAACTAACAGGCTTGGCCAGAGTGACATTTGTGTCATATAATATGAGAGACAACAACTCTGTCCTTTTGCAAAGTAGTGTGACTCTACAATACAGCTGGAGCAGGGTGTTAGATTGATCCTTATTACAACTATTCACATTCAGGCTGGTGAATTTATTTGCTAGTCTGAAAAGATAATTTCGACAAAGTGCGAGATTGTTTTATTTGCTATTATGTAAAGAAACTCTCTAATGTAATCCCTTGTTTAGTATAAATGTCATCGACATAATCACTGAAGGCCACAGGTGCCATTTGAATAACGTTCAAAAGCCTCTTCATCCAAAGTTAATATTGAACAGATGTATTAGTGATGACCTGTGCTAGACAGGCGTCGGCCAGTACAAAGGGAAAGAGACAGGGGGTGTGTCAGGTCAGAACTGTGTAAATATAGTGCGTGACACACTCTGCAGCCGTTGGTCATAGTACTCCCTCCCTTTTCTTCTTCCTCAACGCTGCAAGATTGTATCTCTATCCATGAACATTCAGCACATAGCTGGCCTTTAAAATAACCTCTCAGCTCCTGGTTTCATGGGTGTGGGGTCATTTTTCCTATTAGTCACTTCAGTACAGCCTAATAATCAGGAATGAAGGTTTGGAGGCATGTGTTACCAGACGACCAATAACCATTCCCCTTTTCAAAGCTATTAAAGCATAGATTTATGTAGTATAATCTCTAAATGTGACCTTTACAGTATAGGTGTTTCAAAGTGAAAGGACTGATTGAAGAGAGGGGAGGAAGTTGGCAAGCCTCACAGGATCAGCTTTTGTTAGTGTAGGTTAGAAGATGATGGGGCGCGTTTTTCTTTCCAATATACTGTATCACAACATGTTATTATAACGTCTATGAAATGTATTTATAGAGCTATGACTCTAGGTGCTACACAAGCCATAAAGTGCTGCACTGTTCATCGCTCTCGCTCCAAATGGCTATTGTTTTAAAAGAAATGGTTAGCGTTGATGGAGGTTCCTCCATAGCCATCTACAGCACTGCCACAGAAAAGTAAGGCAAGCTGGTCGTTCTGTAGTCCAGCCAGCACGATCGGAAACCATGTATTGTACAGCATGCTCCATTAATACAAGCCTTTGTCGTCAATGTTGCTTTCAGGCGCAGAACAAGCAGAATAAAACCCTCGCTGCTGCCAAGGTTATTGACACGAAGACGGAGGATGAATTGGAAGATTACATGGTCGAGATCGAGATTCTGGCCTCCTGCGACCATCATCACATCGTCAAACTGCTGGATGCTTTCTATTTTGAAGGCAAACTATGGGTAAGTAAGCGAGTGCCTGACTCTGAACTGTTTTGGCTGTTGATTTTGAGGCCAGGGAGACACAGAGGGAGTGAACCAGTCACGCATGGAGACACACAAATTCATCACAAGGCCCTATTCGTTATGCTGCTTCTCAAAGGACTCTTCTATCATTCGATTAAGGGATGATAGAAGTGCAACCTTTTCCTGTTGCCTACATTTGAAGAGTTTAAAACCGATCATGTGGCACAGTCTGAAGCAAGGCTGATGCTGAGGTCAATGGCACGCTCCCCACTGTGACCTTGTTCTTACCTCCTGAAAAGCTTAAACAGTGAATATTGTTTCTTTAAAGAGACAAAATAGTCAAATTTGTAAAAAAAAATGCATGTTTTAAAGAGTCTTGCATCTGCTTCCTTATCAAGCTATTTTACTGTGATAGTTGAGTCACAGAGCACTTTTAATAGATGGTCAGTAGCCCTCATTCTGTGTGCGGTAAGAGGCCCCAGAGCAATTAGGTCCTGGCAGGTGGTGTCATGTGACCGTCCCTTGTGGACTGGCCACATCTATTGGAAGATAATGGAGTGGTTTTGGTGGCTGGAGAAAGTGCCTGAATAATTCAGAGCAGCATGCAGGTTGTCCCTCCGGCCCCCGACTATAAGCAGCATGATGAATGTGTACCTGCGTCTGCTTTGCACATGTTGGGTGTTAAGTTAATGTTCATCATAAAAATAAAAAAGAAAGAGGATTTAGTGAGGATTTAAAGAGGATTTTAGTGAGGATTTAACCTGAGATTAAGATCAACAGAAACAGAATCAATGTAAACTACGAGCGAGATTTCCAAGGAACAATAATTGTTATGCAAAACAGGAACAACCACTTGGTTTCTCCTCTTTGTTAGAGTCCCTAAATAGAAAGCCGTGCTCGGTTGTAGCTTTGATTGATTTTTGTTTCTATCATCTGATACCAAGAGCTGTCAACTAACTGGCAAGTGCCAATAAATATGAAGTGGTTGTCGGTTACATTACATCTGCTTATATAAATGAGATCAGGAGCTGGGAGTTTTACATCTCGATAACAGTATTAGGGAACGGTGTTATGTTCATCTAATGCACTGTGGTTTTACAGAGTTTACAAAAATGTGCTCCGTGAGCAGATGAATCCATAGTTCTCTTATTATTAAACACCAGGTGATTTGAGGAAACTATTTTTCATCAGAATGATGATGAAATAGTCTGAGTCTCATGTAGACACACACACAAAGCATTTACACCCTCAAGGATTAGACTTTATGTTGTAGAAATTGGCTGACCGACACACCTTTTGCATAGAAACCGCGATGGCCATCGTATAGAAACCATAAGGAGATGATCCCAGGTCCCGTCTCCAGCTTGCAGCTAGAAACTCTACTGATATTTCGATCCAGCAATCATTAAAACATAAAGATTTTCCTGAAATGGATAAGAAAAGATATGTCATTACACAATGCTGTGTAGTGTCTGATCGATTTGCTTCTTGGAATGTCTGACAGCGTAATCAATAACATAGAAAAAAGGTTCTGATGTCTTTCCTATAAAGTAAGGCTAGACAATAATTCAATATGATAATTTAGTGTCTTTTAATGGAATCATATAGCGAGATATCTTGATACACAATTACGTTGTCTACATTGATAATTACAAGCACATGCTACTAAAGTCTCTCCGTAAATCTGATCAAGCTCAGTAAAATACAACTATTGTCTTAATGTAATTACTCTTTATTTGTATGAATGCATGTGAATATAGTCAGTGCATGGTTGGAAATATATATATATATTATATTTTTTAGATATATTTTTACTTTTAATAATTTTACTTTTAATAATTTTGCACTTCTTAATAAAAATAAGAAAATACTCATCTGGCAAGTATTTAATTCCCAGGCGTATACAACAATATATAGACTATTTATTGATCTCCCAGAAAACATGCTATATATATATATATATATATATATATATATATATATATATATATATATATATATATACACACACACACACACACACAGTATATATATTGTTATCAAGGTATGATATCGGCCAGCCCTACTATAAAGTTCATGTAGTTCACCTACCTTGGATTGCACACATTTAGGCAAATTCTGTGCTATGAGAGAAGTTAAATTGTGGCCCCATTGCATGATAGTAAATATGACTTTTTGTTTCACCGTTTCAGATTCTGATTGAGTTTTGTGCGGGTGGTGCAGTGGATGCCATCATGCTGGGTAAGTCCCTCATTTATTGCAGGAAACAGAAAAACTCTATAAAGTTTTTTTTCTTCGCTCCATCCTCAAGTGCCAACTCTTTTTTTGTTATTCCATCCAGAAACCTCCTCTGTGGGATTTTTCCCTCTCCCCAGTTGGAAAGGCCATTCCAACTGTGCAATTATTGTAGCTCAGATTTCAAGGAGTGGTTAGTCCACTTCTAATGCCTGCAGTTTCTCCTTTTTATTTGAAAGCTTGAAGAAGCACCTTGCCACCTTCTTGTACATGTGATTTACAAAGAGGATACCAGTTAATTCACTTCACTCTTGGATGTTGATGCTTTCTGATCTGTGGTCTGACTCACCTCGAACAAGTCCCTTCCCCCAGATTGGTTCAGTCATACATGCTGACTGGTGTCGGGGGGGGGGGGGGGGGGGGGGGGGTCATCACATTTAATGTTAATATATCCAAAATCGCCAGTCTGCGTTTTGTAAAAGCGGATCACAGAAACTATATTAACCACAACCGTAATCACTGATGAATTTATTGCGTGCATGTTTATCCACAGAACTCGAGAGGCCCCTGACGGAGCCCCAGATCCGTGTGGTGTGTCGCCAGACCTTGGAGGCCTTGTCTTACCTCCACGAGAACAAAGTCATCCACAGAGACTTGAAAGCCGGGAACATTCTCCTCTCTTTGAACGGAGAAGTGAAGCTGGGTAAAAATCTGTCATCTTTTTCTGCTGCGATGATGATTATGATTTCTCTCAATATGAAGCGATTAATCACTCATATTCCAGCTAAGCACACATTGAAGTACTTGCTTCAGAATACGAGACAAAACATTAGCTGATTTCTGTCTCAGATGTCCTAAGTGGACACTAAATCTTCCTGCAGGACCAACACTAATAAGCTTAAAAGGCTAATCAGTAAAGTCAATTGTGGATCAGTGCTGTGGCAACCAGCTGACCTATGTGACTTTTGGGATAATAGTGCACAGGACTGTGTTTACAAACGATAAAACTGTAATGAGCCATTCAAGTAAAGGAAAAAAAAAAAAGAGTTAGAAAACAAAGTGATATGGGACTGTTTTCTGTAGCCCCAAAGGATATGACTGTATTTTGTGTATACCACTTATGTACTGGAGTTGGTGATACATTGAACTTGTTACATAATATATTCCAGAAGTAAAAGTATTCATTTTGCTGCTCATGTCCATAGATGCTGGCTCCCTGACGATTCCTATTCTGTAGGCAGAGGGTCATGGCGGAGTCTGGCAAACAATAATTATCAAGCCGTCACCTGACTTAATGATAGAGCTCTCTTTCCCTCTCATGTGTGCATACTGTAAGTGATGGAGAGGAACGAGAGCAGCCTGAGACTGTTTCACATGTAACAGAACTGCAGAGAGTCGTGATAAGAATGGGAGATTGAGGTTTTTCTTCCTACTTATGAGGTTTATATTTAAAAGATTGAAGCAGGTTAGTTACAAAATCATTCTGCAATATCTGCGCGACTCTAGTAGAAATGCCATATGTGTTATTTTATATCGTCTATGCATTCACTGTTTAACACAAAGTATTATACAGTTTAAAAATAATCATAGTTCATTTCTACTTTCAGCTGACTTTGGGGTGTCTGCTAAAAATACCAAGACTTTTCAGAGAAGAGATTCTTTCATCGGCACGCCGTATTGGTGAGTCATTCAGCCTGCATACACGAGAGCTTTTACCCCTTTTCATCAAAGCGTGTCTCACAGCTGGGATTTTTTTTTTTTGCTGTGGCACAAAAGCTGTCATGGAATGTGGAAAGGCCTTATTCAGCAATTTAGATACAGTGTTGGATGACATCAGCTTTAAATACTAAATAGGCTTCCTATCTTTCAAATCCCTGACTGAAATGTACATACATGCTATTTTATTGTCTTTTTACCCTTGAAGAGTGAAGAGAATTGACCGTCAGAGATCAGGAAGATATAAACATTTTATAAAATCTCACTCGCAGTCCAAAATTAACTCCATGCTAATTACAAACCCACTGTCTTCTGATTTTGCAGGATGGCCCCAGAGGTGGTAATGTGCGAAACTTCCAAGGACCGTCCGTACGACTACAAGGCCGACATCTGGTCCCTCGGAGTCACCCTTATAGAGCTGGCGCAGATTGAGCCACCCAACCACGAGATGAATCCCATGAGAGTGCTGCTGAAAATAGCCAAGTCCGAGCCACCCACACTCATGCATCCCTCTCGCTGGTGAGACGGAGCGCTGTGTGATGACTAGAGAAGTGGCACTGGAATGTTTCCGGATTGGAGATAAGGATACGTTGACTGTTAGACGTGTAAACGCTTAGTGGATTGTTAATGCTTAACTGAATGGCCACAGGGCGAAGAATGGTATTAATTGTATTTCACAAAGCAGGACCCAGGGACACTTACTTTGTTCCGTGGCCAACAGGCTGATTCTGTTTTATTTATTCTTGCAAGGTCACCACAATTTAACGACTTTCTGCGGAGAGCGCTTGATAAGAATGTGGACAATAGGTGGGGCACGTTACAGCTTCTACAGGTGAGCTGCACGGCTCCATTCACTCCCTACTGTTACCTCACATTATGCAAACATCTACACAGCCTACAATACAGCACAAATAATACATACACACCCAAATAGTCATTTTCTGTTTGTTCTGATATTAGATTCAGGTGTATATTTATTTCTGTCCCTGTCCATCTGTGTAGCATCCTTTTGTCACCAGTGTAACTGACAGCAAACCTCTCAGAGAGCTCATAGCTGAAGCTAAAGCTGAAGTCACAGAGGAGATCGAGGATAGCAAAGAGGAGGAGGAGGAGGAAGAGCCTGATACACCTGTGGTTTGTAGCTTTATTGGTGTATGGATATATAACGATAGTACAATATATTTTAAATGATGTATGAGTGGTTAATATCTACATGAAATATATATATTTTTTTACTGTTTGCTCAGGCGGCTCCTGGGCACAAGCGAGCGCCATCAGATGCCAGTGTGGCCAGCTCAGAGGATGACAAAGTCCCTCCAACTCCCTCCACGCTGGAATCTGTTACAGAAAAGACGGAGGCCGAGCCTGCTGAGGACCGGATCAGTGACAAGCTCTCTGATGAAGGTCTTGGAACAAGTGAGGTAGACAAGACTGAGGAGGAGAAACTCAACGAGGTGTCTGATACCAGTAATGAAGACCTGGCTTCTGGGTTAATAGAGCCCACTAAGGACTTATTCTCACAGGATCCTACAGAGCCTACTAGACCAGAAGATGGTCAAGCTGAAGAGATTCCTGCTGTGCCTGCAGTGTCACAGCCAGAAAAACCTGAACATACAGTGGATACCCAAGAACTTGAGGAGGAACACAAGGAGACACAAGGAGAGAAAGCAGAGGATGAACCTACTCAAGTTATAGAAGAAGAAGAACAACAACAAGAGCCCGAGGAGGTGAAACAAGAGGATGAAAAAGATGCTGTTAGAGAAGAATCCAGAGAATCCCAAGATACACCAGAAAAACCAGAATCCATATCAGGAGAAGTGGCTCAGGCAGAAGAAGAAAGCAAAGAGCCAGAAGAAACACCTCAGCATAACTTGACAGAAGCTGCTAATGGCACAGATGTAAATATACACACGCAGAATATAGAATCAAATGTGGTGGACACAAACATTAATGGAGACACAGACACAGAGTTGAGCGTGGATGAGTCCTCGGCTGTGGTTCTGTTGGAGAAGGAGGATATAGAGAGTCAGTCAGAGGACAAGCCTGACGGTGAGGCAGAGCAGCAAGAGAATCAGACCAAGGGGGAGGTTGATCTGGAGGAACAGGCCCCAACTGAATCCACAAATGCAGTCAGTGATGAAGCCAAAGTCACATCTGAGGACTCGGAACAAGTGGTCCCATGTAAAGATGTCCCTGTGAAGCAAGATGAGGAGAAAACTCCTCGTGCAGATGAAAGCACTTCCCAAGACGCTGTCTCTGTACCAGAGAGTGAAACGGATTCAGAAAGCAAGATCGAGCATGGAAGCCCCGCTGTGATCAAGCCAGATTTGGAGAAGGACTCCGACTCTGGAAGCAGCTCTGCTGCAGATAGCAACAGCCTTGACCTCAATCTATCCATCTCCAGCTTCCTGTCAAAGAGTAAAGAAGGGGGCTCTGTGTCTATGCAGGTAATATAATATCTACAACCTTCGTTGTTAAATCATAAACACTTTTCTGATCATTTGAGCCCCCAAAAACATGCCCGTTTTTATTTGTAGGAGTCAAAACGCCAGAAGAAGACTCTGAAGAAGACGCGTAAGTTCATGGTGGATGGTGTTGAGGTCAGTGTGACGACATCAAAGATAGTGACAGATAGCGACGCCAAGAGCGAAGAGATGAGGTTCCTGAGGTACGTCTGTATCCAACCTGCTTACCCTACTGTTGCTCTAAATGTGTGACACGGCCTATTTAACACGCCTGCCCGAAATAGTTCTCGTTCATTTCACAACTCCCACAGAGTTTTACAAATGCCAGATGGGTTATCTCCTGTGATGAATGCTGGAGTATGTTAATGTCATCTCCTATGTTACCTTTTAAAGACATGAGACATGCTGCGCTGAATGTTTACACAAATACTGTCGGACTAGACTTGATGCTGGGTTCATGACCTTTTGTCAGTAATTCAGAAGTTGGCATGTCTCAATTTACTAAATTGTTAAATTCAAAGCAGCTATTCAATATTTAAAGGACACATATTGTAATCAATCTTAAATTGCATACTCGAAAAAGATAGGGGAAAATGAAACGAATCATAAAACCCCATCTAATAATTGAAAAATGAAGGTTTTCTCTAATATCAATGTGTACTCATTTGAGATGAGTAAGTATGGTGGCCCCTCACCACAATGTCGGTGTTGTTTTCTTAGGCGGCAGGAGCTGAGAGAGCTGCGCCTCCTGCAGAAAGAGGAGCAGAGGGCCCAGCAGCAGCTCAGCAACAAGCTGCAGCAGCAGAGAGAGCAGATCTACCGCCGCTTTGAACAGGAAACTGCTGTGAGTCACTTTGTCTGTACCGCAGTGGTGCGATGTGTTATTTTGTTTTTGGCCAACCCCTAGGTAACGAGCTGCTTCATCTCACATCATGCAGATCGTGCAAGCACCTCCGTCAGATCCGAATCCGATGAAGGTGCTTGCATGAAGGACGTAGCCAGACACCAGTCAGCCTCTATCACTTACTGGAGAATTTACTCATTTAGCATTTATATTGTGTGCAAATTCCCCTTTAATCAGTGACGATCACAATATTTCAAACTTAAACATGATTCTGACCTATTGTCTGAATGCCAAGTTAAAATGAAGCCACCAGATGTCTTTTACAATACATTGTCCCCACCCTAAGTAATAAAAGGCTGGGTGTTGATATGTATTCATCTTATGGATCACACATAAGCGCTTTGTGATGTTCTCAGGCTGATGCCAGTTTCTGCTGATTCTGTCCGTGCAGGCTAAGAAGCGTCAATATGACCAAGAAGTGGAGAACCTTGAGAAGAAGCAGAAGCAGACCATCGAGCGACTGGAACAGGATCACACCAGCCGGCTCCGAGACGAAGCCAAACGCATCAAAGCGGATCAAGACAAGGAGCTCTCCAAGTTCCAAAACATGCTGAAGAACCGGAAGAAAGAGGTACTGTGGTGCATGGCTGCTTCGGCGTGGAGGTGCCTTTAGTGGGCTGATTAGCTCCTAACTAGGGTAGCTTGGGGTTGTAAGCATTTGCATGTCATAGATCCAAGCTGTTTAATGGTGCATGTGTTTAAGAACTAAGCCAGTGGCATAATTGGCTGTGTCATATTAATCCTAAGGGAGCGGTGTGCCTTGCTGTTCCTGTACTGTATGTGTGCAAATGATAGCAACAGTCTGTGCGGCCTTTCTCCTAGATGCTGCTAGCTCCATGTTGTCGTATCCATTATTCATCTGCCCCGAGGCTTCTGGTTGCCTCCTAAGGAGCACTGAGCCACTGAGTCTTTAGAGAACTATTTAGTGAACTATTTAATAAAAGTTCAGTCTTAGTTTAGACATATACCTTATCATGCTGCCTTAAATGCTTTGTTGGGGGTTCTGGGTGCTTGCAGTTTTTGTGTTTTCGCTTTTTGCAGCTTTTTTTTTATGGCGTCCGTGCCGTTTGGCAGCCATTGTGTATTTATGATGCCTGGTGGTGGTTGTGCTGCTCGCAATTTACTATCTGAGCCACTTGGAGGATCATTTATTGTACTTAAAGATATTGTTGCAGGTTGGCTTGAAGGGGTTGCTTCTCAGCTATGTACTTTGTTGTGGTTGTTTAGCTGAAAAGTTATTGGCTGTTGATAAAATGCACATATTTTATACTTTTTGTAATTTGCAATGTTGTGCTCTGTATTCAAGATGTATTGTTATTGTGTATTTAACTAACCTTGTCTCTTGTATGAGTGTGTTGTGGTGACATTTGAAGAGTTTTCCGAGTGGTGTTGGGCTCATTTGGGGAAATGATAACAGCCTTGCATCAGAGTAAATGATATGGAATCATCTTTAACTTGTATATTCAAGGACGGAGTATACACAGTCCACTGTCACTGCAACACAGATTGTTAAAGTAGAAACAAGTACATAGATAGGCTGTGAAGCAGTGGACTGAGCATCCCTGTGGCCCACCTGTGCTGTGCTCATGATAGTCCTTTCCCCTCTCTCTCAGTGTGTGTGTGGCCTAAAGTACCCACACACAGATAACCTCTTGAAGGTAAAACAAAATGCCTATGCCAGAGCACAGGATAAAAGAAACTGCATCATCCAGACATCTATTGAGTCGATAAGGAAACTGAAGGGGGTCAAAGGTAGCAGGTCAGAGCAACTCGCCTGTAGGCTTTAAGACATGTCCAACGGACGGTTTCTAGATTAAAGGTTGATTTTTGCAGCTACAGGTATGATCAGTGTTCTTTGTGTGACGCACCAGTGAAGTCTCATCTACATTCAGTTATAATTCAAGAGTGTTTGAGCAGTCTCAACACAAGTCAGGACGTAGTGATCACCGATGATTCCAAATCAGTTTCTCTTATTTAATCGCTGGAGGCAAAATAATCACCTTGATGACTGAGGGACTCAATTGAATGCAAAGTAATACAGGGCCAGCTGTTTGAGACTAACATCTTCTGCCAAGTACCAGTACTTTTTTTTTTCTTCTTTTTTTCTTTTGACAACCTCCTGTCTTCACTCGTGCAGTTCAAACTTACAGTTCTGACGTGCTACTAATCAAAAAAAAAGACTTCACGACTAGTTCAAAGGAAAATAATTGAGCATGCTGACTTTGAATCAGTTGGTGGCTGGGTTCAGTATCTCTCCTCTCAAAGTGGGCAGTGCATGTCTTCTACTGTTGTTGGACAACTTTGTTAGATTTCCAGACTACACAGAATGAACCAGTCTCTGCACATACACTGTAGGCCAAACAGGAGGTTGGACAGTCACCCAAACATATGAGAAAAGAGCTCCTGAAACGCATAAAGGAGGACCTATCGTTCCTTAAGACCGCAGAGGTAAACCGTCACCTGCTGTCTCTTACTCTGTGAACGATTTCTCTCCTTCTCCTTTTCCCAACCTCTCCCTCACCCGATTCCTTCTTGTAAAGTATTTACATGAACATTACACAAGAATTACATGGTCTGTTATTGCTCCGTATCTTGGCTCTATACAAATCTGTCAACCCAGTTTACTATATAATTTAAACTGAGTGTGTATGTGGTTTTATTAAGCCATTATGGGGAAAGAGTCACATTAATGGGCAGCACGGTTTTATGACTAAGATAAATGATCTGCTTCTGACCTTCTTAAATATTGGCATTTGCTGTCTTTCTTAGTCCACTTTAATAGTCAAATGAATATCTTGGGGAATAAATTGTTGGTCCCACAAAACACACATATATGGTTTTGTGTGATGAATCATTTTGGATATTTATCGTCCAAATGATTAATCTATAAAGAAAGTAATTGTTAGTTGCAGCCCTAATAAACTTATACATACTGTGATAGACTTGATCCTTTTAATAAATAAGTAAAAAACAGAAACAGAAAGTCCTTCACCTTTTCTCCTGAGATTACTTATGTGTAAATTACAGTCATCAGTAGTCCTACAAAAAATATGATAATGATTTCATAAGTGTCCACTTTTTATTTACTATTTACCACCGAGTACCGTTGAGTGTTTATCATGCAGTGAATTAATGAACAGGCGAGTGTTTGCAGCTCGGCTTTTGTTTCCACATCTGTACTGAAAGCCCTTTCCATCTTTTACTAATCAAACACGAGTCATGTGGACAAAAGCCCTTCTTTTCTTTGAAAGGTAACACATAGACACTCCATGAGCTAGTAGCATGGACAGAAAGAAAACTGCTTTTTATTTTTATTTTTATTATGCAAGTTGGATGAAGCTCAAGTGCCGCTTTTCAAGCATGCGAAGACCAGAAGAGTTTTAATAACCAATTAATTTACTTCCTCCTAACATTTAGCGAGAACTGTGCTGTGCGCCTGAAACTCACCAAAATTCCCAAAGGGGAAAACCTCTTGCGTAACTTCAGAATGTGTGAGTGTGAGTGTGTGTGTGTGTGTGTGTGTGTGTGTGTGTTGGCTGGTGTGTGTGTGTGTGTGTGTATGTGTGTGACATCCTCAGCCTGCTGTGTGAGTCTGTCCCTGATCAGGATGAGTGCGCTTGTGCTCTCCTCCACAGGCAGTGGCCCAGGTTATGATACAGTCTTTTCAGTTGTCCTCATGCGCACTCTTCAACGCTCAGATGCAGGATGTAAGTTGGCCCGCCCCCTTCTCCACGCCCTGTTTCTAACCATCTCCGGCCCATACTTAGATGTGCGCAGTGACAGGATAGTCTGTGATGGTTCAGTTTTAAGAACGACACGTGTAAGCATGGGCGTTGTTTTAGTGTTGCCATCACTGTGTTTGTGCGGTGGTTCTCTCTTTCTCCCCTGCTCCGTATTCTTCCTCCACCAATTCACAAATGTTCAACATCTAGTCTCTGTATTTTATCTGGTATTTGTACTGTATTACATTACACTGCTACATTGAGTCTGGGAGTAAACAGCGGTGTTGTAGACGTTGATCTCCTTCTGTCTGGATCCATGTTTGTCTCTGTGAGCCGAGGTCCAAATATAGATTGACTGCCTGTTACAAGATGGATGTAAAAGTCACTGGTTTTGTGCACAATATAACATTTTAACCATCCTTGTTTGGAGTCAGCAGTATAATAGTATTATCTATTGTAGGTTTTTTCAATTAATCGTGTTTAATAACACGATCAATTACATCTCATGATGGTGAAGTAATGACAGTGTATACAACAGATAATTTGGCACCAGCGACATAGACAAAATCTCTATTTTTATTATGCGTAAAGATGGAAAATAAAATTGAATAGATAGATAATGCTGGCTGCTTATGTAATGAGTCATGCACAACGTAGACTGAGCTCTGGACGGTGTGTGTGTGTGTGTGTGTGTGTGAACGTCAATGTTGATGTTGTCTCGCATAAAACAGAGAATCTGTATCTTTACTGAACTGTTCACTTTTCTTTCTTTCTCTCTTCACCTCCCATTGTTGCCTCTGAGTGTCTCCTCTACTCATCCAGTTGATGATGTGACATCTTAGTGCTCTGTGTTGTTCTGACCTTGAAGTGGATGACTTGATTATGTCATTTAGTTTCAGGCCGTTTTGATACTTAAGACATTGTATGGTGCTCTCTCTTTCTTGCTCTTTGCTGTCCCTCCGCATGATCATCTTGGCTTCCTCTCACTTGCTCCGCTCCTCTCTGGATCCTCAGGAGCAAGAGTTCCTCCAGAAGCAGCAGCAAGAGCTGGACGGAGCGCTAAAGAAAATCATCCAGCAGCACAAACTGGAAATCACCACTATTGAGAGAGACTGCTTGAACCACAAGCAGCAGCTGATGAGAGGTAGGAGATGGAGGAAGTTCTACTTGGCGGATTAAATCAGCCTATTTACTACAACTGCACATATTTACATTCTTTCTGTACACCTTTTTAAAGCATACCATAGTTGTTTCAATTCATGTGATTTCAGTGTGATAAGAAAATCAGGATTGTAGAGCCGCGCAGCTATTCGTAGGGAATATCAAAGTGTCTTAATGTTTGTCAGTGTTTTTATCGTTGCCTCGTAAAGCTAGAGAAAGCTTGGGTTGATTTGAAGCATGCCGTAGTCGTCTGTGCGCTGGTGAGAAACACGACGACGCTTCTGGTTCTGATTTCCTCTCAACACATCTGAAGGCACCACATCAGCAGACTTTTGGTATTAATCATTCAATTTGACAAATGATGTGACAGAATAACTCTCAAGCAACCAACTGAGCTCAAACACAATGTGTACGTTGCAAGTAGCGTAAAAGACAGACATGAAACCAAGCAACAGCCTAAAAGGTCCGATACATAAGTCGAAGGGCCAGTGGGGCAAACAGTGTGTAAATACTGACTGTGACGTGCAGACATGTTCCAGCTTGTCCAACTTGCCGACAGTGTTTCCGGTCTGTCTTGGTTTCATCGCTCTAATTGTCACCAGCTAGCATGTATGTACATGTTTGCTCTCTCCCACTCACGTGGCCTCATGTGATGTTTTTTTCGCATGTGCACGTGTGTGTTTTGTAGCTCGAGAGGCGGCCATGTGGGAGTTGGAGGAGCGCCACCTGCAGGAGAAGCACCAGCAGCTGAAGCAGCAGCTGAAAGACCAGTACTTCCTGCAGAGACACCAGCTGCTGAAGAGGCATGATAAAGTATGAGCTGCGCGAGAAATCTACTCCGAGTAATGTCTTTATTGTAAATAATGCTTCTGAACTCAAAACTGTGCGCATGCGTTTAACAGGAGATGGAGCAGATGCACCGCTACAACCAGCGGTTGATAGAGGAGATGAAGAACAAACAGACTCAAGAGAGGGTTCGTCTGCCCAAGATTCAGCGCAGCGAGGCCAAAACCCGCATGGCAATGTTCAAGAAGAGCCTCCGCATCACCGCCACGGCAGCTGTCACGCCCGAACAGGAGAGAGAACGGATAAAACAGGTAACGGACACTGTGGACGGGTTACAAGTTCTACTTCTACTTCACATTTCAGTGACGGAACGTGCACACTAAGGATCTGCACAACACAAAGTTACAACTTTCAAGTCACCATTTCATAAGCTTCACATCTTAGTTTTGTTCAGATGGGACCCATGGAAGAACTCTTAAAACATCTTAAAGAATTATCCGCAGCAATAAGTAAATACTAAAAATATGATTTTTGGCTTTGCAATCAGTGTAGTACATGTTTGAAATCGACTGCTCTGTGGCCGAGTCCCTCACTTGACCTTCTGCATAACCACCACTCAATAGCTGTATGTGCTCGCACGCCCTGCAGCACGAGCAGATAACCTTTCAAAACACAACTTGTCTGCGAAAAAAGACAAATCAATGAATAGCTTTGTTTGGTTTTGAGGCGTCGTTACAGTTGTGTTTTTGCCTGCTTGGTCCAGTTTGCTTCTCAGGAAGACAAGAGGCAGAAGAACGAGAGGCTCCATCAACACCAGAAACACGAGAACCAGATGAGGGATCTGCAGCTGCACTGTGACTCAAACATCAGGGAGCTGCAGCAGCTACAGGTGAGCGCACAACACGCACACAAACACACACGCTGTATGTTTTTTTTTTTTTTTTAAGCCACATTTTAAACATGGAGCTTGCATTCTGATCTCAGCCCATTTAACCTGAAGCGACATGCGTTAACCCACATTTTCTTTCAGAATGAGAAATGCCACCTTCTGATTGAACATGAGACCCAAAAGCTGAAGGAGCTGGATGAGGAGCACAGCCAAGAGATAAGGGAGTGGAGAGAGAAGCTAAGACCCAGGAAGAAGGTATATTTAACATCCATTTACTCTTTGACTTCAGAGTTTCCATCTCTTACAGACTCCATATGCAGTCAGGAGTAAAGAATGTCTCTGATTCTCAGATTTGTTTGTGATATAATCCTCTCTGTGGTCGACTCAGTTGTTTGTATCTGCTGCCCCCTGCAGGCGCTAGAGGAGGAGTTCACCCGGAAGCTCCAGGAGCAGGAGGTCTTCTTCAAGATGACCGGCGAATCCGAATGCCTTAACCCCAGCACCCAGAGTCGAGTATCCAAATTCTACCCGATCCCAAACCTGCACAACTCTGGTTTATAGCGTCTGTCTTTCTGTCTGTCCGTGCTACACAACAGACTCCTATCAAACTCGGCTGCGCTCACAGACTCTTCCTGGTGGAGCGACATGATTTCTCCGACCGTTACTGATAAAATATCTTCACCGCTTTGATTCCACCGTTAGTGAGCATGACGTGCCTACACACCGTTCCCTCACTTAATCAGATTTTTTTCTCAGCTACGTGTCCAATGATAATAAAATGCACATTTCTGAGCATGTTCAAATTTTTAAAACGCCTGCAGTTGGTAGCGAAGGCCAATCATGTTAATCTGATTATTGTAAGCACAGCCTGCTTCAGTATGAATGATCTCCAGTGCCTCATGTGTTCTTGTTTATCTGCATCTAGGGCCCTGCCTGTGTTTTACAGTAAATACGCTTCCCCCTGAATGTCTTGCACTTAAATAACCGGTTATCATTTCCACCCACAATCACAAGATGTTGGGAGATTAAACTGACTGGGATCTTGTGTTGCTGCATGCAAGGTAGAGCTGGTTCAAGGGAGATGGACTGAGTAGTTCTACGTTGTTATGGCTGTGTAGTCTGAAGATGCGTTGGGATCATAAGGCTGTGAGTTCAAATCAAAAGGAATGTACTGTGTTGTAAACGATGCGCTGAGTGAAATGTTACGTGTGTAACTACATATGGTGTTTAATCAGATACTGTGCTTGCCATGAGGGTTTTAGGATTTTAATTTCAGAGCTTATTCCCACGTAGTTAAACACAGAGGTGACCTGTTACTTCCTGGAGAATGATGGATTACATACTATATGAAAACAAAATCACCTTGAAATGAAAACTAAAGGAATGTAAAGCGGTTTATTTGCACTGTTTTGCCACATGAGCTAAAGAATAAATATGCAGTAGGAAACAATCAATGTATTTTGACCTTTGCCTCACCCATTCAACCTCCAAATTGACAGAATTGTCTTTTTGTTACTTTTACTTATTTTACTCTTTTTCAAATATGCCCTTTAGTATTTTATGATCACATCTAGTTTTCTAAACCTGTATTCCTGAAATATCGATGCTGTATTTGCTCTTTTCTGTGAGCTTGTTGCTCTTGAGACCAGTGTTGTGTGAAAGGTAAACAAACCGCTGTAACTGTTTCAATGTGTGAGCCGACATTCTTCGCTGTATTTTGGGAGCTAAAGTATTGATGGTTAACAAAAAGAGATTTCAAGACACCTGATTATTTTATTTTGTCGCTGCATATCATCACTTAATGTTATAATTTCTGTATGCTGACATTTACATTGACTTGTGTTTTGTCATGAATGCTGGGTTTTTATTGGCGTTATTTGGAGATTGTCTTGTGAATTACACCAAATGCCCCCATACATTTTAAAATATATTTTTTATTTGCTTAAGTTACAGCATTTCGATAAGTTGTCATTCTACCACATTGAATATTCTTTTGATGTCAGATCAAATGTATTTAAAGTGTCTTTATGAATTGACTTTTCTTTAGTTGTAAATAAAAATATTGACTGTTTGGTAGTTTAAATGTCTGGAAACAACTCGAGTGAAGATCAAGACTCCCAAGTCCAAAAATAGATTTATTTGTGTGTCTTTCAAATATATTGATCAGATGTCAATAAGTTCATTGCGCAAAACAGGATCTGGGAACATTTTTATAATTTAATCTTTTCAACACTTAATGGTATAAAGAAAATAGATCAATTTCAGTGCGCTCTCATACAAAAAAAATATACAACCCAATCAATCATTTCTTAGTGATTATCTGTTTCAACCATGCGAACAATGTTATTTATTTATTTATTTATTTTACCAACAAACCTTTCAAGTAAATCATCAGTCTTCACTACAGCAACATGTACTGTCCCCAACGGCCCCTCCCTGCTGCACAAATGACCATCACTCTGACTGGTAATAATGCATTCCTTTATATATTTAACAAATGTAAATAGTTTTGTAATGTGTCTGGGGTGAATGGATAACTTACTAGGTTGGTGACATTTATGTGGATAATTTGCCAATGTTGTAAGTATTTTATGAAACATTGGAGGGTTACCTTAACATTTAACTCTTTTATAGTCCTCAATACAATATATTCCTCAAAAGACAACGAATAGAAGAAAAAAAAAACGTACAACAGTAACTCAAGCAGTGGAAAAAAGATGCAAAGTGCCATTATAACACTACTGGTACTTATTGCCTAAAAATAGATATTCTCTTAAACAATACTGCCCCTGGGGAAAAAAAATAATAAGTATTGCAAGCTAACTTAGAAAAGTAAACATTATACACCCACATGTCAAAGATAATCAAGTCTATGTGACAAAAACACTGCCCAGCAGCTAAATCCATGCCTCTACTGAAGCAGTTCTAAAGAGACGCATTGCGTTTTTGGCTGCTTTTATTTTCTCAAATTGTCCTGTGATTGTTCTACAGCTGGCAACAATAAAAAAGCTTTTTAACTACTTGCATTGCTACAGTTTAACACCAAAAGATGACTGAAAATAAATCTAACTAACTCGACCCAGTAGTATGTTTAGCCGGCGTGACGGCGATGGCGACGACCAACAACTTTCTCTCCTACAGTGGAGGAAAAATAAATGTTACATGTCGGAAATACTGGGCATTCTGTATGGGATTCAACAACATTTGACTGAAGTTACCTGCATCCCTCTTCTGCACTCTGTGTGGAATTTGGACAGAGTAGGACCCGGGTATTCCCGGTATCCCTGGGCGTCCAGGATCGCCTGCAAGCATAAGAAAATGTCAGACATGCTCGTCTCAGTCACTTCACTAAAAACAGTACTCTGGAAAATAAGTTGTGTTTCATCGACTCTGTTTAAATGTACCCTTTTCTCCTCTGGGTCCTGGGTGCCCTTGATCACCCCTTGATCCAGGGCCTCCTGGAGGGCCGGCGATGGTGCCGTACGCTGCGCAGGAGCAGAAGCACAGATTCAGTTGTGACGAAGCAACATTTTTCAACTACACTTACATGAGTCTGTGTTTTTTATTGCTGTAAGGTTGAACTCGATATGGTGTGTGGAAAAACATCAACTGTATCCTCACTTCTGAAGAACTGCATGAGGTCAGCTGTGACGTTGCCATAGGCACCGATGACGCGGCTCTGACCAGCAGGTCCGGCGGGGCCAGGTGGACCAGGGAGGCCTTGAACCACTCTCACGTTATCCCTCCGAGGACCCTCAACCAGATACTCCTGCAGCAGGCCTTGATCTAGAGGAGGGTAGATGCATCACAGGACTTAAGTGAAGCTCATCCTCATTGTCGGCCGGAGGAGGAAGATGTATTCTCTGATCATTCACTTGAATCAGAAGTCTGACCCCCTCAGAAAGAATTGAGAGCTATGGGCAACAATTTGAGCTCTGCTTTCAGCTGATATTTGTTAGATTTAGTGAAATGATCACCATTAAAAGTATGCAGAATTAGCTATGAGCAGTTCCTCCGGTTTGCACTTTACCCAAAGATGTACAGACAAGATGTCTTTGATACAAAATAACTTCAAAAACATGATAACTCTCCGGCAAGTTCAGGAGTTGTCAGAAATATCTTTTTATGATATTTCTAAGCATATTTAGGGATGTTTATTAGCGACATCTGAGATATTGATATCCTCAGAAAGTGAACATCCCCAAAGCATTATGGGAACTGTGGTTGGAGCATATTTAGAGTAATTAGAGTAGAGCACATCAACTAAATCTTAGAAAAGTAAGACAAATTCAAATTCCAGGAGTGAAAAAATAGAGATGAATATTTTTTTCCATGTTGCACTATAAATATGAGGGAGATAAGTGTTTCGGGTCGACTCACTCTTGATGTAGTCTGTAACCTTTATGGCGACGCTGGAGTAGTCCAATGCATCGGTGAGCTTGCTGATATCGATGTCTCTGCGCTCAGAGCCGTACCGAGAGTCACCCTGAGAGTAGCTCTGGCCTTGCGCGTAGCTCTGGATGGAACCCGACTCTCCACGATCTCCCTTCTGACCCCTCGGTCCTGCAGGCCCCGGAGGTCCAATGATGGCACGACGGACATTGTCACCTTAAAGATAAAGTTCATTGGTGATATCTGCACTCATCTGTGCTCACATGTCTTGAATCTGTCTGTGTGGGACGTTAGGAGCTTACTGGTCAGATAGTCTTGAACTTCAGCACGGATACTCTCCCGATGGGAGTTTCCATTGTACGTAATTGATTCTCTGTAACTGCCTGATGGACCCTGTAGTCCCGGAGGACCTTGAGGACCAGGAGGGCCGGGAACACCTCTGAAACCAGAACCTGAGAAAGATTCAAGTCAACGTCATTGTCATTCTAATATGTACAAGTATTGTATAAATGTTTAATCCTGTTTTCAGTTAATATCCTCTTAGGGTGGCAGTTATAACGATCATTTATGTTTTGATTAGATTCATATTTTGTTTCTCTTCTAAATGTAATTGATGCTATAATTTAAATTGGGGGTACTATGAATAATATATATATATATATATATATATATTTATATATATATATATATATATATATATATATATATATATACACACAATGTAATCATTATTACCCTTTGGACTGTACTGTATACAGTGTAATAACATTAGTTGAGGATGAATTATTATTTATTATTATTAGAATAAAGCCAGTAAATGTAATGGATCATATTCAACCCGTTTTGGTTTTCCCTGTTACCAGGGTTACCAGTAAATGACCTTGCTATGTGAATCTAAGCCTCAAGACCTAAGACATTCGGTTCATTCACTCTGTGAGACTCACTTTGCAGGTAACGCTGAATATCCTCCAAGCTGTAGCCACGACCACCTTCTGACCCATACACCGTGGCAGTGGAGACTCCTGCCGGCCCCTGAGGACCAGGAGGGCCAGTTTGCCCCGGGACACCGGGAGGACCAGGAGGACCGTGTTGTACGGCCGAGTTAATCCAAGAGCGGAAGTCTGAATCTAAGTAAATGAAGATTCAATAAGTTTAAAAGGTTACGTTTAGTTTTGTAAGATGGAGGATGAGTGACTATCTTTTCACGGCTCGACAACAAGATGGAAAACACAATGACTTACTTCTCATCAGTGCAGAATAGTCAATCGTAGCGGTAGTGAAGCCAGATCCCCCTGCACCGGAAGGCCCAGCAGGACCAGGTGGGCCGGGCAGACCTCTAGCAATCCCTCTGTCTGGAAATGACAATAAAAGCAATTTGATTGATTGACTGACTGACTAATAGATTAAGTACAGGTATCACTTTGAGGGTTATTATTTTTCTGTTAGTGCAACCTGTGCTTACCAGTCATGATTTTGAAGATGTATGTGGCTACCTCCTCAACTGTGTAACCGCCTGAAATCCCTCCTGATAGGCCTGGTGGTCCCTGTGGTCCCTGTGGTCCCTGTGGTCCCTGTGGTCCTTGTGGCCCTGCCAAATATCTCCTCACATCGTCTCCTAGACAAATCACAGCGGAAAGACATAGTTTAGCTGGAGATTCCTCTGGAAAAGCAAGTCCTCAAACTTTTCTGTCTTCACAGTCAAATAAGATGACGCTGAAGTGTACAGAGACAGTAGAGTGCTGTGGGGAGAATATATGGATCTGATACCTCTTGACTCAGCCACAGTATGTATTGTACTTACTCTGAAGCATAATGATGAGGCCGCTGACCGTCAGGGACCCAGAGCCAGACCCAGAGCCAGGGGGACCAGGTGGTCCTGGAGGACCCTGAACACCAAGGCTGAGGCCTGAGCCAGAACCTGAAATTGCAGAACACAGTTACTAGTGGCCCCTAATCTGCTATAATTATGCCCCATATGTAGACATCCCTCAAACTGCCTTTTAGTAATATACATCCTTGAGAGAAGCGCAGGCTTACGTTGCAGATATGCAATGATACGAGTGGCGATGTCATCGATTGAGCCTGAGAAGCTTCCGGGGATTCCTGGAAGCCCAGGTGGACCTGGAGGTCCGGGGACATTAGAGTGTCTGCTTCTACCTGCACAGAGCCAATAACACCGGTTCATACTGTGTTCTGTCCCCCTGACAGCCTGCGGGCGTGTGACCTTGCTTCAGAGAAACTCTTACTTAGATAGTCAGTGACGTATTGACGCATCTCACTGGAAGAAGCGAAGGAGCCCGGCAGGCCTTGAGGGCCAGGAGGACCTGCGGGGCCTGGAGGGCCTGAGGTGACTGAGATGGAGCCTGAGGAAAAAATAAGATAGTAAAAACCCTGAAGGAAATATAAACATTTAAAGACACTGGGAGCTATTCATGCTTTTACAAGATAAAAACACCTGACTTTGTGTGTTATTGTGAAATTATTGTAATTATGACTTCCTCTACCTCCTGAAGAGCTAGAAATACCAGGAGCTCCCGTGTCCCCTTAGAAATAGAAACAACAAAAGCATTTTCGTCACGTGACGCACACAGTATTTACTCTGAAATACAGACAATAAAACATTGACAGCATTCACAGGTTTTGATGTGCTGGTACCTTTATAACCTTGGGGTCCACGAAGTCCAGGAATTCCCGGTGGACCTGGTGGTCCAGGGATCGCGCTTCCTCCGAGGTAAGTCGACACTGTAAAGAAGAAATGAATACACAGTTACCACACGTGGGCATCCCACCTGTAAAGTGTGGCTCTCTAATATGATTCTAATGTGATTTTGTATGATTTGTGTTTGGATGTTGACCTCTCTCAGAGCTTCCTCTTCCTGGGGTACCCGGCACACCTGGCTGGCCTGGTTCACCTGAGACACACATGATGCCACTGTTACTTTTGTTTCAGCAAGTGATTCAATGGGAAGTCTTTGACCACAGTGTGGCTAAAACAAATCTGTGTTGTTACTTTACAGTCAGAAGCACTATAACATAAATAAAGTGAGACAGTTACCTTGGTAACCTCTTGGTCCAGGAGTACCTAAAATAAAGATGGAGATGTTATGATTAAGTAATGCTAAAACTAAACGAGGATATGTTTCTTTAAATTTTATCTAACGGTGTGAGGTCTTCACAAAAGCTGATCACCTGTTGATCCTTTGGACCCAAAAGGCCCAGCAGGTCCTGGTGGTCCCGGTGGTCCAGGATAGAGAGATCCTGTAAGAAGAGCAGTGTTGGAAAAGTTTTCAGTTAGTGCTAATTACGAGTCAAAGCCACACTAAGCACAAGCTTAGATTTAGCATCGTACCAGAGCTGGATGCAAAGCCTGCGTCTCCTTTGTCTCCTTTAGGTCCTGGTCTTCCATAACCTTAAAAAAACATGAATAAAGTTTGATATAAATATTATATTCACATAATACCGATCACACCGTATGATCCAGCGTCCATGTTTGAAACTTTGGATTTAAGTAGCTTAAATACTTGCCTGGAGGCCCAGCTGGTCCTGGGGGTCCTTGTCTTGAATCTCCTAATGGAAACATGATTAAAACAGTCAGAACATTACAAGAACGCTGTGGTCATTCATCAATCATTAAAGATGTCCTCTTTGACAATGCTGCAACAAAGCATGTCGTGTTTTATTTACCTGGACGTCCAGGTTCACCCGGTGGGCCGGGTGGGCCAGGTTGTCCTGAACCTCCACTGGCACTGAACTGCCCTAAAGCAGAACCAGACACATGTACTTGTAAGTAATGAACATTATTCTTATAGAGAGGGACACACCTGGCTATAAATGTAGAAAATTACATTAAAAGGGACCCGATGTAACTTCTGCTGAACAGCGCCCCCTGTGGCCACATGTTACAACTACAGGATAATAACAAATGTGAACATGTAACAGTGTGAAGTGCGGAATTTTATACTCAATAAACTGACTTTGTACTCTTTATTATTTTCTAGTATAAGCTACTATAAGCTATGGGTGGTAGGGTGTAATTTAGTACTCAAGTACTTTTAAATTACATCTAATAATGTTGTGGTTTGGACTGTTGTTTGGATAAAACAAGCATTGTGCAGGTTTCTCTTTGGGCTCTGGGTAATTGTGAAAGCTTTTCTCTCTTTCTCTCTCTTTTTTAAGAACCAAATAATCAATAGATTAATTGATCAAATAATCAGCAGATTAACCCACAAATATGAATAATCAATAGTTGCAGTACACAAAATGTTTAAAAGATGAGTTCCATTTCAACCAACTACAGCAGTAAAATGCTGCTTATTAAACGTTAATGCATGAGTAATAATAATATTGGGATATATTGTCATATGACAACCAAAGCAACAATTTGTCTGCATGTTTATTTTTATTTTTAATACTTTAAGGACTGATTACACTTACATGCTTTTACGTAAGTGAGATTTTAAATTAATTTGTTTTGTCACAGAGTATTTTTACAGCGTGGAATTTGTACTTTTCCTTAAGTAAAGGATCTGAATACTTAGATCAAGCAAAGCTGGAGCATCACAACACCTGCGTTAGCAAACTGGATTCATTTGTAAGATGAAGTTTGTGTTATTTACTTATTTTTCTCTCAAAGGTTACATAGTCGTCACTTTTATTGTATTCAGCAGATGATGACACCACAGATGCGGCCACAGATTTGTCACCTCTAAACACTTAGAAACCATCCAAATAAAAAAGGTACTCACTTGAGCTTGAGCTGAGACTTTCAGATGTTCTCACTGTTATTCCTTGTTCTCCCTGCTCTCCCCTATACCCCCTGTCACCTTTAACACCTGTGAAAACAAACATTGCAGCTCTCATGAGACTCCGATGGCTTCATATCTGATCTAAAAAGCTTCCTTTACGAGCCAAATCTGCAGTGACCTACCAGGTTGGCCAGGACGACCAGCAGGGCCAATGGGACCTGAGGAGGTAAGTCACAAGTATTCTTACTACTGATGTTGTATTTCAGGGCTAACATGCAAGATACCCAGAATGCAAAGGACACCATCTGGCTAATTTCCCAGCTGTCAAGGGTCAAACCTGATAATCCTGGAAGACCTGCAGAACCGGGAGGACCGGGAGGACCGGAAGGCCCGGGTGGTCCTGGGATGCCGAAAGATGTGGAGCCACCTGGAAAATAAAATAAAGTGATAGTTAGATAACCTCAAACTATAATCTAATCAATACTATGTTAAAATATAATGTTTTATCATGATCTGTTACCTGCATTGATGATTCTTCCTGGTTCACCTGCATCACCTAAAACAGACAAATAATCATGGAACATCAGACACACCGATTAATAGCACAGGTGGTATTTAGACAGCAGACACTTTCTGCAGCAGATGGCCCTCGACTAAGCGGAAGTTAACACTGTACCTTTAGCGCCGGGCCTTCCTGGATTCCCTGGTATCCCTAAAAGCAAGACACAAGAAAAGTTTTGAGAGCGTCAAAATCATAGTGCCACAAAATAAATAAGAAATCTACAATTTGTGATGTTATAGATAGTCGTACCTGGTGGTCCTTGGCTGTGGGTTCCTACAGGGAGGGAGAGATATCATGAATATATCTTATCATCTCATCTACTGAAGACAATGTTTAAATAGCTGAAGACCCATGAAGTTTCATGAGAGCATCAGGCTCAGTTTACCTGAAAGTGCATAATCTCCAGGAGGACCTCTGATTCCAGGTGGCCCAGCAGATCCTTGGTCACCTGAGGGTCAAAAACAACACTTTTGAGTGATATGTCAATTGTTAACTCCTTGTGCATATCAAAGTGATATTTAAATAGAAGTATCTGTAATGCTTGTATAATGACTTATTTACCTCTTGATCCTTTCGATCCATCAGCTCCAGACAACCCTGACAACATAAAAAGGAAATAAAATAATTATATTCAATGTCAATCTAATCGATTGATTATATCCCATTATATCCCGTGCTTTATCCATTTTTTTAAAGGGTGAATATTTTGTTATGATGCACAGTACACTCATCACCTAAATTCATCATAATTAAGTCATATTTAAGTAATAGCTCAACATTTTGAGCAGTTTCCAGGCAATCAGCAGAGACTCCAGGAAGTAAGAAATAGTCCCGCACACAACCCGGCGTAAAAAAACTAATTACCATGTTACCACATTGTTTTATATTGTTGTTTGGACTAAACAAAACAAGGTATGACGTGTTAACTAGTGAGCTTTATGGATGCTGGTGGGTGAATTGTGTTTGGACAGAGCCAGGCTAGCTGTTTCCCCTGCTCCCAGTCTTTGTGCTAAAGTAAGCACAATTCCATAATCCGAGTGTCTGAGAATGCATTTTCATTATTAATTATCTGGAGCTGTGACTCACCCATTGACCCTTTGGGTCCTCTCTCTCCTGCTGGCCCTTGCAGCCCTGGTACACCAGGATCACCTGAGGAGTAGGACAACTGTTTTAGAAAACTGCACAGTGTTCAACATGCTGACTCGACAGCTTGATTCACAAAGGTATACTGACCTTTCACACCTCTGAGACCTGTGTCACCATCTTCACCTGAGATAAACATTCATTAAAATGCAGTTAGAAAAATTCACTGACCCAACAAGTGCTATGAAAAACTGATGTAGTTACAACAAACCTTTAAGTCCTTGGATTCCACCCAGCCCTCTGTCACCTGAGTGACAAGAGTGATTGTGAGTATAAAGTAACAATGAATTTCAGCGTATTTTTCAACTGGACAAAGTCCTTGTGACCTACCTTTAGGCCCAGGTAGCCCTGCCTCGCCACGGAAACCCTGAAGACCTAGTTGATGTTTCATAAAACAGTTTAAGTCAAATGTCAGGGCGTTAATCAAGACACTGCTAACAGTAGTTTCAGTTGGTAAATTTGATCAAAGTCAGCTGTAATGCTCGACATGAAACTGACCTGGTGTTCCAGAAAGTCCAGGAACTCCAGGTGCACCTAGATCATATATTAATAATTATTAGAAAGGAAAAACAACGTTGAACAAAAACATGAATTAACTAATATGGAACTAACATTGGAATTAAGGTTTTATAAAAGCCTAATTATCCTAAAAAATGCAAATAAATCGCACCTTTCCTTTTGTTTTTATACTTTATTTACATTACTTAAAGGAATTGATGATATATGTGTACAGTTAATGGTGCTACCGCGAGAACTCCATCAACAATATGAATATTTGTAATACAGTGGATAAAGATATAAATCTAGAATTCATCATTTGAGCCATTTTCATTCTTAATTACTGTATGTTTCTACCTCAGAGGAGATATTGTTTGCTTTTTCACAAAACAATATGGAGCCTTTATTCACAAGATGGCTCTATGCTGCCACCTGGTGCCGTGTGGCGTTCATACACAATGAAGCAACAAAAAAAAGGTAGAAAATGCACCAAGTAAAACCCCCAAAAAATTGATTTTAAACAAAAACATGTTTATTGTCGTGAAAATTACAATTACTTATTCCTCTAACCACTAGACAATATATGTATATGTCAAAGTATAGTTTTATTTGATTTGCCATGACTCAAATTGGTTAGTTTCTTTGAGGGTTTTTTCAAATGTATCATTATTATTATTTATTTAAAATAATTTTTCTACCGTAACTTATTTTTCTATTTCTTTTGTTTTATTTTGGTGTTTCACTTATTCCGACATTATTATGTAATTATAACAAAACTGTGGGCGGCTGTGCCTCAGAAGTATAGCGGGTCGTCCTCTAATTGGAAGATCGGCGATCCAGTCTGCAGGTCAAAGTGTCCTTGGGCAAGATACTAAACCCAAAAATTCTCCCGGAGGCTGTGCCATCGGTGTGTGTGCGTGTGCATGAATGTGTATTAATTTAGATCCTGATAGCCAGGATAATATGATTTCATTGAGAATGAAAATAAAGCACACAATTGAATGTTTTTATCAGTGACAATAAAAACTGTTCAGTGATCTCACCTTTTTGACCAGGCGGGCCAGCATCCCCAGTGGCACCTGCATAAAACAAACATGAGATTCTGCAGTGACACAATCAAGATACACTAGATGTAATTAGTATGACTAATACACACACAAGTTCTGTTGCTGAGGGGAATCTGAGCCTTACCTTTTTCACCTTTCGATGCAAAGCCTGAAGGTCCTGCCTCACCTCTGGGGCCAGACGGGCCCTCGCGACCCCTGATGCCTGGTGCACCATCCACCCCGTGATCACCTGATCAGACATTTTACACACAGATAAAATGCCTCACTATTAATAAGCTAAGCAGTGTACTTGCATGATGGAGTTAAACTGAAGTGCTTTCTGTACCTAGGCTTCCTTTCTGTCCTTTTGGACCTTCAGGGCCTGCATGTCCCATTGCACCCGGAGCACCTGAGGTCAAAGGTCACAATCAGTAAAATTACAATACGATGCCACGCAAAGGTCCGAAGAAATAGCAAAATACTAGTGACTCAATGGAAATATTAGTCATCATTGCTCACCTGGAATTCCAGGGAAACCAGAATCTCCTGTGATAAGTAAAAGATACATTTGATTATGACGACGGTCCACAGTAGCTGACATAAACAATGCAACAGACCAACAGAATTACAGTTACAGTAAGTGATTTTCTTCCTGACCTTTAGTTCCAGAGTCCCCTGAAAATAATAACAAATACACATGTTATTTTTATTTATTTTTTAAGTCTATGTTTAGATTTTATGAAATCAATATTTTAATTTCACCTTTAGGTCCAGGCAGTCCTCTCTCTCCCTGCACTGACGATACTAGAAAAGCTGAGATAGAAAACAACAGTTCGATGAACTCAAATGCAGTGTGTGTGTGTGTGTGTGTGTGTGTGTGTGTGTGTGTGTGTGTGTGTATATATACAGTATATGTGCGGTACCTCTGTATGACTGTGACTGCATTTCAGTTCTTAACATCCGCTGGATCGTTGTCTGAAGAGAAGCAGCGTCTATGTGTCCTCCGCTCATTCCGGTCCCGAAACCAGTGCCACCACTGGTGCCACCAGCACTGCCAACACTGCCAGCACTGCCACTTAAAATGGTACCAGTACTGACTCTTCTGCCAACACTGCCACTGGAACTAGTACCACTACCACTGGTACCGGTACCGGCACCTCCACCAGCACTGGTCCCGGTGGCCACAGCCCCACTGGCGCCAGCAGAACCACCTCCAACGATGACGTCAACTCCATTCCCAGCACCGCCGCCGCCGCCGCCACCAGCTGCTATCCCGATTCGTGTTTTGGAGCCTGAGCCTCCACCACCACCTCCAACGCCAAGGTGCAGCGTGTTGTCAGTGTGCGCGGTACCTCCACCTCCACCTCCAACTCCAGCTATAGCTCCAGTTCCAGCTCCAGCTCCAGCGCCAGCTGCAGCTCCAGCTCCAGCTCCAGCTCCCCCATAGAAGTTGAGGTCATTGGAAGAACCTGACAGCCGGCTGGTACGAGCAGCAGTCACCGAGGACTCGGCCTCCAGCGTAGCCACTCGATTCTTCAGCTTTCTCACGTCTTCAGCTGAGAAAGAGATGTCGACATTTGGAAGGATAAACATACAAGGACCACTTGTGGAGGCACTCATAAGAAAATATCATCAATCTGTAATAAATAAACTATAGTGTTTTCCACAGGTTATGAATGTATCCTCGGTAGAAGCCTTCTCTCGCTTCGACTTCTGCAAATGTACGGTTGACTGCTTAAATATACTGTATCTCTCTTAATTCATGGTAAATGGGATGATTATTTGTTCAGCATTCACTTTCATGTAAAGCAGTTTGTGTTTCATTTGTCCATACAATTGTGCTATAAAAGTAAAGTGTATTATTGTTACAATTAAAACAGTATTAAAACACTCAAATTTGAGACAACTGCCGAAGAGGAAGTGTGTTGCGTCAGTTATCAAGCTGTGGGCTAAAACTTGAGTCCCAGATGTTTGCCTATTTTTGTTAACAGTTTGACAAATCGACACCATTAAACATATTATGCAGAATTAGCTATCATCAGCTCCTGTCTGCAATGCATCCATAGATTTACAGATAACCATCACTGGATTACTTCCATACTGAATAAAAACATGATTCTCAGGCAGGTTCTGGAGTTGCAAGGAACACATTTGTTCTATTTCTAAGCAGATTGTTGGACATTTATTTTCTGTGGACATAATGATAATGATGTCCTTGGAAAGTTTAAGTCACAGTGAATCTAAACATGTGCATCATGTCTGTGTATTCATATTTAACTCTCAAGTTCATTATACTGTGACTAATCAATTCATATTTAACATAATGCAGTATATTGATGTTTGTCACTTAAAATAAATAAAAAATGGGGGGGTGTACCTTTAACCTGCTACGGAGCAATTGAACATTACTCTTTTCAGCTTCAGTTGTGTATTGTTGTCAGTAACTACACACATAAAGGCTACTGTCTGTAGCCTACTGTACAGGATCTACATCATCAGATCACTTTACTAGATATTTCCCTCAGTACCTGCTCAACAGGTTTGGGCATGTACAAGCTTACAAACATGTACAAGTATACCTCAAATCAGAGGTTGCAAATGGTTCTTTTTTTCATATTTCTATCAGGATATATTCACATCAACAAGTGTCCAGCTGCAGGAAAACAAAGCAGTCTCTGATGTCATCGAGCAACCATTTCTGGAGCTGCTCCACTGACGATGAATGCCAGACCGACTTTATGGCAGTGGGACAGTACCCACAGATCAAATTTCCAGGGAGGGGATTACATTTACAGTCCCACAGCTCTTAGCAGCACTGTGAAATAGTGCTCACCAGCCTGTAAAAGCTGAAACACACATTTTATCGTTTACAAACTAACAAAAGCAGTCCCTCCCAGGCGCTTCTTTGCAGAGTAGCTCCAGGGAGTACCCCATGACTCCTAAAGTCTTATCTTTTGGATATTTTTATTGTTCCCTATTAAATGCCATTATGTTGTAAAAATCAGCCTTACCCAGTGCAATGAGCCCGAACAGGAGTCCAAGCAGGAGCAGGGAGAGGAGGAGAAGACCCAGCAGCCATTTCCACCAAGAGCAACAAGCGTCGGAGCAGCAGCACAATCCTCCGCCTCCTCCGAAGATGCCGCTGTCCTTGTGAATCTCTGAAGAAGGAGAGTAGAGAGCGAAAAATCCTCACTTTCAAAAACTAAAATAATCATCATTAATGTAAATAATAACATACGTGCAATAAAAAAATACCTGCATAGGTGGCTTTGTCTTTCATTACAACTCCAGATGATCCATCTGATGAAGAAAAAAACATCACTTATCTATTTCTACAATCAAAGCATTGTTGTTGTTTTTAGATGTTTTTAATAACTACTCACAGTAAGAGTTGCCTGTCTCTGACTTCAGTGGCATTGTCTCAGTGTAGCTTGAAATGAGCTTCTCTTTCTTCATTGAATCTCCTGATATTGACCCTGTAAAAGTAGTATTGTAGTTGTATTGCATTTATTGTGATTAACAAGCAGAAGCAAAAAAGAAAAAAGAAGGACAGAAGAGATTAAATAGTAAATGCATTCTTTTCTGTCCCAAACACAACAAATACATACTGGTAATAGTGAAAGTACTTCAGATCCTGTTCTGATTTAAATTATCTATCAAATCTAACCATTAGAAACACTTGTAAAGGTTAATTCAAATTCAGGTTGTTCATGCTTCTTCTTTAAGAAACAGAATTGTTGGCTTGATGTTGAAACACAATGGGATCAGGTCTGTCTATTAACAGCCTCCAAGTGACCAATATCAAGAGGGAATGGTATGCTATTATTTAAAACAGAACACTTGTACACTGTTTAAATATGCTTTACAACCTGCTGTAGATGTGGAGAAATTAGGTCTACTAAATGTTTAGAAACCCATTAAGTTGTGAGAAAATGCAGTGTTTCTCCAGAAGGGGGCAGTAAGGAGCTGACTCACCTCCCATCTGAACGCTGCTGCTGGTGAACTGCTTCCCGCTGTCTTTAGCCAAAATGAGCATTTCTGCATCCCTCTTGGCTGGAACATTCTCCTTATCAGAGATCAGGAACTTGTAGTCTTTCTTATAGGAATCATCAATTTGGGATCGAGTGGCTGAGAACAACAAAAGACAGTCAGGAAGTTTGAGAATTGTTTTGACGGCAATACAAATATTTCAGATTATATTAAAACTATTGGGGACTTACTTGTAGAGACTCCAGAGCTGACGAAACCCCCACCAGTTGACGAGTTCTTCTGAACGCCGTAACCTGTATACAATACAAACACGGCAAGTTAAACACTCAATAGGAAAGGTGTTTTTTAATGCAAAATATGTAGGATGTTAGATATAGTAGGATTTTACAGAACATGCTGCCATACCTCCGAGGGAAGCATTTACGTTGCCTCCACTGGTGGTGAGCACAGTGGGAGAAGTGGGAGCCAGATTATTCTGAAAGCCGTAAACTGGAAACAAAAATGCAAGGTTTGATTTGATTAAATAACATAAAATAACACACACACACAGGTTGCACATGAATATTCACAAAAAAAGGAGAAGAAAACCAATACATGGACACACAAATAAAAACGAAAATGAAAAATGAATTAAAATAAAACAAACCATAAATACATGTTTGCTCATTTGTATATGCATGTGAAACTATATCCAAATACATACAATAGCAGATAAAACAGTCTAAACCTTTACTACTTTATTACAAATAAGACTTGCCTACCATTTCACCTGCAGGTAACGGGTAATGTTTAATTTTAAGGGACGCTTGGGACGCTCACCTGACAAGGACGAGGGTGAGGTGAGGCCGAGCGGCAACGTTCCCCCCGACATGTTGTTGGTGCCGGCCTGGGACGCGTAGCCGCTGGTGTTGCCAGCGACCACCGTGGTGGAGGCAGAGGGCAGGGTCGAGGTGGACCAAGAGAAAGTAGGAAGTGTAGCATCCAGCGTGTCATACTGGCCTGACCTCACAGCAGTGTCATACTGGGCTGATCTTACACCAGTATCATACTGGGCTGATCTTACACCAGTGTCGTACTGGGCTGATCTTACACCAGTATCATACTGGGCTGATCTTACACCAGTATCATACTGGGCTGATCTTACTCCAGTATCATACTGGGCTGATCTTACACCAGTGTCGTACTGGGCTGATCTCACACTTGTGTCATATTGTCCTGACTTCACACCAGTATCATACTGGCCTGTTTTCAGACCAACATCATACTGGCCTGATTTGACACCAGTATCATATTGGCTTGATTTCAGACTGATATCATAATGGCCTGATTTGACACCAGTATCAAACTGCCCAGATGTCAGGCCGGTATCATAAAGGCCTGATGTATCAATGGTTTGGAACCCAGCTGATCTCACACCAGAGCCAAATGAAGTTGGACCTGCAGGAAAGAAAATACACAAATCAACACAATGTAAAGTGTGTTTAACCTTTATTCATAAAAATGTATTGATATATTCCTTGTGTGCTGTCCAAAATGAGAGAGAAGATATCGTACGTCATTTTATTTGCGCAGTAGAGTATTTTAGGATTCACTCAGATGTAATGCTAATACACGAGAGGCTATTTTAAACCACACATCTGTAGGAGACAAGGCGTCTGTGCATGTAGAGTATGTGCATGTGTGCGGCTCTGGAAAGGGTATATACCCGACTGAGAGGCCACAGAGACGGTCTTGGTTTCCAAGCTGGTCTTTTTAGGGACAGGCAGGGTGGTGGAGGTGCTGGAGGAACGAGTGGGGCTGACGCTGCAGGAGCGTCCCTTCAGCAGCTTCTTCACGTCATCCAGCTCCGTCCCTGACATCGAGAAAAAAGGATTTCATATTTTCAGGCTTGACAGCAAACCGGGTGACAAAGTTTGTAATGCTTTCATTTCAATAGGGCCTGCCTAAAAATACAGATTGCCTACTGCACTCTGCCTTTGGCTAATCTTCTGGTAAAACAAAGTATCTACCAACAAAATATGTTATTTCAGCTTTCTTCCATTCAAAATAAATTATTTAAGAAAATAAACTTTATTTTGCATATATAAATTAGATGTATCTCTGCTGCACTAGTTGACTGTCGGTCTGAGCACTTAAAATGTATACTGAAATCAATACAATACACCATACTGTCAGTAAATACATACAATATATATATATATATATATATATATATATATATATATATATATATATACTGTATATAAGTAAGAGTCCAAATCTTGAATGGCAGTTGCTGAGATCTGCTAAGCTAGTTAGCATTAGCACAGTTTAAACTAGGTTTCTTTTCCTCAATCATGATGGATTTCGTTACTGTTTCATTTATAGTTATGTCGAATGAATAACTAAATCAATACGTAAACTGAGCTTTAGTTTGAGCTAAGGCTAGCCACTATCTTACAAGCTAGCTTACTTAGCTGTAGAGTTAGCTTCCTCTGTGTGGGCAAGAGTGCATTAATATAAAAATATAGTCTTAAATCTCAATACACGAGAATATAATACTTTAAACGTTGTCATTGATAATCTGGATTTTTACCTTCAATACTTCAGTATGTGTGGGCCGTTATATAGCCAACCTCTGTTTACTTGAGTACAAAGTTTTAACGCAGGACTTTGACTTGTAATGGAGTATTTTCTAATGCTACGTTGTGTCTACAGTATGGTTGTGCTGTGGATAGGGCTACTAGCCTGCTCTCTCTTTGAAAGTCTGGGTGGCTGTGCTTGATTACAGGAGTGGGATCAGTTGTGCGGGTCTGGTGGCAAGCTGCTGAATCATTTTCAATAAACTCTGGGCTTCCTTGAAGTCCACCACCCCATCAGTCACTCCAGCTTGTAGATGATCTTTTTTTGTGAAAGCGTATAAGCTTTTTACCAGTAGAATCTCAACCCTCCTTTTACATTTAAGTGTTGTTAATACATTCTCAGTTTGCACCAGCTCTCGGCCTCAGTTTTGTGTGTTTCTTAATTTGGGTTCAGTCAGATTGCTCCCACATGTCAAGACTGGCTGCAATCAGTGTTGTATTACCTTTTATTGTATCTGGTGGAGGTGGAACAACATGTGTTAACTACTTTAGCCTACTGCTGGGCAGTTTGATGTGTAACAATGCTTCTTCCACCACTGCACATAATATGCACGATAGCAATCTGAGACCCGGCTGTGTTGAGGTAGGTTTAAGGTGGCACAGAATGACTCACTGTTAAAAAATGCAAATGAAATGATTGCAGTTATTCACTTTCGTCAGCAGGGGGAGCGATCAGCAGCTGTAAAACTCTCACTGTCCACCGCTTTGCTTTAAAAGAGTGGTGCTGCAAACAGTGACTCATGTGTGCCATTGTTGCCACCACAAATCTGGCCATTCACTTCTTCCCCCACATGATCACAATGCAAACAAACCCATGAGCCTCAGTGTTTGAGTCTCACGCTTTGCTTTGTGCTGATGTACTGGACACTTTTTGTCTGGAAGAACTGCACATGTGTTACTAATTGAGAATTCATGGACATAAACATCCATGTCAGAGGTGGAAGAGAAGGAATGTCCTATGCTGAGCCAAAACATTTGAAAGCATCGGAATTAAAAAAAAACATTCTGCTCTGAAGTGACCCTGCAGAAAAAAAAATCTTTCACTTTCCATGTGGTACTTTGAATGAACACACTCAAATAAAGATGCTTTGTTGCTTCATGACGAATTGCATAACAGCAAATGAATGAATGTGTTTCAAGTGGTCTTACATCTGCTGGCGGAAGGAGAGGCACTTTGTAATCTGGCTCTGATCTCGCTCTCTGGAAAGAAAATCACACACACAAAATGGACAAAGGAATCCTGATTTAATAAGAAAGTAAGCTTGGACAATTCAGAGTCAGATCGTGCAGAAATAATGAAGAGAAGGGGGGGGGCGGGGGCAGTTATTTAATACCTCTACTTTCGCTCCTCCCTCTTGTGCCGCTGGTGCCTGGAAAAAGAAAAACAGACAGGAAAAATAAATAAACACAGACATATGAGGATGAACCTGAAAAAACATTGTGTAATCATAAAGTATATGATCACATACAGCTGTCACTCTCACTTACAATAGATTCCATAATCTTTGCGTGCAAACTCTGGAGAGGAATTGCCACTGGAACTTCCTAGAAAATAAAACACAATGGCAACAAAGATATTAACAACACCCTCATGAATGACTGTTTCCTTCACTTTTCAAGCTTCTGTTTCAGGCTCCGTTTGATGCCAACTTCTTATATTAACAGGATCTCACCGTCATAACCTCCTGAGCGGCTGGATATGTTCTTCCTCTCCCGGAAAACTGGAGACAGGCCTCCTGCTGAGCCAGCAGTCTGCGCTCTCCTGGCACCACCCGACGAGCTGGACCTGACCTTTGACACCGAGCTCACGAGATAACTGCCGCCCCCTCTGCTGCCTCCTCCTCCGCTACCTCCTCCTCCTCCTCCGCCTCCTCCTCCTCCTCCACCGCCTCCTCCTCCTCCTCCTCCGCCTCCTCCTCCTCCGCCTCCTCCTCCTCCTGCACTTCCGTACCCCCCTCCGTCTATGAAGAGCCCGCCTCCATCACCTCCTGAGGAGTCTCCTCCAAGGTAAACTCCTGAGGAGGAGCTGAAGCTGCTGGTGTTCACACCTACAGAAGCTGGGGGGGGGGGGGATGATGCATGCAGGTTATTTTTGATTTCCTGCAACCGGATCATGTCCACACAAACAGGAATATGCCTGAGTCATATTAAAGTGACGTGGAAATAATTTTACTCACTCATAATTGACAGTATGCCTATTTCATGCTATTATTACTCACTTCTACTCACTCACTTCTATTTACTTACTTCTACTCCACTACATTTCAGAAAAACAAAATTGTAGCTTCTACTGCACTACATGTACAGACAGCTGCAGTTATTTTATCAAGATCTTTATACAAAACAAAACATATGATGAGAGTATGAAGTACCGTGCATTAAACTACCCAATACGTCCCATTATTCGTTTATAATTTTCTAGGAATTTCGTGGACACATCTACAAACTTAAGGAGACAGTTACTTCTGATGAATTAGTTGTGTCAGGTTTGTGAATAGTCATTGATTTGCAGAGGAATTTCCATGAGGGAACAATATTAATGTTAACACCCAAGTAAATGTTTATTAATTATTTGGAACTTAACTCACCATATATGTTGAACTGTATGCTTACCTGCAGAAACAGTTTAACATGTTGCATTTGCAGCTGACCTGCTGTGCACTGACTATACAAATATATCTAGGTTATTGGAAGTGTACCGATTAAATATTGTTTCCATGTTTCTTTTGATGAGTACCAAATAACACAGCAGTTTCAGTTCCTATCAAGGAAATCACAGGAAGCTCTGGTGGAGGCAGTATTCAGATACTTCGTTGATGTGTAAGTAAGTAAATTGGTTGAGATGGAGCTATTTTTATATCAGGCTTCAGCTAATGATTATTTTCATTATGATTATTTTCTCAATTAATTCACTATTTAATTAATGGATGGATTTGTTTGTTTTGACTATTTGACAACAATAATAATGATAATAATGAAGCTATAAATCCTCACATTTGACAGGCTTGGCATTTGTTTAAAGCTGATCATCAAAACCATCCCAATTATTCTCAAATGAGTTGGACTATTTGATTATGTGTAGTAAATTGTGTCACCTCTAATTGTGCACAGGTGTATACTCTTGGGTAGTGTAATGTATAACAAAGCATTATAATGTATAAGCTCTTCATACATTCATACAAGAAAATACCCCAACAAGTTTAAGTAACCTGCAGTCTAATAAATGTAGAGAAGTCGAAGTTCTTAAAAACTGCAAGTGATGTGAAACAAAATCTAAATCAGCACTTCTCTTTCCTTCTACTGGTTCAAAATACAACAGTCAACATCTCAAAACATGTCCGAAGACGAACCCACAACTTCCCAATTTTGGATCATGAGTGGAAATTTTCTCTCACATGAAGAAAAATAAGTTCCACCGCTGTTCTGGGTTAAGACATTCTTCTCCAAGCCCAGCCCTCCAGCACTGCTGGACATATTCCTGTGATTTGATCCGCTGGTTCCCTCTAGCAACGAGAAGACACACGGCCAAACAAGAAGGAGCTGTTACTCATCGGGGACTTCCTTTAGGACTGCTCGGCTATAATTATTGTATTATGCATTTAGTTTATAATTAAAGCAAGCATGACTAGAAGAAAGAGACACTCACTTGGTGGTAGAGAAGTCAGTCTGGACGTGGAGATTACAGTTTCTCGCACAACTGAGCACACGGAAAACAAAGACGATGATTACTGCATTATCCTGAGAGTTACCTATACGTTCTGAGTGTTGAGTGACCAGCACGGTGTTGATGTTTACGCTTCCAGAGTTGGAATAATGTGACTTTGATTGATACAGTGTTGATGGATTTATCGTCAGTGTGGTGCTGTCGTACAACTTTCAGTAGCACTTTGTAATATAGTTCATGTTTAAATGTGAAAACTAACAGCTTTATTAATAGATAACGAATAATTTAATAATAATGTGTAATATCAGTTATAGGTCATTGATAAGAAAAACGTTTTAGGTTGCCAGGTTACAAGTACATGCTAAGTGGATTAATATTCTCATCATTATAAGAACTCTTATTAGATAGTGAGAGACCTGCAGCTTCTTTATTAATGATAATGAATGACTTACAAACAGGTATAACTGCAGACTTAATGGTGTATTAGAAAGTTAAACATTCATAACTTTTCAGTAATGACTTGACTATTAATTACTCCCATGCCAGAGAGATTCTCCACAACCTGCACACTTACGAGTTGTTCTTGTCATCAAAGTCTTGTTTAATAACGCAGCATCATAATTGATGTGCTAACTATCTGAAGCCCTTCGATGCAGGTTATAAACTCTTTATAACAGGTGCCGATTAGAAAGTGCTTCCAACATGTCTGAATGTTGAGAGTAATCATGTCTAAATGTTTAAGTAGTTTTAGTTCAAGTTAAGTTTTTTTTTAGATGACTTAATAAATTCTTGTCAAATTTAAAAACAACTAAAAAACACAAACATAAAAGTATATCTTACATGTCAGTCTTTTCTGGGAGTGACACAGCTTTGATTTTAACAGATACATCTAGTGGCCTTCTGCAGATAGAGTTTGCTCAGTTGTCATTGAAATCGTTAATTGTTATCATGAGATAAAGTATGAAATAACAGCTAAATCATCTCCATGAAGTAAGTGGTTATTTGTGCCCAAGTGTCTTCTTTTTTTTTGTTAAACTACTATTTTTAAGGGCATTAATGAACCTTCAACCCAAACTTGGCGTTGCATGCTGTGAACGTATACATGTTTGTGTGTTCGCCCTTTAGTCTCATAATACATAGAGGCAGTTAAACTCTTTGCTAAATATCAGGAAAGTGTGGGCAATTCATTAAATACGGTTTGTAAAAATCATGTTGTGTCTATAATTAATACTAATATAACACCCTTCCTCCACTAGGTGGCATCTTGTTCTCCAGCTGCAGCCTGTAGAATTTAAACAGTTACAGATAATGTAAATTCCATTTCAGTTCCACGCTGCCTCCCTGTAGCCGTCCTCCTCCTCCTCATTTTCCACCATTTTTGGGACTTTAGTGTGTTCCAGAGTCAAGGTTCAAAACTAAAGGTGGTCATGTTGATTGATGCCGTTACTCCTCGACTTTGAAACAACCTCCAACAAAGTCCCGGAGAAGCCAAATCTTTAAATCTTTAAACTTATTTTGACTTTTTATTGTTTTCCAATTGCGTACAAGCTTTTGTGGCCAAACCACATTATCTTGTTTATCTCTTCTTTTTCCTCTCTGTCCTTTCACTCTTCTGTAAAGCACTTCTGTTGAGTGGAAGTGATACAAACTCAACTTTTTTTTTAAGTTACATATAAAAGAAGAGAAAAACATGAGGACATCAGGGTGGCTGATTATATGTTCTTCTCAGTTAGCATCAAACATATAATCAGGCGTTCCTTGGTTTCGCCATCCTTCTCCGTGTCAAAAGTCATTAGGGCAAGATGACCTTCCCTCCTACATTCAGTTATGACTACATGGAGGAAAACCCGGAGGATGACTTAAACCCTGATAGCGAGGAACAGAAATGGAAACCGACACCAGTGAAGGCATGCCATGAGGTTAGAGATAGTAAGCCCCCAAGAGACAAAAGCATCACCCAAGAAAATAAGTGTGTAGTATGGTTTAAGGGTCCGTTACACAATTCCAATCTGTCATTAAGCTTTCAAATGAGAAGTCACATTTTCATATCTCTTGCCACAAAAAGGTCTGCATTGTTTTTGCATGTGTCCATTACGTTTGTGTTGCCAGAGACATTTCAAAAACTCTGCATATAAAACCCACGTTATCTGCATTTCTACAGCTACAAGTGTGAGAAAGTATTTTTAACTCGTGTTTACATGGGGAATTCCTTAAATAAAAACATCATGAACAAATTCTGAAATCTCACCCTTTTCTTCTGACAAGCCTCCTGAGAAGTCCATCTGTCTCGTTAACTCGTCCATCCCATTATATCTGGTGAGATGATGATGATGATGATGATGATGATAATGATGATAAAACGTTGACCACAGTCATGTATACTGTGCCAACTGTTGTTAAAAGTCTGTTTATTCCTTGACTTGCAACTGTGGCTTAAATGCCATTTTAGCAAACATTTAATGGGAAAAAGGGCAAAAATGCCAGTTGTTACTCCAGGAATTATTTGGGTTGAAGACAAGCCCGTTTGTATCTGATGTTTACTGCATCAACTTGAAATGTTATGCCACTGAAGACAGAAAAATGTCATCAGTCACATGATCGACATTTAAAAAAAAAAACATAATCTAATATTTCAGTGGATCCGATTTCCTTCGAACATCCTGCTTTTAATTATCTTGATGAATGCAGAAACTGTCCATTAAGCCCAAGATAGATCAGGTATAAGATATCACCTCGACTGTATTTAAAAATGAATAACTTTGTCTTGCTGTTTAAATGCCATGTGAACAATGGAAACCACACGAAAGGCCCCAGAGCTTATAAAGCATCATTTATAGATGTCAATAGACGTTGTAGTCACGTAGTGTCCTTAAAGACTAACAAAAGAACAAAAGAGAAACTCTGAAAGACCATCCTCTCACCACACCCTGCCAGCTAAGGACATTTAACAGCATGTGCTTCATTTACTGCACACTGTCATATCACATTGAGAAAATAAAAAGGCAGAAATCCTCCAAAGAATGGCATTTCCCCCTTTTCCTCATAGCCTGGGCCACTGAAACTAAAATATAGCCTGTAAAGTGCAATATTCATTAAAGTGAGTACGTTTCTCTCTGAGAAAAGTACAATTTTAGTGAAAGTCAATACAACCAACATTTCTGAACACATCTATACTGCTTCGTTTCATCAAAGCTTGTGACTAACTATTACAACCCGCAACTGATTTGCTCAGCACATACACAAGGTTGTTGTCACATACAGCTGCTGCTACAGCTAGGTCAGGTAATATATTTAGAGGGATGCAAATAGCACGGCAAAAATACATGTAAAACTATCCTGCGATCACTATAACGGAAGAAAACGGATCCCAAAACCCCCTACTAGACTTCACACAGACAAGCAAAAAAAGTAGTACTTTCAATTGTTTTAATGGGAATATAGAGGACTTTGCGGAATTCCATACTACAAAGCCTGTAACTAGAAAGCCCCAAAAAGACGTTGACAGCCCATCACCAAACTCCCAGAGTGCAATTAGTTAGTGCAGAGATGCAACAGCCAGGTAGGGAAAAAACACCCGCACGATCCAACATAAACCACTTTATATATATATATATAAATCCCCAGGTTATTCCAGTGTACTTTATGTTGTTAAAATCCATACCTTCAGCCAGCTCGAACAACAAACAATCAAATCCCGATTCCTGTCAAGATGGTCCGACTGATCCCGTCCACTGGAGAGCTAATGTGTTTATATGAAGTTGACGCGCCGTGGTGGGATGTTCTTAATCCTCGGTCCTTTTGTGCCTTTTTTTCTTCTTAACTTTCCCAGGCGAGTCAAAACAGAGATTTGGGCTCAGGTCCCAGCCGCGCCCATCAGCGCTGCAGCTTGGCAGGCAGGTGTAGCAGACGGCACGAAAAGCTGAATTTAAAAAAAGAAGAAAAAAAACAGCGCCTGAGGGAACCAATTATCTTGACTCACCTCTGCAGAGACAGACAGATAGTCGACTGTGAAAAATAAAAGTGTTGAACTCCTCCTGCTGCTACTGCCGCAGCTTGAGTCGCCACTCATCAAAACTGGCAAAGTTGTATGAGGAGGTGGGATGGGAAGGAGTGATCTGGGAGTTTTTTTTTCTTTCTTTCTTTCTTTTTATGGATTGCGGGCGTGCAACCATCTCAGGTTCCTGCTGGTCTATTGTGTGCAGCGTTCGGTTGCAGCTGGAACACATCTGGTGCGCACATGTGGAGTCGAAACAGAACATTTAGACTGTACGTTTTCAGCCACTGTGTAGACACACTTTTTACCACACGGAAACACATTTTCTGTGAAAAAAAAGCCTCGTGCATAACAACAAATACTAGTCAAAGTAATTTAACTGACTTCCAGGTCTTTTTTCAAAAGGCTGATCAGCATGTTTGTGCAGCTGTTGAATGATCAGTTGTCCTGCTTACTGTAGGAATTACACACCCATACGCATTGATTATAACTCTCAATGGTCATAATAAAAGTTCCCTTTTGCATTCATGCAATTTTGAGCCAAATTGGGCGCTTTATTCCTCTGCTAGCAGCCACAAGCGCCAGTAAGATCCCTGACCCACCACACCCAGTGGAGACATCCACCCACATGTGTGACTCACAGCGAGCATGACTCCAATCTGCTCAAATGATGGAAAACAAATGGCCCCAAGGACAGTGTAGCGGAAGAGGAGCTGCTCCCCTCACATCGAAGTGCGAGCTTGAATAATGCCAAATCTAACGGAAAGGGGCTGGTTTAAAACAACAGATTCCAGGATGGTGGAGAGAAAATAAAAGGAGTTGACTGGTTTGTGCAGCCCTTTTGTGCTCAAACACACGCGCTCGTGTTTGTGTGTCCAGGGTAATAGCTTTACCACATAAGGGCTCATCATTTCTCTGACACAAGAAGGCAGCTGTAAAAGGTGCCCAAATTCGGTTCACGGGGAGTGTGTTGCATAGCAAAGAAGGGTTCTTTTAAGGTTTATCAAGATAATGTGTACACACATTCATGATTCAATGTGAGAGTGTTGTAAATAAACCGCCAGTTCTCCTCAGATGAACCAGAAAACATCACTCATTGCGCTTCATTACAGAATCTTATATTGTGTTTATTCATGACTGAGTCACAAAGGAATCTGTGTGTTAAGCTTTATCAGTCTACTGAAACCGCCTGCAGGAGTATTGTCTCTGCATTGGTTTATTGTTAACTATAAAAGATAAAACTCAACAGGCTGGCTTGACTTTGAACAGGTATTTGGGATGTTGAGATTTGTAAAGAAACAAAGCTGAGGTTCATCAACATTTTTTCTCAGTTAGGCTGGTAAACCTCTTGAGAAAAATCTCTCCGGCAAAAAGAAACAACAGCATATAATAACCTCCAGGGGAGCGCTCTTTGTGTGTGGTCTGAGGAAAGGCAGCTTGAGTCCTCACTGGATTTATCTGGGTTTATTTACCTGGATATTTGGCTTAAAAATGACAGAGACATTTTTTTGTCACTATTGTTTACTTATTTTCAGTTGATTTTCTCACTCATCAAACCAGAAACTCAACTTGAGGTGAAATCATTTGATTCTGTTGATTGATATAAAAGTAATCAGCAATTATTTTTGATAAATCTCTTAATCATTAAAGTAATTTCTTGAATTTCAAATTCTTGATTTATGTGGTCAACATACATTATTTTATAAGAACTTCAAGAAAACACATCTCTCACCAGGGGGGGTTTCATAAAGCATATAAGTCAAACTGATATTTGGAAAGCATTTTAATAGTTAATAGTCATCTGCCTTTTAAGATATTTTGACATGTTACAGTAGGAAAAACACAAGTGTAAATAAGGAAATTGATGGCTGAATTCCCCTTAGCCGCTCCAGTTCCAGGCTTCTCTATTGTGCAAACAGGCTCAGTCACACTTCCATCGTTTACTGGTTCTTTTGAATTTAACAGAGCCAAGTTGTTAGTAACACCTGTGCTTTACCTGCCATGGCAAGTCAAAATGTCTGCTGTAAAATAGAGCAGACGGGGCCAGACGTGTTCACTGAACATCAATTGGTTTTAGCAATTTGATAATTTGCACATTTGTTAGGAATTTTCATCACTGAAAGACAATATCAACTACAAGATCCTGCATCATTAGATCACTTTGTGGCCGTGCCTTGTAGACAAGCCCTGTGTCAAACTCTGTCTATGTTGACATAATAGGTGTTTGCTGACGAGATATTGGTACCACATAGAAGGAAAATTGAAACAAAGACACAGCAGATAACAAATAAATTAATAATTAGCCTACTAACCCGGAATACAAAGCACCCTTTCAGCTAAACAAAATCAAGTGACATCACACGGGACAATCACATCTTTTCCATTGGGACACCAGAAAGGGGGCGGAGGGAGCTGTTTGATACTGAATTTAAGCTTATTTAATCAGTGCCTCTTCCTCACAACATATTCCTCAACTGGACAGAAACATATCGGAGATGCAAATGGAGCAATACTATCTTACTGCTGATGTGCATCATGAGCGGAATAAATAGCCTGCACAAACATAACATGTGGCTTTATTTATGGGTGCTCAGCATACACACCTGCATCCAGTGAAAGAGCTGGCATCCTCACTCAGTGTCTCACATAGCCTCTAGATTCTATAAACCCAGACCATTGCTACAGTTTCAGTGCTGAGGAGCAAGTACAAGTGTTCATATCAACTATTCACAAGTTACGCAGCACACAAAACGGTCTCGTGACTCACACAGTAATTATCTTCAACCCTGCAAGATTCACCCATACAAAATGTAAAAAATTCCCATTCCCTGGGGTGTGTGATATCAAACTGCAAAGCAGTGATTTTCAAGTCTAGGCAAGATCACATTTCAATTCACACCTTTCTCCTTACGGCTACAGAAAAAAATACAATTTAAAAAAAGTGAGACATCTGGACAAAAAAACATATTCAACACTCCATGAATACATCCATTCGTCAGACTTAAATAAATCCTTTAAGAGAGATGAATCACAATATGAGTCGACCCTAGAAACAAGGAGTAGCCAAGTAACACTGCTTTGTTTGAACCCCTCCCAAAAGCTCACAAAACAATTATTTGCCTTTTACTTCCTTTAAGAAACAGTTCAGTTGGATCAGCGTGTCTCCTTTTAATCCCACTAACACTTTTTTTTACGATTTCCTATTTTAATGTACAGTATTATGTTTGACAATGTTATTATTATTATTATTATTATTATTATTATTATTATTATTATTATTATTATTATCATTATTAAGTTCTATTTTTTTATTCTAGTTTGAATTTTTCTTTAAAAAAAAAGAAAGTTAAAAAAAAAAGTATTGTTCCAACACATCAGCAGACACTTAAGGATTGTTTGTATGTAAACTTTTTTAGGTTTAAAACAAATTTGGAATACGGGTTTAAAAGTTGTGAATTTGTGCTAGACCCAACGTATCCAATCCCTAACAACTACAGTTCCCAAGATCCTTTTCGGTAACGCGTCATCAAATTCTGCCCAATCGCTGGCTTTGGAGGTTTTCTTGACCCGCAAAAATTAGAAAAACAGGAAGATCTCACATCGCGTTCACTTGTTTTGTGTCTCAGTTGGCGTTTTGTGAAAAGTCGCTCGGTTTCTCTCGACTTATTGCGAACGCGTCCAACAACACGTTTGGTTGAGTATTCGTGTTAGTTTTGTTTTTAACATTTATTGACGAGACGCTATGTGACTGTCACCCCTAACGTGACTGTACGTTATCCACAGAAGAGCCACATGAGGCCAGGTTTCACCGATGGAGGTCACTCCCAAAGCAGACAAATCTAAATGTGTGTATTATTCACCTCTGAGTTCAGCGGAGTCGAGCCCCTGTGAATACAAAGAGGAAAAGGTAGGTGGAAGGGCAACGTTCATGTGAGCTGTCTCGATACACGTTGTACTGAATTTAAAGTGATGAAACACACAATCTAACATCTGCTGTTATCTCACTGTGTCATTCATTCATTCATTCATTCATTCACTGACATCTCCGCAGCATCACCAAAAGCTGAGCTCCTCACTGAAGGAGAGGCTGAAGAGATCGAGGCGCTCCTTCACCTCGCCCTTCTCTGTGGCCAAACGCCTTTGTGTTGATGAGAAGGAGGAGGAGGAGGGGAATGGCCAACAAGTTTCTGCAGATTCCCGGGAGACGGTTAATAACCCTCCACTGATCGTGCGCAATGTCGATGCCAACAGAAATGAAGAGAAGTCAGGGAGTGAAAGGTTTCCTGGACCCATTCCTGAAACGACACATCCTCCTCCTCCTCCCAAAGGCTTTACACAACAACGAGACCGACTGAAGAAGGAGGTTAAAGACAAGATGGAGACTCTGCGCAGGCTCAAGATGGTTAAAATGTACAGGAGCAAGGTACCAGCTACCTTTCTGGGTTGCTCCTAACATGAAAGTTTTGATTTGTTTTGCTTTGTTGTTTTATATGACACATTCCCTGTTTCCCCTTCCTAGAATGATTTAACACAGCTCCACACCTTGATTGACAAGTGGAGGAGTTGTGCTCAGGCTGCGCTGCGTGAGCTCCAGTCGGACGTCCCCGTTGAAGGACGAAAGGCCGGCCTGTCGGAGCTCATTGACCTCTTTGGTCTGGATGACGGCATTCTGCACTTTGACCGCACAGAGGAGGACTTCACTGCCTAAAAATGCTTTTAAAAAAAATCACATGACAAATATCCTGAGTTCACTGCTTTTATTTATGCTGCTATGCCATTCTGATTCACAGCTAAATTGTAAATACAATGTTAAGTTTACTTGGTAAGAGGAGTGTAAATAAGTGTTATCTGTTGAAGAGAAGGCCTCGCTCAGTTGTGTTTCAGCTGATCCAGGGAAGGGTAGTTCCTCATCCTCAGACGCTCAACTTCGGCCCAGAGGAAAGCCATTTCATCCACCTGCGCTCTGGCCAGGTCCTCCAAGTTCTTCCTCATGAGGATTTCCTGGTAGCGCTCCTCTGTTTTAGCTGCCTGATTTTCCCCTGAAGCTAAACACCAAACGGGTCACATTAGCAGTCAGAAGAGACCCTAAGATCTCTCTTTGCAATGAGCTGAAATTCTTGTTGTATTACCTATTGCTTCATAGACGTGAGTCCTCTCTGCCACGGTCACCTGCATATTAGGCAGCTGCTGTTCTATCGTTGCGCTCTTCGCAGCCTTCGCTGCTGCCTGTTTGTTTAGCTGTTCAATCTTTTTTATGCGCTGCGCCACACTTTGTTGATGAGTCTAAAAGGAGAACATAATATGTTTATTAATTTAACACGGCACAGAGCGGATTGATGAGATCAAATTGTTACCTTTTCCTGAAAAGCTATAGTTTTCTCCAGAATGGAAACTTGCTTGGATACACGCTTGTGTCGATCTGTCTTGTTGAGGTACTGGAAAGAAAAGAGAATAACCGAATAAAGTGACTATAAAAGCAAAAACGGCAGCGTCGGGATTTTCAATACAATGTGTACTCTAAATCTTTTGACAACAGGGGTTTATCATAAAACCTTATGGCTCCTTCAGGATGGATTTGATTATATTCAAAGTATTTTCCTCTCATGGTTTCAGGGGCCTAAACAATGACAGGAAGCAGCACACCACGCTACAGAGGAGCTACCTGAAACTTTTGCCAGAGGAAACTGGCATTCAGGCCGGGAAACATGTTTTGCGATATGTTCATCGGCTCGTTTATAAAAAAAAAGATGATGATGACTCATTTGATCTTTATGAATTTTTTTCATTGCTCAATCACCACCTGTCTATTATTTTGTTATATCACAAACTCATGAAACAACTTGTGTTTTATAATGTGTATGAACAGGTTAATTGTAATGGGGAACAAAGTGTCTTTCTGTCAGCTTGTGTTGTCTGTTTTTGATTAAACCGCCTGCTAACTCCTTAGATTGAAGTGAAGCAGTTTTCTGAGAATTTGTATTTATTGCACAAACACGAAAGGTAGTATATTAAACCTGTCTCCACCTTTTGGGTTTAAAAAAACAGGGTGGGGAACTTCAATACGGTGCGTCTATGTCGACAAAACACCATCCATCTGTACTCGGGGATGGGAACAATTTTCTGCTCAGATAACATCTGATGCTGCCAAAACCAACATACCTGCCTTGATATCAACGACTGAGGTTTGGCCAGAAATGCTAACAGGGTTATAAAGTGTCGCCAGAAATGCAGATGTTGAACTTGTTGAAAACGTCTGACCTATAATTACCATGAATTATGTGCAGTGTCAAATCTATCCACGATCCAGTAGCATTACTCCTCATGAAGTGCTATTTAGCGCGTGTTTTTTTATTGAGGAAAAGACAGTATTTGAATGAGAATAAAAGATATCCCGGTCCTTGAGAAAAGCTAAACAAAGAGTACTGTATCACAATATTTCAGCATCCTGATTACACTCACATCCTGTTGCTCCTCAGAGAGTCGTAACATCTGGATGTCCCTCGCCTTGGTCTTGAGGTTCTCTATCCGCATCCCCATCACCTTGTGCTCCCACAGCAGCTGGGTGATGCCCTTACGGAAGTCTTTGCACTTCACCATGGAGGCTATCTTCTGCTCTCCCAGTGTCTGAGCATATAGATAATAATCAATCACATTTATAACCAATGTATCGGACCAACACCTGAATTTGGCTCATTTTGGCAGCTTTTATCAAACAGAAAATACCTTGTTAGTGTTGTATTTGCGTATTGTAATTAAGTACAAAGCATATATGCATTTATGACCCTTTTGTGTATTTGTGTGCATATAGATCTATCGTAAGAGTATACATTGCATATCCTTGTTTTGCAATAAGAGTGTCAGTGTGTCTGGTGGTAGAGGCTGACCCTGATGGTTGTGTTGAGGTTCTCCACCTCACTCCTGTCGGAAAGTACAGAGTCAGTGTAGTCAGCAGTCAGGTCTGTGGTAAACACCTCCACCTGGCCCTGTTTGAGCAGGACCTGGACCATGATGTCCATCAGGAAACGGTTCTTCTCCTTATGCAGACTAGAAGGGAGCAGGACGACAAAAAGTACCAGAGGATCATTTTTCCAAAGAGACATAGAACAAATCATATTTACTATATATATATATATATATATATATATATATATATATATATATATATATATATATATATATATATATTGTATATACTATTGTTACAGGTTACAGAGAATAAGACACATTCTCAAATGTAAGACTTCTGGCTTAATACCACTCTCTCAGGTCTTCCCTAATGAGGGATGAATCAAAATGTTTCATATTTTCATTCACAACTTCTTATAATCAGAAGTGATCAACATATCTTCTTCATATCTAAGGTCATACCTTTCAAGTCCGTCAAAGAGATTTTTAATTTCCTGTTGAGCGGCGCTATCCTCGTCTTTCCTCTTCTGAAGGAACGCGTTCATCTCAGCAAAAGTCAAAGCTTTAACTTTTACCTGGAAAGGACGTGTCAAACAATGAGAGGACAGTTTCACACAAGACACACAGTAGGGGAGTTTCCTAAACATGATATTGATAAGATCAATTTGTAAGTACAATTAAAACAATTTCAGTTGTTGAAAAAAAAAAAAAAGACTGAAATGTTACACTAATTGCGTGTTTGTAGTGTGAACAACCCCAGTATGTTTAGTGTACTAGAAACGCTCGTCTGTGTTTCCTATCTTCAACCTGTCTATGTCCTTAAATTACCTTTTGCTCACTCTCTACTTTTGCTCTGCGGACAAGACAAAACTTCTCCCAGATTTGTGGGCTCGCGCCTTCTGGTGTATTCTCCGGAGCGTCCAGCTCCTCCATAGCCTTCAGCATTTTGACGAGTGCATCGGGAGCCAGAGAACCGCACAGACGCTGCTCTTTCAACAGGTTGGAGCTGTTGTCGAGCTGGGTCCTCATCTTTTGAACCCTGAGGCATGAAAGACAGTGTGCAGCAACTGAGCAGCTAATTTACAACGTACAATGTGGATATCAAGGTGAGCAAGTATTACAAACCTGGGTCTACACTTAAATAACTTATAAAGCTGATCAACCACATGGCTTCGCACGTCACAGAACTCCTTCCTGAATTCTTTGTCAAGAACCTTGGGATAGGTATTGGGACGGGTATTACATTATGTATGTGCAACCATCACTTACAGAAATATTTCAGTATTTTATCAGGGCTTACTTTGTCCTCAGCTACAGTGCTGTCATAGGACTCGTGAAACAATTTTAGTTCTTCTTCCTGTCTCTTGACCTCCTCCCTAATTTCCTCCTGTCAGAAAAATAGAAGTCAATAACACGAGAGCAGAAATTACGGGAAATAGTGACTGACAGTCTTGAAGTGAGCGTGCAGCGCAGGTTAGCTCTTGCAGAACACACCTGATTGATGGAAAGATAGTATAATAGAATTTGGAAGAACATCCCTGCCATTCACTCAGGTATCTCACAAATAACAGAAACTCAATCTGGTAGTCATAAATTCCTTCAGCATTACTGTAGACAAGTTTTCTGACCTTGTATGCCAAAGTTTTTTCAAGTTTGAGCTTGAACCCCAGCTCTCGATTTCTCATCTCGTCTTCTACGAGGACTGAATGTACAAGATAAGTAATCTTGAGCTCTTCCTGTAAAACACATCAAAAAACACATTAAGCAGGATTTTTTTAAGATGCCACATATCATATATCATAATTATCTTAAGGAGGGAACCACAAGAAGAACAGAGGGCTCTTCATACTGTGAGGACTGAGAAAAACAAGACAAAACGAAGTCATGTGATTCAGATTGACTTCATGCTTCCGTGTTATGAGTACACGTGTCACATACATGTACTGCATAGGCTCACCTGATAAATAGCCATTTCACATTTCACTTTCTTCTCAAACAGCGCTGTCAAAGTTTCATCAAACCTTTCGGTTGCATCCCTGGTGGATTCCTGTTGTTTTTTCATTTCAGTTTCCATTGACTGCAATTACAGAGTTTACAGGTGATTTGCAATTTCACCTGTTTATCATATTTATGGTCATAGAAAAACAGAATTGTGAATGTTTCTACTGCAATACCTTTTTGTATTTCTCCTTCTCCTCACTGAGGTCGTTGGCTTTCTTTTCATACTCTTTGTAGATTTTTTTCTCCTCCTCGCTCCGCTGGATGCCAGGTTTGGTCAAAACAAACTCAGGCGGAGGTATTTCCTGTGGAGTTAATTGAATAGAAACTATGTACACTTCATGCTGATTCGTCTAATCCAACTGACAATGCCTAAAAAGATATTCATGTAAAAAAAAAGAGGCCTAAAACATAATTTGCCTAAAGGGCGAGAATACTTAAGTACTTTGATTTCATTCATGGAGACAATGAGCTGTAGTGTTTAGTGTGTGTCATAAGAAATGACTGAGGTTGGAGCTTTCTTCTACTCCTCCTCTCCCGCACAGTCAAAACATGTTTTCTGTTCACGCTGTGATTTATTTCATGAAATAAATAATCATCTAATAATGAAATACAAATGTAAGAAACTCACTTTAAATTAGGGTAGCTACTAACAAAAAGCTTTATAAATTCATAGATTAATTGTGTATTCTATCAAATGTCAGAAAACTGCAAAATAAAATGCCCATTATAGTTGGCAAGAGCCCATGATGAGGAAATGTATTGTTTTTGCAGCAATAAAACCAATAGTTGTATAATCTTATAGTCCAATGTGTATGTCATGTATGACAAAGAAATCAAAAACATAAAATTGTCCGAGTAAAGAATTTGAAACCAGAGAATGTTTGCAATTCTTGCTAAATTGACCAAAAACAATGAATTGATTATTATTATCTGCCAATTGACTAGATACTCAAAGGAAAATGTTTTATAATTTGTTTATTATTTTATATGAAATAATATAACTGAGCTACATTATGAATGCTTAAAAAACAATTTGAATATTTTGACCCACCATTTTCAAGATGTCCTCTTTTTTCACTTGAAGCACTCCATCCATCATGTCATCAAGAGCCCTGTCGCTGACATTATTCCCCTGCAATAGGAAGAGCAATCAATATGAAGGAATTATTTATGGCTTTCACATAGAAATATAATATTCATATATTTAATTTATTTTTCAATAAAAGTAAAGCACTGTTAAATGTACTCTTACTGTTCTCGATAATAATGATAGAAGCACTTTCCAAACATGGGCGTATAGTATTTAAAGAATGTGTAAATAGCCGACAAACAAGAGTTTATGTTGTGTTTAAAAACACATTTATTATGGCTGCATACTTTGGCAGCCAAACGTCTTTGCTCTTCCAACTTCTTCCTCTCCTCCTCCTCCTTCTGTTCTGGGGTGAGGTACTTTTCTGCTTTTATCTGTAGTGGGACAAAGGCGCATATCTCTCTGTGAAAAAGCATCTCATATGATGAGGACCACACAATACTATTTCACTTTTCAGTATAGGAAAAACAAACAAACCACAAAGTGGCTCAACATGCACTATTTGTTTGTTGAACATTGTGTGAACTGTTTGGATCTCGAGGAGGTCGGTAACCTCGGAGTCGTCCACCGTGAGCAGCCTCTCCGGCTGCTCGCTGGTGCTCAGGCCGGGCTCCCACAGCGTCTCCTTCACGCCCAGCTCCAGCATGATCTCCCTGATGTGTCTGTTCCTGTCCTTCAGACGGTTCAGCTCCTGCACCTTTTGCTTGTACACAGCCTCAAAGTCAGTGTTGAAAGCTGTCTTGATGCGATAAATCACATCCTGCATTCGGAGTTGTGAAATTCAGCAAAGAAAAAATAAATTGTTATTTTGATCATGATGATAATAACATATGACTCATGAGTTGGTCAGTTTTTATAAACCACTTATATATGTGTGCTCTTTAATTCACTTTCTACTTTTATTATTTTGTGTGTGTTTTGGAAAAGTATGTTACAATATAAAAGGTATTATTATCACACTTTGGCTAAGTTCCCACCTGTAGCAGAATTATCTGATTGATTCTCTGTTCTGTGGTTTGCAGACGGAACTGGTCGTAAATGTAAGGATTTGAACATCCTAACTGAGCGGAGCAACTTCCCGTTACAGCAGCACTCTCTGCGACGTGGCCTTCCTCCTCCTGCTCTTCCTCCTTCACACTTGTGTTGGAACCTTTCTTTACCCAGCTCTGCTGCAGTTGAAAGTTGGGGACAAACACTTTGAGTGAGAGGGCTGACAGAAATATTGAGGACAGAATCTGTGGCTACAAGATTATAAACTTTATCTCAAGAATATTGCAGTGAAGGAAGCTATCCTCACAACTATATCTGAGACACATAGCCATAAATCTGGAAGAGTTTCAGCACTGGCGGACTGGCACATATTCAAGCATTTAAAAAAGTTGTAACAGTGAAAGGTCAGACGTAGGACTGTGATTCAAAGCATCAAATTATTTTCCAGATGTAAAACTGTTTTGACTTGAATGGTTTTTCCATAAAATTGATTTCCATAGAGTGAAATACCTGCATACTGAGGAGGTTTCACTATCACAGCTTTTAGAAAATGATTGCACGCTGCCTTTCTGTTTCACATTATAAACAGTAAACATATAATCTAATCCATTTTAACTCATCACGCGTGCTTCTTAATACGACGCTACGTTAACAAGAATCTAAACCACAGAATGCTCCGGCCTGTGGACCAGTTAAGCTTACGGTGCAGGCAGCTTTTTCAATTTTCCTGATGTTCTGAACCCTGTGAAGGTCCTCCACCTCTTTGTCTGTTCGTTCTTTCAGAGGGTAGTTCTTCACCTGTTGTTCTGAGTGAAAGGCCTGTGGTAGACAGGCAGAAGTGATTTAGATTTCTTAGTACAGATCATACAATTATGTGAAAATGAAGAAATGCAACACTTCTCTGTGCTTGTTCCTACGCCATCTTACCTTAATGGCCTTGCCTTTGACCTTCATGGAATCCCAGCATTCTCTTCTGAGGACATCACTGAGGTAACGTTTTGCTGTAATCTCCCATTCGACTTCATTTCTCACCTACAATGTGACTGCAGTAAGAATCACTTCAGATCATTATTGTCATTGAGTTCATGTTTGTGTGTGTGCATTACCCGCGTAACTTCCTGCTCCACCATGGCCTCCAGTCTCTTCTGCTCCTGAACGTCCAGGTTGAACTCTTGTTGTTCCAGACACTCAATATCTGGGAGGTTCTCATTTTCGCGCATCATCTCCTGGATCTGCAATACGGAATAAATGGTTTAGTCATCATTTTGTTTTTTAGACAAACATTTAGTGAACATTGAAACATTCGTCAGTGAATTGTTTTGTAATTGTGCAACTATATTTAATATAAGTACTGGACTGTTAATACATTACTACAAATATAACTTGTTTGTTGCATAAAGCATACAGTATTTGTATGTCCTAGAAAACAATTAAAATGAAAATGAAAATGAAAATGAAAATGGTAAATCGTTCAAAATAGGTCAAATTTTCTTGAGACATTATACATATTTTGTATGTATTATTCATTAGTTCAGTATTTATTCATTCACGTGATTATTAACAGAATTCCACATACATCATGCTTATAATTGCTTTAGCTTTGGGATGTTTTTGTTTCACTTCTTTCATTTACTGTGTTGACCTGGTAGTGAGCTGCGGCGTGTAATTACAGGGATGTTTTTTATTGAATTCAAAAGCACTTATCAAACATGTCTAATTGTATAGTAGTCATGCTAACATGGACTGTGAAATGTTGTGTACTGTTTGGCATGGCAGGTTTCCTGATCAAGAACCTATGAGTTTCCTCTTAGGTGACAATTTAAATAAACAAATATGTAATGCAACTCACTTACATTGTCACGGAACTCTTTGATGGTTTTCCTCAGGTTTTTCTTTGTCTCAGAATATTGCTCATTGTCTTCTTTTATTATCTGTTCAAAATATGCAGATTGAAAACAAATGAGATATTTTTTTGAATGAGCTAGTATTAAAGTGTGTACACTTATGTCAACTTGGCGAGACTCACAACACATCCCCATGTTCCTACAGTAAGTAAACCTGCAAACAAACAGCATGTTAATTATAATACATTTTACAACAAGGGGAAAAATATATTACTTATATTGCCCCGAACACGCGAGTCAGATTAGAGAGCACGTTGGAGCATAACAGCAGGCTTGAAATGGCCTCTACCCGTTTCCCATGTGTGAATGTCAATAAGGTGTAAAACTCAATTCGAAGCCCGCCACACCTTCAGTATCAACTTACTGTTATGAAAAAGCTTTATCAGGTGACAAAGTGCTGCACATTTGTTTACAAATGCTTATCTGCTTTACAGCTCCATACCACTTGCTAATTGGTTGATTCCTAACTCGCTTAACACAGAGAAACTGGGACAAAAGTAATACAGCTAAATGTCACAAAGCGGTGCAATGGAATCTTTCAAAATCCTTCACCTACATCAGTGAAGTACTTTAACATTATCAACATTTTATGCCACAACCACAAATATGACGGCATGATAAATCACTGACCGCCTCTCGCCTGCTTTCCAGCCAGGTGGGGAGGGAAGGTGGTGCAGACAGCAGGGTGCCATAACTCTCATCCTGCTCTGTCACATCCACAGTACCTGCTCCACCACTGACCTACAGAGTGTTAACACGCATACAAATAACGCAATGATACAGATAAATACATTCGCTTTTGCACATTTCAAACCTTTAATCTAGTTAATGAACGAGGGTTTTGCGTGTGAAAAATAATTACACTTCATATCTATCGATCTATGTAATCTTCATACCAGATTTATACCACGATGCTTTCATTAAGACTACAAAGTGCTGAGCTGTTTTATCGCTGAAAAAACTGTTTTCCCACAAACAATTCACATGTAAGATTATAGTCTTTAAATTTACTGGTATGCCTCACACTTTTATCACCTCCAACTCCAACATAATCTGCTGCCTAGAAAGGTCTGGAACACGATGTACTTGTTGAAACTGTTTTAGAGAGGCATTGATTCCATTTCATAGGTTGTAGTTTGTGTTGTGTTGTACTGAGAGGTGTTTCTAATTTTTTTCCCAACACATTTATAACAGTGAGGGAATACTACATTTTTGGAGAAAAAAAAGCTATCAGTATAACTGAACGACATACTCTTCATGAAGAGTGTATATTCTGCAATTGCAGTCTACTGTTTGGAGTTTCAAAGGCAACAAACATCATCATAGTCAGATATAATATAATATAATTTACCTCACTTTCCTCTGGTTTTACTGTGCCAGCAGCAGACCCTTGGCCCCACTCCGGCAAATCAATGAGGACGGGATTCTCAGTATTGAATATGTTCTTCAAGAAATGATTCATAGACTGACTGTACTTAGCAGCTTCATTCACCTTACCAGCATTCCCGCCTTTAATTCTGTATGGAGCCATGGAAAACACAAGGTATAAACAATAAGATAGCAGATATATGAAGATATTTGTTATTAGCCAGTTGATCCATAAATCCAAATAAAATTAGAAATGAAATGTTATATGATCTTTCTAGAACAAATCATGTTGTCTATAAATAGAAATAAAGTGAATTGTAAAGTTACTTAAAATAATTTCACATTAAGTAGCCATTTTGTGTTTTTAATACAGTATAACCATGAATGAGCAAGTGTAAGAGTATAATAACGTTAACGGCTAAGGTTGAGAATATTCTACAAATCCCACGAAATGTCCAAAGTAAAACTTTGTAGGTGTGTCACAGTAAAATTCTCTCTCTATAATTTCTGATTTCCCTCCCTCGTCTGTGGCACTGCGCACTAAGCTCATTTGTTTCTACTGAAGACATAAATCTTTAAAAACTTTTGAAAATATATAGTTTCATTTAAAAAACATGTTTAAGAGTTATTTCATAAAACTGGTCTATCTTTATTTGTAAATGTTACTTAAACAGTAAATTGTCCTTTAATTGAGGACTATTTTCAGCTGAGTATTCATGTCAGTAGGAGCGTGTACATGGGATTGACTCAACATAAATCAGAGCGCCCTTGATTATAACAAAGGAACAGGTCACGCATGTGTAAAGCCACTACTCATTGGTGTGTTTTCAATAGTTTTTTAACAAAGTTCATCTTTATGGCACAGAGGAATACACTATAATATAATGTAATGCTTTGGCTACAGGGACACTAGTTGGTTTTGGTCTTTTCATGGGATTGGTTGACAATAAGACAATTACAGAATATCACCAGATCTTTAAATTATTCAAATTCCCATACTATCAACAATTTAACCAGCCAATAGATTAGACACATCATGAATCAAAATAAACAACAGATGGGAGAAAAAAAGAATTGAAAGTAGAAACTGCTATGAAAAAGGAAAAGATATTTAAACTTTTTTTTTTAAAGCGGGCAGAGGCAAGCGGAGGAGACAGACGTGGAATTTGAGCTTATTCAGTGGTGAGTGTTAAACTGTGAAATTTATTGGATCTTTGCTTTCCCACAGAGGATGTTCAGGATCCCCCTTGACCTAGCACTTCAGTTGTATTTATTTTACTTTCATCGAGGCCAACACTAAGAGAGGAAAAATATTGTTTAATATGCACTGTATCAAACTGCACAAGAGTGGCATCTCTACTGTGAGCAACAGTTCCCTCTACTGTTCACAGATGTGCATTATGTAAGCATGACAAACTGCGTGCTGGTTTACCTGAGATCAGTGCACACAAGAGAGCCATCTTTAAAGCCAGTAGTGAGGAGTGTCTGGCTGTCTGCAGAAAAGGACACGCTCCGAACTCCACCCAGATGGCATGAATGACATTGCACTTCAATGCACCGCTCCTGTAGGTGCGGCAACAGCATTGTGATACACACCGCAGATAATGAAAACAAGATAGAAAAGTTTAAAAGAAATAATAAAACTAAATAAAATATGCTCCGACCAGGGAAGCAGTTTCTCGGATAAGTAGGAGGCCATCTCGCCCCACAGAAGCCAGCCATAACTGATGAGGAGACAGAACGAGAGAGGCGGGGCCCAGAGGGTGACCCCTCACTTCCTGCTCTGGTTTGAGCTGGACCACCGGACTGGGGAGATCGTCTGTGTCCTGGGCAGAAACATTTGAGATTGGGATAATGTACTAATGACTAGTTTATAATTGTATCAATGATATTTCAGGTGAATGAAGACAAAGATTTTAGATCAAAATAATCTGTCACATTAGGCAGCAGTAAACCTGGGGAAGCTGAAATCGCTGAAGAGTTTTCCTCTTTTGGCAGTAAGCAAAGACCTCACCGACTCCCAGAACAGAGGATTTAAGTGGATAAGGCACTTCGTATCTGGACACTTTGAGGATCTGGGTAGACAGACAACCATGTCGGTCTACACAACCTGGACCTGCAGATCAGCAAAGCATTTCATCAATGTATTAAAAATAATGACTCCCTTTTTATGTTCAGTTGAAACAATGCCTGTCCATGGTGACAGGTACTACAGAGAGCCTGCATCAACACACCCGCAATAATAGGGGAATTCTTCAGTAGTTGGTCTTGGCACAGAAGTTCTGTATCAGCTTAAGCGCATGACTCTTTATACGTTGTTATTAAATACATTTTTAAAGAGCTTCTGTCCTCAGTTGATTTTTACCGAAGTCATTGTCATTAGTGATTTCCATGGAGACAGTACCTTAAAATACACTGCAGCCATTTGTTTAGTTCTATGACTCAGATGTAACTAGTGTGTGGCACAATGCTCTTCAGCAGCCACACGTTAGACCTCATGTTTGCACTTTACTCCAGAGACCCGTCTGTCTCGTGGTTTTTCTTGCTCAACATAGTTTAACAGGCTGCATAAACTATGGGTGTGTTTCTGTAAACCGCTTCGTCGTTTCTCTCTCTTTTTAACAGTGTTAGTGACAACATGTCGAAACAATTGGATAAACATGTCCAGTTGAGTACTATTAATCGGTTATGCTAATGTGTCTGGCTGTGGTAGTCTCTTTGGAAACAAACTGAAGTCCACTGTCAGAGCATTCTCATGGACGAATTATGAGATTCCCAGCCTTAAAACAATAAGAGCAACAGGCAAGTGAAAGTATGGTAAACTGCAACGTCATTATTTACTGCTGAAGCTCTCCTCATTGACAGGATATGAGTCATTAACTGCCGGTTGCAAAGTTATTATTTTGTATTCAATGTTCCGTCCCCACCCCTAACTGGCATCTTTGATACTGTCCCCAACTGACTGCTCAGAGAGGCAATGGGAGCCACTGGACCTAATCAGTGCTCTATTATTAACATTAACATTATTATATGAGGGTCAACCAGTGCTGACTTAAAAAACAACGTCTGACCAATATACAAAATGCCCTTAATTAAAGAACAATATAGAGAATAAGTAGTGAATTAATCCATCATTGCTGTACCTGAAAAGTCCCCGGTAGGCAAAGAGAGCACTGTGAGCTCCTGTCCAGTGCACAGTGCAAGAACTTTCACCTGCTCACTGTCCCTGATGCACTGACTGGAAAGCGACAAAATGGGCCCGGGAACAACTGGAATATCAAATGACAAAAGGATGAGCTTGATCGTGCTTCTAGATAAAGTGTTACAGTAATAGGGCAAGTATTATCCATATAGCTTTAAATACACATTCTAAGCTAAAAATGACATTTACATTTATATGTACACTGTTTTGCAATGTACAGGACAGTAGTAACATGTCTAATGAATAAAATAAAGACTATCTACCTGTGTATCCTATGACTGAAAACGTCTTCGATGGCTTTGCGTCTAGTACATAGATATATGAATCTGAGGCACCTGTGAGAAGGTAGTGCCCCTCCTGATCAAAACTGTAAAAGCCCAAACACACACACACACACACACACACACACACACACACACACACACACACACACACACACAGACATACGGTATAAAAACACAATAAGAAAGTTTGCAACCATTTATTATGACATTTGAATTTGCTTTCCCGACTAGAACTGGAGGTACAGTTGTCCTCTCAGGGTTTTATGGGTAGAGATAACTCATGCCTCTACTTTGTAAATGTATGATGCGTATAATACTTTGTAAGTGTAGTGTTAAACTGAAACTCTGAGTTGTCACAGGGATAGAAGATACTTACACCAGGTGATCCACAGGTGTGTGGTAGAGATGAACCCGATGCACCAGGCGAGGTTCCCGCTCCCTGTTCAAGTCAATGAAGAGGACATTTCCTGAAGCCGTACCAACAGCTGCGTATTGTGCAATAGGGCAACAGGCCAGACTTGTCACCTAAACAGACACAGATTACAAGCTTTCACTGTTTCATTTCCCTCTTACATTTTCAGAACAGGTGTATTAATGTGGCACCGCTGATATGTTCTGGATGTTCATATGTTGTGAATCTGACCTCAGTTTGAAGAGACAGGGAACCAAGACAAATGCCATCTGCAGACCACAGCTGCAGTACTCCAGAATCCCTCACTGACTGCAATCAGCAAAAACACAAACATCACTCACTTAAGAGAGATTGACCCAAATTACACATACCATCATGGGACACTGTAATTTTTGCGTAAAATAAGTGTTTTACCACACAGATGTCACTATGTGACAAAGCTGCTGCCACAAAGTTGCCGCTGAGAACCTCCAGGAGCTTCACAATTTCGTCCGACCGGGTTGGGTTAAACACATAGATTTGACCCTGAAGAACAAGAAACCTGTTATGTTCTAATATCTATTTCCTTTTATCTCAGTAACATGTTATTATTTAATTAAACATAATGTGACTCTATGTACAATAGGCCACACAGGGGTATATTTAACTACTTACTGTATTAGATGAAAAAAGTAATGTTTCATAGTCAGGGGAGTACATCACAGTTGCGACAGGTTCTTCTAATTGCCACGTTTGTGTGATGTTGATCCGAGTTGTTTTGATTTGCAGACAGTGCACCACACTCTCCTGTGAAACATGCATTTAAAGGTGCTTTTAAATTTGGGAAATTGAGAATTTCCTAATAGCTGAAATTGCAAATCATATCACAGATTGGCAGAATAATTAATGTATTCTATATATATATTTTTTTTTTTATTTTTTTTATTTTATTTTTGCACAATTCAAACAATAAAACAAAAAAATCATAACAGAAAAAAAAATGAATATCACAGTGCAGGAAGAGACAAAAAGCCAACTGCGCTTATTTGAAGCCTCCACCTATATAATTTCATTTCATTTGAATGTGTCATACTCAGTGAGCCAAGTACATGTTAATGAGTGCATGGGCCAGTACCTTTCCTACAACGATCAAACTATTCCGCTTAAGGGTTAAACCTTGAAAGTTGCTCCGTCTGAGTTCAGGAATGTAATCGCCAGCTGAACAAAAGTGAAACACAAATCAGACGTAAACTGTTTTTTCTATTGCAAAATAAGACGTGGCAATAGTCACAATGACTAGTCACATTTCTGCCACGTCCCAGTGTGTGTGTTTGTTTACTTGTGGGGTTGAAGATGACTGAGACAGAGCGTCTCTCCGGGTCAACAAGGAGCAGAAAGCCTTCCACACAGCCCACATAAAGCTGTGATGTGGGTGTCCAGCAGATGGCACTTGGGGTTAGTCTGGCTTTGGTGAAGAGTTTAGTCTGCGTAAACACATGTGGAATTGTGTAACAGTTTACATTTTGTTTGTGTGCCTGGAAACAAAATGGTTCTTCCAACAAATAGATTCATAGAAATCAGTTGTATCACAAAAACAAACATTAAAAAAGTGGTGAAAGTGTATCGGTTTTGTGAATTAGTGTATATGACAGGGGGACAATACCGCAATGCTTTCTGCCATGTCTCCCTTGAGCCCTGAGATGGCTGATGGAGGCATCTCAAGATCGAAATAGGGCAGTTTGTCGCTGACAGTATGAGAGCAGGGTTCCAATCGCTCAACAAAGGAACCATCAGTTGCTGGAAGCTCTATCACACTGCAATGCAACAAATATGACATACACATTTGTATTATCAGTCTCCATTGCCCTTGCTGCTTATGTAATGTCGGTTTATTTATCAGTTACATCACATGCAATGCTACCACACTAATTGCTCGCACACCCAGGTCTGCTTTACCTTGGTTTCAGGACATAAAAGCTGGCACTCTTCTCAATATTCCAGACAGTGAGGGACGTATTGCCCAAAGCACAGAGCTGGAGCCAATTCAGAGGGTTGAAGACCAAAGAAATGACATCCTGCCCAGCGTGCGGTTGTGTACAAATTGGCTCAGCATTTTCCCAGTTCCTGCATCACACAGTCATCATTACAGTAACAGAGCTGCTCAGCCTAAATACACACAAATTAAATATAAAGCGATGTGCAGCTTTCAATGGCTTACCACACTGTTATGGTGTGATCTGGCAGAGATGAACAACAGCCCAAATAAGGACCACCAGTACTCAATGTAAGAGATGTGTAGTCCAGTTGTGCTGCACCTAGAAAAAAAGTCAATGGAAACTAGTATTTGTCAGAGAGAAAATAGCCTAAATGTAGGATGGATGAAATAATACAAACACATATTAAGAATGCAAGACATCTTGGAAAAAAAAGATACAGTTAAATCATACATAAAAACATCACCAGTTTGAATATTAGCCTTTGCATTGATTTAGCTAATGATCTCTACTGGGAAAAAATATCTTACCTTTCAGTTCATTCTTCAACTGTAACTCAGGGAAAATGTACACAAATATAGATGGGGATATCTTTTCCTCGGAGAAAGCTAAAGTCCCATTGTTGCCATTGGCTGTCAATGCACCGACTCCTCTTCCAGGACTCCGAAGCACATGCTGCTGCTTGGTCTCCAGGTTGAGGAAACAGATGCTATTCCCACATGTGTAGCATACTGTTTTATTGTCGACAAACTCGATGCCGTTGTTTGTAAAACCTCGTATCCACCTAGAAAGAGTACAACAGTAAATGATGAGCTCGCCACGGGTTGTGCCTCTCGTGGTTTAGCGTTAGTACACTACTCAACCCATCCTAAACAGAGGATGGGTTGAGAGAAAACGGACAAAAACGGTAGTAAATAGATGTGTGTGAATGCAGCAGCAACATACCTGACATCTAAACTTCCAATGCCATCCATTTTATATCAAGAATAAAATTACACACAGTGAAAGTTAACTCTCTTTTTTTTTCTCCATTAACACAACCGACAAACAAATGGTCAAGTTGTTGCGTATCCCTGGCAACCAGGAACACTTCTTCTTCTCTGTCTGGTTTTACGGCGGTTGGCATCCAGCTTATTGGCGCATTACCGCCACCTTCTGCCTCGGAGTGTGGATCAGACAGTAGACTTACAATCTTTTCCACAACACAAAAAATAAATACATTTAAAAAAAATAATGAAAATAATACCACATTAACCTATATTTTATCCTCCATGTTTTACACTCTAGGTCGATACAATCCTAGCCTTTGACAAGCACCCTTGTACCATATCCCTGCATTTCAATCATATATATAATATATAGCGTTATATATTGTATTATATATATGTATATTATTTAATATATTATATGATATGATATATATATACCCAACCTGTGCTCCTTCACCCATGATAATAACCAGAAAACTAACCTCTCACGCTATTGGTTGATGCTCTATCTGACATGCCCTTCGCGGAAGTAGGCGTAACATACACTTCAGCGATATATAGCTGATAGCACTGTAAACTGTCACTTTTTTCTTTCGTACCCAGACGTGACGTTCATCACCTCAAGTGTAAACATGTCGACAGAAAAGTGTTTCGCCAAAGGTAAGAATCTTCATGCTGCCAGGTGTTTGACTGCACATTGACTACCTGAGTGACTTTTTTTCTTACGTCAAAAGACGTACATTCGATTGCAATGTGCTCTCTGTAAACGTAGAAGAAGACGTGGTCTGACTGTAAATGAGTGAAAGGATGAAGTTCAAGAAGACTGCTTTAACGTGGATTAGTGAATTAAGTACATTTATAAAATGCTTTACGTAACGTTATACTTTGCTACTATTATCAGTGGTGTATAAAGTACCCAAAAGCCGTACTTGAGTAAAAGTAAAGATACTTTACTGGAAAATTATTCCAGTAAAAGTAAAAGTCACCTATTAAAATACTACTTGAGTAAAAGTCTTAAAGTATCTGATATTTTCTGTACTAAAGTATCTGATATTTTCTGTACTTAAGTATCAAAAGTATTTTTCTGATATAAAATGTACTTAAGTATTGAAAGTAAAAGTACAAGTACATGCTTTTAATAAAAAAGCAATGGGTCAGAATTTTGAGAATTATGAAGTTTATTCTTTTAAGTGCTGTGGCCACCGTGACCAAGGACAAGGAGTTGTGTTGATAAAATAACCATATATATTATGTTCAACATAATATATTGTACCTAAGTATACTTTTGCATCTACTATGAACTTATCATCGTAATTCTCCAAAAAGCAATATGACACTATGAAGGAGTTGTAACAGTGTGGTTGTATGCTCATTCCGCCCGGTAACGGTCCGTGGGTCCGGAACCTCTTGACACGTTACCCTAAAAATGAAACTTAAATCTGTTTCAACTCTGCCGGTGTTCTGGATGATTAAAACCAAGGCAAAGTATCCTGAGATCGCCAAAAAAGCATGAAAACCTGCTTTCATTTTAACATTATGTCTTTGTACAGCGGGTTATAAGTTAAGCAGTAGACTGGACTAAAGGTTTAGTTAGGAGTAGACTGGACATAACGAACACACGTCAGGTGTCGTTGTCTCCTGTCTCTCCGAGGTCGGACCCGGTCCGTGACAGTTTGGTCTTCACGTTACCGGCCCGTGACGCATAAAGGTTTGGGAGTGCTGGACTAGAGGATGTAGAGGGCTAATGCAGAATATTGTGATTCGCAAAACCTGCTTGGTGGAGTCTGTGTTCCACCACAGTCCCGGATGTGTTTTTCTTTCTTTCTAGAGATAGATTTGATTTTGTAGCGAGTAACGAAGGTTTCAGGGGAAATGTATCGGAGTAAAAGTATCAGTTTTCTTTGCAAAATGTAGTGAAGTAAAAGTAAAAGTAAACAGAAATATAAATAGTAAAGTAGAGTACATATATCCCAAAAAACTACTTAAGTACAGTAACGAAGTATTTCTACTTCGTTACTATACACCACTGGGTTTTATATACTGTTCTATATTTATACTGATCGTTTAATCTGTAAAAATGCATTATACATTCAACAATTTTTACAGGTTTGGCATGTACATATACTGTACAAAGAAACTAATATATGTAGCTGGTAAGATAAGTTGGTATGAAGCACATTGTTCCTCTGAAATGATTTGAAGTTCAAGTTAAAAGTAGCATGAAATGAGAACTCTTAAATTATGTACAAGTACCTCAAAAAGGTGCTCAAGTTCATTGCTTGCCTAAATATGTGTTTGGATCTATAGTCTGCATTGATAGTGATTGTAAAGCTTAAGTACAAAACAGTAACAGAGGTGACGGTTACATTCAGGCATGAATGGTAACAAACATAAATCATCGTACTCAGTTGCACTCGGTCATTTATGGCAATTATACTATTTTTCTTTCAGGAAGTGCTGCGCCCGGTCCTGCCCCCAATGGCCACATTAGACTTTACAGCATGAGATTCTGCCCCTTCGCCCAGAGGGCCAGATTAGTGCTGAGTGCCAAAGGGATCAAGTAAATACACGTTTTAATTATATATTCTTTTTTAATAATACTACTCCCCAAACCTGAAAAACCTGAGTGCTTTTTGATTACACAATCTGCTTTTGTCTTTCAGACATGATATTATCAACATCAACCTGAAAGACAAGCCTGAGTGGTTCCTTGAGAGGAATCCTCTTGGACTTGTTCCAACAATGGAGACACTTGCTGGTGAGCTGATATACGAGTCTCCCATCGTCTGTGACTACCTGGACGAATTTTACCCCGACAAGAAGCTGCTTCCTTCCTCTCCTTTCGGTAAAGCTCAGCAGAAGATGATGCTGGAGAATTTTTCCAAGGTATCCTCCATGAAGTTTTATATCTGGGGTTCCGTTTTGTATACTTTCTACTGTTACTATCATATAATCATATTCATGCCACTGTTTATTCCAGATTATACCACTCTTTTACAAGATTGCATCGATGAGAAAGAGCGGTGAGGATGTCTCAGCACAGGAAGCTGAACTGAAAAACAAGTTTTCCAAACTAAATGAGGTAGGTTGCTCAGGATTCTTTACACGTTCGCCAGATGTGATTTAATAGATTGTGAAGTCAAACTTGTTCCCAGGAATGAGCGCGAGCGCAGCGGTTAATGTGCGTCTATGAATCGTTATAAGTGGTCCAAGAAAATGAGGAAAGTGAGCTCACCCATGTGTCAGCCTTTATTGACTGTACCTGGATAGTTTCCCGTGTTTAATACAAGGCTGATGAACGTTTGTTTACTTTTCAGGAACTGGTTAGCAAGAAGAAGACGTTCTTCGGTGGGGATTCCGTCACGATGATCGACTACATGATGTGGCCATGGTTTGAGAGGCTGGAGAGCTTTGAACTGAAACAGTAAGTAATACTCTCTCAAGACACTTAAAAAGAAATACTTTTTATTTGAGTTTCACTCAAGGTCACCATAGAGAGGAGCAAAAAGTACAAATATGAGGTACAGTACAAAAGTAAGACATGCAAGAAGAGCAGGGAATCTCATCGGAACAGAGCGAACCAGTCTTCTTCCGTCATGACGTCCGATAGGTCACATTTCATGAGGCCGCTTTATGTTCACGTGTTGTAATTAGGCGAATGATTTGATTCCCGTTGTCTTTTCAGATGCCTTGACGGCACACCCGAGCTGAAGAATTGGACAGAGCGAATGTTGGAGGACAAGGCTGTCAAAGCCACAATGCACAGTGTGGAGAGCCACACGGCCTTCAAGAAGACCTACGCGGAGGGGAACCCCAACTTCGACTATGGCCTGTAGAAAAGAAGGGCTCAAAACCTTAAACCGTCCCATTTATTATTCATATCCATCTTTTGATTATGTTACTCTGGGGTCATGTCTCTTTTTCTAACTTTGATGAACTAGGAAAATATATTGTAGCAAATACTATGATTTTTACTGGCCATTTATCTTGTGATTGAGGGGAATAATACAAACAATAATGGAAATGAGGTTCAGTGAAGTAAATCTGACTCAATGTGTTCCCTTTCTTTAATAAAAACTGGATGTAATGACTCTGGCCTGAATTTTCTGTTTGTTATAATAAACGATAACCCCACCCCCAGACTACGCAGGGTGGTCTAATTTAATAAACTGAAGACCACACAGCAAAAATGTAACCGGCAAAACAAAGGCTTTTTGATAAGCAATACAAAACATTGCACGATTAATAGCTGCCCATCAGATCTGCAACAGTATGAATGCAAACAAAAGCACTGCTATACTGCATAATACGAGAGGTATTTCTGTTAAAATGCTTTCCCAACTGACAAAAGTGCATGGTGTTTTCTTTGAAAAAGGTAAAGGGTGAAATGCATTTCTAAAATGATCCTCTTCCTGCTTCTCTTAAAAGGCACACATATCTACTGGAAAATATCTCCAGCAGGTTACCTGATAAAAGAACCATTATGAATTGTAAGCTTCAGTAACAGTCCTACAGATTTGATTAATAATCACTTCAATATACCCATCAAATCTGTTTACAAAATGAACCCACTGTTAAAATTCTGCTCATATATCGTTTGGAGTCCCTTAGTCACACTGGTTACTTGTCAAGTGTGACGAAAGCAGCAGCAAGAAAAACATTTTCATGTCGATATCAGCTGTAACTAAAATAACGGTGCTTCATGAGTAATTGTGCATCATGTGCAACTAATTATAACACTGAATATATTTAAAGATCTGCCAGCGCTTTAGTCACGATGAGAAATATGGCCAAAGCTCACAAGCTTGCATCCGGCCTGTGGCGCAAAGCGCGGTTGGATACGTGCGGCGTGTACTCTTGTATGAGCACAGGTGCATTTCTCAACATCTCGTGGAAATGTGCGACCGTTGCGGCATAAAGCTCCCTCTGCAACACCAGAGACCGGAACAGGTTGACGGGCTCTGCTTTGCGAATTGTCTCAGGAACCTGGACTTCCTGTGGCACTTTACTGTTCCCAATCAGAACGTGATGAAGTCTCTTCTCGCGTAGGCTCGTCTGCAAGAAGCCGAGCACATCCCGAAGCCTGTGCTCCGTACTCTCAATGCTCCACGCAGAGGGCCTTTCAGTCAGCAACAAGTGCAACAGAGCGGTCTTCACGTGGTAGTTAGTGAGGGCGCTTTTTCCTGTGAGCTCTGTCTGCTTCCTGTGGAGGAAAGTAACTATCTGAAGGCAGTGCAAATGACAGGAATTTTGTGGCAGGCGTTTAGAGAAATGTTTCAGCAAATTCCTCTCGTAGACAGCAAAAGAGAGGTGCCAGCACGGGTCCGGAGCGCTGTCACAATCTGACGGGAAGTGTGAGACAAAATAAGCGTCCGTATCCTCCAGCTGAACCACCGGGATGATGTTCAGTACGACCACTTTCCCCGAACGGAATCTGATCTTCAGCGCGCCGGCGGCATCCAGGTTGCGGAAATTGAGCTCAAAGTCGTATTTGTAAGAGATGCGTCCCCACGCTTTGGTTACCGAGATCTGAAACCACTTCATGACTTGATCTTTGGCTAAGAAACGCGTGTTCCTGGAGCACAGCAGTTCATCGGGACTGCGGCCCACTTTGAGTGGGTCATCCTTGCTGTGCAACAGACAAAGCATGTCCTCTCCCAGGTCCGCAGAGCCACAGAGACAGCCCTCCTCGTTCTCCCCGAACCTGGTCACCTTTATCCTGCCGCAGCCCTGCATGTCCGGGGGCATGTCACTGGAGGGGCTGCACCACAGGTGGAACTGGAAGGAGTACGGATCTGGAGGCCAGAACGGCACTAGGAGGTCGCACATCAGCGGCTTGCACACCTTCCACGACTCGAACATGCTTCCGATCCCGACAAAGTCCCCGACTTCCATGTCCGCCTGCCTGTCACACACGCTCCGCAGCGATTCCAGCAAGTCATCCGCAAAACCCTCGACAAAGCCCCTCACCCTCCAGTTTTCATGGGCTGAGGTGTAGGCGCAGTTGTCGCAGAAGTTGCTCAGGATATCCTTATCCAGCAGCACCGTCCTGGGGGTGATGGATCCGCCCTCAGAAAAGACGTCTTCATCCTCAACTGGCCGAATGTCTGCGTCAGCCCCACCCTGCAACCGGCTCACCTCGATAGCGAAGAATATAACGAAAGACACAGCGCTCCAAAAGTACCAACTAGAACCTTCCTCCGAGCTGGTTTCTTCCTGCTCTTCCTCCAGCTGTGATAGCTCTTCCTCCAGCCTCGCCTGCTCCATTTTCAGCCGCTCCTCGTGCTCCCGCATACGAGCCATCAGCTCCTCGTCCTGGTCCGGGAGCGTGGCGTTCTCTTGAGGAAAGAGCAAGGGGTGGTTTAATATGGCGGCGGCCACCACCATACACACTCGTGCAATGGCCCCCTGCATCTTCAGCTTGTTTCCAACATGCACATTTAAGCACGGCGCAGGCGTCCAGGCAGCTGCAGCTCAGATCCTGAAACAAAATCACAAAATCACAAAATTAGTAAAGCACTCCACCCAAGGGGGAAGCACAGATTGTACCTCTAAATATAGAGGCAGTGCTGAGCGACACAGAGTGACGCACTCGTCCAGTATCAGACATGGGAGGAAGGAAGATTGGTCCCTTTGGTCGCCCCTTCTCTGATAACCCTCTTTCGTTACCAACATTGTGCTTGTTAGCATTTACATCCTGTTAAAAACTTTTGTCCAAAATAAAATGAATAACGCCTCCCTTTCTGGAAAATTTCCCCCCCCAAAAAGATTTTATACAATGAAATGCAGCTTATAAGTGAAACAATGTTGGAAACGCTTACACTGACGTTATTATCTTCTTTCCTGGACGTCAGATAACCGACATGTCATGCAATATATTGCACAGAAGAGGAAGTTACAGAAGTCTCTTGCTTATGTTCCATGCTTTTAGTAGAAGTTAAAGAGACAACCGCACACTGCACTGGGGAGGATAGACTGAATCTAGATATCATCATTATAATATTTAAAGGAATACAATGCATTTTCGAACGGGGCTTCCTTTCTTTCGGCAAATAAGTGAACGAAAAATGGGCTCACTGCGAGATCATGAGAATATGAGCAGTTCTGTCAGACTTCAGCTATAAAATGACAGCAGTAATGGCAAAGTGTGTGCGGCCACAGAGCCAGGGAAACTTCCCATGACTTACTCGCTGGGCGGTTTTCCAACACTTAGATGGTTCAGTCCATCCAAACAAACATCAGGCCCGACAGAGGGAGGCCTGTGCATGTAGAACATGTAGTCCAAAAATACTTTGGTAAAGTAAAACTACTAAAGGTACAGAAGTGTTGTGCAGCTGGTCAAGTTGGAGGAGACTTTAATTCACATAGGGTTGAACACTTGAAAGAGCTATGCCTCATTTTTGATAATTTGTAAATGATCATCTGTAATGTAGTAACTACAGCTGTCAAATAAATGTAGAGTAAAAAGTGGATACTATTCCTGTATGGAAGTAAAGAGTACATGGAAATGTATTTACTCATGTAAAGTCAGTGGTGTAAAGTAACTATGTCACTGTAGCAATCGAGCACTGTACTTGAGTACAATTTTAGGTACTTGTACATTACTGGAGTAATGACTGAATATACTCTATATTCTACTCAACTACATTTCAGAGGGTATGATTGTACTTCAGATTATCATTTTTTTTTTAAAGTGTCAACTATTACATTGTGATATAATATTATATATTAAGATCAACCTTCACCAGTTGCAACATTAAAGTGAGGTATGCATTGTCAGTAAGTACAAATCCAATAAAATAACATAAATGAATCAGAACCTGATCACATATGCTTAATGAGTACTTTTGATACTGCAAGTTTATTTTGATGCCAATACTTTCGTAGGTTAGTCATTTTGAATGCAGGACTATACTGACTATAGTACTTCAAAACCGTGATATTGCTACTTTGATTTTACTAACAGATACGTTTGCACTTATTGGAAGTGCATCATCTTAAACGTGAAGTCTTCCAACACCCACTATGACGTCATGTTTTACACACATGGCCAACGGTTACCACCTCGGTTGTCAAAATAGTAATCCGCTCATCATGGAAATGTCGCGGCAGAAAGACATTATTCCAGACACATGAGTCACTTCACAGCTAACAAACGGGGCTTTATATTAGCTATGTAAAGCATTGAAGCTAAAAGAAACAATCAAGACGTTTAGCTTCGAGGAAATATAAGCGACAAGCATCATTCGTTGCATGTTTTACGACTTTCAACTCGCGCTCCGTTGATGTAAAAGTCAGGAGAAGTACATTAAAACAAAGTGAGCCTACCTTTGAGCTGTTCTCGGTCTAATGTCATGGTGATACACTTGTGTTGATGGCACTCCGGTGAAAGCAGCCTCATCAAACTCATGTGAACAACGAGGGAAACTATTTCACTCCTTTCTTATTTCCTGACTGTGCGCTCCACCCAGACACAAAGACACCGCCCAGTTCCCTCTTCAACCCAAAGAGGCGAGCTGTGACCTCTCAGGCTGTGACGAGCATGTACAGTATATGTGCATATCATACATGGTGTGCACATCATGTATACGTGCATATCATACATGGTGTGCACATCATGTATACGTGCATATCATACATGGTGTGCACATCATGTATATGTGCATATCATACATGGTGTGCACATTGACATTCAACATGTTTTGTCCAGTACTCTGATTGGATAAATCAGTCTGAATAACAATATTTGCAGAAGTCCCTCACTATATATATATATATATATATATATATATATATATATATATATATATATATATATATATATATATAGTATAATATTGTTTTTTGGTGACTATTAGGCTGCAATGTTATGCTCTTTTTCATCCATTTGAATACAAAACATACGGTCATTTTATCAAAATATGACATTGTAGGAAATATGGATGGAGGAAGTTTTCAGCAACTAGAGTTAACTAGGGGCCGTTCCCCAGAGGTTTTTTGAGTTGTTTAATTAAAGGTTTGGTGTGAAGTGAGCCACATGTCATTTCCAGTGACTTAAGATTCACATGGGATTGGATCAATCTTTTTAACTTCACGTGTGCAAACCGTAACACGTGAAAATGTGACGTGAAACATTTTACATGTGAAATTGTGTGATGTTATGTGCTGCTATTGCTAAAATATTAACTCACTAATAACAAGCCATTAACTTTCTGTTACCTCACTTACTATGAACTATAAGTAAGCAAATTATTATTATTAAGATACTTACTTATATAAAAGTACTACTACACTGTAAAACTACTCCAGCAAGTAAGTGTTACTTATGTAAAAGTATGTCAGTATAATCAGGAAAATTTAGCCAATAGTGAATTATTATGCAAAACTTGGATGATGAGAAAGTCTGTTGTTTCGAAACCCCGAGAAACGTAATCATCAGTGGACGATGTAAATAAAAACATTTGTATTTTTGCTCATTTCAACAGTTTTAAGCCAATTTAAACTAAGTTGCTGCAAAATGTAAAAAAAAAAAAAAAAACTTTCTTCAGTTTTCCTTCTGAAAATCAACAAGTTGAGCGTTGATGTCGGTCAAATGTTGCATGAAATATATCAGTAAACCTTATGAATAGTATCCAAAATAATACAACTTGGTTACACTAGTCTACACGATGAGAAATGAGAAATATTGTGCATCCACAGGTCGGCGCGTCATGCTTGAGCAAATTGGTCTAAAAAGTAATGGAGGGCAGGAGACAAATCGAACAGGGGTTATTCAGGAATAACCGCAACGACCCCAACTTTGGCCTTTGGACGCAGAGGTCCACCGGCTTACAGACATGAAACACATCAAAATGCTGTCCTTCATTATTAGACAATGTTGCATCAACACTGGAAATCTTATGTCGATGTCAACCTCAAACAAACAAATACAATTACATACTTTTCAAAGTGATGAATTCATACAGCTCCACTGTAAATGACTTGTTTAGCTGTGTCTACAATGTAGAACCCCTCAGGAAATGCTTTTGTGTCTTACGTCATCAACACCTCCCTACAGTACAGTTAACTTGTCAAACACTGCAGAGATGACGACCTCAGAGGGCCCAGAGAGACTCCTGCAGATGTATTGGGGCTTGGAGCACCATGCTATTTTTAGGCTTCTGCTCGAAATTGCATACCAAAACTAAAAAGGGTGTGTCTCTGCAACCACTAGGGCTATTTGAATACTTTTGGTGTTATAATAAACAAGTACATGTGAGATTTTGTTCAGATGTGTAAATATCAGTCTATATGTTGCTGGTTAAAAGTAAATGAAGATGACACACAGCAAAAATTTAAAGTTTTCATGTCCGCCTAGAAAAAAAGCACTTTCAGGATGATTATTTCTTTGAAATGATGCATTCGTAAGGTCTAAAGCTCTCCCAAATAATAACACAATATGTGAACATTATCTCTGCAAAGTTTGACTTTGAAAAAGTGAAGCAGAACAAAGTTAGAGAGGGTTTAGTACAGAGAAAATCCAGGCGAGAACACAGTAAAAAACAAAAGTTTAACAACAATACTTTTTATACTTTTATGATTATCTTTCTTTCTGTTTGCGTTTTTTGTTAAATGGCGTACTGATTCTTGTAGCAAAGGCTTTGATGTTTAATTTGATGTGCAACATCAATATATTTTCTTGTGATTTATATGTTTTTTTTTGCAATACAAAGAAAAATAACCATATATGGTGTTTAAAAGGGATATCAGAGCTTCCTCAGAGCTCCATCTTTTGACCAGGGTGCACCGTTTCAAGAGCCAGCCTCAAAGCGAGGCGACATGGGCGAAGGCTATGAGGTGCTTGCGCAAAATTCTCCTCAACCATTTTCCCCCTTTCTGTTGTGCACGGGTACCTGAGCCCGTGATTTCTCCGGCACTGGCACCTAAGATGCTGACTGCTGTCAGGGACGTGCTGGCCTGCCTCCTCCTGTTTGACATGCGGTATGTTTTGTGGCATCTGCTACAGCTACAACATCATAAAGTACACTGGCTGTCTCACTTCTTCCACAAGGAGCACCACCTCTACACGGCCACCTTCTCCCTGGCGACAGAAAACATGGGCGCCTGGGAGATACTGAGCCTCAGCTTCTTCGTGAGAATAAAACAATTAAGAGGTGCAGTAAAGTTACTATGTTACAAAATAAGAGCGTAAAATAGTAAATAGTAATAGAAGTAACACATGGCCTATATTTTGGTTTATAGAGTACGATTCTCACAAAAATTGCTTTTAAATGTGGGACTTATTACATTACTGTAAATACAGTTATTGCAACAAGCCAAAGGGCATAGAAGTTTAAATAGTTCTTAGAAATGAAGATGCACTGTTGTATTCTGGTTTTCAGATTAGGGAAGGATGGCTGACCAAAAAATCTGTCTTTGAGAAATAGACAATAGAAACTAGGCCACTCACAACATATTAGGAAGAAAAAGTGAAATGTTCCCTAAAAATATATTTAATGAGGTTTAATACATAATACACAAGCCGTGGCACATATGGACTTTGTTCAGCCTTTGACCAGCACCGTCATATCGACACAAGGATCTTATCTTTTTAAAACTGGAAGCGAAAAAATCTTTCACTTCATTATTTAATTAACTGAGAAGCAAATATTAGTGATTCCTCACTATAACACCATTGTAGATCACAGAAGTCCTTTAAAATCTAACATTAAAATGCAGCTTTTACAAAGTTCAAGTACAGACAGAGAAACATCTAATTCAAAATACTAATTCATACAGACAGCACCGCAAATATTTAAAAAGAGCTCACAATCGACACATTCAAGGAGGAGACACTATATTCTTCACCTTCTCTGCTTTGCCCCTTCTGCCCATAGTTTCAAGGATTTTGATCAAGTTCCTTGAGGCCTCCTTTCCCTGCTTCTCCACCCAGATCTGTAGTAGTCGAAATGTCTGCTCCTGACTATTATTAGGGTGGTCCAGTTGACAAGACTCAATAATAGCGGTTGATATTCTGCTGCGCGTTGCTATATCCTGCATATCCCTCCATCCAATCGTTTCTGCAATGTCAGGCAGGTAACGCTCGAGATCAACAACTGGAGCTACGTGAAAGACAGGAAAAGTGGGGATTAATGTGATAAAGCAAACAACTTAATATCACATCTTTATTGTTCTTGAAGAGGCATTCTAATGGACAAAAAAAAAACAATCTGGTCTGTTTTCAGATCGCTGCTCACATATTACATGTGTTTAGGGATTCATTTAGGTCTGGTGCTGTGCTAATGAGTTAGAAATAAGTAAGTAGTTAGAAACATAATATGTTCACTACTTGGTTAGGACAAGACTAAATGAAATACAACCCTATAGAAAAAGCAATTAAAGCTCTGATATTGCATCCATACAAAAAGGCATTCTGGGTCTTTTCTTACCTGCAAGAGGCTGCATCTCCTGAGAAAAAGAAGAAGCATGAGCGTTAATTTAGAACAAATGTCAAGTCCACAGTGATAAAGTAACACACTGCTTTCACAGGCTTTACAAATATGTCACAGCACAGTGGAACTGACACAGAGCAAGCACACTAACACGGACATCAAAGGTTTCAGACAACTAACCTGCACCTCCTCTAGAAAGGGGCAGCTATGCCAACATTAGAGGAGAGACAGAAAAGTGTTTATCATACATGCACACGTGTACATGTGTGACAAAAGAGGAGAGATGAAACACGGCAATGGCCAAACTTCTCTACAGCTGGTCAGAGAGTTATAAATGGAGAATAACTTACCACATCAGGAACACTCGGTTGGTTTGGGCTCTGTTGTCTCGCCACTTATGAGATGAATTAGGAAAAAGAAACACATATTATTAAGTAGCGATAAAAAACGTTTGAATTGAATTGAACGTGAACAGAACATCTGGTAATATCAATGCACTTTCCTAGTTTTACTGAGAAACATATGAGGTTCTAGTGCTCTCTACTGGTCTCAGTACATAGAGATGAGAAATACTCACGCCAGCGTTTCCTTATACAAAAGAATGCAATAAGAGCAAGTACAATGAATAATATTGTGACAATGCCCATTATTACGCCAATGTTCTGTACCCCTGAAACACAAAGACACATTATATTGTATCACAAACAAAATGATGACACTTCTGATTATAAATGCATTGGCAATCTACAAACTGAGGCCATCATGCTGCAATAATGCTTAACCATACCTTCTTCTTTTTCATTGCAGACTGTGTTATTGCGGGGATTACAGGCTACTTTGATGCCCTCCGGACACCTTCAAACAAAAGTAAAAAGAAGAATAAAATGTATTTTATTTTATCCTGCTGGCAGTCTATGAGGACGGGTCAATAAACATGCTGTGAAACCTGTTGAAGACATTTATTTAAGAAGCTATACATACATCTTCTAGTTTAGGGATATTAGACGGAACAGTACTTACTCTTTACAAGGATGGCAGATGCTACATGTTTCGGTGCCACCGCTGCAGTAGTGCTCCTTTTTACATTGGCACTTAGCGTCACTGGCAGAGGTACAGGATTTCTTCACCTCTAGATTGACTAAAAGGACCGTAGAACCACACAACTGACATTAGAGGGGGAGACCAAACGTCACATTGCGTTGAACTGTGTTTTTCCTCAAAAAAAACAAAAAACAGTGATGTCCCATTATGTGTATACCATTAGGTTGTGAGCAGGATGTGCAGGGCTCACAGGACTCCAGGCTATTAGGCTGACTTCTGTAAGTGTTCGGGGCGCAGTGTTCACATTCCCCATATTGTTGACTCGTAGTGCAGTGCTTCTTCAGGTGCTGACCTACAGCATGGAGACACATGAGAGCCAGAGGCAGAAAAAAGAAAATGAATCAGTTTGCGCCAGCCCATGATTTACACACCCACACAGAGAGCCACGTACAAACATATTTAAGCCAGTACTCTACCACTTTCCCAGCAAAACCAACACTAACAATTTTCAGGTGTCCATGTTTATCAATATATTAAAATGATGTTAACGTTCTGCAGTGGATAAAGGTGTCCCAACAACATATGTATGATGTAGACCTAGCTCACAGGATGAGTTTACAAGAAAAGAGGCTGGGACGTATTATGTGCTGCATTTTTATTTATTTTTGCACTTTTTCTTGAGGCACTGTCTTGTCAAAGGGCCCTGTATCAAACCGTTGTTTGAGTATTTTAAGTTAATATTCTGCTTACATGGTGTATATTCTTGCACTATATAATTAATCTCCTGTCAATCACAGTTTTTATAGAAAACATAGGCACCTGGGAGATGCTGAGCCTCACCTTCTTCACGAGAATAAAACAATTAAGAGGTGCATTAATGTTACCATGTCACAAAATAAGAGCGTAAAATAACAATAACAATACAGATACATATTTCTAAGTAAAAAAACAGCCAATGTGACAATAAAGTTTTACTTTTGAACAACAGAAACTGAAACTGATGTGATGTCCCACATTGTCTTGTTCCTCCATTATTATATTCTGGTTAACTGGGTATACATGCTACAATCCACATCTGCTAACAACTTGGCATATATTTTAGTTTATAGAGTATGATTCTCTTCACTCACTTCTACACACACACACACACACACACACACACACACACACACACACACACACGGTGGGGACCTCTACCCACCGGCGCCACACTGACAGCAGATCCTTCCGTCGTGCTCGTACGTGCCGTCGACACACGGAAGGCTGTCGTTCCTCCCCTCCGCGGACGAAGTGGCGCTAGCGACAAAAACGAAAGTGAAAGTTAAGTTGCATCATCTCTAGCGAGAAGAAATAACTGATAATTACGTCTTTTATTTCTTTTAATCGCCTACGTACGTATTTTTGTCGGTATAGTTACTCGACGCTTCCCTGACTTTACGTGGAGACCTGAACTCAGGTGTTGTCCCATCGGTGCGTAATTTCCCCCGAACCTCACCCGAGCATTACCACCACAACCCCGTGAACTAATATAAGTCCCCATAATATATGTGACATACATCACAAACTTCATATCTGCGGTCTGTGTAACTGTACTTACACGAGGAAGGAGGCCAACACACAGAAGATACACCACACAGGAAGCCTGGTCGAAGAGGCTGCCATCACGCTGCTATACGTGATTAAAATGGTGTTACAGTCGTCAGTACAGCCTGCAGCGGAGGCGGTGACTCACGGGGGGGATTTTTATTTGTCTTACATGCTTTGCTTTCTTAGTTTGCGACACAAGGAGACTCCAGTATGTCTTCTTATAACAGAGCCTGTATACAACATAAATAGTTATATACGTATGTTTCCAACTGTACGTTATGATACAACTTTATCACAAGGTGTGCTGTGATTTGGTTATCATCATCGACAAATACAATATGACATCCCAAATGAACCATCTCTCCAGGGGTTAAAAGCAGGGCCATCTCAGGGCCTCACAGTTAGCCATTCATTTGGACTGGCTGTACATTTACCAACATGAAGGTCTACATTGTGTTTCAAAGCCCTCTCCATGATGCTAGGAATATGCCCGGGCATGTATTTATAATATTTGTAGGCCTTAAAGAACCCAAGTTTGAACATCAAAACACCCACCAGGGTTGAGTTTCTACTCCCAGGATGTAAACAATGGGAGTAACAGATCTGGTTAATAGGACTCAAACTCTCTCTATGGAATAATTTACAGTACAAAGAATAGGAAGCCAGTGACATTTCTACGGTTTGAAGATTGTGTCTCAATTGTGCCACTAGGAGGTGTTATTGCTCTTTGTAAGGTATGATGGCAGCAGGAGTTTGCTCAAATCTAATTAATTGTCACATATATTCAAACTAGAGATTGTTTAACAGATTCAATACAAACAGCTGATTTTCTAATCAACAAAAACTGCCTGGACCTAAACTATCTGGCTTACCTGCCTGAATTATGTCTGTAATGCATTCCTTTTAAATCATGGTTCTACAGGAATTGTGTTATCAGCACCCAGTTATAATGTGATTTGTGAATGTGACGTTTAAAATATGCATCTTGGCCAGATCGGCACGACCACTTACTGACTCATTACTGTTCCTGAACAGGGAATCAGCAAAATACAGTTATAAAGAAGGTTATGTAGGGAAGCAACGCACTGCACAGCTGGATATCTGCCAACCTGGTGCCATAATAATACATGAATCAATATAATCTCACTCTTTGATTTATAAAGCTATTGTGGAATGAATTAATGATGCTCTTAATGTGCTGTACAAGCCCTTTCTGTCGCAGGAAATGCTTTATGTCTGTGCCACTAAGAAATTAATGCCTCACACCCACCCCATACGCCTAAACAATGCCATATTTGTTTGATCTCTGCCAAATGTAGTTAACAACAAATCTTATCTTTGAACAAAAGTGAAGGAAAAAAGTATTTGGCTGGGGAATAAGAACTTAACTTGAAGGAGAACTCCTGTGGGATTTGGTTGTTTTTGCAAGTGTATCACATTTCAGGCCTTTGTAGTCCCAGGGAGTCCCAGTGTCGGATTTGTACCAGTCTGCTGCCTGCTCATTTGGCCCACTTACAGAGCAAAATTAACACACACGCACAGGTGTTTTTAGAAAATCATGAATTCATAGTTTTAGCCACGCAAGCAGCGTGGCACTGGGTGTGGCAATGCCGGTTTGGTCTTTTGCCATCCAGGCTACCATTTTGATCCAAACTATAATATCTCAACCGTTATTGGGTGGACGACCACGGAAATTATTACAGATATTCGTGGCCCCCAGAGGCTGAAGACCAATGAATTTGGTAATTTCCTGACTTTTCTTTTCTTTGAGTGAAGTGTTCCCACAACTGTTGGACGGACAGGACTTTTCAGCTTGTGGTCAAATCTTTATTTCTCAAAGTTGATGAACAAATCTGTGCAAAGCTCATGGCATTCCCATCCATCTGAGGTGAATGCTGGACATCAGACACTTTATACCCGCTCAATCAGTTGGTTAACATTGTCATCGTGAGAATGTCAGCAGGCTGACATTAGCTCAAAGCACCACTGTGCCAGAGTGCTTCCTCACAGAGTGCCTGGAGAGTCTTCGTAGTTTTGGAATTTATTTCCATATTTTTGCAGAGTTCAAATGGTAAACATGTATTGCATAGCCAAATCTGAAGAAAAAAAACAAGTAGACCATGCTGGATTGATCTAGCAATTGGTTCTGCAGCTCTTTCACTGTAATTCATTCTTCTCTCTCTTTTTTTGCATATATATTTAGTTCTTGAAGGACAGATGCAAGTCATACAATGGACAGTTAAGTCCATATTTTCCGTCCGTCTCTCTTTTCTTCAACAAACATCTTTCATTCTTTTATCAACAGAAGTAACTGTTTAAAAGATGGGCTATAACAAGAGGAAGGAAAACAAATCTCTTGATGGATGGAAACATAATGTGGACATCATGCAGTTCAAATGTAAGAAGTAAACCTGATGGCCTTTCTTGAGGATAAATAAGTGGATGAGTTGGACATGGTCTTCTTGGCAGAAACTCATGTATTTAGTGCTCATCCTCTGTTATGAGTGGGCTTAATGTAACAACAGCATGTACAACTGTTACCAATATGCCAACAATGAGAGGACGGTTCTCCTCTACTCCGCTGAACTGCTACAAAACCAAATAGCTGCAAAACCACCAGCAGAAAAGTGCAGCTCGTAGATTTCAGCTCTGGCGGAAAGACACAATCATCCACGGCCAATGTGTTCCGCCTCCCATCGCCTCCAGCTCATATGCAGAATAAGGCAAAGTAATAGCTTCACTGAGATGGAGGGGAGGAAAAATAAAATAGAATAAGACAATGTTTTTGTTGTTAGGAGGAAGCTGCTGGAAGGGACCGTGTTGCAGAGCCTCCCCGGGGACACAGAAGAAGAGGGAGGAGATGAGTCGAGGAAGCAGAAGGTAACGGCTCCTCTGTTTGGGTAAAAGAAGCACCAGTCGGAAAGACAGAAGACTTCAATGGTTGCGATTGCTTCTGCTTGCTTAAGTTCATTAATGCTGTATTGCATTATAGTCGGTTTCATAGATTTAGTTGACTATAATCACGATGCACTGGGTCTTTTTGGGGAAATTGGGTCACGACAGTGTTAACCTGAAACTCTAAAGAACCAGAGATGTTACTGCATGCATGTCAGTGCCACGTTGAAATACCCACCCCTAAAGTACACTATGCATCTGTACATTTAAAATGTCATGCATGCGCTTTTATAGAGCCAACGCTTTTAGGCCTACAGGTAGTAATCATAATCCATGAACGCACTTTCCAAAGATACGCTTTCCTCTTTCACTTCAGAGCAGCTATACTGCCGCGACTTGACATTTAAACATAACTACCGTGACAGTTTTCACTTTTTCTCTGCCTCAAAGTGAATATTTGAAACATTCACCTTAAAAATAACCAGACTGATGAAACTGGCAGTATGCAGTGCTTCTGTTCACAAGCTGAAAGCGTGGTATTGGATGATTCAGACAGGTATATCTCTATTAAGGATATCTGGAACACTTGAAGAGTAAAAAAAGACGAAATAAGACAAAATGTCTACTGCGAACCGCTTGTCTGCCTTGTAATGTGACCAGTATAGAAAACCCGATGCTTCTTCACTCACAGAACAGGAAGAGACTCATGCTGCTCTTCAACTACAGGAAATAACCTCTGTGCTGATGACGCATGTCTCAGGGGAATGCTCAGCAAGTTCTGTAGATCTGAAGCATACTGTTCACTCTGTAACTGCACGAGCAGCAGGGCCGTGCAAAGCCGTGCAACATGTTGCAGCACTGACACACACACACACACACACACACACACACACACACACACACACACACACACACACACACACTGATATTCACACGTTTCTTTGAGTGCAGCTTTGTGCCATACATTAAAAGTAAGGGTTGTGTTCATCACTAAATCGTACAAGATCTCCCTGTTTTCCTCTCCCTCAGCACCAGCATACACACATGCAGACAAACTAGATGAAAAGACGTAAATCTGTAAAGCTGCCACGAGACGATATGTCTGTGCAGAGAGATTTTAACCCCCCCGCAACACGTCCAGCGGTCTGCCTAATTAGAGTCGAGCGCATCTGTGGGCAAGGGAGTCAGCGTCTGCGCATGGAAGGGGGATTTGGCCGAGAGCATTCATTCTCTGGGCTGTCTGGTGGGGAAGACAATGGCGAGGAGTGCAGATTGGATGTCCTGTTCCAAACTGTGCCGGGCGTTTTCCCCCAGCACAGAGCAAAGACAAGAATAATGCCGTTGAATGTCCCATAGAGATGGATTTATTGGGACTATTGATATTTGAAAATCCAGTTAGGGACTTAATCAAAACAGAGCGGTTTGTCCTGGCCTACAGACTCAGGTCTGTAGGCCAGGACAAACTGAGTCCAACCCTGCCTGTCTTGTCCTGTACGTGTCCCCTCTGGCCTCCAGTCGTTTATTGTTTCGTTAAACCATAACATGAAAGGGCGTCTGACCTCGAGGACAACCCCTCTCCTATTTCTGAGTCCGCTCTCTTGCAGAATAAGGGGACTTTTTCTATGTCTGTGGTCCTTTCATTCCCTTAACCTAGCATGAACTGTGATTTACATCAGTAACTCTCATTCAGGGGTACATCTGCCCTATTCAGAGCGTGTGTTCACGTTTGTTAAAAAAAAAAAAAAGCATACACAATATTGAGTCAATTGTAACGCTGTAACACACAAATGAGAATGTGTGAAAACTAACGAGGGGTTCACGAGCAAGCAGAAAAGTTGAAACGGTTCGCTAAGAATCAATAGTTAGTAAGTAATGAATACACGGTTGAAACTGGTGGCTAAAGGTAAGTATTGACGGTAATTCAAAGTAAAGGATACATTGCTTCTGCTGAATAGTGATAGTATTACAAATGCAAACTTGACCAAAACATTTGTATGTTAAGTGTAACATTTGGAACATAATTAGTAGTGTCGAAGGATGGGTAGTTGAGTTAATCTGTACAGAACCGTGGTGCAACACGACAGAAAAGGTTGGGAAACGCTGATCGATGTAATGTGACTTTCAGTGAGTGCACAACTTTGCCAGGGCTGCACAATATTCTCACTTTGTTATCCTTCAACAGCAAATGTGGAGAAATGTTGCATCTGGATTTGAATCAAAAGACAGAAATAAACAATCACAAGATACACGCAGATTTATTTCCAAGTGCAATAGTTCACCTCATGAGCATTGAGGTGAAATGTTCAACAACTTATTCGAACAAATGAAAAAAAAAAAAACATAACCAACCGTGTAGCATATTCTCTTCAGTGAGATGAATCCACTTTTCTGAGCACATGAAACTTTTCTATTTCACCCACACAGAAAATACACAGAAATGTGTAATCACACACACACACACACACACACACACACACACACACACACACACACACACACACACACACACATAGACAGCACTTACACACATGAACACACATAGCTATGACCTCCCACCCACCAGCCTGGAAAATATTAACCTTTTCATCTCATGTCACCTTTTCATCTAACATGCATCATCACACTCACATTCCTACAGATACATGCCACACTGCAGACACATGCACATTATAAACGGACGTGAGCACACACACCGATTCATGCACACACACACAAGCGGCTGCAGATATCGCAGAGGAACTTGAGCGAATTCAGGGAGTGGAGAATCACTTGGTTAAAGAGGACCAAACTGCAGGAAACGAGAATTATTGACCCTCCCTTGTGACCAAATTTACAATCTGAAATCAGTTGGAGGAAGAAAGAAAACAGAAAGCTGGAGAAGGAAATGTTTGAGCGTCTATAAATAGAAGGACCACGTTTGAAAGGATTCAGAAAGGCACGCAGTCATTTATTATTCAGCTCATATTGCTCAATGTTTATCACGTATAATGAGTCAAAGAAACTTAGAAACCTGATATGCCTGTTTGGAATCTGGACTAATCTTTCTGAAAATAGCAGATTTAAAACTCGTGATGAATTTATGAAAAACATACAAAGTCTTTTTGGGCAAAAAAATCTTATTTATACGTGTTTTTCTGTAGTATGATTGTTTTAATGTAATACAAACTCACGGAATATCCTGCAGCATCCGGAGGCCACCACATAAAAGGACTCGTAACTGAAGCTTTACTGTAAATAACTAGATCAAAAACTGCATTTCACAAAAAGTAGCTATTTCCCTCATAATTCAGTTCAGCTCCTCAAATGCAATAGCAAGCAATCTAATTGTCTTAGATCAGCACCACCTATATGCCTATCTGCTTTGTGCGCTGTTTGTCTCAGACCAAGATGATTTAAATACTCTGTTAACCTTTATTCAAGACTTTTAGCACGACCAACAATGACGACAGGAGGCTGCGTTTGAGTGCGACGCATTAACAAAAACAAACAGTGCATTGTGAGCATGAAGAGGAGAGGGCTTTTTGCATTGAAGAGGTGCACAGGGCCTCATTCATAATTCAGAGGCGTCGCAGCGTTATGAGAGAGGAGGACGCATCTGTCTGCATTACGCCAGCGTTGCCTCTGAGTTGCATCACCCTCCCGGGTGGTTCGTTTTCAAGAGTTTAATACGCACTCCCTATCAGTTGTGCTCTGGCTGTGGCTAATTTCAGCCTCAGATAAGAGCCTTTATTTGTCATCCAGCTCCTTCGCCCTGTCACAGCGCCTAGAAGTGCCTCCTCTGTCTGGAATCTTTGAAGGAGTGCTGACTAGATGAGCCGCTGTTTGTTCTCTACGTTACTGGTGACTGCTCAGTGTGCATTATCACAAGTAATGATATTATGAACCCTCGCTGCTAACTGTAAACCCTTCCCCCACACACACACACGCACACACACGCACACCCACGTATAGCTGTCTCCCCACACAAAGAGAGGCGCATGTGCCGTATTACACACACACACACACACACACACACACACACACACACACAGCTGGCTGCTGGTCTGTCTGACCTAGTTTATTTCTGTAGGCTGCTCTAATGAAGGGAGCGAGCGCGGCGTATTATCTGACTGCATCTGATTTGCATTTCTGCCCTGTCACTGGCAGATGGCACCAGAGATCGAAAGCAGAACTTTTTTGGAGGCCCTGTCACACACAACACATACTGCACGTACACACACACACACACACACACACACACACACACACACACACACACACACACACACACACAGAAGCGTCACACATGATAACACATAAATGATTTGAAAAGCTGATTGACTACTTACTAAATGCGTTTTATATCAACTAAAAAAATAACCCTGTTGTATGTAATGGAGGCGTGCAGGTGCAGAGTGCACGTAACCGTGCAGAGGGGCGCGGTGCTCTGAACTGTAATGTTTGGTTGACACCCTCTGCTCTTGCACTGTTCATGCCTAATAGGAAGGAAGTGATGATTCACACTTACTTATTTGTGGTAGTGGTGAGTGTTCAAGTATAGATAGGGCCTCTCTTTCTCACTCTATCACACACACACACACACACACACACACACACACACACACACACACACACACACACACACTATCTCTCTCTCTCTCTCTCTCTCTCTCTCTCTAGAAATCACAGAGGAAGTGAACAGACATGAAACCTCAGTACTTTGTCATTTTCTATCTGATGGAGGTCTCTGTCACGGTTGAGATCCTGCAGATAGAGCGTCATGTTGGGTTAATTGGGATGATGTGAAATGGCGGGTTTATGTCTCCTGTATTGCATGAGGACATGTGAGGCCTCACGGAGATGGGAGGTGATACTATGCACCATCTCTCTGTGTTTGTGTGGTGCTTTGTATTCAATCTCATCAAATCTGGCTTTGTGGGAATGAACACACAGTGGCTTTAAGGCCATGATTTGTACTTGAGCTCACGCAGAAACGAGTGGCAATGTCGCAGGTGGCGTGTGTGAGCGTCCCATATGTATCTGGATGCACTGACATTTATTCGGATATGTCAGTTGTTAACATCTCGACTGCGGGAGCTGATTGCACCTTTTCGTGTCATGCCTGAGATGTCAAAAATAGAAATTTGCACTCCGAGAATGTAGTTATCCAAACACACACACATACTGTATTCATGCACACACATGCCATCAGTCTTTATTTGGAGACAATAAACATTAGGGTGTGCTCTCACTCTCTCTACCTCTTTCTCTCTCTCTTTCACACACATACACACACACACACACACACACACACACACACACACACACACACACACACACACACACGTAACCGTTATTTAAGGGTGTGGGGACATTTTCCATGCGGTTTGAGTGGTTAGGTTTTGCAATTGTAAAAGTGTGAAAGAGAAAAGAAATCTGCCACATCTGCTCAATGTAAAGACACAAATGGCTTAAGTGGAGTGGGGGTGAGACCAATTAGATTGAGGCTCATTGAAATGTTGAGCAACAACTGGCGACAGAAATAACACAGCGTTGTCGCGCCAGAGAATAACTTTTTCCATGAGCTTTGGTGCTCCTGAGGATGATTGAGATATGATGACATTGTTAAAGTGTTATTCTCTGTGTTCAAAATCATGAGCTAAGTTCAACCAGAATGCTACTTGAGCTTGAACCCTTTCCTCTTTTGTCTTTTGCTTTCACAATTTTCTTTGATACGGCCATCTCCTCTCTGACTCATCCCTCAGGTCTCCAGTGTATTGTGGTGAACCGCCGCCGAATCCGCTCAATTTTAATATCCTTTTTCTCTCCAGTATCCCGCTTTCTCCCTCTTTCCATTTCCGCTCCGTCTCTCGTTAGCAAAGGTTAAGTTCCAGTGCAATGTAGATAGCTTTAAATAATGCATATTTCTAATTAAATATAAATGAGATAGCTTCTTTTTTTTTAAGAAAATATTGTAAATTACACAGAGTAGGTCAATCTTGTGAGCTATAATATTTCAATATTTCGACAGAAATGCCAGACAGGGGTTGAATTGGGTTCTCTCTGCATTCAATGTGGCCTTTGGGTTTTTATAAGCGATAGAGAAGACTAGTCATTAACTCACAGGGAGCTAATTGATGTGGTTGGGCTGCAGTTTAAACAAGCAAAAGTCTGTGTTACGTCATGGTGCTTTAGCGCCAATAGGACAGGTAATACAAGTACACAGGTTTCGCATCTTCTGAACATTTTTCAATAATTCACACCCACATTTGTGCCTTTTTATATGTTGACAGCCTCACCTCTGTGCCATCCTCCATTCAGGTGGTTTCTGTGACAGACAGGATGGCCACATTGTGGGCTGTTTCTTCACACCAGCAAGTGTGTCATTTTTACCTTAAAACCTGTTAGCTACGCAACAGTCTGGGCTTTTCTTGTCTCGCTTAAATGGATGCTAGTGGAACCGACTTAAGCCTGTGTGTTTATCTGTTATTGTGAGCATGTGCTATGGGTGTTCTCTGTGTTTTGGGATGCTGTGGTGCATGGATGTGGATATTGTGTTTGTGTGTGTGCTCGCTGTGTGTTCTGATTTGATGGCTGCTTGCTATCAGTGTTTGTTTGGGGTTAAAAGCCCCTGTCTCTGAGGGTGTTAGCGGGGGTCATCTAAACCGGATCTGCAGCAGAATCGCTTGAGAGGCAGAAGCATAATCTGTAGCTGGCTTTGTGCACCCAGATTAAAGTGATGATGTTTTAAACCTTTCTCACGGCCGCAATATGCCTTCGCTTCCCTCCCTGCTACTCAGTATGTGTGTGACAGCAGATCCACACAGCCGGGTTCAAGAAAAGGACACCTTCCCCACAATTTATGAAACGGGGAGCTTTAGCACATTATCTGAGACAACGCACGCATGTTCTATTCATCTATTAATTTGCCATCAGCGTGGTGTAGCTGTAGCGTATCTTCTCCAGCGTTTGAGGGGAAACAGCTGCTAATCCTAATCCCTCCCCCCCCCCAAGGGATTCGGTCAAATCACAGGCCCTTTAAAAATCTCTGGCTGGCTGGTTCCAGGGCTGGTTGAGTGGCTGTCTGACTGGCAGGATCTAAATGAGAGGATGGACAGCGCTTACCCTCTCCTGTGACTGACATCCACTCGGCCTCCAGAAAGTATGTCACTTGTTTGTGAACATACACATTCCAGAAATGTCCATTGCACACTGCTTCTCCATGGGTATCGGCCAATATGGTGAAAGTAGCTTTACCCGTAAATATGTGCAGACAGTAAGGAAGGTTTTATTGAAGGCAGACCGTCCTGTGAAATAGATTAGACAAAGAGACGTTTAGGCTTCCACAAAATTCACAATTTTTTATATTTTTAATTTAAGAGGAAACTGTCGTACTATCTGGGCAACTGTATCTTCGGCGGTCCAGTGTGTCGACCACTGTTTCTCGGTTTAAACCTTTTCTTTTCCTCTCCACATGTTTAAAGGAATATTTTGACTTTTTGTGAAATATGCTTGTTAGTTTAGCATAAAGCTAGCCTGGCTTTGTCCAAAGGTTAAACAAAACCAGTCCTGTTGCCTCTGTGTGGTTTCCAGGCCACCGCTGAAGACTTAAGGAAGTCACTGTGTCCGTCCGAGAAATAGTCAATAGTCACTACATGAAACATCCTGGCATTTATGTTTATTTCATTTGAGGAGCGCTGTAGTCTCCGCATGGCTCCACACAGATCAGATTTTTTATTTGCGTTTTTGTATTTTTGTATTGACACAGCAACCGTTCAACCTCAACCAATTGTTGTTTATTTTTGGGGTGTTTTTTGTGATACGTGGCCTTTTCCGAGTTGAAAATGTGCATAAAAACAGGCGGATGGAAACACAGTTATGGGCTAACTTTAATCCACGGGAATACTGAAACTGCAGAAAGATGCAGAAAGGTCTCTTGGTGCATTAATGGCTGAAGGTGACCAAATGAGAGTCACTGGGACGGTAACAAAAACTAATGAACCAGCACTACAAGAGCTGTAACACCCCTGAAGCCATTCCTCTTCTCTGAAACTCTGAAAGTCTTCAGTACCATTTCTGACTTTCACTCTCTCCAGCCCAAACACTAATATCGGTCCTGTCCATCAGCCGCTCTCACATCAGTCATTTCAGATAATGACTCTCAGCTGGGAGAGAATGAGAGCGGAGGGACTCGGAGGCTGAGCCGAGTATCAGCCGACACGCCAGTGTCTCCCTCCCTTGTTCTTGGTGTATAAGGATGAGACGGGGATGAGGAGAGCACGGGTAACTATCAGTCATAGGCGTGAGGATTAGGGACTGTCATCAGCAGCCATATGCCTCATATTACCCTCACGGTGACACTAGATGGAGAGAGGGAAGAGAGCGAGGAGGAGTAGGAGGAGGCTCAGGGGAAGGATTATGCCGGCTCTAAGATTTCAGGGTAAAAGTCAGGTAGAGAACAAAGCCTGTCAAAATATAGTCTGATGAACACACTGACACATACGTTTGTATGAACTTACATTTTCGAACACAGATGTACATAAAAGCCCTGCAGCAAAAGCACTTTTCACTACTGGGTTTCCCAAACACAATCCTGTTGTAGAAACGTGTGTGTGTGTGTGTGTGTGTGTGTGTGTGTGTGTGTGTGTGTGTGTGTGTGTGTGAGCTGGATGTATGTAGGGCTCGTCTGTAGAGCTCTGATACGCTTCTGTCCATGTTTTTTGCCTCTGGCTCTGCATGGTGAGTGTTATTCAGTACAATGGACACATGTGCTCTGCATTGAACATATAGAGAAAACAAGCAGTGTGAGTGTGAGTGTGAGTGTGTGTGTGTGTGTGTGTGTGTGTGTGTGTGTGTGTGTGTGTGTGTGTGTGTTGAGGAAGGGGTGGGGTCAGCAGCGACAGCAATACAGTAAATGTTTCCATGTGCTTCTCTTATTCATGAAGACGCACATAAACACACACAGACTGACAAGCATGCTGGCATATCCATGTCAACAAACACACACACACACACACACACACACACACACACACACACACACACACACAGAAAAAACAGAGCTGGTGTGACTCATTAGTTGACTCAGGTCTTGACAGTAAAAATAACATCTGGCAACATTTACCGTAAATTCATTAACAGTTGTTCCAACGTGGAGCACTTTAATGGATTTCCAATAAATTGCACCTTGCCAGCTACACTGTTGCTTCATGTGTACGTACGGCTACAACTACGTGCTTCCAAACATGTCTTTCTTCTCACCAGTTCCACTTCCTCATTCACCATAGGCCCGGTGTGAATTCACACAAAAAGTAAAACACACGCGCTAAAGGTTGAAGCAAGTTCACAGCAGATGAGTTAATGACACTTTGAAAAGTTAAAGGTTACACAAAGACAGCAGAGTGGTAATATCCAGCACCTTGGCTAATATATTATTTTTAAGGTTTTACTGAGATCTATGTCGTCTGGGTGGTACTTTCATAGACAGATTATGATTTTGTATGTGATCCACAATGAGTCTCCTGCTGCCTTTGAGCACAAGTTATTCATGAAGTTTGACCTAAAAGAGATGACTCAAGAAGACATTCAAACTACAATATGTGTTTAATAATGTGCTGATGAAAGTAGTGATTGTTTCAATATTCGTCTTCATTGTCTTCAGAGAAACGCTGGATGGGATTCCAGCTTTGATGTAGTGGACTAATACAAAAATAAGAAAATGCAAAAAATTAAGTGTTTCTACGACTCCAGTCGCACGGTAATCAGAGCTTCAGTTGTCGTTTTCTCATTCACAGACATTTGTGTTATGAATATAATGTTTGCATCTCATACTCCCGTATCTGCAACGTTACACTGGCCTGCTCCCTCCAAGACCGATTGAGCGTGTTTGCTAGTTTTCCTCAGACCACCGTGAAGAAGGGGAGGCGAGGCAGAGAGGCACTTAGTATGTAAAAAGACCATATGTGTGAGCACGAGTGTGGGCACAGAGAAATGATATGCCTGTGGTCCTGCGATGTGGTCCTGTGAGTCTGTGGGAGGCAGAGTATGACTTTGTTCATGCTGTAGTATATTTGTGTATGTACGATGGTCTGCGCGTGTGGGTGTGTGCACTTTTTTCCACTGGCTGTCACTCGTGCTGCTGCTGCTGCTGCTGCTGAGTCTTTGGTAACTTACACGGCCTGTGTGTGAGTGTGTTCCTCTCTGTGTGTGTTTAAGCTTTTGTTTAATTTCTACTTCCTGTTTTATTCTTGGCCTAATCCAAACGCAACACAGCTGTGCAGTCAGCCAGAGAAAGAGGGCTTGGGGGATGGGTTGCCAGGTCCGGGTGACTGCAGCCTACATGCTCTACAACTGCTACCAACAGATGGAAGGGAAATGGGGTTACCAGCTTGGGCTTATCTTGTCTTTGTAGGCCAGACTGACCCCCTCCATACACACACATACACACACTCCCCCACCCCTTCATTTGGTCATAATACTATACTTAAATCTCAATATTGTGGTGTGCTTTTCTTTTTTTTTTTCCTTCTTCTTTTCACTGTAGTGTGAAGCATGGACCATCATGCAAGGCTATAGCCGCCAGAAGAAGAAACAAATGTGAGAGGTTATCCGTGATGAATGCTAACGGTAAAATATTATGAGACGCTAAGCCAGAACCAAACCACCACCTACGAGACAGAGGTACGATGAAATGAATCTGTACGTTTTTGCAAAATGGATGGTTCTTGAAACATTGTGTGACCATGAGCTGGCTCGCTGTGGAGAGCTAATTGCTAACTCGCCACCCAACCAGGTCGCAGTAGCTCCAGGAGGTTCTCTCTCCTGATCGGTTTACTCCCCTCTGACATTTTTGGTCACCACTGTCCAGAATTTTGTTCAATAAAACGGTAATTGAGGAGGGAAAATAAAGAGTCGTCGCCACAGAGTCCGTTCAAAAGAAGCACCACTGACTGCAACACCTGCAACACCGGCTTAACACCGTTTTCAGAAAGAATAGTTATCGAGGCGTCAGAACAGCAATATTAATCCATCCTTTGTTGAGCCATTCACACTGTCAGAGGAAGGTTTAATAAAAGTCAATGGTGCAACATAGCTAATATACTACATATTCTGTATATTCCTCGTTGGCTGTCGTAATTTCAGTGATTGTAGAATGAAACATTTATATCACGTCCACATTTTAATCTTTTTTTCTTTATGGAAATGGACGTCCAGATAGGATAGGCTTGGTGGGAGAAGTAGATCAACAGACAAATATATTCTCCTATTATTTGGCTCTTTTTTTTCATGTCTTACCCTAAAATAGAGTACCATATCACGTGTTTATTTGGCTATATGATGTGTAATATCTGACCCACATAAAGTAAATATTCCACCACCCCAAATCTAATTTCTCCATCTGGTTGATGCATAAAAAACAAACAAAAACTTTTAGAGGAGCCAGCGCTCAACACATACAAATGATGCAGTGTATTGATTAGATTAATATTTCAGATGCTGCCGCGTCTGTGTTTGTGTGACGAGGAGGGCAATCAAAGGCTAAAGATGTGGATCCTCAAGCCTGAGAGCCACTGAAGTCGGCCCTCTTCAGTCTCGCCTGCCTGTGGAGAGCTGAGACGTCTCTCTCTGGTCTCTCTCAGCCCAGCACAGCACATTCATTATTAATCTACCAGAGTCTCTCCCTCCTTCTCAGCCAATTACAGTCGGGCCCCTGTGACTGCTGCCTGTCTCATTTGACGCTGCACTGGTTTGGCTTTGATGTCTCTATCAACGCGAAGGAGCCGAGGACCGAGTCTTAATAGAGCAGAAGGGGATTATGTGACTGCCTGCCTCTCGGGGTGGAACATCTTATATATATATATATATATATATAAATATATATGTATGTTTAATTCATACTTTATTTTATTATCAGGAGACTTTGGGCCCTGCTTTAGCCAGGGTCTCGCCCCACTCTGCTCTGCTATCACAGTGACATGGTCGTTAATCCTGTTACTCTTTCATTTGGGGAGCCCGCGAGCGGCGCAGGCTCCGTCTACCCGAGGCCCCGCGCTCCTCCCGCCTGGGCTGGTAGCCTTTTTCCTTCCTCTGCTCATTTCATGCGGAGAACGCCTCGATTAACCAGCAGCAGCCACTCTGCTTGCAACACCGGCGGTTCAGGATGAGGTCAGGCCGCTTTTAGCTCATTAATGTTTATGTCAGAGGTCAGTGTTGCTTTGAAAGCAATTCAGGAAATGGAAAGGTTACTTTGCAGCACTAGCAAGACCGAGATCCACCGTACAACCTGTTGCTATGACAAACACATCAATAGACTGCATTTACTGTAGATGCTCGGCTCCCTAGTTGGGTCACTTTGTTTGAAGTGAGCTTTCAATAATAATCCTTCCATCACTTCCCCACCTCAAGTCCCATCCGCTATTTGCAGCACTGACCTTTAAAGCAGGAAGTTACTGTGAACACAGCTCCAGCAGCTGCAACGACAACCTGCTTTACAACATTTTTCTTATCAAGTGCAGCGCTTGTGCACATTTTCCTCCACCTCTCACATGCTCGAGTTTAGGTTTCGGGCCGCCGTCGCTTAAAATCCTGACTTCAGTTGACAACCATGGTGTCTCGTTAAAGACTGCATTGGCTTCGCTATTGGATGACAACTGCTTCTTGCTAAATATATGTTTTCTTCTGCATGATTTCCATGAAGGGGGAATATTACATAAACCTCTGATGTAATTGTCGGAGTATGACTCAAAGCACTGGGGAACCCCACGCAGAAGACACATCTCAAAGCTGGTTTCTTTAAGAAAAGACAACATTGCATACATTTATTAGGGATGGACGCCAATTCCAATACATGCAAATCACCATTGTCCTTTAAATGTAGTGTTGACATTATTGCAAACACTTGTCTCCCTGCTGTTTTGTGTATTATATTTTTATTATCTTAGGATAAAAAAAAACATTAACAATTACATGGGATGCCTTGTTCTGCATAATTTAACGTATACACAGTGGGGACAGGAATGGCAATGCTTTAGACATCACAGCCTCTTCATAACCCCGCCCACCCCAAACCCACTGCCCGCATGCAGTTTGCACTGCACAAAGACCAAAAGTCACGTGAGACAGCCTGCAAAGAGCACAAGAAGCATTCACAGTAAAGGAGGATAAGATGGAGGGGATGGAGAGTAAAAGATGAGAAGGAAGGGGGGAGGAGAAGAGAGGGAGTGAAACAAAGTGACTGCAGCACTGGCCTTGGTTTAGACAGGAGAAGGAGCAGCATAGTCCTAGTATATCATTCTCCTCCCACACTTCAACTCCCATCTCCTGATTGTGGTTTCCATTGTCTTTGACACAAAAAAAAGTTTGATATATGCATGTATATATGTATATACATATACGTATGTATATAGATATATATAAACACACATGTTTATAGCTACAGCACCTTTTCCCATGGGGCAACAGTGTCAATACCTTGCACATGGTACATGGCCGTGCCAAAGAAAAAAAGAAAAATAATAAAACAATATATTGGTCAGGATATTTATCTTTTTTTCCCTAAAATTGGCATTTGACATGATGATATTCTATTGCCGTCTGGGGGAGGGAAGGGACAAAGGTTCTTCTTTTGAGTTTATATTCAAGTTTTCTCCTTTTTTTCTGATGTATAATTTCTTCTTTTCCTGTTTAAAAAGAGTTCACACTTTTGTGATTTGCGTGTGCTGCTCTTCATCAAAAGGTTCATTTTCCGGATCAGAGTCAGTGGTGTCAGAGTATCGATAATGGTCTGGCTCATTGTCGCTAACGTCCGGGGTGACGGATGTCGAAGTGCTTGCCTCAGAATTCGAAGGCTCCTCCACGGTTTTTGTGAAATACAAATTCACCTGGAATTGCAAATCAGAAACTAACTTCAGTCTGTGCAATAGTAATAATCTTCATAAACAAATCTTACCATCGCTCTTTGGGCGATTTGACAGATATATCTGAGCAAGTATCCAAATTAAAATCCTTACCTTGAAGTTTGGCGAGAAGTAGCGGTTAGCTTTGTCTTTGTTGGCCTTGTCCAAGTCGTTCTTCGTCAGCGTCAGGATGAGGTAGTCCCTGTCGCTTTCCCTGCTGCTGTCCCTGGACTCGGCGCTCTGCGGCTGGCCCGGCGCCGGTACGGCCGGCTGGCTGTCTGTATTGTTCACTGCCCCGTTCTCCATCTTGTCCCCGCCTTCCTCTGGTCCAGGGATGAAGAAAGTGTTCACCCAAAAGTGAAACATTTTATCCTACAGGGCAAAAGTGACGAGAGGAGATGTCATGAGAAATTGGACAGAGAATTCCAAAAGGAACTTTTCATTACAGCTGGCAATAGTCTATATTCTTCTTATCATCAACACATATCAAGGTAAAATCTAAACTAACACTGTTTTGGTCCACCTCTAAATACTTTCAAACTTCACTAAGTCTGTAGTTCTGCCTTTTGAACACTCGTTTCTAATGAAAACGCAAATCTTGCTAGTAGCAATAGTTTCATTTATTACTGAGATTTCAGCCACTGTCGTTTTAAGCAATTGTTACTCAAACAAATGTAAATAAAGCATTTGTTATTTTCAACCGTGTTTATGGCAGCAGAACAGCTCGACTCTAAATAATCTACAGAAATAATCTACAGTGCTGTGCTATTGGTAATGAAGTGTAAATAATTTGGCTAATTGATGTTTGTAAATAGTAAAAGATTTCTATGGAACAGACTAATACACTATTACTAGGCTTTTGCAAGAAAAATAACTACTTTATGTTTTTATTTTCATGTGAATTGTTGACAATAAAAATGGTGCCAGACATATCTTAAAAAAAAAAAAAATCTCTTAATGACAAATGTGTTGATTAAGCTCCAATTAAAGAAACACACATCAACACAACTAACCTTCTTCATCATCTTATTCTGTTTATGGAAGAACTCCACTTTGATGTCTCCGCAAACAGGCAGCGGCTGGGGGAATTCAAAAAACATGTGCTTGTCCTCGCGACGTGTGTGAGCGGGGTTCGACGTGTGAATCTTCACCTTCAGCTGGTACACAACAAACTGGGGATCTGCAAAAATAAGAGTCAACGTTGCACCGAAGGAGGGCAAGATTGTGAGATTTGTGAGGAAAAGAGACAGAAAACACAAGAAGAGTGAGCGACGGGAGGAGCAGGGAGTGTCAAGAGGGCAAGACAAGATACCAATGTTATTGCAAGAGTTTGACAAAAAGAAACAGCACACCACCACCTCTCCCCTCAGTGCAAAACATGCTAGAATTAAGGAGGGGGGAAGACAATATGTCACACCCAAAGAAAGAGACCCAGAACCAGACACATACGACCCTATTCTGATAAAGTCACGGTTTGGTCTTGTACCGGCACAACACGCTGCATATATAGAAGAATTTCAACTCTGCCTTCTTCATGTAAGGGTGGTGTCATATAAACTAATCCTATCCTGCCAGGCAACAGGACTACCTCAGACCACTACTGCCTGGTGGATCTCTGGGGCCATATAAAAACAAATGAGTGAAATGATAATAATGGATGAAAGGCTCATTTACCCCAATGCCAATTCCCTTTCCTGAAGCCCTGAGGGATCGGCTCGCTCCTGCTTTTAACGGTACTGTCCCCTTAGAGAGAAAGAAGGAGATTATTACAAACAGGACTTGGCTGGACCGTAAGACAAACACAAGAGCCCGACACAAATATTTACAGATATGTGCATCTACATGGTTTTATCTTCAAAACATACAGTACATGGCTACAAGGCGGACGTGTGCATCGTCACACATTTGACCCGACGCGTTGTGAGATGCACAAAGGGGAAGGAGGAAAGGGGGAACTTGAGATCGCTGACCACCACAAAACATGAATTTAGCAAACAGAAAATATGTAACATTGAGCTATTTGTAACTTAATTTTTTTTAACTAGCTGCTCATCTTCTATTGCCGTGGTGAGCACGAACCTGAGGCTAGAAAAGGTTGATTTGTGTGTTCAGATAAAAAGACGTCAAACTCAGAATAGGGCCTTTTTTTAAAGGGAGTGTTAGGAGGAAAGATCAATACAGTCAGGGGATGTTCAGCACAGTCAGGTGTTATGGGTGGAGAAGTCACAGAAATTAAGGAAGGAGACGCTTTTTGTGACCGACAGTTTAAGGTGGAGAAATTCAGATACAGAGAGGCACGACATTGAGGGACTTGGACACATTTCCCCCTTCTGGGGACATTAAATCTATTAAAAAGTAATACACAGCATTAACATGTTGAGAAAATATGGACATGCACAATAATTTTTTTTAAATTTCTGCTGAAAGTTGAAAAGCGTCATTTTCTGCTTAGAAATTTTACCCAAAGGTCTCACGACTGTCTCTGTGGGGAAGACTTCAGTTGAATTATAAGTCAGAGGATGTGGAAAGATAAAATGAGCACTGCTGTTGATAAAGTTTCGGTTCCAACGAACCTTTTAAATAAAGCAAATTCCTTTTTTTGGTCTGTGCCACTCTTCCACTGAACACAGGGGACAACAAGAGCCAGTGTTTGCATACACACCATTTTACAACAAAGTCATAACACTCAAGCTCAGAGCAAACATGCAGTGATATGCAAATACTCATGAGAGAGACTAAAAACCAACAACAGTGACTTATTAACACTGACCAAAATATTTAATTGCTTTACTGACTGGCAAGTAAAGCACATACAACTTATCTGTAATGTCGTGTGTGTGTGCACCGTTTACTACCCTCGTGTTGGGCTCCAAGTGCTCGACTCTGTTTGAACAGTGAATAATGCAATTCCTGAATACCGTGCACAAGAAAAGTATTACACAGCAGAAAATGGACGAATGAAAGCAGAACCTGGCTTCTTAAAGGCAATCCTCATGAGGAAGCTAAAAATATGTTTTAAAAGATGGCTAAAATGCTCAACTTTGCACGAGTTTGAGTTTTAAGAATTGCACATTGCTCATTGTGACAAACAGAGGAGATCTGATCGAAACTGTGCTTTAAGAAAGCAGAGAAATAGCTGGCCTTGTAAATATATTGCAGCTGATTCACCCATACTACGGCGCAGGACGACTAAACTCCACCGGAGATGACCCGTTCTGTTCCAAGGTGCAAAGCTGCAGCGTGGGTGAGCCCTACAGCGCAAAACACATCCAAGGCTCTCGTTCCGTTTGAACAGCGGCATGCAAGGCCTACGCCCTAGTTTGGAGTCAAAGTTGAACATAAGCGTGACTCACTGCAGGTGCCCCCGCTGAACATAGGGAGAGTCTCGAACACCATTTTGTGGAAGAGGAGCGCCACCGGCTTGTAGTCGAGCTGGCGCTTCAGTAGGTGGCTGTAGTAGTAGACGTAGCGGCGCTGGCTCGGGATCGTTACGCCCTGCAACAACAGTGACAATGTTTAGAGGTCCAGAACGTAGAAAATGACGCTCTATTTGCTGCGTGGGTTCAAGTGTTTTCAACTAGAGCTGAAACTGACTCGACAGCTGTTTCGATAATCGTTTGAGTCAGTTTTAAAGCAAAAAAAATGCCATATAGTATTTTCTGCCTTATATCATGGTAAATTAAATAACTGTCGATTTTGTGAAAGCAATTTTAATGTCATAGACGTTTTCTTTTACAATTTACTGAGATCCAGGATGAAACAATGAATCAAGGAAATAATCTGCAGACTAATTGAAAATGTATATATATATATATATATTTTTTTTTTGCTTCAGCCCCATTTGCAACAATTTATCTGAAGCATAAAAACAGCTGTTTGAAGACATTTTGGCCTCAAATTAATATCCCACCTTCTTGTCCCTTGTCCTGACTTCTCCGTAAAAGTCAAGCGCTTCTTGAGCCTTCTGGAATTTGCCTCGATGGAGGAGATAGGCGCAGATCATGACTCCAGTGCGGCCCTTGCCGGCCTTACAGTGGATGGCCGCCACGTGATTGTCGTCTTCGCTGAGCCACTGGTCCAGGTCTTCACAAAACGGCTTAATGAGCTCCAGCTGAGGAGGGTTGTGGTCTTCGAAGGGGTACTGTGCAACTGATGCGTGGCGGGATGCAGGCCCACGCAATATTGGAACCAGAGAGGAAAAGAAATGTGGACACAGAGCAGACAGGTCAGAGGAGACAAGACACAGTAGACATTTTGTGGGATTGTATCAACCATGTGTCATCAGGCATTTAGGTCACTCTTTTTTTGTTTTTAAGAGGGAACGCATCTATAAAATATATAAAAGCAGCCTACCTCTGCAGTTAAATTTGGCAGTATCGTAGTGTCTTTCTGCGCAGCTGAAACGGGAAGAACAAAATCCAGTTAGAGAGGAAGTTATTAAGTGAACAAAGAAAAGTTCAGGTACAAACAAAATGTCAAACACTTACAGGTTGTAGATTTTGTAGTGGTTTTTATGCTTTGAATCCAAAAACCTGTTTTCAAGAGAGAATAGTATACATTTATGAGATCAACTGCCAGAGCAAAATGGACAGAAATATTCTTTGATAAATTGCTTTTCCCCCTATACTCCGCTTTTCTAGGATCACATAACAGAAGCAACACAACTCACCGTACTACATCGTCTATATTGTTTCTGTACACGCCTTCGAGTCTCTCCGCTGGAAAGCCCATAGCAATGATGTTTGGGTAGATATCTGTTCAGGCTTGGAGTCAAGGAAATGTACATTGTGCATGACTGAAATTCAAGCGCTTTCAGAAAATAAGGCATGAAGGCAGCATTACAGAGACATCGTTCACCTCTGCCTTCAACAGCTATGTAATATGACTAAAAAATAAAAGACATGTTTTATGTTTAACAGAAGTTACAATCCAGTTCTATTACGAGCTAAGAATTTCCCATTAGAGCACAATGACAACAATGCAGAGAGGGGCAGCAGAGCGTTAGAAAGTAACAGCCAGTGTCAATACGAGGGTGTCGCTGTAGGTATGGATAGATGGGAGCACAGAGGAGGGGCGCTGATCAGTGTGTGTGTGTGTGTTGTGACTGATGGCCTTGACAGTGAGACACAGGCAGATAGGACGGGAGTAACAGCGCTCCTGTACGAGCCAGGCCCACATGTGGCTGCACGAGGAGAGTCTCCACTCTCTGACCTGCATTTATTTTTAGAGCCCAAAGTTATATTGGGATCATCGCAAATGTTCGGCTTATCTCTTTCGAGCTCAGCCGGAACAATTTGAATATCTATCGAGATTGAACGCAGGCAACACGCGGCTAGAAAAAAAAAAGCTAACATTTCGTCGAACAAAAAACCCCATTGGTGGTTTGACTTGCACATGCAGCGGAAGGCAGTTGTGGGCAAGACCCAAGTGGGAAGCAACCCTTTGCACCAACTCGCTCATGCTACACCTGCTTTTAAAAGTTGCCTTATACCATCAAACGGGGCTCCGTATTTCAGCGCATGATTGGGATGGAAACTGTTGTGGCCAATTATACAGTGACATACATACAATTTAAAAAAAAAAGGCACACATCAGTGTCATGTTGCAGATAAAAGAATAATTGAGTTAGCACGCGTGTCTTTGAGGCCTGCAACGCCTACCTGTAACTGAAGTCTTTGTGTCACCATAAGCTGTAGGATTTCACACTTAAACCACAGACTAAAGGGCAACCTTTACTTACACTTCCTGTGCCACAGTGTCAAAAAATAGAAACGCTGAATATTTCTTATTGGATGTGTCTGTTTCATTTTAAGCAGACCTTATTTTCTCAGAGTCAAATCACTCTTGAACTGGTCAGAAAGATTTGACACAGGCATCTGACCAACTCTGGCTTAGCTTGTGTGCACACATACAAGACCTTCTAAAAATATTGGAACCCAGAACAAATACACACGCAGCCAAAGATTAATGCAATTGCAACAATTCTTGCTGGGGAAAAAAATGGAACCAATCATTAATAAACCCCTGAGAGAGAGAAACACATTTAGTGCCCCAAGGTAGTGCAGATGAGGTATGCTCAACACAGGCCTTGATGCATGAATTCAACAAGCCCAATAGCAAATTTATGTTTGTACTTGCATACTGCCAAGCTACTAACCTGCAGCTCACAATAAGGAGATACAGGGACATACTGTGCCATAACCCAGTCCATTAAGGCCTAAAACACCTAATTAGGGGCCAAACACAGCTTTTCTATGCTATTTGATGGGCTATCTAACCCTTGGACCTACTGGCAAAGTGATCCCAGTCAGTCTATTCTAAGTGTTTTTAAAAAGCTCCAGAGCTCCCAGGAGAGCCTCAGCCCAGGGCATGGTCTCTGCAGCTGGAAGGAAACGCACATACGGGACCCCCGACGGAAGCTCCAAGTAGGAGGGGAAAAAAAGAAAGAAAATCTGCCGTTTCAGGCACGCCTTTTCTTTAAAGCCAGCCCTGCCTCGGCTCTATGCATACGCCAAATCCACAACTGAGAGCAAGAGAAAGGGGGGAAAAGGGAGAGTGGGAACCGGCTAGCGCCGAGTGAGGAGGGGGTGGGGAGGACAGGAAAGGAGGAGAGCGGAGGAAAGGGGGCAAAGCAGAGGGAGGGAGAATTAGAGTGGGAGTAGTAAGGAAAAAGAGCAAAGGAGAGGTGGTGGGTTGAGAGGGTAAGAGAGGGAGAGAGCACTCAGACAGCAACGCTGATACAAGATCACTGGCAACTCTATTTTAAGGGCAATTCCCAGAACTGTGATACTGCATTACATAACTGCAGAGAGCCCATATTGTTTTTAGACACCATGCCAAAAATGATAAAAGGCATGGTTAGAAAGGGCCCACATCTGAACTAGAGGAGGCTTCAAGTCAAAAGAAAGATGCCCCCTTCACACCGGCACAAATCTCTAGAGGCAGCTTCAGTGTTGCCACAAGTTTAACCACATTAAAAAACAAAACAAAAAACAGGTGAGAAACATCTGATCAAATGTTGTGATGCACAGGTTTCATCATCTGCTGTCACACAAACATCCCAGCGGACACTTGAGTTCAATGTTATCTATAGTATTATGTCAAGGGAACTAGCACACCGCTTTACATTTGTCTACAAAAGAGAACAAATGCTATTCAGCAATGTTTTCAAATTAATACAATTATACTGAGGATAACCAGAGAAAATATTTTGCATACCAACGCATTTTTAAATTGACATGCCATACAGACTCAGGGCTACATCTTACAATCATTTTGATTATGGAATAATCTGCTAAATACTTTTGTGCCCAACTGTAATCTCGATCAGTCAATTAATCATTTGGTCCATAAAGTGTCAAAAAAAAGAGCACAATTTCCCAGAACCCAAGCGGACACCTTCAAATGTCTTGTTTTGACCGACCAGTAGTCCAAAAATATATATATATTAAATGTATCATCATAGAAGACTAAGAAGACCAGCAAATTGACACTTTGCATTAAAGACATATCTAAATGAACTCATCTTTGATTTGCCCACTTGTTTCAGCTCTACATTCAGAAATATCAAACTCAGGCCTCAAAAGGCCAAAAAAGACAAATCTTGAAACAAAGTCAAGTGCACATCCAACTTGACACAATCACAGTACTGTCACACATTAGATTTAGCATTTAGTTGCCCATGGACAACTAAATCAGTTGCCAATCTAGTTCATGACCAGCCAAAACACAAAAAAAGTACCAACTCCAGTAGCAGCGATACTGCACCGGGGAACCAGGTCAACTATTATCAGTGGTAATAGATGAGAAATGAGTCCTGCGGATGGGCCTGAAATAGAAATTCTTAAAGCTGGAAATGACTATCTCTTAAAAAAAAAAAAAAAAAAAAAAGGGAAAGGGAAATGTTAATTAGATTTTTCAAAGATTTGTCAAAATCCATCAATGAATACTCACCCATAGAGGGCAAGGCCGAGATAGAGGAAAGGTGAGGGTGATCTTACAGCAGGGATGTTAGTCCTTTCATCCATTTGCATCATAAAACAAAACCCTACCATATGATTAAATGGCATGTATCCATCTCGATGTAAAAATAAATAAATGTAAACATACATATAGAGAAAATACTAGACCCGAGCTAACCTACCCGTCTTCGAACACAAACTGATTTTTTTTTTTTTTTTTAAATGACTTAATGCCTCTAACAATTTCACAACCTCGAGCTCGCTCCACCGCTGGTCGACTGCAGTCACGGTCACTAAAATACCGCTTCTTTCAAAAAACACACGCCAACATTCAGCTGAACATTGCGTTTCCCGGCTATAACACGACTGTGACATGTCTGCGTGCTGGTTTGACAGATCCACCATCTTTCAAACACGCTGGCTGACAGCGAAGCTGCGCTGTCTGACCAGCCAGCCAGCTAGCTCGCTAGCAGGGAAGCTAACCGCCTCACGTTACTTCACGTTTCTGGTCCCACTTCTGCCGCTTCATTGAGAACATTACACATTACTGTGAACTGATCTGAGAGCTGTGGCGATTAAACAAACCCATAAGGAAGGATACATGTTAAGTCCAAGTCGAAGCCGTCCTCTTGATATCTCCTTTTGTTCCGGCTGACCATTTCTTTTATAATCGCAGCCATTGTAGCAGGTGACAGGAGTCTTTACGGGCTAAAGGATGGAAACAGGTCTGAGATCGGGGCTCTGGTTGTGCGCGTCGCAGTCCGCGGGTCTTCTCTCGGTCGCCGGCAGCTCTCTGGGTTTCGCTGGTCCTCGCGGGGACGTGTGAAACAGCCGAGCTGTCGCTGTGTGTCGGTGGGATTAGAAAGGCTCTTCCTCTGGATCATAAAGTCGGGCCTCCTCGCTCCGCTTCTCCGCGCAGGCCCGACTTTGCCAAACCCTGCAACTCGTCTCGCAAAACACTCCCGAATAAAATACATATGCAGTTGTCCTTCGGATGCCAGACGCGGGTCCGAGCGAAGGGTTTCAATCGCAGCCCCCCGCGGTCGACAGCGCGAGGACAAGAGGACTCACCGGTTCTCACCGAAACCCGGATCCAGTCAGCCCGCTAGCTAACGAGCTAGCTAGCTAGCAGCTAGCAACAATAGCTAACGCTGCCTCTTGCTTCGATCCGAGAGCGTCCTAACGATTCAACATCGTCATCGACTGATTGCCAAGAACACATCTGAAGAAAAGTGACAGGCTCCACCTTGAATGTATATAAACTATACAAAGCTCATAGATTCGCATAGATTGGTATGACAGTTCCGTCCCGGGGAATCATCTTCTTTTCTCGCTCCTCTCGCTCCAGCTGAACTCTCAGGCTCCCATCATGGCCTCCACCGAAGGAAAAAAAGAAGGTAGAGCAGGCTGGGATTTTAGAACAAATATCCCTCCGCCTACTCTTTATAGTTCCACGGTTTAAATGAAACCGGCAAATGCAGCGTTGATTCGTTGTGTCGACAGTGGCTTTTGGATGCTGGTGAAAAAATGCTCTCAAAAGTAATTGTTGTAACCTCGAAACACGCGACAATCGAGTAATTTCGTGCTTCTGGCGGAAGGACAAAGTGAGTCGGCATGCGACGCTCCCTTCTGTCAAAGTGATCACGTGTGACTGTAATTAGGGAAGTTTCCAACATAATGTCACTTTTCGCGGTTTAAACTGTCATTTCAGGCCGTAGAAAATATATCCACGTAACCTATCAATACATAATACATTTATTATATTTATAGTTGAAAATTAGTATACTTTGCAGGTTCTACATGGTCTTCTTCATACAATCTCCTCAACATAATCATAACGTATACTAACGTTGTTAATTGCATGGAGCAGTCTGTTATTTTATTGTGTAGATTCTTGTTATTGACGCTCACACAGAAAAACAATTACATTATGCATAGTAAAAGGACAAATACAGCCATAGCATGAATTACTATATGATTTAAATGAATACTATAATACTAATACTAATAATGACACTTTACAAGAAAACGGTTATCCTACATTCAGAAATATTAGGCCTATAGGAGACAAAGGATTCACCCCATTAGCCATCCTGGTCATTTGACAGTGACATGACATGTTGGATGTACAGTAGTTGGACATTTTATAAAGTACTTGAGGGTGCCATTCAGCAGATTTAAACAGGGTTACCTGGAACATCGCAGATTAAATGATCTGATCCAATGTGAGGCTAATTGGGAATTTGCTTCTTACGGGGGATACTGGTTCTCCTCAAAGAAGAACACTCATCTCGTAGCAATGTAAGCCCTTGCAGCTTAATGACAGAATGACAAAATTAATCAGTCCTTCAAGTTCACTCTACCATCCCTTAAGTATAATTTGAAAGCGTCTCAGGATCTCCTTAATCTGTTATAAAAGATCTGTCTGGCAAAGCCAATCTAGAGCCAAATCCCAGTGATTTACAAGTCATACAAATGTGCATGAAGTTATGAGAACATCTCCACCGTGACTACTGCTTGTCCAAGTATTTACCAGATAGACCGTTTTACACAGGACTACTTTTGGGTCTGGTGTCAGTGAGAGTAGTTATCATGATGAGTTAAGTCACAAAGCCCGCCTCCTGTCAGAGAACCTCAGTGACTGTCCCTTTTGCATGCATTTTAAGTACTTCAGTTATTTCAGTGTTTTCCAGTACTACTTCTTGCCAGCAGGTGGCAGCACTGCACTTTTGGCTTTGCAACCCCAGAATGCTAGACTGGACAACCTTTAACCTTCAATTGATAGGTATGCACCTTGTACAGACATACATTAAAAAGGGTGTGTTGCAAAACAATGTGTGACTAAGACAAATCAGAACAGAGGTATAAGGGAATAGAGACAAAATGGAATCCATCACATTATAACCTTGTTTCGATGACAGTACACAATGTCCCATGATCAATAAGTCACCAGCAATTCATAATAGCAAAGGAGTGTCTTTATTGCTGCATCTGTCACCCTAAAACTGCAGGTCTTTATTACATAATTGCACTTCATAAAATCACACAAATCACAGACATTTCACAGCGAACGCCTGCAATATATTTGAACAATTTCTGTTTTATAATGTTAACATTTGAGAGAAAGGCACTTTCACATTATTAAAAAACTTAAGTTGCATTTCATAATAATATGAAACATTAACAGGATGAGTTAATGAACAACTATAGGCATGATGTAAAAAGAAATATAAGTAGTGATACAACTACAAGTAACTTTGATTCAGCTCAAACATAACTCAACAGAGAGTGATATAATTGCCATAAAATGTTATAAAAAGTGATTTCTTTTGCCATGCATCCTTCAGCTATTTCATGAAAATATCACAAATGATTTCCCGGTCTTTAGATGCGCTCCTAAATAAAATAATTAAAATAATAATAATAATAATCTCAATCTACCTTTAATTTATTCAAATACACAGTTTAAATTAAAATGCATTTACAATGGATCTATATGTTTTACAGGAATGTAAAACATGTAACGCGTTAACTCTTAAAGACAAGTGATTTCTATATGGTGAAGAAACAGTCACCCTGTCACTGATTATTTATAGCAAAGACTGATTATTTATAACAATCTAAATAAGTATTTTTGGATAAGATAAAACAGGAATACATCTAAATACTCCTGTAGGAATGGTTGTATGTTTAAGAACCGATGGTTTTCCCTGGTGACCTAAGCGCTGTGTTGATTACTTGTCCTTCTGCAGAGAGGTGTAGTACTTGACCAAAACCTTCCAGGCCTTGGGGGCCATGAAACCCTCTGGAGGGTTTTCTCCACTCCGAGCCATGTTCCTCATCTTGGTTCCAGAGATAAACTCGAACTCAGCATGTCTGAGAGAGTGGGGAAGGAGGGAAGGGCAGTGTGGAGAGAGTGGGCAAGACAGGTTATTAGAAATTTTGTTATAATATTTACAGATCATATGATGAGGCCATAATTACACCTGCAAAGAAAGGTGGATATCAATCTACAAGCGTGAGCCTCATAATTGACATTGTCATAATTTTGGGAGTGGGAGTTTGCATGTTCTCCCCGTGTCAGCGTGGGTTCATTTTGGGAGTTGTCTAAAGATGTATAATACAATCTTCTTGCAGTGTGAATGAGATAAGTTGATGGGTCACAGATGGTTCACATTTCCATAAAATTCATGTTTTGGCTTGAAAGATTTGGGCCTACAAATCAGATTTCACAGCAAGCCTGAAAAAAAGTTTGCTCCAGTCTTATTGCACTTGGGTTCACACAAGGACAACCATGTCAGTATATTCCAAGTTGTAAATTAAAAAACAATCACAACAAATAAATAATATGTAGTCGAAAACAGGACATGTCCTTTTTTTTCTTCACTCACCGCTCTTTGTCATAAAAGTCCATGGTCTTCTTAGTCTTGTTGTAGGCAGCGACCCTGAAGGGGATGATCTCCACAGAGGTGAGGCCCGGGGCCATGGTGAGGACCTTGCTTCCATGGGTGGGCTCATACAGGTCCTGCTTAGTCTCCGGGTGAGGCATGCCTGCAGGGTCCCTGCCGACAATGTAGAAGTTTGCTCCGGCGATCATTCTGGCTCTACAGTGCCACTGAACCTGATGAGTCAATGGAAGACACGCACGTTGATATTCAATCACACATACATATCCAAGGTGAATGGTTCAACAGTAGAAAGCTGGACTGATAGAAACCGCTGACTAGACGAGAAGCCACCACTACTTCTCACCTCTGTGGGTCCAGCGTACATCATAGGAGAGGGGAAGATGGCAACGATGGTGCTTGCCGGGTCCAGGACGCCCTCTTCCAGGACAGCAGCATGCTGCTTCATCCGCCAGTCCAGAGGCACATCGTCGTCTTTGGTCCAGCCGCCGAGGGGGTGCAGCAGGAGGACTGGATTCCTGTAGCCTCGCTCCAGCAGACGGCGCTTGGTGTCCTGCATCAGTAGGGCGTGACCGTTGTGGACCGGGTTACGCAGCTGGAAAGCAAACACCGCATCTAAAGAGGACAACATTGGGGAGCACAAAATAAAGTTCACGTCACAACAATAGCAGCAGTTATTACAGTGTAGTATAACATAACAGCAGCAGTACGACACAATGGAGGTGTTGAGCTTCATGTCTGTGCAGTCCAAAATATGTGAAGAATATTGTGCATTTTAGTAGCTTTCACAGTAAAAACATGCTCAAAATACCATTCACATATCTCTTTGTTTCATACATTTTCATAGAACAAATTATATATATATTTTATTTTATTTATCTATATTTTTCTTCCACGAAAAGAGCAAAATCAACAATGAATTGAAAAGTATTTGCTGTGTAGCATCGCTAAATCTAAAATAGCTTATTCTTTTGCGCTGGCTGGCATCATTGCCATGAACAGGAGCAGGGTTGTTTGTTTTGTGTCGATTCCAAATATACCGTCCTAAATACTCACTAGCATAACAAAGCTGCTGCAGAAAATAATCCAAAACAAATGCACTACATCCCTCTGTTTGAGTAAGGATTGTCTATTTTAGGAAAGGATTTAGCCTTTTTGTAATTGAGTATATATTTCGGAACTTTTTCAAAAGGTTTACTTTTGACAGACTTGAGCTTGAGAGACACAAACAAAGTATTGAGAGATGGACTAATGGATTTTTGAGTTTTGGTCTTTTCATGGGGTTTGTTAACAAAAAGGAAACCGAATATTGTAAACCTAATCTTGTTGAGTGCACATCACAACATGCTTCGGCCAGAAAGACAACTCAAGACAGCAGCAAAGAATACTGAAAACAAGACGTAACAAAATACATACTGTATTGTGTTGCAGATAAATTAACGACACAATCCTGAACACAGCATTCACATCCAAGTGAGCGAGTGAGAGTAAAAACAGGTGATCGCATTCCTTTGTTCTTTACTTTTCAGAAAGACACTGCATGTCTCCATTGATCATTGAACACAGAGCACAAACATCCCCATGCAGCTTTACGTTTACCATTTTATTTCTCATCTGGTCCTTTGTCAAGTTCTTCTGAAAGACAAATGGTGCACTGCTAAATACATTGCTTCCATGTTTATGTCTATTCTTTTTTTTTTACCAGCTGCGATGGATTCTTTATTTCCGTAATAGCATTAAAAAGGGTCACATCAGTAGCTCAACACATTGTACGCCATTGTGTGTTCCCTGATTGTTATGGTAGTTTTGTGAGTCATTTATATTTTCTAACCTGCTTTCATGTCTTTGAACTTCTGCTTGAGCTCCTGTGGAGTAAGGCGGTACTGGTCAAGTCCATCGTTCCATTTGATTCGATCCAGCACCTCTAGGTCACCACCTACCAGCCAATCACCTCCCTCCATCACCATCTGGGGAAGGTGATAAACAGAATGATATTTGAGGACGCAAACATTTACCTGTAGTATTGATATTCAAGCACAAATATTAGCTTCACGGTTTAATTATTTGTTTTTCTTCTGGGGCTTGATTGATGTTTTGTTTTCCACAAAATCCAAAAGTTTAATATTGACAGAATGAAGGTAAGCGTTGGTGCATGTACTGTTTGCTTTGCAATCATGTGACAGACATTAAAATTACAGCTGTGCGTGTTGAAGATATTTTATGAATGTCTTATCACCTTAATATAAGGGTGCTGTGGACAAGTGGTGCCCCACTGTCTGGCACAGCGTTCCTCCTTGCGATGTTGGTAGAACTCTGGGTTCCTGAGAATAGCCACACGTGAGCCCTGGTACTCCAGCGCTACGGCCGCACAGCCATCCAGGTCCTGCTTGGCCTCGGCGCTAACAGGCAGGACAATGGGAACAGACAAGTTGATGGCCCCGCCTGGGACGGAAGAGGATGCAGTGATCTCAACCAGTGAACCAAGGAAAATATTATTCCAGAAATGTTGTATTACACAATATGCACTACAAAACAAATACAAATCACTGCACGCTCAAGACAACCCAGACATTACAATGTATGTTTGGGCATGAGCACATCAAGCAGTTATTCCCCACCAGGGGTACTTCTGAACCTAACTGACCAGGTGGTTTGTCACACAGAACCATCAAATAAAGCCATCATTGGAAAACTGAAACGTGTTGGAAAAGGAGAAAAAAAAAACTATTTTCCATCATCAGTGACGTTCTTTGAAACAGGAGCACAAAGTAATGATTGAACACTTCTGGTAGCTGGCTAAAATTAAGGACTAAATTGTGGGAAAAGATACCAAAAAGTAATGGACTAACAGTTGAAATAAAAGCTTAAAGGGATGGATAGATGGTTTGAATGTCCAGCTTCTGCCACTCCAAGTGGTAGTTGTACGTAGGCAAATTTGACCTAACTGACTTTAATATTGACAAGTCAGTAGTTATAACCAAAGGTTATATGCAATATATGTGTTGTATGCAGCTTTTGTGTATGTGTTGTTTCTCCGTGTAAAAACACTGTATATCATTTAAGGGCATGTATAGTTCATGGTATAAAGTGGTTGGATAGGTGAGACTGAGTTGCCTTGTTGTTTGGAAATAGGCTGCATCCTTTTCTGTTGTACAGTACTGGTGTTATATTTTAAAATTAAAATTAAAAATCATAAAAAAAAGTGACTCATTTGCTGTCAATGATTGCATCACAATTGAAACATAACATGCCCAATCAAATTGAATTGTCACTTAGGTTCTCAGTTGGAATGGGAACAAACCCACAGGGTAGATGATACACTGTTTGGGGTTGCCTTTTAGTGCAATGTGTAGGAGACACAATGTCCTGGCATGTTTATAAGAACAGTTCAAATGTGCAACAGTCGCTTACCATCCAGCAGGTTGCCAAAGTGTAAGACCTGCAGGAACTCTCTCTCCCTCATGAAGCCCTTCAGAGGGCTAGCCCAGCCTTCTGACAAGACCTGCACCCACTGTAGATCCAACTGTGGACAAGGAATAACTTCTCATTTTAAACAGCACGAAAGACATTTAACCTGTGGACTTAACTGCACCGATCAGTGCACTGTAAATGTTTATACTCTAGTCTAAACCAACAAGTATGTAAATACACTATGAATGAAATAATTATTATGGAAGTAAGAATAGTGGATGTTTAAGAGTTACTCTCCATCCTAAAGCATCATTGAATGCTGCTGACGCATTTATTATCATAGCATCACTTCCTCGTACAACGCTGTAAACTAGACGGTTTGAGGTAACATGCTCCATACATTCATGGCTGAGCAATTGACTACAGATGGAGGTGTTAATATCTTTTATTTCCTTCTTATTTGAAATACACAAATAAAGAGTGCAATAGTTATTGGCCCATTAGAAGAAGATGCAATTAGAAAGACAGTTCACTTCAATTTACTTGTATGTTGACAAGACTGAAGTGCTGCCCTGATATATTTATCGTAATATCCACACTGCTGTGTGCCTGGTAGGCTTGTTTTTTGGTCTTTATTAGTACCCAGGGAAGTTAGAGCAGACCATTAGTAAACAGGGTCCAAACAATGGGGAATATTAATGGGCTCATCATGAGCAGCTCTCGGCCATGTCCAGTATTGACCCTGTTGTCCATTTGCTTTGTGATAAAAAATAAAAAGCCTGTCTAATCGAATGATCGTTACCTTGGTGATGCTGATTGTGGGAAGCGTGTTTGCGTCAGCAACAGCAAGATTCAGCTTGTTCTCCGTAACAAAGAGTTCATTCACCTCCTCCATGATCTCGCCTGGTACAATGTTCTATAAACGAAGAGAAAAGGAGAATATTATCAGAATCAGAATCATGAATCAGAATCATGAAGTTGGATGTGGATGCTAACGATTATTTCCCCGACTTATCCATTAATTGTTTGGTGTGTAAAATGGTTTAAAAAAAAGTTTAAAATCGGCTGTCACAACCTTTCCATAAAAAAAAAAAAATAATATTACAAGATAGTTCATTTACTGCCATACACGTTTTTTTTCAATTTTCTTTGCACTTTTTCTTGTTTTGTCTTTATTTGGAGATGCCACAGTTTTTGTTGTAAATGCATTTTAGGTTCCCTCATCTCAAAATCAACGAGTGTTTGGTTATTAGATGCCAAAACTGGTTATGAACCAGTGTCATGCTAACTTCCCAGTTGGCCACTGTTATACATCATCCCGGCACCACTCTATTTCAATTGCCTTTCAAACTAATGTTTGTTTAAGGGAAGCAAGCTAGTGTAGTCCATAACTGTAATAATGATCCTCCTTTGTGACAAAAGTTCCTTCTTTAAACAAGGATATATAGCATCCGTGATGGACCTACTGTTTAATATTTACTTACACGGTGCCGTGAGATGTAAAGTGGCGGACACTCATGTGTAGTACTATTTGTTATATTACACCCACCTGCTCCCTGAGCAGCTCCAACACCTGGTGGAGGCACTCGTTCACTGAGAGCTCTCCAGTTTTCAGCACCAGATCTGGTGCCTCAGGACGCTCGTAATCTGAGTCAATACCAGTGAAACCTGGCAACAAATGTAAAAAACATAAAAAGAAAAATGTAATTGAAATTTTTATTGAATAAGGATGAGGGTGAGCTTGGGCTTGGCTTTACTTATATCACACAGAGAGCTAGTACATAAAACATTGGGAAACATTTTGCTCAGGTGAGCACTGTCACACACAGACCTTTGATCTCTCCAGCGCGAGCCTTCTTGTAAAGTCCTTTTACGTCCCTGCTCTCACACACCGCGAGAGAAGCGTGGATAAACACCTCGAAAAACGGTAGCCCGGCACTTGCGTGGATCTTCCTCGCCTCATCACGATCCTGTGGAAGAATACAGCACAAAACATTTCATGTATGCGTTGCAGTGTATTTTTCATCAAAGCCTTGAGTAGATGTTTTCAGACATTTGTATAGACAAGATAGCAGCACATGACTTTGACTGTTGATGTTTTCCGACCTTGCCGAAAGGTGAAATGAAACTGGTGACGCACACCAGCCCAGCGTCTGCAAACAGTCTGGCCACCTCAGCAATACGGCGGATGTTCTCCTCGCGGTCTACGGGGGAGAAGCCCAGATTCTTGTTCAGGCCTTGGCGAATGTTGTCTCCGTCCAGCGAGTAGCAGGGAATAGCGTGGGACACGAGAAACTCTTCCAGGGCAAAACTGATGGTAGTCTTTCCGGCACCTGACAAACCTAGATTGAAAATGTGACAAGAGATATCAGCATGACGACACTATTCTTAGACCAGATCAATTTAAACCGCTATGTGGCAGAGGAATGAGCCACCTCGTGACCTTTAGATGGACATCATTATACGACTGTAGACATTTACCCGTCAGCCATATGGTGCAGCCCCTGAAGCCTGCCCTGGTCCCCACGACCTGCCCCCTCTTGCTGCGGCTGACGTGGTGGGCCTGATACACCACATTGGTCGACCTGTTGAGATCCTGAAATAGAAGAACGCATGATTAAACAGAGGCGAGCTACGGCGGTTCTGAGGGAGTTACAGAATGCAGAATATAAAGAAACAGGACAGGACTAGTTGCAATAAGGCCTCTCACCTCGCCTGACACTATTTGACACCAAACAACTTGTCATATCACGAAAACTAGCGCGACGTGGCACTTCACTACGTTTGTGGTTTGCACTCAGTTTAATGTAACATGACTGGTTTTACTTGTCCTGCTGAATGCAGGCTGTGGATAAATGGGGCTGTATTGACTTCAAGAAGGGAGGAGTGGATGAGAGAAGCATTGAGGCATGGAAGGAGGGGGAGAGGGCTGACTGGACAATGTGTGCAGTGTGCTGCGTGCAGCCCAGCGATGATGTGGCAGTGCTCGTGCCCACACGTTCGCCCTCTGCACTCACTTTCCCATCGAACCTACATCCATCCCATGGCTTCACTCCCCGCGCCACCACTCCCTCCTCTCAATTACTATCCCCCATGCTAAGAACGTGTCTCCAGCCAGTGTTGCATTGGTTTAACATAAAGGACCCTGCTATTCGCTTTGGCCGAGTCTCAATCGGACAATCTGCATTTAAAGAGCCTTCTTCAACACACAAATCATGACTAAAAATCACGTCAAACAGAAAGGTGTGTTTCAATCAAGGAAGTGGGGAAGATCCCTATAAAGTTATACTCTATGGTCGTCTTCTTCGAGGATATATAAATTTGCTGGGTTAACAATGACCATTCTGGGAATTGCTCGTACAAAAAAAAAATGTAAGCACTCCAAATATGACTAATAATACATTGAAAGGTTTTTCAAAAAATGTGCGGCTTGGTTACAAAAGTGTGACATTCAATACTGTGGAAGGATGTTGTCAATAAGTGGCCTTAATATGCTTTGCGCAGCATTTCACAGTAACCCGCTGCTCTTACTTACAGCTAGTAATACGTGTAAAAAGTACTTTACATGCTCTAATTATGAGCATGTGTACAGTTTGTGTACACTGCCTTAGACAAACATAACTGTTCTTCAATACCTTCCCTCCATTCAAATGGAAGGCGTATTTACTTAAGAGAACATGTTAAGTCCCTAATCTTTAGATGTGCTTTACCCCCCCCCCCCCCCCCTCCCCCTAAACCAATATTTCACTCCACATTATTAATCTTATTTCATTTAAATTCATTTTTTAATCACTTCCCTTGTTTAATTCTGCATGCATTTGAATTTAACTGTCCTTTCATAAAGCACTTTATACTGCATTCCTGTGTAAGAAATGTGCTATAAACTCTCGTTATTATCAATTTGGAGCACCTTATGCAACCCTTTTCCTCTGGCTCCCAGTGCAGCTTGCATGCTCTTCCTCAAGAAATTACAAAAGATAGACTTTGATAATAAAGTGGTCTGGATGCATATGTACAACACTGGGATTAGTAAGGGCCTTTTGTCAAAGTAATAGCAGTACATTAAAGCTTTAATGATTATTGGCATGATCAATTGGTCTGTCATCTTCTCAATTAATTATTTAGAAATAAAAGATGGTAAAAAAAGAAAAAATGCCCATGTTTATATATCTAAATGGATCGTTCTGTCTATAACCCAAAGATATCCAATTTACACACTAATAATGATCATATTTATCTCATCTGTGTCTCAGATCGTTCAATATCAGAGTCGTCTCGTCTGCAATGGTGCACAATGTGAGGGGTCTCTAAACAAAGACACGAAATATATATTTATGAGTTATTGGAGTTTTCGTGCCGGTAACTCTCGCTGCTCTCATTCTCAGGACATCTCTCCACACATGTTCTCCGAGTTAGCAGCATTCCTGTGCGGCAGCAGCAGCAGCAGACCGCCGTCTCACAGTGGCCTCTTTCTCCGCCTCGCTGCACTATGAATGGGCCAACATTGACAGAGATCCGTTACTCCAACAACCGGCCTATTCAGACTCACGGTGACCATCACACCTGGCAGTAGCCTCGGTTACAGTAAAGAGGCACACACACACACATACACACACACACACACACACACACGCGCACACACGACACACACACACACACGCACACACACACACGCGCACACACGCACACACACACACACACACACACACACACACACACACACACACACACACACACACACACACACACACAAGTGAAGTCGTCGCCGAAAATGAGCTCCAGTGCCGGGGTTACCTTGAAGGGAAAAGTCCTCAACTAATGAGACTACTTTTCACTCCTGTTTCCCGAGTACCGTCATCGAGGAGAGTGCATGTTATTCGCCTATGAATAAGACACAGCGGTAATACTTACCCGAGTTGGGCGCTGGTGGCTCGCACACACACACACACACACACACACACATACATAATTTTTGACAAACATGTCAGGGCTGCCCTGATGACAGCTTGCACCCCAATAGTTTCTGCCTCACCGTTATCTCCACATCCACTCACCGTGCGAAGCTTTTTCACCCCGGACATTTTGCGCGACTGTCGGTAACACCGGGACTCGGAAGACTCTTCACGCACGCACGCACGCACGGGCCTGGATGATGAGGGAGACGAGTTGTAACCTTCCAACAAACTTTTGGGACTCGAGGAGGAGGAGAGGGGGGTTTTAAAAGGGACTCTTCCAAGACACGTAGCATTCCGCTGGCCCAGCCTCGAGCCCTCCTCCGCCGACGCAGAGAATAATCTGCATAATGTGGCGACTTTCAGCCAATACTCAAGCAAAACGACACGACGGGGCCGAGCATCTACCGGCAGAAGTGGGACAGAGGTTGGACCTTTTGGGTTGGACACACTAGTCTCCAGTGGTGTATAGTAACGAAGTAGAAATACTTCGTTACTGTACTTAAGTAGTTTTTGGGGATATCTGTACTCTACTTTACTATTTATATTTCTGTTTACTTTTACTTTTACTTCACTACATTTTGCAAAGAAAAATTATACTTTTACTCCGATACATTTCTCCTGAAACCTTCGTTACTCGCTACAAAATCAAATCTATCTTTAGAAAAAGAAAAGAAAAACATCCGGGACTGTGGTGGAACACAGACTCCACCAAGCAGGTTTTGCGAATCACAATGTTTTGCATTTTCCCTCTACATCCTCTAGCGCTCCCAAACCTTTATGCGTCACGGACCGGTTACGTGAAGACAATATTTTCACGGACCGGGTCCGACCTCGGAAAGACGGGAGACAACGACACCCAACGTGTGTTCGTTATGTCCAGTCTACTGACTCTACTGCTAACTAAACCTTTAGTCCAGTATACTGCTTAACTTATAACGCGCTGCACAAAGACAGGATGTTGAAATGGAAGCAGGTTTTCATGCTTTTTTGGCGATCTCAGGATACTCTGCCTTGGTTTCCAGATCACCGACAGAGTATAGTAACAGACGTACGTTTCATTTTTAGAGTAACGTAACATCTTGACATGTGTCAAGAGATTCCGTCTGAGGTTACCACAGACGGATGTATGCGGTCATTTTTCACAATAAAACATCTTTCCGGCCTTGATTTTTATTTTTTATTTAATTGAAATGTTTCATTCATTCTTTCTGTGGCCCGGTACCAAGAGACCCGCAGACCGGTACCAAGAGACCCACAGACCGGTACCAAGAGACCCACAGACCGGTACCAAGAGACCCACGGCGGGCGGAATGAGCATACTTATAACCACACTGTTACAAGTCCTTCATAGTGTCATATTGCTTTTTGGAGAATTATGATGATAAGTTCATAGTAGATGCAAAAGTATACTTAGGTACAATATATTATGTTGAACATAATATATATGGATGGATCACAGCCAACCCAGTTATTGTATCAACACAACTCCTTGTCCTTGGTCACGGTGACCACAGCACTTAAAAGAATAAACTTCATAATTCTAAAAATTCTGACCCTTTGCTTTTTTATTAAAAGCATGTACTTGTACTTTTACTTTCAATACTTAAGTACATTTTATATCAGAAAAATACTTTTGATACTTAAGTACAGAAAATATCAGATACTTTAAGACTTTTACTCAAGTAATATTTTAATAGGTGACTTTTACTTTTACTGGAGTAATTTTCCAGTAAGGTATCTTTACTTTTACTCAAGTACGGCTTTTGGATACTTTATACACCACTGCTAGTCTCTCACATTACTGTGAGGACGCTTTATTCAACTACACGAACACTAACTATCGGCGAGACACTTGGGTGTTGCTCGTATTATTTCCGAGACAATTAGAATAGCTCAGGTTACAAAACCAAATTGTTGAAGCAGAATTTTTAAGAAAGGCATGCACACATACTGTATTCCCTGCCTTTAAATTAACTAACAGGCATAAATTACGCTCGCGGTAGACTCACTCTACCAGGAGCGAGCACGGTGACGTCACGTTTAGGTCCTGTGACGTTAGTTGGGTCAATATTTGGGAATATTTGGGATATATAATTTATATATATATATATATATATATATATATATATATATATATATATATATAAATTGTACTTAATTGGAATTAAGTCCCTTTCTCAACAATATCATTTTATTTGGTGGGTAAAGTATTTGGATAATAACTAAAGTATGCAAATAATGTCCACCCTGTAATGGAAAACTTGCGGACAGGGTAGAAAATGACAGAGTTGACATTTTTGGCTAATGTTAGTGTTTAATGAGTACATGATGGACCTTCAGTTAGCAACATGATTCAGTCAGCAAGTTGACTGTGTACTGTTTAACAAATAGATTTCGAATTTCTGAAAGGTTTTTATATTAATTGATATTTCACTATGACAGAGTGGACACGATAAGCTTGACAACATAACACTACACACATAATATGATGAAAACTACGGAATATAAGTGTAAATATTTCATGTTGCATGAAACAGTGGCATGCAACATGTCACTGTTTCAGCCTCCAGTGAAGAAAGACACATTGGTGGTAGTAATGTCACTGAAAACATCAGAGGTTTTCTTAAAGGGGAAGTTTCCCCATAATGACAGGGTGGACAGCAATGTCAGGGACACGTGGAACATGTTCAATATGATTATGGAAATAGAATATACATGATCAAAATGACTCATTTTATCAAATAACTTGTGGACAATAAAACCATATCATTTTTTTGGGGGATTTAACTTAATTTAACCATCTATTACACACACTGTAGTTAGCAGAGCAGTGTGTGGGACATGCCAAAATCACGTACAGCCAATGAAACAAAACAGTATAAAATAATGAAAACACATTTCAAGAGAATTATCATTGTATTGATATGTGTGTAATGTTTGACCATTTATAAAAGCACCTCAGTTTCATTATTCTGCTACATTTTCATAATAACTGAGTGATTCTGATGAGGACACCAAAGGCACTTTATAGTGATATTGACCCAGTTAGTCCGCCGACGTTACAAAGTTCACACTAAAATATAACTTATATTACAAATTAACCAACGTGAGGGGACATGGTACTGTGTTTTTCTTTCTTTCTTTCTTTCTTTGAGGTACTTGTAATTGCTTGAGTATTTCCTTGCTAACATATCTCGCATACTTCTACACCGCTACAGTTTGGAGACTAATGCACTTTTTACTCCGCTACATTTATTTTGAGTTTTCTTTAAGTATAGCTACATTGCAGACTCATATTATTAATATAAAGTATGAGCTAACACACAGGGATGAATCTTTATCCACCTGATAGGATATAAAGAAAGTTCAAACTGGTCCCATTTTGACCAGCTGCCTAACTGTATACAATTCAAAACAGTACTTTTACTTTTTAACTTTACGAGTATTTGAATGCTATTACTTTTTTACTTTTAAGTAAAGTTTTGATTGCAGGACTTTTACTTGTAACATGACGGTTCTACTCTGTGGTGTTGCTACTTTTACTTCAATAAAGATCTAATTAGGTTTTTTTCTTCCATCACTGGTATTTTGTACACTTGAAAGACTTTGTCTACAGCTACCTTAACCTAATTCAATTTTTCCATTCCTGGTGCTGGAGCCGATCCCAGCTGACATTGGGCATAGGTAGGGTTCACCCTGGACAGGTCGCCAGTTTATCGCAGGGCACATATATATAGAGACAGACAACCATTCACATTCACACCTACTGGCAATTTTAGACTCTCCAATTAGCTGCATGTCTTTGGACTGTGGGAGGAAGCCGGAGAACCCGGAGGGAACACATTAACATCATCTCTCTGGAAATGATTACTAAGGATAAGGCACATACGGAATAAGGTGCTTGTAAGGTTTAAGGTTCAAGGTTTTTTATTTGGCCATTTGTGCCTAGACCAACAGTCCAGACTCACTTTGTGCTGTTTATGACATGCCCAGAAGTGGAGTGATTAAAATATAATTATATATAACATTTCAGAGTAGCCTGACACCTAAATGGCCAGAAACCGCCCTGCTAAACATATTTTACTGGAAAGTTCAAATGACTTATAAATTATGTGTAATGTATAGTGAACAGCCCCGATTATCTCTTATCTATACTGACCACACAATCTTGTGCTGCTTCAAACTGAGAGTAAGTGACTTTCCTCGAAGCAATACAATGTGTATACACTGCAAAAATAAATTCTTTAATTTCTGGAATGAAACCTTGCAAAAAATAAGCAATATATTTGAAGTAATACTGCAATAATACAGGTGAAATTCAAATACAATTGCTAGGCTGGCAAATCTGCCTTTTTCTTAGCCGGAAGACAAATAAAACACCCCAAAAAAGCCACTGCAATGCCTCTTTTCCAGGATCGAGCCTGTCTGCTGAGACTTAAGCAGGACTCTTGAACAGCCGACACTCAGTCTCAAAGTCACAGCCTTGGAGCAGCTCGCTGTAGTGATCTTTGACGTCTTGATAGCGCGGCATGGAGGCCTGCTGGCTCGTCAAACCCGGGAAGGTCACAGGCTTCTCGTTGAGCAGCGGTTGCAGTCTCAGGTCGCCTCCCCCACAGTCGTACAGCACCAGGAGTAAGTTAGCTGCATAGGGTAACATGTGGCTGGTGCGGAAGGAACGTTGGGCCTGAGTGGCGTAGTTGGTGGAGGTCAGGGCCTCGCTGTCCTTGAAGAAGCCCAGGAGAGTGAGCAGTGGCAGGAGGGTCTCTGCATGGCCGACCTGGACTGTCACAGCCTCGGTCACCTGCTGCCCAGCCCTGGCATACAGAAAATACAAGATCAGTTTCAGGTGTAACACAATGAGCTCTGTCAAAAGTGTAAAGGGATGTCGAAGTGCTCACTACTGTATATATATATATATATATATACATACATACATACACATATACATATATACATACAATTGATATTGTTAATATTTGAGTTGATGAGTCTCTGTGAGACTCTTCCTCCTCACTCCACAATAACAAATGGGTTCGCTTTTTGGGGTTTTCTGATGTAGCTAAATGTGAATACAAATGCACAACACTATTTTAAAATTTTAAAATTACTACAAATTCGTTTTGATTATTTTTATGTTCATGAACTTATAAATTATTCTTATAATTTATTGTTATCTCTACTTGTAGTAGTGACACCTGGCTGGTGATGTTCTGTATTTTTTGTTATTTTCAACAAATCCCATGAACAAGCAATGTCTGTGAATCCAATGCTTAACCTCATACCTCCATGCATAAGGTGATGCGTAAATTATATAAATCAATTACACACAAATTCATTCTCACGATTTACAAATAAGGCCTGTTGCGAGTTGGGTCCTGATGGTTACTCATTTTTGAAAAATGGGTTGCCAGAAAAAAAGTTTTAGAAACTGCACCAGAGCAACAAATGTCTAGTAACACACAGCTGAAAATAAACCCCATCAAATGCCCAGCAAGTTTAGCGCCTCCAGTGGTCATGAATGGTCTTGGGGCCGAGAGCTGAAGGCAGGGGGAGAATTTAGAGATGGACGGTTGTATCTTTTTCATTGGATTTGTAAACTATGAACACAATTACAGAGTATCAGCACCCGACATTTTTACGTATTGAAGGACGAGGTTTACTCACTTGCTCTCGCTGGCTGCTTTGTTCAGTCGACTAAATGCATCATGGAAGAGAACGCAGCTTGACTTGCTGTTGATATCGTAACCATAACCTCTTTTCCAGAATTGTTTGAGGTCATTTGCATACTCCATAACCTGTTGCCAGAGAGTAGAAAGATGTGGGGTTTTAGGGAAGACAAAAAAAACTCCAATCTGCCAGTCTTTTCTTATGTCTTGTAACACAAGACATGAAGTACTCTTTGTAACATTTATACTGCCAACGTTTCTCAATGAAGGAATATTGTGGCTAAGCAGAAGAAAGAATGCAGAGAAACCATTACCTACTGCTTTTTTACAAACTTTGTTGAAGAAAAAAGTAGTAGGGAAGGCAAAAGTCTTAATCTAACATGACCTTCCAAATGTTTCCTTCCTTTACAGACAGACAGACACAGATTAAATAGGAAGAAGTAATGCAACAGATGTTACATAGGGTGGCTTGCAGAAGTAAATTTTTCGAGGTCTTTTATATCTGGGTTCAAACAAATAGATAAAGCGTTACAAATATTTGATAACCTTGATCCCGGAGAGTCTAAGTCTGATGGTGCGAGGTATGTCTAACATGATTAGAGGGCCCGTGAATAAAAAAAACTTCAGACCGGTCTAATCCATTGAGATAAAGGAGAAAGAGTAACTTAAGATAAACAAGCACATCAGGCTCATGACCCAGAATATCTCCTCCGACCTTCATGAAGGAATCTGACCTGCATGGTTGGCACATTTAATGATCGACAAACTTTAAGCAGAGGAGGGCCGTACCTGTGCGTCAACTTTATCAAAAATCCGACACCAGGGGGAGTTCACAGTCTTGATGGCAAACTCATAAGCACACAAATAAAATGCAGCTTCCGCCATATCTGCAGGAGAAGGGTTGCAATAATAAAATGTAAATATGTAGTGACATTAGACAAGCTGGGCAGTCATGAAAACACACACAATGAAAAGCACTAGTGAGTGACCTGATTTATCCGTGTGTATTTGCTTTGAGGCCTGTGGTACTTCTTCAACGCCACTATTGAAGTCAATATTGGCTCCAGCTCAGTCTAGTGGAGCATAAATACTTTCAAATTAGAAAACAGCTCCATCTACTGTACACATACCCTCTGTGAAATATGTACGGGATGTTCAGAACACAACCTCATATCTGACGACTTTACCTCTATTAATACTTTAGCGACTGCTAGTTGTTGTGTTCAATGGCATTAGATGCATTTGAGAAGGTGAGTATTGGTTATTGGTGATAAGGTTTCAATAATAAATGAATAATTAATGGTTTGAAATGGGACAATTTTTCAGGAAAATACTGAGCGTGTAATACTGAACGTGTAATCTCAAATAGTCAAAATGGTAATCTCTATTTCCCCTATAGTTAGTACTAAATTACAGTTTTTCCCCAGGAAAATCTCACACTCAACAGCAAAGTATTAGAAAAGATCATTACAAATCTCACCATTCCCAGTGGTGGAATATAACTAAGTAGTGTATTTACTTGATGCTATGTACTCAAGTAAAGGCTTGATATACGTATACTTTACATGGGTATTTCCATCTTATGCTACTCCCCACTTCTAGTCCACTACTACATATATGTGATAGCTGTAGTTACTTTGAATATCAAGCAATTACAGTAAATTGAAAACAGTAAATTCTATTTACACAATCACATGTCCAATAACATAAATTAGAATGATATGGCATCATAGCTGGATGGCCAACAAGGCAAAGCAGGCAACTGCTCTGAGGCCACCAAAAGTCCAAGCTTCATTGTGTGCCAGTTTTTTTGTTTTGTTTATTTGTTTATTTGATTACTTGTAAATTAGTTTGAGAAAGTGCATTTCATTTAATATTGTAGCCCCGTGTCCAAATCAAGTTGTTACGTCTTTATTATTTTTGCTTTGTCTTGTGCTCACGTGGTGCATCTTCCTAAATAAAGATGTCTCATCAAATTACCATAGTTGACATACAACCTTTGACTTTGGATACTTCAAGTGCATACACTTGGTGGAACAAACATATGTACTTTAACTGTAGTTACCTTTTCTGAATTTGAGGACTTTTACTTGTAAAGGAACATTATTTTTATAATATTGCAGTTATAAATTATTTATTATGAAATAACGGATCTGAATACTTTCTCCGCCACTGACCATCATCGATGTCACTGTAGGGGACACCGAGCCGGTCTGCGATCTTCTCCGTGACCCTCCTCATCTCTGGTCCCTGCCTGAACTTGTCCACCTCTGACAGAGCTGTGGGGTTGTTGTCCACTTCCTGCACAAACCTGGTGCACTGGTCAAAAAACCTCATGAGAGCATCATTCACTGCGTGGTCAAACTCCTTATCTGGGTAGAGAAAAGGTGAAAGGTTACATTATGCATACAAGTTGTAGATCATCATATATATATATATATATATATATATATATATATATATATATATATATATATATATATATATATATATATTGCAGCAGACCGTGGTGATACCTGTAAGCTCCCACAGCTCTGTCAGTCCTGCCTTGAAGGACAGGGTGCTGTTGACACACCTGTGCTTGGAGCTGGTTATGAATTTGATGAATCCATGGCTGAGCTTCTCCTCTGAAACCAGTGAGGGGAACAGCTTTGACAGCCTGACGGCCAGATGCTTGTGGTCGTCCACACCTTTCTGGACGAGTCGGCCGTCCATGTCCTCAGTGTACCACATCGTCCACTGGGTCTGGATTTCACGCAGCCAGCTCTCTTTGCCCGAGGCGCTGCTCTTGACCAACTCGTAGAGCTTCTGCATCTTCTTGACGTTTTTGCTCGTCGGGTACCTCGTGCCGTGTCTTATGATGGCGGTCAGATGGATTTGTCGACATTGTGCAGATGGAGGCTGCAGGATGGATCTGTTTACAGCGAGTATGTCCTGTATGAGATACGGGTTCACTTCCTCATACCTACCTTTCGTGGTGAAGTATTTGGCGATCGCTGGTATGTTTGGGTCCTCCTCGGGATTCACATCGTTACGAATACAGCAGTTAAGGCTAGTTAAGATGATCAAATTAACAAAAAGGATTTTCTCAAATGCGATCGGCATGGCGTAGACACGTCGCTTGTTAGTATGGCCGGCTGCACCCCCACACACCAGACACAAAACCGAGTGACGTCGTCCACGTGGGCCTGGCCAACCAATCCACTACGCAGACACAGTCCTCAAACAAAAACAGACTTTACACAATAGACTGCAGCTTGTTTCATAATGGACGTTGCCCCATTTGAATCACATGACAGCACTGTACTTTACTCAGTGGTGGACACATAGCAACAACACAGTGTGCTATTACACTGTAAAGTAGTAAAAGTCCCGCTTTAATTCTACAAATATACAAGGAGCCTGCTCATTATGCAACATGGCCCATTTAATAATAATATATATTATCACGTTATGAATTGTAATTATTGATGCATTATTATGTACACTACTTTGAGGTTGTAGCTGGTAAAGTAGTTTTTTAGCTTGTGAATTTCACCAAGAGATCAATAAAGTCTTCATCCATAATTAAACAATTCAAAAATATATATATATATATATTTAGTTATACTAATCGTAATATTCAATATAAGGGGTAAAACAAATGTAGTATGGTAAAAAGTACAGTATCTCTTTTTTAGTGGAGTAGAAGTATTAGGTGGAAGGAAATGGAAATTCTGTCTGTAAATACCTCAAAAGTACTTACAGTACTTGAGTATGTGACCACTGGTGCTGTGCTTAGTTCTACATGGGCATCTACAACTTAAAACAAAACACAAAAGAGATATGTGATTAACCCTGTAGCCAACAATGACTATAGTTATCTATAAATTATATTGGGAACTATTGAGCAGTGTGCCAGAAATACTGATCCAAGTGTAAGCAATATTTTACTGTTATAGCTATAGTCTTAACTACTCTGTTAGGTAGTCACTAAAGATTACCCTGGCTGCCTATTACTGTATATTTTAGTCATCATCTCCACCCATTTGTTATTGTCTGTTATTTGCTGTATAGTAAAAGTGAATTCTAATTCAGTAGGTATTTAAATAAAAACACATTTTCCACCCAACCTTTCTGTCCTCAGAGTGATTCAATCAATTTAGATGTTTCGAGTCAACCCACTGGTAAAAACTCGAAGATATTCCATGTAACAGAAAAAAAGAATAGCATAACATGTTTAACGGTTCCAGAAAGCCAATCACAAATGTGAATTCAGTTTTCTTAAAAAGAAAGGTGTTATTATAAATGAATGATACATTTTCTATATTACAGTTGTTTTTATTGAAAGAAAGAAAGACACGTCAGAAAAACAAGTAATTTCTTCATTTTTAATTCAGTGTTTCAAAAAACACGAAAGTGCCTCCTGAAAATGTTTGGTTACAGCATTCATATTTCAATTTTCAAAAGCAGAACATTTAGAAAAATGTGCATTCAACCATCTTTATGATAGGAGCATTATATTTGTTCTGTTTAGCAAAAAAGAGTATAAAGCCACTGCAATGCCTCTTTTCCAGGATCGAGCCTGTCTGCTGAGACTTAAGCCGGACTCTTGAACAGCTGACACTCAGTCTCAAAGTCACAGCCTTGGAGCAGCTCGCTGTAGTGATCTTTGACGTCTTGATAGCGCGGCATGGAGGCCTGCTGGCTCGTCAAACCCGGGAAGGTCACAGGCTTCTCGTTGAGCAGTGGTTGCAGTCTCAGGTCGCCTCCCCCACAGTCGTACAGCACCAGGAGTAAGTTAGCTGCATAGGGTAACATGTGGCTGGTGCGGAAGGAACGTTGGGCCTGTGTGGCGTAGTTGGTGGAGGTCAGGGCCTCGCTGTCCTTGAAGAAGCCCAGGAGAGTGAGCAGTGGCAGGAGGGTGTCTGCATGGCCGACCTGGACTGTCACAGCCTCGGTCACCTGCTGCCCAGCCCTGGTATACACCACAGGTGGTCCATCGTTTAACATAGCTTATTTCATAGAGTTACATGTAAATATAAAATACAAGAGAAGACAAAAACACTTGCTACAAAGCAGAACAAATATGCAATCTGTATCAAGAAATGTCTGGGTTGTGATGTGTTTACATCACATTTATTTTCCTGTCTATATCTGCGTAAATACATATTTTAAAACTCCATCCATCCATCCATCCATTTTCGGCCGCTTATCCGGAGTCGGGTCGCGGTGGCAGCAGGTTCAGCAGACCGACCCAGGCTTCCCTCTCACCCGCAACACCTTCCAGCTCATCCTGCGGGATCCCGAGGCGTTCCAAGGCCAGCCGGGAGATATAATCCCTCCAGTGTGTCCTCGGTCTTCCCCGGGGTCTCCTACTAGTTGGACGTGCCTGGAAAACCTCTAATGGGAGGCGTCCAGTAGGCATCCTGACTAGATGCCCGAACCACCTCAGCTGACTCCTTTCGACACGAAGGAGCAGCGACTCGACTCCAAGCTCCCTCCTGATGTCCGAGCTCCTTACCCTATCTCTAAGGCTGAGCCCGGCCACCTTACGGAGGAAGCTCATTTCGGCCGCTTGTATCCGAGACCTTGTTCTTTCGGTCACGACCCAGAGTTCGTGACCATAGGTGAGGGTTGGAACGTAGACCGACCAGTAAATGGAGAGCTTCGCCTTCCGGCTCAGCTCCCTCTTCACCAAGACGGACCGGTACAGCGCCTGTTTTACTGCTGCAGCCACACCGATCCGCCTATCGATCTCCCGCTCCACCTTACCCTCACTCGTGAACAAGACCCCGAGATACTTGAACCCCTTTCCTTGGGGTAGGCAGTTTGTCCCCACCTGGAGGGAGCAGTCCACCGGTTTCCGGCAGAGCACCATGGCCTCGGATTTGGAGGTGCTAACTCTCATCCCTGCCGCTTCACACTCGGCTGCAAAACGCCCCAGTGAATGCTGGAGGTCACGGTCCGAGGAGGAAAACAGGACCACATAATCTGCGAACAGCAGAGATGCGATCCCGAGACTCCCGAACCGGATCTTCTCCGCCCCCTGGCTGCGCCTAGATATCCTGTCCATGAAAGTCACGAACAAGACCGGTGATAAAGGGCAGCCCTGGTGGAGACCAACATCCACCGGGAACGTGTCTGACTTACTACCGAGGATACGAACACAGCTCCTACTGCAGGCGTACAGAGACCGGATGGCCCGTGCCAACGGGTCCGGCACCCCATACTCCCGCAGCACCCCCCACAAAACCCCCCCGAGGGACCCGGTCGAAAGCCTTCTCCAAGTCTACAAAGCACATGTAGACTGGTTGGGCGAACTCCCAGGACCCCTCCAGTAGTCTTGCGAGGGTAAAGAGCTGGTCCACTGTTCCATGGCCGGGACGGAATCCACACTGTTCGTCTTGAATCTGAGGTTTGACAAGCGGTCGGAGCCTCCTTTCCAGCACCCTGGCATAAGCTTTTCCCGGGAGGCTGAGCAGTGTGATACCACGATAGTTCGAGCACACTCTCCGGTCCCCCTTCTTGAAGATGGGAACCACCACCCCGGTCTGCCAGTCCATGGGCACTGTTCCCGACCTCCATGCGACACTGCAAAGGCGTGTCAGCCAAGACAGCCCAACAATATCCAGTGCCTTCAGCATCTCAGGGCGGATCTCATCCACCCCCGGCGCCTTGCCACCAAGGAGCTTTTTGACTACCTTAGTGACCTCTGCCAGGGATATGGGTGCAACCACCCCAAGGACTTCAGGCGCTGCCCCCTCTCCAGGGGACATGTTGGCCGGGTTTAGGAGTTCCTCAAAGTGCTCTTTCCACCGCCCGACGATGTCCACAGTCCGGGTCAGCAGTTCCCCCCCCCCGCTGAGAACAGCCTGGGGTAGGCCCTGCTTTCCCTTCCTGAGCCGCCGAATGGTTTGCCAGAACCTCCTTGAGGCCAACCGAAAGTCTGTAAAGACCGCATAGGCCTGCCTTTGGTACAGCCCTACTAAAAGAGGAAACCTGGTGGTTTATTTTCTTTTATACATAAGCGCTGTGCCTGGAATGTTATCGGTGGCCTGAACAGGGACACGGGTTTAAATGGGACCGTTTATTATTTGTTATTGTTATTACTTTTATTTTGGCGTGGGTATTTAAGGTGCGCGAGGGGAAGTGTCGCGAGAGCTTTTTGTTTTCTGGTCGGAGTTCAGACGCGCCGGCAGACAGCGCTCAGTGGATGCAGGACGGCACTACGGCGACTGCCCTGTGGGATTGTACGAACCCAGCGGGGGTGGAATTGTTACAGAGGACTGCGCCGAAAGCCGAAGCACTGGGCCCAGCTGCTGGAAGGACTGCCGTAAGGTAGCGCGGGGCAGGCGGACGCGGCGACTTTCTCTCGCCACGTCTCCGCCCGACGCGGAGCTGTGCGCGCCGACTTTGGGGGGGGGGGATTTCTTTCGTCTCTGGACGCATCTTCCAGGACGCTGAATCGCTGCGGGACTGTTGGGAGCTGGGGATTAAGTTGTGTTTTGGGGGGAGGGGGTAATTGTTGGTGTTATGTGTCTTGCTTTGTGGCATTGAATTTAATTTGGTAAATAATACCCAGACTGACAACTGACTGTTGGTTTTCGTGTGTTTTTGTTGCGCAATCCGGTGGCAGCTTTTGACAGGTATTAGCAACAGATCCGCCCATGTCCTTTTAATTTAGCGTTGTGCTTTTCCCCCTCTATCTAAAGCTGAGGGCGAATTGTTACAGAGTGGTGGCCAGTATGGGGACCTGGAGGATTAGTTAGTTGTGATATTTGTGTTAATTGTTTGCTGCTTAACCTATTTTTAGTTTGAGTGTTTTTGTTTTACACCAAGCCAGTTACAGTTGTAGTACTTGTGGCTGTGCGAATAATATAAGTATGGCCCTGGTGAGGTGTGCATTCTAACAAAATTGCATTTAATTGTTCCACAACAATTGTTTTTTTTTTGATGAATGTGGTTAGATGTTTAGTGCGTAGACTGTAGTACCCGTCACACAGCCATCACAATACACGTAGCATAACAAACACCCTACATCCATATTGTCCCTGATAGCATAGCCACATCTCCACATACATGTACGGCATGAGCCACCGGGCGGCAGCCATGGATGGTGGGACACCTGAAGAAGATGCATCCCCCTTCTCAGAGTCAGACCAAGATGCTAGCCCGCTTGCTGGTGCTGAGGCTGATCTGGAGGCTGACCCTTACCGGCCCATCACCTCTAGACACAATCAAAGTGGCGTCTTAGAGTTGACCAGCCGGTTGGAGTCTATGTATCTTGAGCCGTCGGAGCAGGAGCTTCAACGGCCTGAGGAGGAGGAGGATGATGGGGTTGTGGCACTCAGAGAGCAGCTTCAATACCTCCACTTAAGGGTTGACACCCTAGAGAATCGACTCAAAGAAGCAGGTGACAGCACACTCAATCGGGAAGAGGGGCTCAGGTCGGCCATCGGGACCATGGCAGAGGCGGCTAAAGGCTATGTCGACGCACGGCTGCAGTGCTTGGACCGAACCATAGTGGCATGTTTGGAACGGAGGGATACCCGATGGGAACAAGAGCTGAAGAAAGCCCTCAAGAAGAATAGTCTCTCTTGGAGGCCAGCCCGCTTTTCCACTCCTGCAGGGGCGCCGCTCGACAGCCGGCAGAGGGCTGGGGACAGTACAGGTCTCGCATCCCTGCCTGCGGCGATGGGCAGGTTACCCGTCAGAATGGATTTTCCAAAGTTCGGTGTGTCAAGAAGTTCTACAGATGTCACAGACTTTATTGAGCAGTGCGAGAATTTTCTCACCCTTAGACCCTTAAGTGATGTTGAACTCGTAGGCACGCTCAATGCAGTGCTAAAGGGCCCAGCACGGAGCTGGTGGCTGGCAGCCCGCGGCAAGATATCCAATTGGGCAAAGTTCAAAGGGGCTTTCCTTGAAGCTTTCCTGCCCACCGACTATCAGTCGGAAATTGAGGAGCAACTACGCGCAAATGTGCAAGCACACACCCAGTGCCTGAGGGACTTTGCTTATGATCATCGGGCGCTCTGCCTGAAGTGGAGACCCGAGATGTCTGAGGAGGAAATGGTGCGGCGTATCCTCAGGGCTTGTAATCCGAGGTTGGCAAGTGGCCTACGCGGCATCGTCACTACGGTGGACCAAGTGGTCAAGGTGGGCTCCCTGATTGAAAAGGACTGGAGTAACTCTAAAGATTACTGGAGCAGAACACAGCAGGCAACCCATTCAGAGCACCCTGCCAAGAAACCCAACAAGAAATCTGAACATGGGCAAGGCCGGGGGCACGGCGCAGAGGTAGCCTCGGTGCTAGGGGTTCCCACTCTCCTAGTGGTGCCAATAGAGATCCGAGGCTTACGAGGTGACGCGGTACTCGACTCAGGTTGCACTTACTCCTTAATGAGTAGAACGCTGTGGGGCAGCATTAGGACGGCGGGGGAGACATTAGGTGCAAGTGAGATCCCTAAGTTTATTATGGCCAATGGGCAAGAGAGCCAGGCATTAGGTAGAACCGTCTTGCTCCTTAACATCCATGATACCCCCATAACTGTTAGCGTACATGTGCTCGGCGACGACCAGTTATGCATGCCGTTACTGCTCGGCCTGGACTTTATGTGTGCAAGCCAGATTATCTTAAAGCCCCACCGGAGAAAATATAGCATGCCCGGGGGAAGGGAGTATACATTCTTACCCAAGACCCGTGAGGCACTGAAATGGAGTCATGCAGAGCCTGCAGTCAACTTCTACATGGCAGTGATGGAAGACGCCAACGTGAAACCGCCGGCAGTTCCGCTGTGGGAGGCTCAACCGGAGGTGGTCAGGCCGCTGTTGCAGAAGTGGTCTACGGTGTGGACAGAGGCTACTGGTGCCACCGACGTTGCAAGGCATACAATCTGGACGGCGGACGAGGTGCCAATACGAAGGAGAGCCTACCGAGTGTCGCCACAGAAGCAAGCCATTATAGAGGGACTACTTAACAAAATGCTAAGTGGTGGCGTCATTGAACCATCCTCTTCTGCATGGGCCTCCCCGGTGGTTTTGACCCCGAGGGAAGATGGGACACCACGTTTCTGTGTGGACTACAGGGGAGTTAACGCCAAAACCCACCATGATGCCTACCCAGTGCCGCTGGTGCATGAAATTTTGGAGTCCTTGCAGGGGGCTCAGTACTTCAGCTCCCTAGACCTCCGGAGTGGATACTGGCAGGTGGCGATGGATGCGGAGAGCAAGCAGAAGACCGCCATGATCACCCATCTCGGCCTATTCCAGTTCAAGGTCATGCCATTCGGTTTGCGGAATGCAGGCGCCACCTTTCAGAGGCTGATGGAAAGAGTCCTGGGGGAGTTGAAAGGCAAGATCTGCTTTGTCTATATAGACGATATTATTGTCTTTTCTCCGACGCAAGATCAGCACCTGCGAGACCTCGAGGCAGTGTTCCAGAAACTCCATCAGGCTCACCTGACCCTCAATGTAAAAAAATGCCATCTTCTCCAGACGCAACTCACCTTTCTTGGGCACGTAGTCTCCGGGAAAGGGGTGGAAAGAGTTGATTGTTGTTTGTCTCGTCCTACGTCCCATGTCCACGTCCAATGTATGCACCTTCCGCCTCAAAAAATTCCTCGTTTGTGTGAAAACATTCCTGGCAATAAACGGTTTCTGATTCTGATTCTGATTCTGAAGTTGACCGCTCAAAAGTGGATGCCATCGCAGCCTACCCAGCTCCCACGGACTTGAAAAGTCTCCAGAGGTTCCTGGGTCTAGTGGGCTGGTACCACAAGTTCATCCCAAGGCTGGCTGACATTGTGGCCCCACTCAACAACCTGAAGAAAAAAGGGGTATTGTGGGAGTGGACCGCAACCTGTCAGGCCGCCTTTGAACAGCTGAAGGATCGGCTACAGTCATCACCGGTGCTGGCTCAGCCAAGGCCCCACCTTCCTTTCCAAGTTCACTGTGACGCTAGTGGGGTGGGTCTTGGAGCCGTACTGATGCAGACCATTGAGGGCGACGAAAGAGTCATCGCCTTCGCGTCACGGGCTCTTCAGGGGGCTGATATGAGGTATTCCACCTCGGAGCAGGAATGCCTGGCGGTTGTGTGGGCGGTGGAAAAGTGGCGTCATTTCCTTGAAGGAGAGACCTTTGATGTGTTCACAGACCACAGTGCTCTGGCCTGGGCCTTCAACTGTCCCAAAGCGACATCACGGCTCACCAGATGGACTCTGCGCCTGCAGGCATTCTCTTTCCGAGTTCAGTACAAGAAGGGTTGCTGCAACGTTGTTCCGGATGCGCTGTCCCGTGCACCACCTCCACCACAAGAAGGTAGTGTGTGTGTGGCTGTTGCCAAAACTCGCTGGTCCGATCTACCCAGTTCCATGCAGGTCATTGAAGAGGCCCAGCAAACTGACGCGTTATGCCAAGAGCTTAATCCGACAGTTTGCCAGCCCACACCCGGCCGTATTCACTATGACCTACAACAAGGAGTGTTGTATCGGGGTGTACCGTCCAAATATGGAGGATTCAACTATCAACTAGTTGTTCCGGCCGTGCTAGCCCCGGAGTTTCTGGCCTACTTCCATGATAGCCCCTTTGGAGGGCATTTAGGAAGGATGAAGACACTCTTAAGAATCCTAGAGTTGGCATGGTGGCCAACGGTCCGTAAGGATGTGTGGGGGCATGTTCGGGCCTGTCTCACGTGTCAGCAGTATAAGGCCTCTAACACCAAGCCGGCTGGACAGCTTCAGACGACTGAGGTCAACCAACCCGGGGAGATGTTAGGCGTGGACTTCATGGGGCCCTTCCCACTCAGCAAGTCCCGGAATTCAGTCCTGATGGTGGTGGTGGACTACTACACTAAGTGGGTAGAGCTTTTTGCTCTGAAAGATGCAAAAACGCCAAAGGTCTGCCAGGTTTTGAAAAATGACATCTTCACCCGCTGGGGGGTACCGGCGTACCTGGTCTCGGATCGGGGACCCCAATTCACGAGCCATCTAATGTCCAGCCTGTGTGAGACCTGGGGCGTGACGCAAAAGCTCACTACGGCTTACCATCCCCAGACGAATCTGACGGAGAGGGTCAACAGGACGCTGAAGACCATGATCGCCTCCTTTGTAGGGGACCACCACCAAGACTGGGACCGGTGGTTGCCGGAGTTCCGACTGGCTATCAACACGGCGGTACATGAGACTACGGGCGTGACCCCTGCAGTGTTGGCTCTGGGCCGCAACGTCAGGGGCCCGCTGGAGCGTCTCTTGCACCAGACCCCTGCACCCAACACGTCCACATACAACATGCTACACACGCACACACAAATGTTAAAGGAGGTCGAAAGACATGTTGGTGTGGCCAAGGCCAGACAAGCCAGGTACTACAATGCGCGCCGCAGAGATGTACACTTTGGGGTGGGCGATCTGGTCTGGGTTAGGTCACACCCACTGTCTAAAGCCTCAGACAAATTCTCTGCCAAATTTGCACCCAAATGGTTAGGGCCTGTCAGGGTAGAGAAGAAGTTAGGTCCTGTAAACTACCGTGTTCAATGGTTGACTGGTAAGATGAAGGTGGACAGTGTAAATGTGGTTGACATGAAACCTTATTATGGCCCCGATAAGCCGCTGGCTGGGGGGGGGGGGGGAATGTAAAGACCGCATAGGCCTGCCTTTGGTACAGCCCTACTAAAAGAGGAAACCTGGTGGTTTATTTTCTTTTATACATAAGCGCTGTGCCTGGAATGTTATCGGTGGCCTGAACAGGGACACGGGTTTAAATGGGACCGTTTATTATTTGTTATTGTTATTACTTTTATTTTGGCGTGGGTATTTAAGGTGCGCGAGGGGAAGTGTCGCGAGAGCTTTTTGTTTTCTGGTCGGAGTTCAGACGCGCCGGCAGACAGCGCTCAGTGGATGCAGGACGGCACTACGGCGACTGCCCTGTGGGATTGTACGAACCCAGCGGGGGTGGAATTGTTACAGAGGACTGCGGCGAAAGCCGAAGCACTGGGCCCAGCTGCTGGAAGGACTGCCGTAAGGTAGCGCGGGGCAGGCGGACGCGGCGACTTTCTCTCGCCACGTCTCCGCCCGACGCGGAGCTGTGCGCGCCGACTTTGGGGGGGGGGGGATTTCTTTCGTCTCTGGACGCATCTTCCAGGACGCTGAATCGCTGCAGGACTGTTGGGAGCTGGGGATTAAGTTGTGTTTTGGGTGGAGGGGGTAATTGTTGGTGTTATGTGTCTTGCTTTGTGGCATTGAATTTAATTTGGTAAATAATACCCAGACTGACAACTGACTGTTGGTTTTCGTGTGTTTTTGTTGCGCAATCCGGTGGCAGCTTTTGACAGGTATTAGCAACAGATCCGCCCATGTCCTTTTAATTTAGCGTTGTGCTTTTCCCCCTCTATCTAAAGCTGAGGGCGAATTGTTACAAGTCCTTCTCCATGGCCTCCCCGAACTCCTCCCATGCCCGAGTTTTAGCATCCGCGACAACCACAGCTGCAGTCCTTCTGGCCTGCCGGTACCCGTCAGCTGCTTCAGGAGACCCCTGGGCCAACCAGGCCCGAAAGGCCTCCTTCTTCAGCTTGACGGCTTCCCTCACCCCCGGTGTCCACCACCGGGTTCTCGGGTTGCCGCCACGACAGGCACCGATGACCTTCTGACCACAGCTCCTGGCGGCCGCATCCACAATAGAGGCTTTTAACACGGTCCACTTGGATTCCATGTCCCCGGCCTCCCTCGGGATGTGTGAGAAGCTCTTCCGGAGGTGAGAGTTGAAGACCTCCCAGACAGGATCCTCTGCCAGACGTTCCCAGTTCACCCTCATCACACGTTTGGGCTTGCCAGGTCTTTCTAGCCGACTCCCCCGCCATCTGATCCAACTCACCACCAGGTGGTGATCAGTTGACAGCTCTGCTCCTCTCTTCACCCGAGTGTCCAAGACATACGGCCGCAGATCAGATGATACGATTACAAAGTCGATAATTGATCTCCGGCCTAAGGTGCTATGGTACCAAATACACTTATGAGCCGCCTTATGCTCGAACATGGTGTTCATTATGGACAAACCGTGGCTAGCACAGAAGTCCAACAACAAAACACCGTTCGGGTTCAGATCAGGCAAGCATAATTGTAACCAAAGGAAAGAACACACTAGTCGAGTCTAGACTCGTATTTCACATTTGACAAAAGCAAAACAATTAAAATTAGGGGACAAGCATAAAGAAACGGTGCTATTTCATTTATTCCACTGAAGGTTTTCACAAAAGTCTTTGATAAGTATAACCCACAGTTGTACGGACAGTGAAGGCAATTTCAAGCTCACTTACTTGCTCTGGTTGGCTGCCTCGTTCAGTCGGTTAAACACATCATGGAAGAGAATGCAGCTCGACTTTCTGTTAATATCATAACCGTAGCCTCTTGTCCAGAATTCCCTCAGGTCACTTGCATAATCCATGACCTGTTGGTGCAAGTAGTTCACATGTGTGTGGGTGGCCTTTACACAAAATAGCAATTTTTGCATTCTGTGAAATAACATTTCAAGCTGCGTGAGTGTTAAGTCAGCTTGTAACACAAGACACAAAACACAATTTCTTATATGCTTAGGGGTTCTAAGTGAATCAATGGTGTGGCTAATGCATTGTCACTTTTTTTTGATTGTATACTTCTTAGAAAGAAGCAATAGGATATCTACATTATTTGTCTAATGTTTTTCTTTTATTAATCTTTCATTTAAAAAATGACTATGTACAGTTACAAACATTAATGTTTGCATTTAATTAACCGTGCCAGATTGTAGCTTTCAGCAAATTTGCATCTGTAATCCTGTTGAGGGTGCTGTGTACCTCCATAGATTAGGCATGGCTGTTTGTTTGCTTTCGTATTGGCTTCAATAGTCGGTTAATTTGTTGTGCCACGGGTTGACTTATAAGCAGTGGTGTATAGTAACGAAGTAGAAATACTTCGTTACTGTACTTAAGTAGTTTTTGGGGATATCTGTACTCTACTTTACTATTTATATTTCTGTTTACTTTTACTTTTACTTCACTACATTTTGCAAAGAAAAATGATACTTTTACTCCGATACATTTCTCCTGAAACCTTCGTTACTCGCTACAAAATCAAATCTATCTTTAGAAAAAGAAAAAAAACATCCGGGACTGTGGTGGAACACAGACTCCACCAAGCAGGTTTTGCGAATCACAATGTTTTGCATTTTCCCTCTACATCCTCTAGCGCTCCCAAACCTTTATACGTCACGGACCGGTTACGTGAAGACAATATTTTCACGGACCGGGTCCGACCTCGGAAAGACGGGAGACAACGACACCCAACGTGTGTTCGTTATGTCCAGTCTACTGACTCTACTGCTAACTAAACCTTTAGTCCAGTATACTGCTTAACTTATAACGCGCTGCACAAAGACAGGATGTTGAAATGGAAGCAGGTTTTCATGCTTTTTTGGCGATCTCAGGATACTCTGCCTTGGTTTCCAGATCACCGACAGAGTTGTAACAGACTTACGTTTCATTTTTAGAGTAACGTAACATCTTGACATGTGTCAAGAGATTCCGTCTGAGGTTACCACAGACGGATGTATGCGGTCATTTTTCACAATAAAACATCTTTCCGGCCTTGATTTTTATTTTTTATTTAATTGAAATGTTTCATTCATTCTTTCTGTGGCCCGGTACCAAGAGACCCGCAGACCGGTACCAAGAGACCCACAGACCGGTACCAAGAGACCCACAGACCGGTACCAAGAGACCCACGGCGGGCGGAATGAGCATACTTATAACCACACTGTTACAAGTCCTTCATAGTGTCATATTGCTTTTTGGAGAATTATGATGATAAGTTCATAGTAGATGCAAAAGTATACTTAGGTACAATATATTATGTTGAACATAATATATATGGATGGATCACAGCCAACCCAGTTATTGTATCAACACAACTCCTTGTCCTTGGTCACGGTGACCACAGCACTTAAAAGAATAAACTTCATAATTCTAAAAATTCTGACCCTTTGCTTTTTTATTAAAAGCATGTACTTGTACTTTTACTTTCAATACTTAAGTACATTTTATATCAGAAAAATACTTTTGATACTTAAGTACAGAAAATATCAGATACTTTAAGACTTTTACTCAAGTAATATTTTAATAGGTGACTTTTACTTTTACTGGAGTAATTTTCCAGTAAGGTATCTTTACTTTTACTCAAGTACGGCTTTTGGATACTTTATACACCACTGCTTATAAGTGCTCTCCTGGTCGGCTTAAAGTGCCCGTCTGATCAGCGGAAGTGCATCTCTGCCACTTTGTTTTGAACCTATACGTAACCCTTCCACTAGCCTCTGTGTTTCTTTTTCTTCCATAAGGTCAGGGGGCTTGGTTGTGATACATTTGATCAGTATTTGCTTGAGGAGGGAAACATCTTATTCTATTTGATGAAGAGCTCTGTGAGAAAATACATTTGTGGTAGTGAATCAGCAGACTACATACATTTGCTGCCAAAGTTTACGAGTACAGACAATTTCTTTAAAACATTGGGTTGTTTCAGCAGTGAGTAATACACATTTTGACACATCACAGAAGAAAAAGGACAGATGTGAATAGTAAATTGATGACGGCTGAGTTCCTTTTAACTGCTTCAGTCTCAGAGTCCTGGTATTGTTTATGCTGGCTCACTGTCACCCTGTCATGTCTTTTTGGAACACTTCAATAGATCAGAGCCATCGTTAATGTCATTAGTAACACCTGTGCTTTTACGACTATGACAAAAGCCTGTGAAAAAGGCCTATTGTGCGGGAAAACATCCCAATTATACTCTCTGTTATAAATGACTCAATCATAAATTAACTTGAAACAAACAAGTTGCTGCTACCACATTAAATCTGCATACAGTCGAGCATTAATTACTCCTACCTTTGCGTCATTTTCATCGAAGAGTTGACACCAGGGGGAGTTCACAGCCTTAATTGCAAATTCATAAGCACATAGGTAAAATGCCGCCTCGATCATATCTGCAGGAGAGAGGGCGGTATCAAATGTTTAGTGGTTAAAGATCGCACGGAATGCAGTCGTTTAAAGATCTGTGATAAGTGACCAAACAAGAAAGAAGTACATGACTAGAACAGTACAGTTGATCAGAAAGTAGTTTGTCTTCATCTTAAAAATGAAGCACCTAGATAGGCACTTAATTATTGTACCTTTACTTTACCAGAATACTAAATCAAGGTCATGAATGACAGGCTCACTACAACCTGGGTCAGAGGCCTCAACACTTAACTCCTAATGTGAACCATGATCACTGAGATGTTCTGCATACTTTCCTCCCTAACACTGAAATACTTTACAGTTTGTTGCTGCTGCTTGAATCACAGATTCTGTTTTGTACATTCACTTGGATTAAAGGCAAACTTGCTGAAGAATTACTGATTTCATACACCTGTAATAGACCTGGGACCCATTTAAAGAACACGTACAGTCTTAATCAATCATTTAAGAAACCCAGTGTATTGGACCACTAAGAGCAGGTATCCTTCGGAGTTATGATAAAGGCTAAATACGTTAAGACACACAACACAGCGGAAAAAGGCACTGCTTCTGTTGATATGACCTTGTGCGATGTCACTGTAGGGGACACCGAGCCGGTCTGCGATCTTCTCCGTGACCCTCCTCATCTCTGGTCCTTGCCTGAACTTGTCCACCTCTGACAGAGCTGAGGGGTTGTTGTCCACTTCCTGCACAAACCTGGTGCACTCGTCAAAAAACCTCATGAGAGCATCATTCACTGCGTGGTCAAACTCCTCATCTGGGTAGAGAAAAGGTGAAAGGTTACATTATGCATACAAGTTGTAGATCATCATATATATATATATTGCAGCAGACCGTGGTGATACCTGTAATCTCCCACAGCTCTGTCAGTCCTGCCTTGAAGGACAGGGTGCTGTTGACACACCTGTGCTTGGAGCTGGTTATGAATTTGATGAATCCACCTCTGAGCTTCTCCTCTGAAACCAGTGAGGGGAACAGCTTTGACAGCCTGATGGCCAGATGCTTATGGTCGTCCACACCTTTCTGGACGAGTCGGCCGTCCATGTCCTCAGTGTACCACATCGTCCACTGGGTCTGGATTTCACGCAGCCAGCTCTCTTTGCCCGAGGCGCTGCTCTTGACCAACTCGTAGAGCTTCTGCATCTTCTTGACGTTTTTGCTCGTCGGGTACCTCGTGCCGTGTCTTATGATGGCGGTCAGATGGATTTGTCGACATTGTGCAGATGGAGGCTGTAGGATGGATCTGTTTACAGCGAGTATGTCCCGTATGAGATACGGGTTCACTTCCTCGTACCTACCTTTTGTGTTGAAATATTTAGAGATTGCTGGTGTATCCGGATTTTCCTCAGGATTCACATCATTAAGTAGACAGCAGGTGAAGATGAGGAAAGAAAAGACAGTGCATTTCCAAAGAAACATCCTGCACACAAGAAGTGGTTTGAAAAGCAGCTGTCTCCAAAACCTTTCCAAACCCGAAAACCTCTGTGTAACAGCTTCAAAAAATGGGACTGAGCAGAGTCCAGTCCAGTTTGTTTACCCCAATTTCCTCCAATCATATGCTAAAGTGAAAACACATCCTTACACAACAGCATTATAACCTCAAAATAGAAATTCAAACAGTAAAAAGAAACATACATCAGAAGTCTTGTCACATTATCAATGTATCTTGTGTTTTCAGTTCCTAAATGTTTCCTTGTTTGCATGATAAGAGTGTCTCTACTTTCACATGCATCCTGTTGTTTATAATGCTTTCATATCTTACAGCGTCACTGTTAGGTTATAGGGAGTAGGCGTTGTTGCAACTTTGGTTTTACTCTCTTACCACAATTCTGGATTTGACAACCTTCTCATGACACTTGATCACAGTTGCTATCACGCCACTTCATCCACATTCAGTACAAAGTAGCACATTAAACACAGAGCTTGCAGTCTAAGAACTCATCAAGATGCCGCGTAGACATCTGAGTGAAGTGTTCTTATGCACAACATAGTGCAGTGTTGTGAATGTTTATGGACCTCTGTTTTGTTGTCTGTTGTCCACATTACATTATTGATGAGTCACTATGGCGCTTATTTATCATCTCCCTTTACTGCCGGTTAGATTCCAACCAGGCTGTTTAGTAGAAATTCAGTCTTATAGGCGCATTTCACTTTAGTTTACATTTCATTTTTGCTTTTCCAGCCTTAGACTCATTTAATGTTTAGATGTTTATAATTGCAATACTTAGACCCTATGACACTTCAGTTATATATATATATATATATATATATATATATATATATATATATATATATATATATATATATATCAGCCTGCATTACATGCATGTTACAAAATGTCAAACTGATGTTTAGAAATGTATAGAGTAGGAGCTCTAAAGTGTAAACCCCCCATCTGTAGATTCTAAATAAAAATGAACTACTCTTAGTTAAATACAAACTGGAAATTTGAAATATCTCTCAATACATTTTGTATAACTTTTTTTCTTTTTCTGTCAACATTTTGTCAATAATTACTGATTGTTTAACCACTATTCCATCCAATTCTAGTTATTATGACGCATTCACTACTACTCAAGTATATTATATTTTACATTGCAGTTTTAAGTTTTGGTTTAGTCTGCACAGGAAAATTCTAAACTTTAACAAAAATAGGAACTAAAAGTAAAACAGGTGCCAACACTGGGATCCTACTGGGATGATTTGGTCTGTTTTCCTGCAGCCAATCAGAATCATTCTATGCTGTAGTATATGACCAATTTTGCAGAAGTTCAGTCAGAAGGAGAAGACACAGGCATGTTTCGTTTGCAAATGCTGTTTTAAAACTGGATAACGCATATACTGTTTTGTTAAAATATAAGTCATGGCCTGTGCTTGGTTTTAAAGAGTTTTATGATCCATCAAGGTCTATGACAAGCATTCCTGTTTTTTGTGTAGGTCTAAATGGCAGTCGAGCAATTATGATTTCCACAGCAAAAAAAGGGTAAATTAAACATATTATGGATTAAAAGAGATCCATTGTTGATCCATGAAGAAATCATTTATCAGTTAAGGCTGAAGGACTAAAGTTACCTATAGAAACAGTTAATGCTCTATCAGACCAAACAAAAGAAAAGAGATAGGCAAACTCATTTATCCTGTCCTATCAAACATTATAGGCCGATCAGTGGTCAGTTTATATGTTGTTGTACTATAATCTTGACTTTATAGTGAAATCCTGCACACTTTTCGGCCTACATGTGTGCAACAGTTTGCTCTTTTATGCTGTTATGTTTCAAGAAAAAACATGTTTTTGGTAATATTGTAATATTGCTTACCGACCCATTGCATGACACATTTTCACTTATACCTCCTGAACTTTGGTAAAGCCCTTACAAGAAAATAGACAATGTATTCTGATCTAATGAACTAATTATTTGAACCTGCTTCTGATTTCAGAATGCTAATCTCTCCTTGTTTCATTGTCCTATTTTAGCTTTATTTTCAAAGCATAAATTATATTAAAATAGTGTGTGTGCTCAGACCTTCGCCAATAGATGGCTTCACATGAGTGAGTGGGGAGGGCTCGCGCTCTTCCAACGCTGCATTTTCTTCGTAGTTGTTACTGTTGCTGCATTCAAATGCTCCTCCTGTGCTACAACTTCAAAACTCGCATATCTAAATATGTTTTTGGGCTGTTTCTTTACCCAAATAAAGACAAATGAATATGCTATGAGATTTATTGTTGATAATAGTGTTATTTTGTTTGTGTTGTTGCGACCCATCACACTTTATGCCAACTTTTGTCATACGGACACTTAAGCACCGCCCCACATTTCTGATGGTCTTGAAGGCAGCACGGGTGACGGTATGAAGGGAACTCCCAGCTTTTCGAGTCCCAAACCGCCTACCCATGAAAACACCGGATAAAACCACAGCGAGATTGTACACCAGAGTGCGGCAATAACCACCACGATTTAAAGAGAAGTCCTGAAATATTTCGACCGCCAGGTAATTACACTAAACAAATGGGTGCTACTCTTTAGTTGAAAGCGGACCTATCTATCCGCTGAGCTCTCTCAGACCTGTGTGAGCTAGGTGAGTCAACAGTGTCGCGGTAAGAGAAACTGTTAGCGTTAGGTCATGTATTATGCTGCACCACTAACCGAGTTCAACGCCGGGTGTATTTTCACCGAATTGCGCTATTCGACAGACCGCTGACCAAATGTTACGTTAGCTGACGTTAACTAACGCTGCTCACTGGCCTTGTGTGGAAACATTGTATCAGTTGGCGAGACACCATCTCCCGTTATCGGTAATCCAACGTGATTGGCGGAGGAGCTCAGCTCAGCTCGTGGTACGTTGATAGATATATATTTTTTTTTTTTCTTCTTTTTTTTCTTTTCTTCCCTTTTTCAAACCGGATCTAAATGTTGTGTTGGTTAATTTGTATGTCACAAAACCAGTCTTGTAATCCACCATCACGTACGTTAGCTCACCGTTACCCCCCAAATATCGCGCTAGGAATCCAAGAGCCCCGGCTGTGTTTTAGCTGACGAGCTAGTATAGCTCTCTGAAACGCTGAAGACGCCAGCTTGCCCATCTATTTTTAGGTTGTCAGACTAAGCTCTCATAAGCCACACGGTACCGTGTGAATGAAGCGAATCAGTGTTTTCAGCACGTTTAAAAAGCCACCTGTGTCAGCCATGATTTTGACGTGACACTATCTCGCAGCTGTGCCTACTAACGTTACAGTGGCAACGAATCGACTGCTATATATTCTCAGCTGCTGTCTCTGTGTCTCGAGTATTAATGGGAATGAAACATGTGTTTGTTTGTGCCCCTCTCGGCATGGTCACCGCTCGAGGTGTGACGTTATTTGCCTGAGGAAAAAGGGCGGAACGTGTGACCTGCTTTTGCACGGTTTTCCCCCCACAAAGTCTCATTCACACCTCCCCTTGGTCCGTTATGGGGAAAATGTGATCACAACAGTTGCGTCGTTGGAGAGAAGAAAAAAGAAGAAAAAAAAGACGACAAATGGCGAAGTATGACTGCTAAGATCCACAGTCGAACTGCCCGGACAGACGGATGAGCCAACAGAGACGTTGGCTGAAATAAACAGAGAGATGTCTGTGTAGCGGAACTGGTGAGAAAGCAACTTTTTACAGACGTAAACAGTATGACTGCAGTGAGTGTCAAGGGGGCACAATGTAAAAGTGAGTCAATGGGGGTCATTGTCACCAATGCATCCAGCCCAGTTGCCGAGGAAGCCTCATTGCCAAAGCAAAGCATGCCAGACTATCAACAAGTGGAAACAATGAGTTTTCTGTAGGCAAAGCTATGAATCATCCTTGGGAAACGGTCTAAACTCTTGCCGACCGTATTGGCCAACATTAGCTTAAATCACCAACTTCCTCTGTGGAAAAAAAGTGCTTTAATAACTGAAAACGGCAAAGCTTTACTGGGTGTGACCGATGAATTAGTCAGCGCTTCAGATATCAAATTCCATAGCTAACTAGTATTAGCATCCCTCTTAGTGATTTTTGCATTCATCACTTACCCATGTTAGTGTCAGCTTGTGTCTGATCTTGATTATAATAACTCGCCATCAATTTATGAAATACAATTAATATTATGGGGACAAACTGTCAACAATGTATCAAAATGAGATTCTCAATTTAAAATCTTACATTAGAATGAAGAAAATGATCATGTATGTATGTATGCGTGTGTTTTACACAAGAGAAAACTCCAGCATTAAAATTATCTTAATAAAGCCCCATTTCCAGTTATAAAAATGTGCCAAGGCTGTATCCCTCTTCATCCAGTTGAGACAAATACTTTTCATGCAGTGACAATAAAGGAGGTTAACATTCAGTGGCCACTTTATTTAGTACACTGGTGCAATCGTATGCTATCTACCTCAACGTCAGTGCCATAAAAGCTATCTTTATAAAGTCTATAATATTCCATTTCTGGTGAAATTTGTTTTCAATTATATGTGTATTACAAGGTCACAGTTGAATATGCTGTTGTACTGGACTACATTATATTAAAAGATTGGGTATCGGAGACACCTCCATAATGTAGAAGTGTACAACATTGCCACTAACTATGACCGTAATGCTCAAACGTGTAATATAATTAACACCTCACGGCAGTGTCAAGTAAAATGAATATCCTCTTTCAAACTGTAATATAACCACTTGTATTTAGCTTCTGGGTACATTTTAAGTAGAGGCAAAATATACAATACAAAGTGTGCAAAATCCCTGACAGTGTTACTGCCTGGCAAACCCTGGACATATAATTATGTTTCAAAACGTCAATTTAATATGTTGGTTGGTATTGATAAAGTGCGTTGGTATTGACAAGTATTTCGTTGCATCATCTATCAGTTTGTTTTTGAATAAGTTACAAAACAGCATCAGATACATAATGGGGAAGTACTGTGTGGGTCTTTGGATGTTTTGACACTTGAAATGCTTGAAACAATTACACATTTGCAAATGTGTCTTTTTTTTTTTTCTTTTTTTTTTTTTTTTTTCCCTCCATCGTACGTGAGCCTCTACTGAGTAGAGTCTACTCAGACCACAGCTTGGGTGTAATGATATATTAGCGAATGGCCTTTGCCTGATTGTTATTCCAGTGAATGGTACTACAATGTGAGTGCTGGGCAATAGCCATTGATCATTTGATTTCCATCTCCAGAGAAACTATGTTCTGGGTTTAATCTTGTTTCTGCCATAATTAGAAACGCATGAAGTTTCACTGCTCCTCACATGATGTCCCAGTTTCCTGTGGCCTACAACTGCTTTATGGAAATCTAGGCTAGTAGAACTTCGATGAAGCCTATTTTGTGTATTTCAGAAAAGAAATCACTTGAACATACAGTTGTGAGCACACAGTTGTGAGCACATTTTTTTTGTGAGATGACATTTTAATTGTACTTGAAGGACAGAAAGGCGGTGTTTCAGTGGTATAATGCCCTCTGACTTTGCTGGGCTTTGTTTGAATAAAGGAAGAAGACAAACAGACTTAGAACCGTTTGACAATTGGAAAGGATGTGTATTTAATATTACACTAGATAATCCAGGTATACATGCCCGTTGCATACGGATAAGGCAAGGGTGTTGAGTCGGAGTATTAGTAAGGAATGTTAAGTAGTGCAAGCTGCCCCTTTTTCTGTTTTGTGCCTTTGTCTAGCCTGTTTACACCTGCGCTGGGTATCCCCCTGTCGTGACTTGTTTCATAGGTCCCCCTGCATTCCTCTTATGTTAATCAAGTTTCTCAGGGTGTTTGGTATCAATAACGGTACACCAGTGTGACTATATCTCATCAGTAAATACCCAGGAAGCTGTAGACCTGTTCCTGCCCTAATTTGTGCATGTTTTTGGCCTAATTTAAAAAGCAACATGATACTATGAGGATAGCTGGTGTGAATTTGGCCAATGGCAGACCAGTGTAATTTTGTGCTCACAACTGTATGTTCAAAGTGTGCATGTGAAAGAGACACTAATTATAAAGCAGGGCCAAAAGAGTCCCATGAGGGATGGTTTGTTCAATATTCTTTAATTGCTGGTTTCACAGCAACATGGAACTCCACCCACCTCAATGTATGTTAAACGTTCCTATACTAATGCACTGTAGAATACTTGTGTTTCTTTATTACTTTATGTGACTGTACAAGATACCTTTTCAGTATGGCAACTACTAAAGTCTGGTTTATGCTTCATAGTTAGATAATGCAACAGTTTATACATTGTTTAGATAACGTGATAGAAACAAAATGGAGTGAATGAACCACTAATTCATGGTAGAGTTTGGCATTTTCTTTCGTTGTTTGACAATGTAGATTTTTTTTTTTCTCTTCTTTTTAGAGCCATGGAATTTTTCATCAAAGAGGTATGATAGATGGCATCTTTATGGAAAATTGCACAGGTCAAAGAAACACAGAAATCTAATTTGCTGTGTGAGCTATTGCTCTTGAATTACAACATCAGTTATATGAAAAATCCCAACACACAGGCTAGTAGAGAGCTGTCTTCTCTGTGCTTTATTTATGTAGCCAGGCCGCATGTAAGTGCATGAGAGTTCACCTATTGGCAAGCTAATAGGTGCTCTTCTCTGAGGTCATACGGCGGTTACCTCTGATGATAACGCCACCCTGATAAAGCCCAGTCCATTTTCCTTCCTTAGATAAACACTATTGGCTCTATCAGCACTGTTGTTGTTTGCATTGTTTATGCTGTTGGCACTGTTGTCCTTGTTTGCAATGTTCATGCTGTTAGCACTGTTAGCTTCTAGCCACCCACTCAGCCGTCACCACGTGGAGGCAATCCCTCAATCTGCTCTGAGTTTAGCACCTTTTTAATTTAGCCCTTGTTTTTAAAATATTTAAATGTTTAATGAAGGAGCACAATTTCTTTTGTCAGCCATACATAAATACGGTTAGGAAATTGTATCTTTCTGCTCAAACATGCAAAGTCATTACAAGTTTTAAGCTGTTAGTCTTGTTGACAGACCTTTTTAAGTTGATCTATGAAAAGATGGGCTAAATGCTGTGCTGCACACTAATTACTCCCTGTGGACAATGAGTCCCTTTAGTGCTCTTCTAGATATCGTTTCTGATGTGTCTGCACCACATGGAGTTGAACACAAGTTGTGTTGGTCCTCTGGGCTTGTCGGGGCCTGACGTCCTAATCAGTGACTCATAAAGCCACAGGTGGTTTTCTCATTAGCAGATGTCACCTACCAGTCCACTGGTTGTTGTACCCATTGAGCTCAGCTCCCCCAAGACTTCTCCAAGATTCTTTATGGCCTGTCTCATCCTCGGCTCTGATAATCAACCAACTGATAGGACATGCTATTGTTCTGTGATAGCAGGGTTGCTATAGTCTTTATGTTTATGATGAACCACATTTCAAAGACTTATTTGACATTGTAGGGTTTTTCTTATCTGCGTTTTCCTCGTAGTAATATGTATGGATAGATCAGTATCGTGGTTTTCTAACATGATAGTACAGGAAATTGTTGCAATATTTGATCTACTTTAACTCAATTTATTTAGCGCGAATCCAGGTATTTATTTACTTGTTTGAAATTTACAAACTGACTGGAATCAAAATGACAAATCTTACAAAAATCTTACAAGAATAATAATGTTGGAACAAAAAAAAAAGATACACCACTGTCGAAATGTAGTTTAATTTGTGTATAAACAATACAGGTGATAAAATGAACCCAGTCCATCAGTGACTTTTGATCACAGTTCAGCAACAATGGAATGTGTCCACACTGGAAACATTTAAATTATAAGACTTAAACAAAACAACAAATGTTTCTACTGTCTTTTAGTTTTCAACCTCCCACTACAACTAGTTTTCTGACTAAATTAGAAATGAATATTCCTAGTCAGTAGTGGGAGGATGTTATGTAATGCATGTTTTGGTTGTCAGCTGCTTTTGGTGTCAGCTGTTATGGCTAGCAGATCGATTATTCCCGGACACAAATAAATATCAGAACTTGTGGCTCGTGGTCTTACGCCTCACTAACTATATTAAGTCGGGGCCGTCATCAGACCTCGGTGTTCCATTCCTAATTTTCATACCTTATTTTTTGCCCTGAATAGCTTGTGTGATACTGTCGAGACCTCCCGTATTAATACTTAATAAAAGATGGATCTGAAATTTCTTGGAAATGGAATGATTTTTATTTAATATGGGTATGTGCGATCAGAAGAAGCTTGGTGTTGTCTCCAGGAACTGTGTAATGGTTGTACCTGGCGACCTGCCATATTGATTAATTGCTGAAGGTCACTGTTTGAGTTGAAGAGTAATCTGTTGCTCAAGGAAGCTGTAGAGTATACACATTATTTCTTGACTGGAAAACTAAGACGAGAAGCAGAACCTTAAGTGTAGGCGTAGTTTAAAAATGTAAAATTGATGCATGTGCTAAATCTACCGGTAATCTACTTTTAAAGGCCATTTGCATTGCAAGACTCATCGATTCTAATGTGGATTTGTGTCTTGAGGGATCCAAAGCTATGTTGTTTTCTTCAATCTGCAGTGTTCTTGTGCACACACACACACACACACACACACACACACACACACACACACACACACACACCATCACAATCATACAGTTGATGCAATCATGTGATGGATTTGATTATATTTATTGCCTGCTGTAAACTAGACATTTGTAGGAGTTAGTAACAAGCAGAGCCCTTGGACAGACAGAAGCACAGGTTTTATTAAGTAAGTTACTAATAATATCTAACTATTTGTAGGTGGAAAGATTTCAGATTTTTATTTTTTTAATTTTTCTTTCATTGCTCGAGGTCCTGATACAAATCTGGTCCACTGATAACATTTCTTTTTTTTGGTCAAAACCGTAGCACAAAAACCTGCAACTATCTGCATGGTGAGTAAGTGGAGATGTTTTTCGTGTGTTTGATTTGAGAAGAGTTGACCCTTTACTCTCTAAAATACTGCACATTCCAAGCATGTTATTCATCTCCTCTGTGGTCACTGAAGCCAAACACTATTTCATTTAGTCTGTTTTTCCCAAATAGTTCAAAGAAGATGGGCGATATGTACTGCTGGTCGCTGAGCATCGTAGAAGTGTATTACCACATTTACTGAATGAGTGCTTTTCATCACAGATTTTAAATGGTCTACTCTAGAAAGTAGTTTAGCAGGATCCACAGCACCATTCTGTATAAATATTGGCTTAAGTTAATTATTTTAATTTTAATAATAGAACGGAACTACTATGCATGCATTGTAAATGTTTAACCATAATCACCGTAACCAGGCATGTCCAGTTGTGTAAATATTGGCCTTGCATTCTCTACCTGTGGGCCGTTTGTACACTATAGGTGTAAATAGATACAGGTGAGGGCGCATTGTTCAACCCTCGTCAGTTTTCCTCACAAGGTAAAGGGATACTTCTCTTTCAAAAGCTGCATGCAAACTAAAGAAAAGGAAAACACCTTTAGTGCACAAAGCAGGGAGAGGGCAAACATAGCATTTATTTGTTTGCCTTTTGTGACTGACATTGCTGCTTTTGCAATGTGCTATCTTCTCTGTTCAAATATTTAGTCCTTTTTGTGTAAAAGCATCACATACATCTATCCCGTTTGAATGTAGGGATTGCTATTTTCTTGCTGGATTTCAATTTTTTAAATAAAACATTTAAAGCCTGACCTGCCTGAGTTTGGCCAATTTCAATGTTCTATCTAAGAAAACAAAATTATTGGCATTAGTAGTCTTAATCGTGTATAATAAGCTGCTTAGAGCTACTGTTAAACTGGTTATAATTTCCTCTTTTAGTGAGAACATCTCCTTCTAACAACTCCAAGCAGACCGTATGAACATAACTACTACGTGTCCATGTGCGCCCATTTGGGAGTGTAACCGAGGCTGTAAAACTGTTGATAAAGCTATCATGCTGGTGTGTGCAAATGTGAAGAAAATTGTAAATATTAAACTGATCGTGGCAATCAGCTGAAAACCAGCCCGGTTTCGATTGGTGGTCGATTGATCGGTGCATCTCTAGTGAAACGCAACATGAGCTGTCAAATTTGGGAATATTCAGTTGAACCACGTACAGGACTGTTTCTGGGATACAACTAACCATTAATGATTCATCTCCAGATTATTTTCTCAATTAATTGTGTCCATTTAAATAAATGTCCAAGCCCATAGTGAGTTTTCAATTCACTGTCATCTGATATTACGGTTGACCCCCAACTCTCATATCATGTCAAACATATCTCGCTAAAAACAAACACAGTGAGTGACCCGGTCAGTGTATTTGTTAGATTGTAGCCAGCGTGACAAAATGGATACTATTCTTATCTTTATGGCTGTCAGCATCTGTTTTGTTCTGTTGTAATTACAGATTTTTAATCCTCATTCTTTTCTGATTTGCTGCACATTTCTGGTTTTTTGTTTCCCCATCTTTAATTCTCTTGAGGATCAGACATGTTTTTAAGATGGCTGAAATACAGTTCCCATCTAGTCATACTCCAGAGCTCTCGTACTTTAATACGACAACCAGCTCAAGCACAGACATGCTGTTGTTGTGAAAAGCCGTTATTATGACTGATTTATTCTTACCTAAGAAGCATGCTGTATCGTGAGAAATTAGCCACATTTTACAGTTGACGTTGTAAAACTGGTAAAGCCAACTGTATTGTAGCCTCAGGTTGGTGTATGTTTTTGTTCCTTGGGTGCACTGCATATCTGTTCTCGCATCTCATTCACATGTCTGTACTTCTGCCAATTTTGACGAAGGCCATTCATTTCACTGGAAAATTTCCATTGTCACAATTTGTAAGTGTTGTAGGGCCAAAAACAGAAATCACAGAATGAAATGAACAGGAAACAAATGTGCAGCAATAGATAGAGTGGGAGAAAGTACAATCAATAGGCGCTGGCTCCCGATCATGAAGGAAGAGGTGGAAACTAAAAGACAGATGGCGGTGACGGGTCAAATGGTTTTCCTCCCCTATGAGGCCAATGCTGTTGAGCCAATAAAAGGAGAAGCGGGAATTTAGGAACACACAACATTATGTTGCACAACACAGGTGTTCTCTTTTTTTTTAATTATGATGATCAGATTCAGATCAGGCATTTTAAAAAGCTTCAGTGGTAGCCCAACAGGTTTCTTTAGACAAACACACTCTGCAGAGTACATCCAGTCTGTTATTGACACAAGTTAACGTTAGTTATTGCATGTCTTAGGAAGCTTGTTGCAGCAGAAGCAGTTTGGTTTTAATGTTGGTCTGTGGTCACATTTGCTAGTTGTTGGACCCAATCGCACTCAACTCTCCTCTTCTCTGAAAGGCTGTTCAATGCCATTATGATTTAGTCATACCACTCTTGGTGGCCTAAAGATGGGCTACGATGATGTGTTTATGTTTGTGTTGGCTTGACATATTGTCGCTCCTAGCTGGGTGGGATCCTTTCTGGCGATGTCACATGTACTGCCTTGTGCGAAACAACCCAACCCCCTCCCGCTTGGCCGCACCAAAGTGTCTGTGACGAAATAATTGCCACATGAAGGAAAGGTGAAGTTGCTCTAATGTGTTTTGAGTATAAAACAGTTTTACTGACTTTTTGTTGTTGTTGTAAGCACAGCTAATTTAGCCGTCTTGCTATCATCATTTTCATATCCGCTTATGATGTATAAGCGGATATGAAAATGATGATTTTCGCTTGATTTTAAGGTGTGTACACCAAAAAGAGATGTGAAAGTAGGAAGCAGTGACATGAAACGCACTGAAGATCTTATTCAAGTTCTCCAATGTTTCAATTATGAAATTGACAAAAGAGAGCTAGATAATTTTTTTTAACCTAGTTTCCTCTCTCAGCACAGCTGGCGTGAAGTGAGTCAGAGAATGTTGGAAAGTTACAGAAATTGTTGGACCCCCCCCACACACTAGGGCTGTCAAAATTTGCTAAAAAATGACGTTCGAATATTCCCTTTAAAAAAAACACATATATTCGAATATGTGTAAATACAAAATCCTCAAGTTGCTTGTCGTTGAATGGTAAGCTAACTCTAGCTTACATAGTGTAGGGTGACCAGACGTCCTCTTTTTCCCGGACATGTCCTCTTTTCGAGACCTAAAAAAAGCGTCCGGCAGGGATTCCAAAAACGTCCGGGATTTTGCTACGTCGGGGAAAATAGTTATTACCCCCTTACATGTTTTGGAAATGGTATCTCCCTCACGTTCCACCTTCTTGCGCAAGCTCTGACTGTAGAGAGAACTGTCATTGGTAATTCCCCGGCATGCTATACACTACTGCTACCCCCCGCGACGAAGTTCTCTCTCTCTCTCTCTCTCTCTTCCCCCCCCGAGACGAAGTGTCCTCTTTTTCACAAACTCAAATCTGGTCACCCTAACATAGTGTAGCGACCCTGGGTCAGGAAAGCTACGAGACGTTAGCTGGCTTATAGGGTGTTTATTAAGGGAACATAGAACAGGCTACTGTGGGCCGTAGCCTACGCCAACACAACAGCAAAACCCTGTGAAAGCCGCAACCAGCTTCACGTCTGCTCCGGGTCAGAGACTCTGCCCCGAACGGCTCGTCACACATACACACAAAAAGAGGACACTTCATCGCGGCCGCGGCAGGGGTTGCCAGATTCACTTCCTGTCACTCATAGCGCCGCTGCTCGCACAACACACGTTTTTGGGGATTTACACAACAAGTAAAGAGCAGAAAGAGTGGTTATTTTCATGGTGGATGGTGGAAATGAAAACCCTTTGCACGGAGATAAACCCCGCCCCATATCCGGCGCATCCGGCTTGAATGACGCAACTATGTAGATGCACAGTCTTACCAATAGCTTCCCACTATTCCACTGATCAACAGGTGGTGGTAACATGCCAAGATACTCTACTTTGGGTCAGCATAGGCATGGAAAAGGAATACTATAAACTACAAGTAAACAATGCTGAATTTATAATGCAAAAAAATCTGCTTTGCAAATATGGTATGAGAAAGGAAATGCACTCGACTCATTTGTTGGACCTCAAGGACACACTGAATACTGTCTTTGTTTGTTTACAAGAAAACTCTACAGGGCCTCTTTAAAAGTGGTTTGACCCACCAGTATCTCCACTACCGGTGCCCTTGAGCAAGCCCTGTCGTGATACTCGAACAAAACTGAGAATAATGACAAAGTAGAAGATTCAGTTAAGTGAACAAATCATTTCATATTTACAGAGGTGCCTCTAGTCTGAACATGGCACTATTTCTCTGGTGTGGTCATATTTACAAAAGTTCTGAAGGGAAACTAAAGGCTTTCATGGTCAAAATGTTTAGGGAGTAGCTTCAATGTTTTCTCTTATCTTGTATCAAAATTCACAACATCTTAAGGCTGAAGCATTAGCAGAATTTCCTTTTGTTTCTGCAGTCCTCTGCCCTCAAACAATAGTGTTCTGAAGATATCCATCTGTTTTGCTCCTGGTACAAACGTGTTTCATCAAAGCCTGCTACGTGCTCATCAGGTGTTGGTTGACCTCAACACACACAGATTTGCTTGGGAGAAGTATGTATTTTCCACGACCTTGTGTTACTGCAGGATATCTGGGTTCCTGCAGGGTCAGTTTACAGCCCTTGAAATGAAATTCAGTGCATACATCTGTTTTCCACATGTATTGTCTCCAGGTCTTAACTTGAATAAGAATGTCCATAAGAATGTCCTACCAAAATGGAAATGCATATTCTCATGCAATTTTTAGCATAGAAATTACAAAACGTATCATATTTTAACCCTCATATTCAAGATTTCTGGGAGAGCACAGTATAAAGATACCTGGGTAAATACGGGTCATTTTATTAGTTTCAGGATTAGTTTGTTTGTTCATTTTCCCGGTACAGTTGAGTGAGATTATTTCCTCACTGAACACGCTATAAACTGATTCATAGACCAAAGGTCCTCGGCACACAGCTGACTCAGTGACAGCTAATCTCTGATCTGTCTCAATCCTATACTGTTAGCAGATGCGAGTGCTCTTTGCCTTCGTTTCTCTTTTTGTTTCCACTAAATACTGCTGCTCTCCTTTGTACTTCTCACCCTATGTTAAGGTACACAGCTGGGATGTCACGTAGCTAAGCTGTTGCCTAAGGACTCTCCTGCTGTGCTGTTTGAAAGCGATCCATATGTTTATTTTTAGACTCACTTTTTAGTGTTTGTATGTGAAGTTAGAATTGTGGTGATTGGTCAAATTGTTCTCTAGACGTCGGCAAGAATGCATCTGATGCCAGGTGTTGTCAGAGTTGTAAAAGACCCCGTTTATAGCCCTTTTATTCGGCTCCGTTTTGCTGACTCAAATGAACATGCCTCTGAGGTGAGATGAGGTACTGATGAGCAGTTTGTTGTCCAACCAGCCAGCCTGCCAGTTTATTTAGCTGCGTTTGGCCCGAGCTGACTGCGCCGTGGCCTGACTGCTGGCTGATTGCCCTGTTAACAAGGGTGGGGTTGTCTCAGTGCTCGGCGCTCGGCGCTGACCTTCAATCTGATTTATGAGTTCCTTCTTGCGGTCTGTTTCCCCTCCCATCCTCTCTCCTTCCTCGTATCCATGCAGTAGATCAGGACTAGCCTACAGTTGTTCCTCCCACTCCCCCGAACACAAGCTGGGCCACCCTGTGTCCGCCACTGACATCACGGTCTATAAACAAATGCATGATATGCAGCAGATGTGAGTTCATCCCCTTGTTAATGTTAAACCTTGGCTGTTGCCTGAAGCCCAGATGGAAAACTAAGTCAAGTTAAGAATTAATCTGTGAAATAACTGGTTGGATAGTATTTTCTATCTACAGTTTAGTCAATTAAACATTAAGTAACATGGTCAGTTGACTTTCACACACATTTAAACTAGTGATAGTTGTGGCTCTATCGCTGTTCTGCTTTCAAATGAATGATTAATCACTGCCTCTGTGTTTTCGTCTATCTTCCCATCTATTACTTTCTCGTGCCTTCAGTTCAAACGGCACAGCAGTTCACATACTGTTTTATGGATAGATGGATATATATGTATTAGTTAGTCCTTTTCAGAAACTCATCATGTCCCAAACAGCAAATGTCAGATACATTAACAGGTCAACGTTACATGTTTAGCACGTCATTAAAGTGCTCTACACATCATATCATAAGGTCACACGGTGCAGCATCCTCACACACACACAGAAGTTCAGTCATGTTTGTTTCACAATGCAATACTAATGGGCATAAATGTTCTGCAAGCCCGGTTGGGTTGGAGGATTGGCACCCGATACCTAATAATAATAGTAGTCTTAAACCAGAACCCATTCATGTGGGTAGCTCAACAGTACCACTGCATACAGTTCTTGTGTTCACAACGGAGAAAGGGCTCGTGTATAAATAAAAGCTGACCCACTCAGGATGTTAACGAGACGTATGACAAGCTCTCCCCTTTGTGAGGGTCAAAGAGAGGACACCTACTGACGGATAAGAGGCCTCATACGTTTGCTGTTGTTGTAAAAGCTTTAGAATGATGTGGATATTTAAATTAATGTTTCATATCTGTGAAATGGATCTCGAGTGATTTCCATCTATGATTTTCAGTTGCTCAAAGTGGAGTCGAGTTGTGTGAGTGGATATGGCAGTCTTCAGTGTATTCTGATTCACAGCATTTTATTTTTCTTTAAACAGGGGTGCAGTGCATGTGGGGAAGAGCTGATGAGGTGAAGAAAGCCAAAGGAGGCCACTGTGACGACATCCGTGACCCTGCTGCCTACTTTCTCCCCCCCCCCCATCACTTGAAGAGGAGACTGGGCTCCCTCTGGGTGCAAGAAACACCATGTGCCAAAACTGGAGAGGACTTACCACGACCCCATAGACTGCCAACCCTCTTGTGAACTTTCCTGAGTCTGAGGACCCTAATTCTCCACTTTGCCCACTGGCTAAGATGAAGAAGGTGGCAGCATGGTCGGCAGAGGACGTCTCTGACTGGCTGAGCAAAGAGGGGATGCCGGAGTACATAGACGCCCTCCGTCAGACGGACGGCCCTGCTTTGCTCAGGCTCAACGAGGCAGATTTCCAGATGCCCCCCATCTCGCTGGTGTCGCACGATGGCGGGCAGCGGCTGTTTGAGCGACTGGAGACGGTGCGGATGGAGAATCACATCGAGGCTCACAAAAATGGCCACGCAAACGGGCATGCCGGTGGGCTACCTAACGGGACTTGCAAGCCTCAAAGGAATGGCACGTTGGGGATGAAGGCCATGATGGAGATGGTCCACATCCCCATCCCTACAGTAGAAACTATGCGCACCTCGTTCCCTGTCGAGTGGGGCAAGACGGGCATAGCGTTCGCCTATGCGGTGGTGTGCTTTGTCACCACCACCGTCGTCATTTCAGTGGTTCATGAGAGAGTACCACCAAAGGAGCACACTCCACCGCTACCTGATAAGTTCTTCGACCTGTTTAACAGGGTAGAGTGGGCCTTCTCCATTTGTGAGATTAACGGCATGCTGCTGGTGGGACTCTGGCTGATACAGTGGATGCTACTCAAGCACAGGTACAGTCTATGTGTATATATATTTTTTTATTATAATTTCAAATGCAGCAAAGTTAAATGGTCCTATTAATAATGTGTTGTCTGTTTGTTTTTGTTTTTCAGGTCAATTATAGGGAGGAGATTCTTTTTCATTGTGGGCACACTCTATCTGTACCGGTGTATTACAATGTACATCACCACTCTTCCTGTTCCGGGGATGCACTTCAAATGCTCTCCAAAGGTATTATACACCTACGCACATTTCTTTCTTTCCCCAATGTAGGTTTGTTGAGCATGAAGGGCTTCTTTCTTACTTACTCTTAATGCTTCAGGCAAAAAACGTGCTGAACGGGCAAATTCAGCAAAAAATGAGATCTGTTTTGTAAACTGAGAGCCTCTGAGTGCTGCTCTCCACTGACCACTGATTGTAAGATATGTGCATGTCCGCTTTTGTGCGAGTCAGAAAAGCTTCGAGGGGTTGCTTCCCTTTTTTAATAGGTCCTGTTATTGTAATGTTGCAAATGCTCTACTAGGAAATCAGTGTCATCTAATTTTATTTAAAGTGTTCCTGTTGTGACCTCTTTGAAATATTGTGTTTTTCTTCATAAAATAATACCGGTGAGAGTAGATTAGAAAATGGATGCCGTCTGTGTTGTCTTTGCATGTGTTTTTATCATGCATGTGCTGCTAGAACTCAAATGACTATTTATCAGTAATAAAGTAACACTGAAACCAATGGCTTCATAGAGTAATGCTATCTTTAAATTTGAGTTTAGGCATCTAAACTATTGCAGATTTAACTTTTATAAATTGTCAGGTTTTGGGAACTGAGGGTTAAGGTCATTGTCATGGTTAAAACCTTTGAGTGTTGGAGATGTGTAACAACTGTGGCCTCCAGTGTTGAAGTACTGTGTTTACTGTAAATACAACTTTGAGTATTTGCACTTTGTGCTACTTTTCATTAAAAACAAAAAAACGTATATTTTAAAGGCAATATAAAGAGATGTTTTTGAAGAGAAGTATTTTTTCACTATTTAAACATTTTCTGAAGTAAAGAATCAGGATACCAGATAGCTCTGTAATGGGATCACTCCTGCAATGTTTGTAGCAAACGTGAGAGAACTGGATGTGTGTGGGGAGAGGAAAAAAAGCTCCAGGAAAAAATTGGCAAATCAGAAGTAAAATGACCTCAAAAGCAAGTGATTGAGATGTGTTATCACAGATGAATCCAGGCTCAATGTCACTCTCCTATGAAACCCCTGCCTGAACTTACTCGTGTTGTGCTGCTACTTTCTCTCTCCTCTGCATTATACTTTGACACATTGTATATTTATTTCGCAGCTATGAGTAATATTGTCAGTTTTAATACTTTTGTAACGGCTGGCTGTGTTTCTTTCAGCTTCTTGGAAACTGGGAGGTACAGATGAGGAGAATAATGAAGATGATTGCTGGTGGGGGCCTATCCATCACGGGTTCCCACACCATGTGTGGAGATTATCTGTATAGTGGCCACACCGTCATGTTAACGTTAACGTACCTCTTCATCAAGGAGTGTAAGTTCCATTGTGTCTAGACTATAGGTTAAGTAAGAATGTACACAAAGGTTTTTACTTTAAAGCCACATGACGCTCATTTTACCTCCTCCAAAGTCTATTTTTATATGTACAAATGTCCAGCAGATCATTTGGCCTTAAACTAGTGCACACTCCCTTCAGTAAGTCAGTTGAGCTTGAAGAATGACGCACTATTCAGAAATGGTAACTTGGCTTTTAAACTGTAAGCTTTTGAAGTCCAAGAGTAAGCAGATCAGCACTCGCAGCTGTTGATTCAGAAATTGGCATTAAAAGACAAATTTATTCCAGCATAATGCTCCATTTCATAACTTATGTTTTAGGTTCACGCACACTAACGTTTTCAGCATCTGCAGCTTCATGATGAAGCCTGGTATTGCTTGGCTTTTGCAACACTTCTCTAAATTGTATCAGGAATTGTGGACATAAGGGAAATGTAGAGGAAATGGTTGCGCAATCCACTTCCACAGCTGTTAACGCGGTTGTATCGGTGTGATGAGACATTGCGCTGTTCTATTACCACATTTCGTTTATTTCACGCATTCGTTTTGCACACCCACTTGGTTCCCCCACTAACCACACATGTCAGAAGTTGGAAGCATCTTAACTGCAGGACACAGTTGTAGACATTGTTACATTTCTAACGCTTTTACTTCACATGTCTTTACTCTGCTAAATCACATGCTACTCAAATGCTTTTCCACCACAGCAGAGACATCTAGTGGTGAAAAGGAGAACAGTTTGGTTAATATTTCTTCAGAAGAGCCACGGGCAATGCATTTCCACTAACTAGCTGATGCCGGCTGACCCTAATGCCCCAATTAGCTGTTAAATATGATTTTTCTTGAGTTGATACTGCTGGGTTCGTCCTGCTCTCGTGTATTAACCCTGCTGTTTTTCTTATGTTTTATTGGCAGATTCCCCCAAGCGGTTTTGGTGGTACCAGTGGTTTTGCTGGAGCTTGAGCGCTGTTGGGATTTTCTGCATCCTTCTGGCCCATGACCACTACACTGTGGATGTGGTGGTTGCATACTTTATCACTACACGTCTCTTTTGGTGGTACCACACTATGGCCAACCAGCAGGTGAGTGTGACATATCTCAGTTATTTGTAATGAAGTAAAACAAAATAAACTAGGTAAAGTGAGTGGGCACAAGGGTTTATGAACTGGAACCTAGGTCACATAGAGTATGTACACAAAGAGGGAGCCCAGGTGTGAAAACATGTCCTGTGAGTTTCTGTGGTTGTCAGTCGTATGTGATTTCCTGTGAACGTTGGAAAAAGTGTGAAAGACTTCAGTGACAGAAAGTACAGCTGACATATTGTGAAAGGACAGCCCCCTGAATAATGTAAATGATATTGCTCAAGATAAAAATTCAGTGGCAAGGACATTTGCATTCGATATTCAAAGTCCCCGCTCACAGTATTGTCATTATATATATATATATTTTTTTGTTGTTTTGTTTTTGTTTCAGTCGCTGAAGGAGACGTCACAGAGTAACCTGTTCTCGCGCGTGTGGTGGTACAGACTGTTCCAATATTTTGAGGAGAACGTGAATGGCACGGTCCCTCGCAACTATCAGCTGCCGTCATGGCGATCGTTGCAGTGGAACCGCGGCGTGAAGTACAGCAAACTGGACACCCAGTGACCCCGCCCCTCCCTATCTTGTGAAAGCAAGCAAGGACTATGACTTCCATAAGTGCTGTTTTTACCCATGAAAGATGGCACTGCTACATGTAGCGCTGCCCTTTCACCGCTAGTAACAGACACACCTGTCCAAATGGGTAGCACTGTGACCCACCTTGTTTCTCTTCTGGTAGTATTGCCAACACAGAGCACTAATTTATATTTGTTTTGTGTGATTTTCCTCGTTGTGGACCACACAATGGTTTATGAAGCATTTCGACAAACTTCTAAAACGCAAAGATTTTTTTGGCCACAAGGACTCGAAACTTTCCCCTCTCTGCACAAAACCATAGTTAATGTCCTCATGTTCTAACAAGATTTTTATTGCAAATACTGTCAATCATTTGATAACCAAAATGCCATTAGCATTCTTTTCTCTCTCTTTTTTTTTTTTATAGCAAATTAATTTTTTGTAAACTGTCCTTGCTAAAATGAGTCAACGGTGCAAAAAAATATATAATTTTTTTTAGTATGTCAAACTTTATTTTTCAAAAGTAAATGATGTCCAACTAAAGATTTTTAGATTTTTACCTTTTTCAAGATGGATAACTGAGAGCATAAGAATCTAATGTGGTATAACATAATTCCAGTGCCTTTCTAGCTTGATTGTAAAACAGTTCAAGTACTATGTGTCTTGTGTCTCTCGGCTGCGGGTGTGACCACGCCGCGGTACGAGGTGGTACTTCGTTAACGGTCTCGTTCCCATGAATGTAAAAACAACAACGCCAGCCTTACCAGAAGATTGGTTTTCACAAAATTAAGTGCAGTGAGTGAAATGTTCCATTTATTTATTTGATGCTGTCAGTTTGTGCTTAATTGGATAATGCGGTTAAAAAAAAAGACTTAATTATTATAATTTTTCTGTCTGGAACATTTCAATTTTTTAACAATCAGTCTTTAACCAACACCAGCCATGTTCAAAGCCTGATCATCGATGCTAAATTATCTGGTAGTTTAACGTTCCACCACTGCATCATTTGCTAAACATCACTGCCTGATTTGAAATTGGACGTGTCTCTAAGGTGCAGAGTGAAGTTATTCTGGACCGGGACATGTCTGTGCATCATTGCGGTGTCTCTCGCTCAGGAGACGGCGAGCTCCTCTCTTGTTCCCCACATCGAGTCCCATTTTGAACTCAGATTCATCCTCATTACTGTCTGGTCGTGTAACCTTTGTGGTGGTGTTGATGATGATGATATCTAGAGGAAAATGTTAAATGTCAACACTTGTGTTGAGTTTAGGGAATTTAGGAAGGAAAAAAAAAAGAAGAAATATTAACAGAAGCTTCAGATAAAGTTTCTGAGCATGTCAGTAATGAATCTGTGTGTGTACTTTGTGTGGTTTGTCGTGCACTAAATCAAGCTGCTACCTTCCAGTTTAAGTGCATCGCCAAAACTAGAAGTAGCAAACACTCAACATGGAACTTGTGTGGGGAAGAAGCTGAAGCATAACGCAAAGAGCTGGTGACGTATTTGACCACGTGTGTGTGTGTGTGTGTGTGTGTGTGTGTGTGTGTGTGTGTGTGTGCGCGCGCAGGATATCATTGTTTTCCATTAATGTGAAAATGCATCTTTATTGATAATCCTAATAATTGACATGTTGACTTGTTTGTTTTCATTTCTTTGTTTAACTATGACTGAACTGTAAAGAATAAGTTTTGCACAAGTTCATCTATAGGGAGCGATTTAACGTTTTGTGAAACTTTTAATTCTAATTAAACTGATAAGCTTTGATGAAGAGAAACTGCACTAAGCTTTAGATTATTAAAAATCCCAAATGAATAATACAGATAATGTGATTTACATTTTTTTTTTTTTTTTAAATGTTGTCTAAAGAAGGAAGTGAGAAAATAACATTATTTCCAATTTATGAAGCCGATACCTTTCAATCCCAACAAGAGTCTTATTGTTTGAGACGAACGACCTGTAGCATTGTCCAATCATTTCACGTCAACGAAGAATGGTTTCTCAGATTTTAAGAGCACAGCAGAACTCACAATCAGTCATATTTTGATTTGAGCTCATGTTTTAAGTAACGGTCCAAACACGGCTCTCGAGCAATGTTTTAGGGGTTTGATGAGGGTGAAAGTTGGCGTTAATTTTAAGTTTGTCTTCTTGTTTGCCAATAAAGTGGGCTTTATTTTTCAACGTTTGTTATCCTTGTATGTTCCTCTTTAAACTTCTCACCAACGTTGTCCCAATTTGTGTGTGTATACCAGATATTTGTAAGATATGCTAAAGGATTGTACTTGGGACGCTTTTGAATAAAACCTTTTACTAAAATGTATTTTATTTGCCGTCAGTGTCTTTCTTTTCAAATTCATCACAATCCGTTTTTCTTGCAGCAGATTACCTTCTCGTGGCAACTCATTGTGCCAAAAGATGACATCATGGCAGGCCCACTAACCGCCAGCAGATGGACATATTGAGTTGCATAAATAAGACCGGGTGGCCTCTCCTTCTTAAATGTGTTCTTGCGTCCTGTTTGTGTTTATGTCTGACATAGTTCCCTCTTCCATTAATTTAGCTCATCCGGGGCCTCATGTTAACCCTTCAAACGCGTCACCTTTCAAGCTTTAGCCTTGTAACCTCTCCTCCCATCCACCCAAGTGTTTTAAAGTCTGCTGAATAAACACACACTTAGGCTTCCTAATTCTGTTACATCTTTATAGTAATAACTTAAAGCGCCTGAAAATGTGATTTAAATGTCTTGGGTTTGAACGATGAATATTCATCACGAGCTGTTAAAGCTATAGGAACAAAGCATGGGCAGGTATTATTCGTAATTTAACTCATCAGGACTGTATGAGTGTATTCTGATCAAATTTGATGAGCATAAAACCCCACATCACATTTTGATTTATGTTGCTAAATCCTGACCAGTGCACATAAATGTAACTTTGTAAGATAAGTTAGCATCCGGTTAAGAGCGTATACGTTTCCTGGGCCTTTAGACCGCCAAAATGTAAAGTTAACTGCTGACTTTTACCCAATTTATCTTTAGGATGGAAGTTGTTCATGTACTCTTGGACGTCTAAAGTAAACGTGTCCAAAAGGTTTCTCTTGCAAATTATCAAATGACCGATCCGTGCCGATTACTGTGGATTCTCGCCACAGCAGCCTCCAGGGAAACGAGCAATCCAAACAAAAGCTAATTAGATCACGACCTCAGGTGCTGGTAAACTGCAGCAAGGGGGTTTGATGAGTTCTCTGCAGTTTCCTGCTTAAAGAGCAAGAGGTCCTCATAATTCCTTGTACGAAAAAGGATCATGTATCTGGAGCTGGCTCCTTGGCCCGCTGGTGAATTTTCTGGCACCCTGGGGAGACTGAGGTAGCCAGCCAAGCCAAACTCCCACACACTACAACTATACACAAACGGTGGAGAGCGAGGAGTGAGTCTGTCCTCTAAACATCTTGTAGTTTCAGCTGCCTTCAATAAATAGGCCGGAGTGATGCTTTAAAGATAGCAGTTTAATGTGGCTGAAAATATTGTAAATATGCAGGTCTGCACTGTGGACAGAAGACAGGCCGTGTTCTTAATTACTGTCGGCATGCATTCGATTTTAAAAGTTTGGGGTGGTTAATTAATCGTGTGTCCCAACTCAACAAGGTATTATTCAAATCATATTCGGTAAAGTAATTTATAGCATGAATAATGTGTTACCGTGTTGCTCTGGCGTTGTCCACTCTGCAGCCGCCTGTTTTCCAATCTGGCAAACCCTCTACGCTGTGCTGTCCATCAGTCATTTTCCTAATGAAGAACATTTCTGCTGCCTGGGCATCAATATAGGAAAATATAAACACAATTTTTTCCAGCTACACCACTGCATCATACCCTCCCTCAAGGCCATGAAGCCAAGAGAAACAGCAGTCTGATTCATGGGTTCACAAGCAGATTATATTCTATTCTCAGCAGTGCTGCGATCTTTCACCGTAATACCATACTTAGTCTGTGAAGATAATGTTGTTGGAGTGGAGTTTTGTCTATTAATGGATGGCTCAGAAAGTGGGTGGTATGAGAGAGAGAGAGAGAGAGAGAGAGAGAGAGAAAAGGATTTGGCTAATAAAACTGCCACGGTGTATACAATCATGTTCTGGACTGTAGTGCTGCTCACCCCCTCCTCCTTGTACTGGTGACAGTTATTGGAATGGATAGAGAGAGATACACACACATGTTTACATGCATGCAGCCTGTTGATTGCTCGATGTCTTGGGAAGATTAAGAAGTTTTCAGTTTGAACATTAATGCCTCCACACGCCTCTCTGTGGGTTCAATCATGTATCTCGTGCTGTGAAGTGTTTTTGAGGAGCGTGTGAATGAGAGAACATATCCTCCTCTGATTGACGTCTATAATAGTTGATCAAGTCAGAATAGGCCTTAGTATTGCAATCACTGACTGTTTTGGTCACTTGGGGTCAACGGAAACAAGTTATCAGAATATCTTTCATCTGCAATATTGTGAACTTGTCAGCAAACAGTTGCTTAGTTACACATCCAGCAGTAAGACTCCACACCAACATGATCATTCACGAAGTCTTGTCTCTTTCAACCTGATGATTATAAGTCCAATATTCACTCGTAGTAAGACAGGTACGTTTTGTGCCAAACAAATGCACATTGAGCTGAAACGATAACGCTGCGTAAAGCCAAGAGGAGCTGCAGATTCAGGTGATAATTATCTACAGGTTCATCACTACGAGTGACCCCTTTCCCATTGTCGGTTGATCCAATGTTATTATAAAATATTGATCGTAGCCAACCTTTTTTTGTTGAAATTCTCATTGCATCCCGACAGCGACAAGTCAAATGCTCTGACAAAAACTGGGCTGGGTCTTTCGAATGAATGATTTCTAAAATCTAAATCTTGCTGGCTTCTTCAATGTTGCTGACCCCAAGCTTTAAGTACAACAGCTTAACATTCTCAGTGCTGTCTCGGTTTACTTTGCTGCAAGCACGGATTTGAAGGACTGCAAAAAGCCTGAAATATCAGCAATAAAAAACCACAAGATACGTTTTTATATCCCTTTTATTGCCAACAATTTGTGACGGGCGGCGAGGTCAGGAGAGAAACAACACAATCCTTCTCCGACAACAGCACACTTCCATCTCAAGAGACTTGATATGATCGAAGCACTCTAGACCCAGAATGAATGTGGCTGCTGCCGAAGACGATGATAGTTGTAATGATGATAGTTATTTTCATCACACACACCATTATCAGTGAGATGTAATGCCAACCTCTCCACCATCAGGGCCCCACACACATCTTGAGAGACCATGAAATGACCGCCCCTCCCCCTCCACTTGCCCGTTAACCACTTAAGTTTATCGTCGCTTCAGAGCTTGTTCATCTCGCCACGCTCTGTCAGTTGGGCCAACTCTCCCTCCGGCCTCTGACCACTTGAAATTGCCTTGCAGTTTCCATCTACCACTAGAGCGGTGACTCAGTAAGTGGCATAACGGCCAATATGACAAGGTGATTTTCAGTGGTGGACGTTACCCTCGGGACACGCTGCGCTCTAAGAAGGTCTGAGAAACTCCAGCTCAGACGGTGTGGATGAGTTGGGCTACGCTTCGTGACACTGCTTCCTCTCCCGTCTCTAATCTTACAGGTTTTGGAGTTCCCACCCGAGAGAGAGCGACATACCGTGTGATGTAAGAAGTCAAAAGTCCACTCACGCCAACTGAGGGGACTCTCTGTAAATAGTTTCTGTGCCATCTGTCCACAGTGCTCGCCACCAGTTCTGGCACAGCAGACCGAGCAGAAATGGATGTCCTCGGTATTCCCACCGCCTTACCTGTGAGGCCCATTTTTAATGCATCATCCTTCAAGAGACACTCTGATATCTGGCTGCTGAGTAGTTTATTTTTGTTGATGGATTTTGGAAACGGGCCATGTTTCCGAGATGTTCGGATGAGCAGACTGATTATCGTCAGAACCTTGTTGTCAAAGTGTCATTGAGATAGAGACCACTCTATTTTTATATGTGTACTCTACTTCTTTTAAGAGGAACTTGACACCAGGATGAAAAGCAGTGTTTGACTGGGTCCATCACTGCATCAAGGTGATCATAATATTAAACCACTGGAGGTCGGCAAAAACTACATTTTCATTTTTCTTCAAACATGCTTAAAACAGCTGTGAACACAACATTGACATATTACAACCTTTATATGAATGTTCTTTGTGAGTTGCGTTTCTGTTCACTTGATGAATGTATATCCAATGTATATCCACTCTTTTTAAGCTCTGTTTTTGGTCTCCACCGACTACTGAGGGAAATCTTTGGATTTTTAACGGATAAATGCTCCACTATGTTCCCCGGCTAGTTGCTAATTGAGTTAACGTAAATTATTACACTTTAAAGTCTCGAAATGGCTCTGACGAGAGCGGTGAGAATTAACCAAAATTGTAAAGTTGCGGGCCATAAAACCAAAACAACCAGGTCAAAGATGCTAAAAAGCTCTGTATATCTGAGGGGGACTACAGATATGGATTCATCAAGTGACCCTTTCACACTCCACACTAGTGTCATAATATCAATACATATTATTATATTAGAGCAGATTTAATGTAGTAAATATAAGAAAATCCATAAATATTTGAGATTAATTGCTAGCTATTGGTAGGCAGAACATCTCTTGATATTTGAATCCAGGGCGTCTTGGGCTTCATTGGTCGGATGCGTGTGTTGCTCCTGGCAGCAGCAGTGTGTGGACTGGTAGTGTTTCCAGCTGTGGAGTCAAGCCCTGTCACCTGAACTGACACATGAAACGATTGCTACATGGCTCTCAAGGTATTCTGGGAAACTATTGGCTTACTTCTTGCTGGTCATTAGAAAAAAGCCCAACTTCCTGTAAAAGCCCACAATGAAAAATCCAGACCTGAACGGACATTGAAAGGCCCATCGGCGGGGAGCAAATCAATAGAGAATGATTTTAAAGTAGGGCAGCTGACTGCAACGTTGACTGAAAGTCACAAGCCTCCATCCTCCTATTTTGTCCTCCCCTGATTATTCTCAGTGTGTTGGTGAGTAGCTCTGATGATAATTCTTGTCTTTAGTGTCCGTGACTGTTAGTTCAGTAAATTACAGCATGGCCCGGGATACAATACTGACCTTATATAGGGAGTGATGAGGCTATTAAAGCCAGAGAGCACAAGTGTCCCTGAGGATTAATCTGGAGCACTATAGAGGTGCTCCAGTATATGATCTGTAGTTCAGTAGAGTTGAAGACATCTCAACCCATCAAAAAATCTCAGAGACCACTGTTAATTTGAACATTTTACTCTGAATAAGTAATGTGTGATATTCAAAAGAGACTCTGTTCTGATGTGCTGCTCCACTCAGGGGTTTTAAAAACTCAAAAGTAGAGCTGGTAAAAGCAGGTTCAGCCACTGTCTCATCTTTACTGTATTTCTGTATAAACTGATTTATCCTCTCAAGTCCACTCTGTTAAGTACTTTCTTTGGCCGCTCTGCAATGAAAAATACAAAAAGGTTTATGTGACAAATAAACTAGAGATCAGATAAAAATGAAATATAATCGTCTGACATGGCCTCTGAAGCAATGATGCTAGAAAATAGACAAACACTGCAGCTGGAATATAAATCTATGTGTGTCAGGGTGGTGAGCAGAGACTCAGGTGCAGAGGAAAATGACAGGAGGCACGGTCGAGGGGAAAAATCCAAAACATACTTTACTTAAAGTCACAATTCAAAAACAAAACTAAACTAGGAACTTGTCCAGAGCTCAAAAGGTGGCGTACATCCTGGGACACAACACATGAACACACAGGTGAACAAAGACAGTCTGGCAGGGGACGAGGGAAAGCGGGGGGGAGTATATATACGAGAAGGGAAACACAGGTGTAGGGAATCAACAATCAGGGGACACACATGGGAGTGGCTGAGGGCAGGTGAAGGGAGTGAGACAATCAGGAGACACACAAACACAATTAACAGGGTGTTACAATGTGGATGATGAGTGACGCGGGCTGATTCACTGCAGCACACGCAAACAAAGAGGGATCACGCCTGGAACATGAAGACGAGGAGTGTTTGGCAGCCATGCCTGACTTTTTACGCTCCTTCAGGCTGAGTTATCCACCAGATCTGTGCGCTCATCCAGAAAACATGGTCAGATTTTTTACTGTACGCTGTTACGCAACATGGGCACAGATTCATCCGAGCATCTGTGAAGGAAGTCTCTCTGTTTCTGTTAATATCTCACATACTATCCGTGAAATCCAAGAAAGAGATGGCCACTCAGCTCGTGCATATTACATTGGCGAGCAGTTGCCTCTGGAGGCCCGTCCAGTTATTCTGGGTGCGCTCCTCTGGCGCCATGAGATGTCGATTGGAAATGAAGATGGCGTCGCTGGCTACTAGGCAACTGCAGCGACGGGCAAATCAGGGGATAAGATCTCAATCTCAATCAGTCTAGTCTTTGTTATGCAAATAGGAAAATCACATTTGCATTTAATCCACAGTGAATCAACTCCGTCTTGAAGGTTTCTGAAATCAGACATTAAAGCCAATCGGATCATTTAGCTGACAAAGACAACTAATTGTGTCTTTTTTTTTTTATCGCAGTCTTTGACTGACTGTTCAACAAGATGACTAAACCGAACATTCAAACTCTTAAACAGCCACACTGACTCACACCAATCTGAACGAGACAACAATAAGAACAAGACAAAGAGAACAAAGGATGTGCCACTGAGGTTTGGGGATCTCAGCTTGTGGAGGTGACTGAGAGAGTGGGCATTGTTTTTTTTCTCATGTTTTTCCCACCACAGGCTCGGAAGTGACAGCTGAGACAAGACGGCGTGTCTTTCCTTCTCCCACTGTAAGCACTCACAGCCCATGGTGGTCAGTCAAATACATAATTACATAAGCCTTTTGTTTTGAGCGTCAACTGTATCCTCAACATCTCTTCTTTTATTGTGTATGCTTCATAACCTCTTTTCTTGTAACAATGCATAGTGCACTTTATACACTCCGTGAAATACTGTTGTCATATGTTTGTGCCTTATTTTATATATGTTATTATAATATTAGCATTTATAGGAATGTTTTTTTGTATTCTTAATTCTAATTTTTTATTTATTTTTACCTTAATTAAGTTTATTGCATTTCTGTGTGTAAGGAGGACCTTAGCTAAATAAGCTTTTCATTGTACGGAGTAACTGTCTGTTATCTGTGCATATGACAATACAAATATCTTGAATCTTGAATCTTCGTTTTGTGTTGCTGCACAACTTAAAAATACACATTTTAAATTACTCCTCTCTTCAACTCTGATGTTTCTATTTTTTTATTATTATTACTGGACAGCGTTGGCCGACAGGTCCTGCGAGTGCTTTCAGACACTATTTTTACAGCACCTTCCAGTTCGGGTGATGGTAAATGGTTTCACAGTGAAGGGGGATTGTTAACCCCGTGCAGTTTGTTGACATGCCGCAGGTAGTGGCCTGTTGAATGTCCAGCTGAGCCAAGAATGTGGAGGCCCTCTAGGTGTGCAGACCGAACTAATGCTAATACTGTCAGTATATTAACGCTATATGACACATCCTCACGTCATTGTTTGGGATATTAAAGCACCAGAACAGGCTTCAGAGCATTTCTACATCGCCGGGTCTTTAGGTGACATGTTAGGAAGGGTTTAGTTCTGTGACAGCAAGCTAAGCAGCATCTGAGGGCCACCGGGAGTCTCCTACTGGTTTATTGCTGTGTCCCTCTGACCGCCCGTGTCTATCTTTAGCTACACAGACCTTTCGCGAGTTTGTTGAAGTGAAGGCGTGCTGAGGCACGAATCTCCCAGCTTGCTGCAGAGGCTTGGCCCATGGGCTCCGCTGTAACTTTACATTATGTCCTTACACAGGTCGTGCAAAGCTAGCTCAGTTTGCTGAGCTCCCTGCAGAGAAAGGCATGTGCCGCGGAATGCAGAGGTCCAATAGCTGTGATTTTACACTTCTGTGCGCCATAACTGCTAATGTCTTCTAGCTAGCCAGTGGTGGGATGTAATGCAGAACATTTACTCAAGTGCTGCACTTCTACTTAACTATTTCCAATTAATTAAATTGCATTTATTTGACTTCTGCTCCACTACAAACCAGAGGGGGAATATTGTACTTTTTACTTCACTGCATTTGTTTAACAGCTATAGTGAAAGTTACTTTGGATAACTTCTAAATGGTAATTAAATGCTCTAAATTTGATAGCCTACTGATGACTTTCCTTGACCTACACAAGTAAACGAGGCCGTCAGCAAGAAGATTGGCTATTTCTAAATAGTTGTTCTTAATACTTGTCCTCTGGGCCACCGGGTTGCTAAATCAAATGAAATCATGCTTCACCAAAAACTCCTTCAAATCCGACTCCACTGGGGCTTCTGGCAGCGCAGCAGACCCACAGTCGGCTTTGCTCCCGTTTTGACCTTCAGTTGGAGCTCCAGCGGGAGGTGGAGAGCTCATAGACTGTATATCTCTCAAGAAAACACCCAAGTTTTATCAAACTTCATCTAAGCTACATAAAACATATTTCCCCTTTTCATAGCAGGCCTTCACCTGAGTCTGAATAACGGGCAAAGGTGACTTGTAAAAGCTTTAAAAAGAATCCGATTTTTAAAAGGAATTTCTTTCTCATATGAAAAATATTTTTTCACATTTCTTAGTTCCTTTCAGTACAAACACTCAACTGACTGCACAGTTGTTGTTGTTGTTGTGGTTGTTGTTGTTGTTTTCCTGTTGACTTGTTTATCTATATTCTTCAATCTAAACGCACATTTCGGGCTAAAGTTTTTTCGGCCCCCAGTGACCAAAAAATGTGTCTCTGTTGAATCATGTGTTCATTTTCTTATCTCTGTTTCCTGGCCAGGGACTACAGATGTAAATTAGCTGATAGTTAACTCTGGTACACAGTATTATTATTATTATACCAATATTATCTGTATCATTCTGTATTTACCTGATTAGTGACAGCATTGTCAAAAGATCTTGAGAAAAACCCTACTGATTTAACAACAAATATGTGTGTATATATATATATATATATATATATATATATATATATATATATATAACATTAGATATATCACATGCCAAACAGTTTATAACCAGAAGACTATTTGGTTTAATTCAATATACATATTAAATATACATTTTTCCATTATTTTTAACAGTACCTTTACCATTAATGGATATTTCTATCAGAAGAGCATGTTTTTGAATAATTATTCAAATCATCAGACTTTTTGTGGGTAACATAATTCTGTTTATTAATCCCTCAAAAGCTAAACTTAATTATATATATATATATATATATATATATATATATATATATATCCATGTGTGCTTCATTTACGCTTAGTGGAGATTATCGGTCAGGTTGGGCAAGGCTCAACTTATTTGTCCACTAGATATCAAAGCTCAACATGTGCTCTACTAAATGGTTGATAAGACCATTATTACAAGTAGAATCAACTCATTGTATGTGAAAATGTTGTGCAAATTTATTCCCTGACCCTCACAGAAGAGCGACTAGCATACAGCCTCCATATGGTATGGTTTACACCGGGGGAGGGACGTGCTCTCTCATCCCAGCTTCCATTAAACGCATTCCTTGTTAACAGCCTGATAATGGCACGCTAGTAGATCCTATAGCAATGTGACTCATATCTCAGGTGTGTTTACAGCTTGTTACACAAGGAAAATAAGCTTCTCTGGAGACAGACTACCTCACTTTGTAACACATGTTTCGAGCTCCAAGAAACAGTCAAAGCAGCTCATCCTCTCAGGCGGGTTATTCATCGCAAATGTGTCGCAGGTGACGACCTTGTCAAACACGTGCTTTCGCTCACACAAACACGAAGAAAGAGAGGCAGAGATGGAGAGAGAGAGTGAAGCATGTAGACTATGTGTGCTGCTGAAAGGCCTGAGGTGAGCTAAAGATGTCAACGGGGTCATTTCATTTCACTCAAAACCATCAATTACATCCCACCTCTACTGCTATATCAGTTTGTTGCTGTAGTGCAGCTGCTGCACGGCCAGCTGGGGACGAAAGACGACTACTTGTTGTCTCGGCGCCTGAGCGATGAGAGGGATTCTCCACAGCTTATGTAATATGTCCCTTTTCATTCAATACATCGAGGGCTTTGTCTGTGACTCAAGATGGGTATTAATTATGTCAGAGATTTCAAACCTGATGCAAAGCGAGATAGACACGCTCTGATGACCAAGATGCCTGTGACGAAAATGAATAAATATCCATATTTACACCACAAACAGACACCATTTTGTCTGTAAAATGGGTGATCACCATGATATTGTATTTACAGAAGTCAACTGTGCCTCAAACACACACACAGGAATCCAGAAAGTACATCACAACCCCTTTGTCCCTGCTCCTAGATGGTAAAGTGTCAGACAGATTGGGACAGGCGTGAAAAGAGACACCTCTGTTTCACCCGAGAGTTGTGAGAGGAGCACAAAATAATCCTGTTTCAGAGTGGCACAATATCCATTTTCCCAAGAAAGGTGAGCTGGTTATGGAGCCATCTGGAGTCAGACATGAGAGATAAGACCTGATGAAGATATCCGTCTGGCTGTTGTATGTTTTCTTCTGATGTGTCCACACAGCTAACACCTTCAGAGCAAATTACTTATCACGATTAGAAAATATTAGAGGACTTAGAGTGTGACAACAAAGTCAATAAAGTCTTTTCATTTGCTAAAGCCAATTTATTTTACATTACTAAAACAAAGGACATAGAAATGAAATACTCATTGTCTGCTAGATATTAATATTTCATGACCCTAAACTTTCAATTGACATTTTGTTGACAAAAGATGCAACTCTGAGTTCCTCCGTCACAAGGTTGAAGACCCCATCAGAGTACGGTGGCCCTGAGAGCTCAACAGATGCAACTAAAGCAAACACAAAAAGACAAACCACAGCAAAAATAAAGGGCACATATTCTTCGATGTGACAACAAATACACAGCATAACGAAATGTAATGCAAATAGACAGACGAGGCTTAGAGAGGGAGTTAGGGTGGTTGGCTGGGTAAAACAACAGACTCTTGTTCGGGGGACCACTGTCCATGTCCTGTGCTCAACCAGAAGTCACAGCGTTGATTTATTGTCCCGCAACTTCCGTAGTTATTTCAAGACCAACCCTGACCTTTTCCCAAACCCAAATAAGTCAAACAAAACAAAGTTGTTTCCTGTGAAGACGAAAGTTAATTTTGAAAAGACTATATGCATGTAACAAGCAAATATTGACACTTGTTGCTGGATATCGGTAAACTCACACTAAATACACAGATTAACAAATTGTGTATATTTGCCAGCGTATGTTTCCAGTTTAAATGAATTTGGAGGCTAGTTCGGCGAACTTCAGCAAATATTTTGCATTATGATCTGAATCTTGAAATCAGAATGTTTAACCTAAGACCATATATATTTCTTTGCTGTGTTTTTAGCTTATTGCATTGTCAAATTGGGGATCGCTCGTGTTTGAAGCAGTGCTTTGAGCTTTCAGGGCCACCGTACAAATGACTGAGGTAATTTACAATGTTAGTCACCCAGCACACCTGGAAGATGACGGGAATGCAGCATTCCAACATGTGACCCCTGACCTCCTGTTCGCCTCACAGACACATTTCTTCCCTCTGTCACACCAGAACCAGAGCGTATTCTCACACTCACTGTCATCTTTTCATCACAGGATAGCTTCTTTTTTCTAATTAGACTTTTTCTGCTCAAGGACGTGTCCAGTGCTGAAAGATTTAGTTGATTGATTATTATTGATTATTATTAGTAACATTCGTCTGGCCTCTGCCTCTATTTTCTCTCTTTTGTTTGCTTAAGAAACCTCATAAATTATATACAACCATCTAAGCTACATAAATAATCATACCCTTTTCACAACAGACATAAAAATGGTTACATTTCATTTAGCTGACGCTTTTATCCAAAGCGACATGATAATGATGATGATAAAACATTCGCTCAAATGTGAAGATTTAAAAAAATTTTTTTTATTGTTTTATTGAATATAATCATATGTTTTACAGTTGGTTGGAAAGACAAGCAATTTAAATATGTGAACTTGAGCTCTGGAAAATTGGGCAGTGGAAACAAGCTGTAAACACTGACATATAGTATCCTTATAGAGGTGATATGTTGATGAGGAGATATCAAACATTTGCCTTATTACACATCCAACAAATATGGAGCAACATCAGCATTCACTTGTATTTGTGTTTCTGTCCACCTGATGAACGTAATTCCAGTATCCGCTCTATTTTCATCATTCTCTGAGTCCCAGACTGTAGAAACAGCTCTGACAGCAGTGAGAGTGAACCAAAACTGTAAAACAATTAAACAACGAGTTAAACGATGCTACAACGCTCTGTAAAGCTGAGGGGGGAATGTAAAGTCGAGGGAGGAATTCTCTGTGGGTTTATAAGCAGTCATGTGGTTCTCTGTTAATATAAAAATATTGATTATATACATTTTAAAGATGGTAAGTCTTCTCTTAAATAATCTAGTGGAAGTCAAGTTAGCGTTGACCGAGAATCTTCTCAGAGGTTCATTGAGAAATACATTAATAATGAAAGTAATCATTGGTTGCAGCCCAGGAAATGGTGACTGGTCACCTATCTGAGTTTGATGATGCTAATACAGGAAAGCAGGAAGTATCGTCAAGTCAATTTCCTGAGCTATGGATCCATCTCCGGCATGAGCAGAGTGATCAATCTGCAGCTCTCGATATGATATCATGTTACAATGTGGGACTACATCGCTGTGATGATATTGCTGCTAAAGTGCAGGATTTGCTGTGTTGTGTTTTACAGGACTGGGGAGGCTCAGAAATAGATTGCCCTCGGGCTGAAGCCTCTCTCCCGTCCTCATCCCAGGATGTCTCTCTCCGTCTTTCGCCTTCTCCCAGCGCTCATATCGCCTCTCCTGGGATGGCAGGCCCAGGCAGGCGGCCAGCTGGTGGTGTCTCACTCCGACGGCAGCAGAGACACAGACAGCACAGTCAGATGTAGTATCAAAGACATCAGGGGCTTAAGTAACAGATACTCCAGAGACACAGCAGCATACCTCTCCTACCGTTTGCACTTACAGTAATCCCGTCTACGGTTTCCATACTGGCATGATCGTGTGTGTGTGTGTGTGTGTGTCTGCAGGGATTTTAGCTTTGTGAATGGTTACATAAATCTCTGTATGCAAGTGTGTGCGCGTGGGTGATAATGATGTGCAAGCATATGTCTGGGAATACCCAAGATACCGCTCTCTTCTTCTGTTTGTATGTGTGTGTGTGTGTGTGTGTGTGTGTGTGTGTGTGTGTGTGTGTGTGTGTGTGTGTGTGTGTGTGTTTGTGTGTGTATGTGTGTGAGAGTGTCTTACAGGAAAACAGTGACTAATGTCTGCCCTCGTCTCTTCCGTAAGCTGATCTGTCCCTGAGGCGAACGAGAGGGCACCGGCTTTTCTCTGCCCAGATGCTTCAGAAACACAGAAAAGACAAGCACATGGAGCCTTCATTACAGCCCGGAGCCCGGACATACTCAGCAATCATGACCTCAACGACACCTGTGAACGGCCACTCTCGCAACGCAGTCAGAGCATCTATCTCTGGGTGCAGTGGGGTTACCGCAACATCCAAGGGAGATGACCCATGTAGTGCTCAGACAACACAAGCTAGAACTGGTAGTGCAGCATTACTCACTCTGTGTAAACACAGGCAACATAGATACACCTCTTAGGCCGATGATGATGATGATGATATATAGAGTCATGGTGATGATGTAATCAGAATGTACGTACAGGCGCTGATGGTGGGGGTATTCATTGTGGTAATAACATAAAATCAAAGACATTATAAATTGATGATATTCTGAATCTTTTTGTCTGGATGCATGAATGCCCTTTTTGTGAATAGGATGTCAGCAGGGCTTTCTCAGTGCACTCATAATCTCAGTGCATGCGGACAGGGTCACGGAGAGTGACACTTAATTTACCGCCGTCATAATGGGCACAGTGTCGGCTGCATACATAATTAATCGATCACTGTTTTGCACACTGATAACAACACAACCCCGGGCCCTCACCTTGTCTTTGAATGACGAGTGCATTCACTTTGCCGCTCATCATTACTGTGAGACATGTAACACACTCAGTGAGAAGCAGCAAAGAAGCAGATCATATGTGTTTCATGATGACTTGCCGGCTCTCATCAGCTGAGCTGGCTATCACAAGTGTCACATGGGAGATGAGGATGTACAACCCTGCCATGGGGATATACTCCTCTTAGATGCATTTAGCAGAGCCGCAGGTTAAAAATGGAAGTGAACAAAATCAAAAGAGGTGTATTAAAACTCGTGAAAAAGACTTATACAGCCACACATTCAGGAAGAAGTATAATAAGAATGCAAGAAGTAGACAAGGGTGAGATATGTTAAACCACACCAGCAAAGGGAAGATCTGTTCACTCTATTTTTAACTCAGAATCTTAATGAAACATCCCCCTAGCGCCCATAAGCTTCCCCCCCCCCCCCCCCCCCCCCCCCCAATGAATTCATTGAGTTGAAACAGATTTAGGCAGCAGAATGAAAGATGGTGCATAGAAATGACAGGCTGGGTTTGGAGATTAATATTACAGTGAGAAGTGACGATCTATTACTGAACTCTCCTCAGTCCGCAGAGCATAAGATGAAAGTGATGAGCGCTGTTGCCAAAGTATGGAAACTGATTACTCTCATCATGAAGACAACGGGCTCCGGATCTGTTGTGTAATTAACTTTACTTCATGCTGGATGCATTATGATGAACAGACACTTTTTCTTGTTATCATCCGCAACTTTGAATCATCCATTTCGTTGTATCTAGATTTCAAATGTAACTTTATAGACTTTTGTATTCACCAAATGGGACTGAGTTAAATGTTTCATGTCCAAAGCACTTAAAAAAAAACTACTTTATTTAAGTTCAGATAAGATAGAATCAATCACCTGGGCCAAAAAAAAAAGAGAAGTGCATTAATCCTATAAAACATGAATATGAAGTACATTCATCTTCACATCTAAGTGCAAGGCCATCTGTCTAATTGCTCTCCCCTCACTCCTGTGTGCTTACACCATGTGACCATTGCAAACAAGCTACAGTCCGGTCCACTGTCCCGCGAAAGGAGTGCTCTTTTGTTTTGCAATAGGTCGGGGAGGTGATGCTGGAGTTCAACACTGCGCTCAAAGGGTGCTCGGGGTGGTGCAGATAGATGGTAAACAAATATCTGACAGCAGCAGCACTGGGCTTCCTCTGCAGCGCGTGAGGCGGTGAACTACAGGACTTGTCTCGGCTCTTTAGTGCCCATTTTGACGGCCCTGCCCGCGTCCTCGGAGAGAAAGAGCTGCTGTAATTGGTTTCTCAATGAAGGATCATCAGCGGCTCCCCGGAGGGTTAGTGGACTGTAGCGCAGCGCTGCTCTGTCAGCCGTCCGCTCCCCGGCGTTAAACACCGCTTTGCTCCTTCCTCCTGAGATAAACAAGTGGACAGTGAAGGGAGCATCTCCACCCTGCGCGTATTTTAAAGCGGGATTTGTGTCCGTTTTCACTACCTGTGCGAGTACTGGGAGTTTCGTCGTTTTTGCAGACATCGCGGACAAAGTTTCACGTTCGATTTCAACATGAGTGACCTGGAGGACGACTTTGCTAAGATCCTACTGCTAAAGGAGGAGAGGATACGGGACTTGGAGAGGCGTCTGGCGGACAGGGAAGACGAGATTCAAGAGCTGAAGAGAAAACTACACAAATGTCAGTCTGTCTTGCCCAGCGCGCAACTTCTTGGACCGAGGACCCGCAGGGCGCAGGGCATCTCCGCGGAGCCGCAGACGCACCAGGACCTGTCGCGGCAGGCGCTCCGGAAATATGCCAAGTCCGACTGGTAAGAGCCAGGCATCTGTGCTTTATTTGCGCCATCACGCCCATGTGCCAACTTTGTGTCCCATCCTAAAATATCTTTCTGAGTGTTTTTTCTCTAATCAAAATGTTTTGCCATGGGTCGTGTGGATCTGTAATTGGGAAGCACAGCTCTGTCGCTCTCAATAGAAATGTGCTGGGAAATGAATGTACATGTGTTGATGGTAACTCTACACACACACACGCACACACACACACACACACACACACACACACACACACACACACACACACACACACACACACACACACACACACACACACACACACACACACACATTCAGGTTATTATGTGTACTTCCGTCTCCTGTCTCCCCACCAAGCTTTTCTCTCTGTCTGGTCAACCTTTACTTTTTTTTTCTTCTTTTTTTTAAATGAGAGATGGAGACGTTTGCCATGAATGGACGAGCACTTTCATTCTTGGGGGCCGATGACGCAGCTCTAAGGCCAGCTTCAGAAAGAGCTCCTAATTGATCAGATCCATCAAGGCAGTCCCACAGGACACAGACAAGAGGAAGTGCGATGCATTATTGGCTTTTAGTAGCTGGACGCTGAGGACCCGAAGTGCATGTCTGAGGATATTTAATACTCCATTAGAAAACGCTTTGTTTGACCATATGCTTCCTTCATCACCTTTAGGTGCTCGTTTTAGCTTCACAATATCTGGTTGTTCTGATTTTGAGGGTTTCAAATTCAGATCAGTCCTGAATATTACTATTCAGGTTCAGTTGGTATCTCATACTTTTCACTTTGCTGTACTCCCAGCAAAAAGTTTGACCCTCTTTGTCCTCTTCTTTTAATTTCTTCTCATCCCCATTCCTATTATCATAATCTCATCGGGTATAATTACTTGCTATATTGATATCACACACATACACTCAATCACACGCACGCACGCACGCACACACACACACACACACACACACACACACACACACACACACACACACACACACACACACACACACACACTCACACACACACACACACACACACACACGTGACTCAATTGATGCAATAGACAATGGGGTTCATTTTATTAAGATGGCTCGACAATTTCCATTCTTCTTTGTAATATTAACCTATAGACAGGGCAGGTTCCTCATTTGCACTCGTTAACTGGTGCTCAGTGTGCATTCAACTCAGAAATACTTAAGAATGAAGTACAGAGGTCATGAATGACCAAGGCTCATTCATAAATGACTAAAAAGCTACACTCAAAGAATGCTAATCATCCATTCTTAACCTTTCTATAGGACCAGGGTTCATTCTGAAAATGGTCAAATGAGTAAACACAGCTGATGAGGCACTATGCTTGAATGGGCCTTAAGTGGACAACGAGGCTAATTGCACATGGTCATACCCTCTGTGCAGTGAAACGGAAGTAAACCTGTTTGCGTTTGTAAGGTGACATGAATGCTCTCACAGTGCCCGTGTCTGGAGGAGGGGTCCGCCTGCGCTGCCGTGCCCGCTAGGCTGCCGCGGGGTCGGAGACAGTGTGACCCCCATTAGAGTCAGGACGTGGCACCAGCCGGCGTCCCGCCCCGCTCATCGGATTACCGCAGCATGGAGCAAAGGATCCTGTTTCTATTGATCTGCATAGGAAAAGGGCTGAGCTGGATGGTTAGAGAGGTGAAATTTAAAGCGCAGAGGTGCTTTGAAGGACATGTGGGAGGGCCTCTTGATGATGGGAGGATGTGGGGATGCAACACTGGACTGGAGAGAGCCTGAAGTCTCCAGGCACATGCAGTTTCCTGATATAAAGGAAACATCGCTGCTGATCAGGCTTGGTGTCCTGAGCCCTTCCCTTGACAGAGATTAAAAGAAAATAATGATGGTTTTTAATTGACTCAGAGGAGAAAGGCTGCCAGGTCTTCTTTGGAGGGGGGGGACGATATAAAGCTATCACTTCAATGATTCAAACAGGCAATAAACAGAATTGTTTGTGGAACAGATGTTCCTCACAGTTGCTTCATCTCAGTCATACTTTTTTTATTACGCTGATGTCTGAAAGCTGGTTTTGCTTCAATGTGCATTTGTTTTACACGTATTGCACACAGGACTAATGCACATATTTTCAATGGAAGAAGTAATTGTTCATTACACACAGTAAAGGCTACCTATGTCAACAAAGGCAATGATACATACAACATATGATCAGTCAGTGTTGGGCACGTTTTTCCTGCAGAGCACAGGCATGATGCCACCTTGTTGTTCCCCGGGCGCCTCACAGGGCTGCCCACTGCTCCTTAAGACATTAAGGATGGGTTAAATGCAGAGGACACATTTCATGTATGTATGTACTATGACGAATAAAAAGGATTTCTATTTCTATTCTATTTCTTGTTGTTTACCCGAGTCGATGCTTTTTCCCACCACAAGAGGGCAGCTGCGATCTATTATTAGATCAACTGTCTCGCTCCAGGGTTGTTTACACGCTTTTTGTCAGGAAAAAAGATGCCTTTTACCCCCGAAGCAAAAACACCTATCCTACCAGCCAAAGACATCTCCCTCACTCTCCTTTTTTTGTCCTCGCAGTCAGCGACTTCCCCACCTCTCAGCTCAGTAATCGCGGCTGTGGCTCCTCACCCTATCAGAGTGTCCTTGGCAGCATACCGTCGTCTGGATGTGTCCAGAGCACATGAGGCCAAATGCTGTTCGCTGAGCTTCGGATGACTCATTGGTATAATGTAGACAGACAGCAGCAGCGCTCGCAGTCAACGCAGACAGATGAAATGAAGAGTCCTCAGTATATTTTGGCATATTGATGTCTGCTGGTGCTGCTGCTATAATTGTTCGCCTTTAGCACCTCCACTTGCTCCTCTATGGAATGAGTCTCAAAATGAATAGTTGACAGGGATTTGGGGAAAAGCGGAAATATTATTTTCCACTTTAAAATACACGGTATGCCCAAAGCGTAATTTGGGTTCAAATATAGAGCATTGCATTTCTGTCCATGTAGACAAAATACCCAGGGAGTCCGACACAATACATGCAGTCTCCTTCCCCAAAAGACGGAAGAAGAAGAAGAAAAAAACCGCGTTGTTTATTTTAACACCAGGGTCATTAAGTTCCCATCACCTTCAACTTCCATTAAGGCTCCGATGCTCATCTATTTGTAACTCAGCCGCCCTCGGGGCGATCTGCTGAGGTATGATAGCACGGTTCTCCGAGCAGTGGCTTTTCTCACCGAGTCCATTATTCATGTGAGAGGAGCGCGTCTCTCTCTCTCTCTCTCTCTCTCTCTCTCTCTCTCTCTCCAGAGTGGCAGACTGCACTGTGCCACGGATTCCTGTAGGCGCCCTCCTCGCCATGCGCTCTCTCCGGGTCGCAGCCTGACGCACTCGGAGAGGACGGTCCTCCGCTGTCACACCGCCGAGGGAGGGAGGGAGGAGACAGGGGAGAGAGAGAGAGAGAGAGAGAGAGAGAGAGAGAGAGAGAGAGAGAGAGAGAGAGAGAGAGAGAGAGAGGGGGTTCAAACTTTACGTGATAGTGGTCGAGACGCTTTTCTGGCTCACCTTGGAAATTCGCGTCAACCGCCGAACATACCGTCGCTTACATTCCCAACATCCGCAAGTGAGACGGACAGCGGCGAGGATTCCCCCCGCAGGAGAGACAGGAGCTGCATCCTCTGGAGCTGTTCATGCCGGATAAAGTTTATGAGCAGCGTGGCAGAGAGGAGAGGGGACAAAGACTCACCTGCATACCTTTCGATAAACTTATCGGGAAGTCGCTCGTCGCCATCTGAAATGGGCACCTTGCGTGACCTCCAGTACGCGCTCCAGGAGAAGATTGAGGAGCTGCGGCAGAGGGACGCGCTCATCGACGAGCTGGAGCTGGAGCTCGACCAGAAAGACGAGCTTATACAGAGACTACAGACCGAGCTGGACAAATACCGCTCCGTTATCAAACCGGCAACCCAGCAGGTCAACAAGCAGAACGAGCTGCACGAGCAGCAGCGGACGAAGAGGCAGGCAATTTCGGCCGAACCCACAGCCTTCGACATCCAGGATCTTAGCCATGTCACCCTACCATTCTACCCCAAAAGCCCACAGTAGGTGTCCAAATTATAAAGGCATAACGTTCACCATATTTATTTTTTGCAATAGCTGTTGCGCTCCAGTATTAGTTTATTCACCCGTTGTCACCCTTTCTGATTCCTGTGCGTAATGTTAAGTGTGGCGCAGCAGGTACGACACCTGTAGCAAATATGGATGAGGCTCTATGACACACACACACACACACACACACACACACACACACACACACACACACACACACACACACACACACACACACACACACACACACACAGGGAATATGAGGACATTTTGATATGGTGCCATCAACTATGAAAATGAGCAAAAACTGTCTTCATAGTGACAGTGATCAATAGGATTATGAGCAGCTTGGTGATAAAAGGCTGGATATCAATAAGCCTGATCAAAGCTTACGAGAGAAAATGAAATGCCATCCAGTGATGGGAATTATCGGTTTAGAGAGCTGGTGATGGCAGCTTTGTGTAATGTACCAGTGTCAATTTGATACAAGCTGCAGATTCTGTCTTAACAGGCTCTCTTGTTTACCTTATGATTTGTCGAGAACTCCCCTCTGTCTCTCCCTCTTTCCTCTTTTCAAACTCTCACCCAAACATCTCTCTTGCTCAGCTCTGTCTGCACCATGAGGTCTGATATACTCAAGCCATCTGTTGTGAAATAATCCAGCTGTCTGTTGGGTTTGAACTTGAAGGTTGTGTCGTTATGAATCAATACACTGACTCCCCTGGTGGACAGGACGCTACTTTTAATTCTGAAAGCACATTGAGTATAATTGATACATTTCAAAACTAAATCCAGCTTTGAAATGCATATCAGGGGTGTCAAATCACAAAGAATGAGCAGAAGGTAATGTTCATAGCTTTAATACCTACTTTAAAATCCATAATATGAAATAACGCAACCATTGTGTTGCTGTTTTCAGACTTTGCAGAGAGATCAGATGTGTCAGGTATAAATGTCATTTATTTCGCGACACGCAAACAAACAAAGCTCCAAGGATTTCGTGAAAGAAGATTCCAAAAGGAAGGGGATTTCTTTTATCTGAGCGGGGAAAGGCCATTAGTCTTTGTTATACCTGACAGCTCAGCTGTGGCTAAAAACACAGACAGCTCAATGGTTCCTTGTGTTATGTTTTGTTTTCTTTGCCTCGCAGACGTGGAGAACCAAATACAGTGGCCATTTCATTATGATAATAAGCTTGTATTGTGTACATATTTTCATGAAGAGATTTCCCAAAGAGGCTTTTAGTGAGACCTTGATGGTAAGTTAGTTATTATCAGCCTTTTGCAAAAAAAGCAAAGAAAACCAAGAACAACTTTTGTCCTGCATATTGATATTTTTCAAACAATCCATTGTTTGAAAAATATAAAAACTCAGAGTTTCTATATAATCATCGGTCAATTACGAAGGGAAGATAATGATTGATCCCCACAGGGACCCTGAAAGATTGTTTAATGATGGAAGTAAAAATGAACTGCTTCTTACCAAGAAGCAGTTTGAACTTCCATCAGTCTCTCAACTACAGCTTTGATGCTCTGAGCATCAGCCAGACCTTTTAATACGGGACATTTAGCCTTCTTCTAATGCGCAGATACATGAAAGATTATGATTGTAAAGAAGCCGACTGTTTAATGCAAATTACTTGAGCATGTTTGAGCCCTGGTCTATTATTAGTTCATCATTATTATCACTAGATAAAGAGAGATAAAGAGGAATAGAACACTTTTCTTTTTAATAAATTACGCAAGTGCCCCCATGAGACGAAAACAGCTCCATTACATTTTCATTTTGTTTTGGTTATTGAAGTAGAGCAATAATGTCTGTTGGATTTGGCTAAATGTTTAGATTTTTCTTTCATTCTCACCCACCTTATCTTCTTTACAGGACCCATAGACCATACACATACGCTATCTACTCCTTTTTCCTGTCTGCCTCTTATTTCGGTTAGCCTCTCCCACTTTTCTGCCACCCCTCTTCTTTTTTCCTCCCAAAAGAGCATATTTTCTCCTTTTAAGGAAGGCTGAATTTGCTCAGCCCTAAACTTCACGATGCGATGAAGGCAAATATATCATCCTCACAAAGGAGGAAGGCAGATGTTTTTATAAGGGTCTGGTTAGAAGACGTTGCTTAACGTTGCTATCAGAGGCTCAAGTGGGGGCTTCCAGATCTGGGTTGAGAAGGCCAGAAATCTCCTGGGAGTAAAGTAACAGAAAGAGGGACAATGAGGCACATTTCGGGAAAATAATGGATTTCCAATTTGTTCCTGTGAGCTAAGTTAATGATATGCAGAGTTTTGCTATACAACGGATACAATTAAGAAAAGTTAAAGCATCATTAACTCAGTTGGAACATCACAAGGATCATCACAGTCTAGACTATCACTTCACACCTTTATTAAGGATCACTCCCTAAACCTAATGAGAGATACCAACATCTAGCTATAAATACCAAAGTATTTTGGAGGCCAATCGGGAAGTTAACGTCGCACAGGTTCCCCCGACATGTTGCATTATTGCAGAAAATCTGTGGAAAACAAACGTTTATGACACTTACAGGTTTTGTTCAGTACGATAATCATCACAAAAGAACCTCACTTTAATGCACTTTGAGGCGTTAATGCAATCGGCAGACGTAAAAAGCTAACGTTAGGCTATAAACGAACTACGCCACCGCCACATGACAGCTTCAGGCGGATTATGCGGCGTGATGACGTTGGCATGTTAGCAACCGCCTTTTTAAGACACGTTATAAGCTTCTAAATTTACGAGTTGGGTATTCACTAATGCTTATTATGTCTTAGAACAAAAGGTAAACACCTCTTAAGCTTGTGTTAACCACAGACATTTTTGCAGGCAGCTTACTAAAAACAAAACACCTCCCCCACCCTTTTTGGCAAAGGGCGGGGGAGGGGCATGGCAAGTCCCCCTATAACCCATCATATATCTACTGTTTCATCTTTGACAAAACAAAATATGCTTAAAATAAAATAACACATTATGTGATGTTAATTATGTTTTTTAATCTATAATCCTTGTTATTCAGATCGTGGCTCTGTTTGAAACTATATAAATCTCAACTCAAGATAGCTACATCATGCTACATGACCAAATTTGTATCACTGTCCAGTCTGCAGTAATAACCAGATCAATTTATTAATGGCTCTGACTATAACAGGCTGGACTTAATGATATGGGTTGTAAATTATGTTTCGTTTACACCTCACGAGGGTTAATTCTAATCAACATTAACGGTTTTATCTCCAAATGAATGTATGTCTCAGCAGAGATACTGCTGGCTAACGTTAGCTAAACAAAGTGCAAATACTAATTGAATTAACTGACAAGAAAAGTAACAATTACCGGTATAAAGGCTATAAAGACCCAGATGAATAGAGGCATTACAATTTGGTGCCACCACCTCAATGATAGGAAACATTATGGAGAGAGAACATTATGGAGAGTCCAATGTTCCTAAATCATATTAAATATCATTAACAGTTTGATGGTGGTATGCTATTGATAACAAAGATGCCCTATTACAATCACATTTATGAGTTAGTTTCAGGGTTTTAGGACTCAGGTAGTGTCAGGGTTTCAGTGCTTCAGTACTCTGCCGACGGTCGAGTTCGTCGTACCTTACATGCCTGCAGATATAGTCTGCTAACACATGGGTGCTGGATATACTAACGCTACAACCGAACCTTTCTACACTTCCCTGGTGTCAACGAGCGTGAGCGGATAGCCTACAGGAACAGCGCCACTCACACCACACTCAATGTGTAAACTTGCCATACAAACGTTTAACACTAATATTAACGTTATCGTCGGATAAATAACTCACGAGGATAACAGCGGCTCGCTTTACTTTTCCTTCATTCTCTAACGTTAACTGTGAATGTTGGTATTTGGCAGAGGGAGAAGAAGCCTGCTCTGAAAAAGACCTTCTCCGTGTTCTTCTCTGAGAATATCGACGACCACCCGCCGGTTAATGCCGGTCCCCCCTCGGGTTTTCATTGTTAGCTAATGCTAGCTCACATTCATCTTCATTCAATTATTCATTAATTCATTTTGATCTCAAGTGAAGGATGACAGAGAGGCATATCAGCACAATGTAACGCTACTTACATTTTGAACTTCGGTTTAATGTTAAGCTTTCACCTGAGTACAACTATAACCTTGAATATACCTTTTCTGACTTGACATTATAAGCATTCAAAATGGGCCCCTTTGTATTTCCTATAGCAATATTTGTCAATGCAGCTGACAGGAAGTAAACAGCAAGGCCAGATCGTAGACCAGATCTGTTGCCCTAGCAACAGAATGGCTTTGAAAAGGCCTAAAATATAAAAAATATATAAATATATGTATCTCAATCTGCAACATAACTAAATATTTCTCTGTCAGGCTAATTTAGATGTACAATTTTCTGAAGTGAAAGTATACAGTCAGTAAACAGTAACGTTATACATGTGAGTTGCAGATTCTTTTAAGAGCCTTTTGTAAATTATTATTATTAGTCAGAATAGTAGCAACATTTTTATATCTCAATATCAATATGAATCTGTAGCTGATCAGAGCCCTTTTAGCTGGGAGCCACAGACATAACAGCAATGTCTAGTTCACAGAGAGAAGAAAAAAAAACGGCAGGTTGTATTTCACCGGTGTTTCTATTGGTGACTTGGGTGTGTGATGCAGAAATGGCAGATGTATTGCTCAGGACCCAAGGCAGTGTATTGTTGAGGGTGAATTGTTTGGATGAGCGGTTCGAGAGAAAGCTGCAGACAGCAATACCAAAGGCCAAGCGGTCGGTGTGTTCTGAACAGGCATGTTTTCAATGGGAACTGCAGTAGTTAAGTCTAACTCATCGCCTCCTCTGTGCGCAGTCTCTGTTTAAAAAGAAGGAGGTTTGAAGAACATAGATTGCGGGACGGGTATTTAAAAATAGGTGCAACGTCTCAGTCTTCTGTACTCAATTCCCAGGACTACCTTGTTCTGATGCTCAAGGGTGAAAAGAGATACCAAGGAGCCATTGGATTCTCTCTAAAGTTCAAATAGATGAATATCCTGATACTTTGGATGCTTGTTCCCCCACTGTCTCCTTCTTCCTTCTCATATCTGTGTCTAACAAATGAGTTCCCTTTGGTAAAGGCTGAAAAGGTATGTCCACAAATGACAGGGACATCTGGGATAATGATGTTACCATAAGAAGGCGTTGTCGGAAAATCTGACTTTTGTTCAGTGGCATTTACATGGTGAAAATTCAATAAACTAGTATTTCTGACCTGCCACTGAGATTATCATCCAATCAATCAAGTGTTTGCACTGTAAATAACTAAACAAGTAATTTGTGTATTCCCAGTAGATTGTGACAACTAGCTAATGTTGGTCTTTAGCAGCTCCTCGCTTTCATCCACAAGTATCACTAATCTCAGAGAGTAAAAGCAGAGTTGGCCTTTAAACCCTTCGTGAAAATTCGACAGACTGTTGAATACAAAGCACACATTATGTGAATCTTTTTGATATTATTGATAGCACTCTATTTTGAGACTCAAACCAAAACTAATCACTCAGCTGATGGTGGAAACATTCTGATGTGTAGAGGCTGGCCAGGGCAGAACATTTACATGCCAGCTATGAGAGCTGTTATTCAGAGCATCACTCGCAGTTTTGGCAGTTTTTCATCTGAAGAAGCAACCGTGTCTCTTCAAAGATTTGATGTGTCTCAAAAGTTGAGAGAGAAGCGGTCATGTGACCTTAAAAATTCGAGCTAAGCCCTTAAGGAGAAGTAAGACACTGACTTTGATACCTAACCTCCACATCATGAATGTGCAGAGGGGTTTGCAGACACTGAAGTGTAAGAACTTGAAGTTTGTGTTGCTGTGTGTTCTGTGCAGGACTTTGCTTCGGGCTGGCAGCGGGTCAGAGAAACCTGTGGGTTGTGGGAGCACTGCTTCATAAATCCCTTCCAGGTTATTTGCCCTTTAAGCTTTAAGCTCCTCGGGTGATCAGCGTCAACAATTCACCCAGAAATCAGCTTCTGAAAAGGGCACAGAGCACAAAAAGGCAAGGCAGTTCGCCAGTGCCCTTGAATCCTATTTGCAGGAGGTTGAGAGTGCTTTTAGGTTATACAAGTTTAGCTTCTCAAGAGGGAACTCGTTTTTTTCTTTTTTTTTAAACTTCATTCGTCCAGCTGACACTCTTGTCAAAACTGGCCAGACGAGCAACTGTGACTCTGATGATTCTATGCTTCAATGAATGAGTGATCTGAACTCACTTTTTGGAGTTGGGTCCGCTTTAGATTTCTCTCCCGTCTCTGGACACTTGGACCGTTGCTTTGACGGTTCAAACCTTCACTGCGCCTGGCTCTCGTTCACCTGTTGTCAACACATGGACACCTCTAATGAACAAATCTCTCTCCTCCGTAGATGGTTCATAATTAGCATCTAATGTGTACTCCTTGTTCCAAATGATAATTTGACATAATGTTCCCTTTAAGGCCGACTGACAAAGTGCTCTGTGCACCGAGATGCACCTTGGTGACTGAACGTTTTATAGTTAATTGCATTTTCTTCCTTCCATGCATAATCATAGCAAAAAAGACTTACCTGTGGAATGCCCTAATGACTCCGCAGTCTGAAGGCCTTGTTGGCTCTCAGAAGTGAACCCCTGAATCCAAACAACGTGCTTCCATTACGTACGCATTTAGAAAGGCTATTTATTGACTTGTAGCAGCATTGAGAGGGAAGGAAAAGGTTTCATCTCGATGTCTTTGAAATAAGGATATGTTTTCTGAAAAGCTGCTCTGCAGTTTGAGTGAAATTGCTATTTCCTTCGAAATAATTGACATGCCTGCCTGTTGAACTGGTCAACATCCTTCAATGGATTTCCGACAATATTTTAGTCTCAGCCAAGGTTTTTGCTTGAGATGTGTGTAGTATGTGTATGTGTGAGACTCTCTACTGATAATTGATATCCCTAATCCTTTCTAATTATGCCTTTCTACTATAAAAAGAAAAACCCAATGCTATATGAATCTATGTTTGCACAGTGATGGTCTCATTTTGTTTTCGCCTTGCCTTCAGGTCCAAGGATCTGATCAAGGAGGCCATCTTGGATAACGACTTCATGAAGAACCTGGAGCTGTCGCAGATTCAAGAGATCGTGGACTGCATGTACCCCGTGGATTATGGAAAAGACAGCTGCATCATTAAGGAAGGCGATGTGGGCTCGCTGGTCTACGTCATGGAAGGTAAGAGCACATGCAACAAGGTAACCATCTATCCTGCAATGAAATGAAAGCAGACTGCCCCGATAAAGAATAGCTACTCTTTTTAGACCGATTCAAGTGGCTCTGTCAGGCTGTGTCTGGTGAGCTTTAAGAGCGCCAGCATGACAATGACAGAAAATAAATGAAAGGGCATTATTGATGGGTTTCGGCAGAGCGATGAACTAAAATTAAAAACTTCACTTTGTGATGCTGTATGATTCACTCATGTCCTTTGTGGGATGCTGTGATCCTTTCTATTTCTTTCCCATTCAGCATGGGGTTTTTATACTCATTCTTTTTCCGGGTGGTAAATGAGCCTGAGTGTATCAGTGTGAGAGCTCCGATGACAAGAACAACAGTCCATGCTGCCTGGCGCTGATGGGATTTGTGAAAGGGCATTTTTGGTTCATGATTTCTCACAACCGATACTGCTACAAAATGTTCAGAGAGCGCTCGTCAATGACAATAGATTTGACCTCAGGGAAAATGGCCTGAGTCGATGCTTGCACAATATAACTGATCATTACGTAGAGGTTAACGTTAGACATTCACCAACTTAATATAGATTAAAATGTAAAAATATAGAACGTCTAAATTACTATTATTGCTCGCTGCCTCTTTAAAACCCCAATTACTTGCATTTAGCTCTTGCCTATAATTGCATGGATTATGTAACTGATCTAATATGGATGGAAAATGTTTCATGGTGGAAATACTTTCCTCTAAACCTTAACAACATTGCAGAATAAAGAGAGGGAATACAGAATAAATAAACTGAGAAGCCATAAGCTTGAATCCTTTTGGTTGGTATATAGCCAGTGGCATTTAAAGGTTAATACTTTACTAGGAAGAGTGCTGATATTGATTTTTTTTTTTTAAGTTCAGGTCTATCACAAATCTATAATTCTATAAAAGCATTCTCTGTGCTTTGCTCCCTTCAAACCGAGGCAGGTAGGATTTGTCACATTTGAAAAGGCTTCAGAGACAGACGGTGTCTGTGTTGGGATGCCAGGAGAAGTTTTATGGCTGCTTTCAATCTTCATCTGGTCTTTAGTGAGTCACTGGGTCTGAATTCAAAGACCTTTTGTGGCCAATCTAAGAACTGTGACTTTAAAGGTTATTGTGTTAGGGAGCTGACTCAAGTCATATTGATTCATAGACCAGCAGATATATTTCTCTCTACTGCCATCTTAGCGAAACAAATAAAGTATAATAATTCTAAGTGCAGTAAAACATAATGTATTACTTTAGGTTAACCAAACAATTATTTCAGTGCTTAGCACTGAGCACACCTTTCAAACCTATGGACAAGCGCCTCAGCAGATGAACAATTACGTTTTGTTTTCCAAAATTCAACAAAACATAGTTTATTTGAAAACTGTCTAATAACACTCATAAACACAAAAGTCAAGGATTGCATTTGTGTAATATAACATATTTATTGATTGTCGGATCCCCTTTTATAACTAAAAAGACGGTATTTGCGAGTGTGCACAAGCGACTAAATGACCGACTGTGACATTCTCTGCCAGCTATGGTATATTTTTATCTGCCCGCCGACATCTTTTATATTTATTATATTACACTGTAGCTGACCGATAATGTAGTCTTTCAGTGTGTGCAGAAACAGCATTTTCATTGCCAGGTCCTTTATGAAGGGAGGAGTGAGCCTCCTGGAGCTCTTTAGAAAAAGACAGACTTTCTCTTCAGCGTGACAGTTAGCCGTTAGCCTACTGTCAGTTTTTGTCAGAAGCATCCGAGCAACAGCCTTGACAGCGAAAACACTGATTGATTGACACACACACAGACAAATCAGTATTGAATTCAGACACGTGGTTCACTGTTTATGTTTTTATATTGGGTCAGGTAATAATGAGTAGGATAGAGCATGACAAAAATATATGTGAGGGCTGAAAACAAGTATATATTTGAATTGGTCTGAAAACGGGGACAATGTGGTCGTGCATTTTGATAACAGGGACATTTGAGTGTTTTACAGATATTATAACTCATTTCAACCAGCTTGGAAACCAGGACAGTCCAATTATAAAAGAGGATTAATCCTTTTGATATTATAACCAAATAACTACTAAACTAATGACATTTCCATCAGCCTCAGCTGTACTTCTGCGTTTTGAGCTAATTAGCTAATTATAGCATGCTAACATGCTAAACTAAGATACTGAACATGTTCAACAGTATACCTAATAAACATCAACATGTTTACCTTGCAATTGTGAGCATGTCAGCATGTTGATCTTTTTTCTAGAATGGCTGTAGACTCGTATATAATAATCAAAGGGTCCATTGTTCTGCAGATGGAGCTAAATAGCTGTGTCTCCATTCACATCACTGTTGCACTTGTCGTTTCCTTATCTGTAGACTGCAGAGAGTCAGATATGTAAAGAGTCTAACATGTGACTGGCATCATGCAAATTAAATGCAAAACACAGCTGTGTACTGTACAAAAGTCACCTGAGAGAACATTGAGATAGAAATTTAAATTTACTGGCAAACAATGAACCAATGAAGACATTTGAAACCACATACTTCTTTATTGATCCACAGCGTTCTGTTCAAAGAGTTGCGGATGAAAACAGTAAACAGCGAAGGCACGAACCCCCAGATGCTGAGCTGGTGGTCAAAACATCGGTGGTCTTTTTTTTTTTTTTAAGATTACTACCATTCAGTAGGTACTGAATATATTTTAATCTCACCCTGTGATGAAGGCTGTGAGAAGTCGATTGTACCAGAGGTGGCTCGTCATGCTACAGGTCACAAATGAGCAAGCGGCACAATGACACGATGAATACGTTCCTCTTGAGTGCAACAGAGAGAGAGAGGAACACAAGATACAAATCTGTAGGAGACATAATTGCTCAAAGGCTTTGTGATTTCCTCTCAGACAATGATCGAGGAAAGACCTGTAGAATAAATAAAAAAAAGGCTTAAATTCAACAGTGGTCATGTGCCACTAATAGCAAATGTTGGGTTAATTGATTTCCATTTTCAAATCCTTAAGGGAAGCTTAACATATTTATCTTCACTGAACATTGTCAGCTCTCTCTTGCGGCTCCAAACTCTTTTCTACTCCACTCCCCGTCCGTCTGCATGTCTCTCTCTCTCTCTCTCTCTCTCTCTCTCTCTCTCTCTCGTCGCTTGCCTGCAGTTTTCATCCTAACTGGCCTGGATTTGTTTTGCATTAAATGCATCAGCCCAGGGGTTGACGACTTTGTGTCATGGTCTGTGGGGGCCCATCACAGTCTGTGACTTTTTAATGCACACTGACGGGAAGTCTGACTGTGCCTTGCCATGTAAAACATACAGCTGCGTCTGCTCAACATTGTACATCATTTTCCTAGCAGATGAAGTGTTCACTGCTCAGCCACATAGTGTCATTTGTTAGTGAGACTTGGCAGGCTAATCATTAACGTTTTGCCACAAGGCTGACATCATTTTTCAAGCATCATGTAACCAAATGAGGCAAAAGTAAACTACACAATACAAAAAATGTAATAATTGTGCTGTTTTTATATATACGAAGGCATATACGTAACATATTTTCCCCTATAATTGAGAAAAGACAGACATGGCAGCCTTCCTGTTTAAACAACCTCAGAGCATTTAGCTTTTGTTGCAGATGCACCTGATAATGAAAGATCAGACAAAACAGGAACTGAAGGAACAGAAATGATTCTGTCACAGGGATCTACGATGAGGCCGCCATAGCTGCCTGAATGAACGTTTGTTGTATTTTGGTCGCATCCACTGGGCTGTGTCTGACGGTCCACTTTAACATACTGATTGCAACTGAGACAATAGCTCATGTTTCCATGGAGACGAGAGAGGCTTCTGATTGGATGTGTCGTCCACGAAGACCCGTCCGTACAGGTGGCTAATGATGATAATAACTAGTATAATCACATCCAATTACTATCAAGTATTGCCATGACAGTGAAACCCCCTTGATTTCCTTCGTCGTCATAACTCAACTTAATCTAATGAAAGTGTGTTTACTGAGAGGAAGCCCCGGCTCCTGTGGCAGTAGTGCACCACGTGGACATTGTTACGAGTTACTGAAAGGTGCAACAGGGTGTAATCCTCAGCTTTCATATCATGATCAGTTTGGATGACAGAAACACATGGAAAACTGAGCGGAAAATGGACATGCATATAAAAGGCACATGAACGGTTTCATGTCACATTTGAAGTATAGTTTAAGATTGAGTTACGATGACTGATTGATCTACCAGCACTGAAGGTTAGCTTTAGGTTTCATTTACTAAATATTTATATTTAGTGCTCCGAGTAAAGACTATTTTCATTATGGATTCATAATTTAATTTATTTAAATACATTTGTATTTCATTTAACATTTTGATTTAAGCTATCCCCATTTGAGAAGTTGGAACAACTGAACTTGGCATTTTTTTTAAAACAGCTCAACTGAATTGCTTCTAGTTCTGTCTAGACATAGGCCTTGATATGGTTAAGTTGATTGGTTTCATGTTGTTAATATCAGAGTACAAATCTGGGCTGTACTGTTCCGTCTGCACATAACTACCGTTTGGAGTGGAAATCTTTTCTGAACAGTTTTGTCAGCTTTATCGTGATAACAGGACGTATGAGGTCTCTCCTAACTAGGTTTCATTTTTGCCAACTTTGCATTTATATGTGAATGGTATGAATTTAATTTAGGATTCATTCTTTTCTTTTTTTTTTCTTTCTCTCAGCCTGTTTGGGAAACAAGTACAAATGCATTCGTAGTCCAAAAAATGCCTGGCCTGGAGGATGCAGGCATAATATTGACACTACATTATATATATTTTACTGTTTATCTTTGAGGGAGAACGAGCTGTCTGCCCTCATGTGTTTTTAGTTTTACTACATTTACCGGGAGGGCAGACTGAAAAGTGAGGAGAAGGAGGGTTAATGTTACAGTATGAGTCAGCTCCAAATCCGAAGGTGTTCACAGTACATTGACAGCTTCTCTGACAGGTTTCCATATCAAATGCAACCATGGATGCACTGAAGACCATTTTATTCAGCTGGAGATGTTCAGGGGATTTGAGGAGACGCTCAAGGATTTGGCACTTTCTCTACACAAATTGAATAGAGTCCCAATTATTTTATTTGACCTGCTCTTAGGCAAAGCAAATATAATATTTTGACAGATGTCTTCAAGAAAACTTCAAGTTTAAGTGAGGATTAAATGGCATCCTTTTAATGTCTGAAAGTGACAGAAACGAACGTGCCGTTTTGAGGCTTATTCCGAACTACTCCTGTTAGTACAGTTTTACTTTTTTGGCTGAGATATACCTCTGAATAACAATGAATGGCGGTGTTTACCCACTGTGACGCGATACTATTTTTCCTCGAAGGGGAGTATTTGATAGTTTTTGACTCCTTGACACTCAAGACATGGTTGTATGTGTGAGCAGCATTGACACTGATCTGTTTGCCTGCATCTCTAATCAAATAGAAACAGCACTTGGAAATGAGAGGCATATGTGTCTGTTTACAATTCATTTCATGGCGTATTTTATCCTGTTAATCATCCCCTGTAGCTTCCACTAGCACTTCATCTAATCTGTTACCTTGTACACTACCTTACAGGCGGATATATTAAAACCTGACATGAAATCAAATCTCCAGAGTTCCTCAACACTAATTTTTATACTTCATCATCAGCCCCAGTATAACACATATTAGTTCTTCAACCTAAAAAACATCTGAATTTAATGGCAACCAGCCAAAAGGCCAACCAGTCTACGAGCTGACCCGGTGTCAAATGTTTGTTAAAGTATCTGTCAGAAATACAATAGATGGATGTCTCTGTCTGAGACTCGTGACAGCCGGACTCGTCCTCTCACTGTGCGACAGGTTTGAGTCGGTGGAGAGATTCCCTCTGTGCTCACTGGCGTATGAGGCGGAGTGAAGGGAGATCACCCGCCTCATCCTGAGCACAGAGTGAAGATGTAATCAACAGGAGCACCTGAGCGTGACTCAGTGTCACACTGTAGGTGTGAGAGGACACGAGGCAAATTACTACTGTAGCTACTGCTGTTGATCGACAGATTATTATGATATATTCACATATTAATGAGCTGATATAAAACAAGGAGAATGCATTGGGTTGCAGAAATGTGAGCACACAAACCCACTGCACCACATTGTTGCCTGGCAACTTAACTAATGCAGCTCAGGAAAGTAAAACGCTCCCAGACTTTGAGTTGATTGGCCCCAGAGAATACAGCATGTAGCACACATTCAATACAACAACCGCTGCCTGTTGTGTCTTGACAGCACTGCGCAGCGGCCAGTTGTAGTTCAATAATGAACCTTAACCCACTGCTGAGGCTCAAACTCAGCCCGCCTGCTGAAAAGGCTTCTCAAGGGAACTCAGTGTCAACTACTTGGGACTGAAATCAATTTGAGGATCGATATTGTGCGTGTTTTTCTTAATAACATGGCATGCAATACTATAATGACCACTGGTTTCATCTCTTCTCACCGCTTTTCATAAATAAAAAATACATGTCTGATGTTGCGTTGAACTAGAACGCCTTTGCATCTAGTTCTAGTGAGTCACACATACTGAAGCTGGCACACTTCAAGGCTGTCGGCGCTCATGATAACCCTAATGAGGTTATGGAGGCGTCATCTGGGGAAAGGTGAGAGGTCTGTAATTGGAATTACATTTAAACACACTCCCTATTTATCTCCCACACGTTACAAGTAACTGTCACAGGTGGTAGCCCTTTATCTGTCCACTTAAATGTGGTTGCCCACCTTTTCTAATGAAATGGAAGCAAGTGCAGAGGAACTAGGGGGACAAAGTTGCACATTATTAAATGGAATCACGTGTAATCACATTTTTCCATGTTGCTGCAGCTGGAAATGTCACAGAGATATATACATTAACTCTCTGGCACCTTTAGAAATATATACAGCACGTGTGTATGTGCGTGTGTAATCCTTTTTATTCACATGCCTGTTGGCAGCCATGAAAAATCAATTACAGTGAAATTTAAAAACTTTTTCAAATCTTTTCCATTTGCTTTTTGATTCAAAGCTGAGTTTGAACTAGATGCAAAGGCTTTCTAGTTCAACGCAATATCAGAAATGTATTTTTTATTCATGAAAAGCGGTGAGAAGAGATGAAAACAGTTGGACAGATTTCTACACACTACGCCACATTCAGGGGGGCTTGTTGGCTTTCAAGAAGGTAAACATCCTCCAGCATTTGCTGAGAGCTTTTAATGATCTGAAATACCTCTATCAAGATGAATATAACGTCCGCTAATGTGTCATTTATGTGCAAATGCTGTGCATGCGTGTGTTGCAGACTAATAACCTCACCTACGCTGAGCAGTGCGCCATCTGCTCTGAACACCTATAGTGAAAATACTCTGTCTGGCAAGTGTCTCTCCTCATATGCCCTCATCCTTCCCTTAGTCACACACACAGGTTCAAGTTATTAATTCAAAATGCTCAAATACAAAACCAGAAACATGCACCAGTTGCCCCTCCGTCACTCCTCCTCACATTTTACCGACTTTGACCCCAATCTGTCCTCTTGTCACCATCTTTCACCTCTTTCCTCATCACTTCCACTTTTCCACAACTGTCTTATTCTTCTTTTTCTCTCTTCACCCACCCACCTGTCCATCTTACCTCATTTTCATTCTGCTATTCCCTTGATGCTCTTTGCCTTTCTCCACCCCCTTTCTATTCTTTCTCTTGGCCTTTTTTTTTTCTTCCTGAATAAGAATTGATCCTCATTTTCTCTTGTCAGAGGCCGATGAATACACATCAGAGAAGGAATTAATGTGTGATTTGTGAATGATCCTCGAGGTTTCATCACTCCTTTGTGGTTTAAAACGCTTTTGAGAGTTCCTCACCTGGAAAGACGATGAAGGCTGTGTGTGTCTGTGTGTCTGTGTGTGTGAGTGTGTTTGTGTATGTGTGAGTGTGTGTGTGCATGTGTGTGTGAGAAGTGGAGAAGGAGGAAGGAAAGGCAGACATGGACAAAAAGAGCTCACAAACACCATTACGTAGTATGCAAATGTCATTTTTTAAAGTCCATTCTTTGCTTTGATTTAGATAGGTATTGCGTATGTGTGTGTGTGTGTGTGTGTGTGTGTGTGTGTGTGTGTGTGTGTGTGTGTGTGTGTGCGTGTGCGTGCATGCCTGTGGAGGCGGTGGCCATAGACTTGGAGTGATGCTGAGAGTCTGCTGTGACTGGATAAGCTGTGTTTGCTGAGGTTTACACTGAGGATACAAGATAGGACACACGTAATATGCTCTCCTACAGTGATGAATGAATCCCTCCCCTTCCATGGGCGTCTGGTTATGTTTTAAAATGGGGCAGCAGACTTGGAAAGATACATCATTGGTGGGGGTTTCGGTGGTCCGGTCCCTGAATTAGTTTTTTATTTAAAACAAATGTCCTGCATTTCTACCACCTGGTCTTTTGGATGAAGTCAGAAAAAAACAGACACCTTCACTTGCCTAGATTAGATAGTTAGAGGATGCTTTGAAAACCAAAAATAGCATAATATAAATAACCATGTAACACTTTAAAGAGCTGACTCTTTGAATTGGCTCCTTTGCAAACTTCCCATCTCCACAGCTGAATTATGTCTGTTCATCGAGCTCATGTTCGGTGGGCTGGTTCGCAAAGTTAGCCGACGTTTCGACAACACAATTTAACGTTTGACTGGAGTCAGTGGGCCAAGCGGGTTCATTCAACATACGTTCGCATATATTTTTCTATGTTATGTTTTCAATCCATAATCACAGTGAAGCTAAATGGCATGTTTCTTACCTTTGCAAACAATCAGACTCTTGTGGATTGACAGACTGTGATTGACAGCCAAAACATTCTGGAGCAAAAGATCAGAGACAATTTTGATCTTCAAAAATGTATGATTACTTGTTTTTGTTAGTTGCTGACAATATTGAAATGGTCATCTCTATAGGTTGCTTTAATATTGCGGGGACTGTATGTTGATAAGTTTAAAAATGACAAAACGTTCGGTCGCAAAACTATGACTTTGCTTCCCCTAGTTAAATAATGGGGTTGCATTTGCTCTATTTTTACCCTGAGACTGGCTCATGCACTGCACACACACGTACTGTAGGCACTTGAAATAGCTGCAGAAATAAAGAAAATGTTGTTCGCTCTGGCTCTAAACCTCATTGCCATCTGAGGACAGTGTGACAATGTCAAAACTTCAAAGTTGATCTGTGTTTATTACTTTTATTGAGAAAAACTGAGTACGTCGAGCTTGGAAAGGCCAGTTTCATCAATCAGTGCCTCTGGAGTCAAGGTTTACAGGAGACTTTCAGATAAGGGTTTCTTTTTAAATTACTCTTTTCTGACTGCAGACTTTTTTATATTGAGTCTGTTCTGTTAAAATTCATCTCTTTGATCTCTCTATATTTTTTTGTTACTTTGATTGCCTGCTCTCAACTTTTCTCTCCACTCCAGCATTGGCATTCTCACATGTTGTGTTGTAAAAAGTACAATTGACTGTTACAAGTTAACAGGAGCATATCACTGTTAACTTAAGTATCTCACCTTTTCCCGACAAGAAAAACGGCCTTGTTTCAAGCTTGACAACAAAGCATTTTTAATGAAGACATTTTATGAGCCAAGAAAGCTAAACAATTTTCAGCCCATCAAGCAGCATGCAATCTTTAATCAGTCACGGGGAGGAAAGTCAGAATATTTATGCAAAAATACCTACAAAGCTAATGACCTTTCCCATCAGCTTGAGCTTTACTTTGTGTTTAGTGCTAATTAGTGCTAACATGCTAAATAAGATGCAGAACACTGTCATTCCGCTCCACTAAAAATTAGCAGGTTAGCATTTAACTCTGTGCAGTACAGCCTCACAGAGCCGCAGGCGTGACTAGCACCTGGTCTTGTTGTTTATTCGTGTCATTTTATGCATGGAAATATTCATTGTGTATGTTTATGAAGATATTTGTGTCCCCAACACTTTAACAACACCAACTGGGAATACAAATGTCCATGTAAATGCCTTCTCCAGTTTGTAGCGACACAGCGGCTACTGAAATGAGAAGAGGCTGCGGAAATGAGAGAGGCCCATTATTGTAGTACTTCAGATGCCATATTAATTTGTATTCTGATGTTGACGCTGTCTAATTAAGTCTGGTCTGCATAAAAGAAACGCTGCAGTTTGTGCATGTGGCGTGGACGCTAACCGCTAATTACAACGCAGTGATTTCGCCTGTGAACACAAAATGATAATTTTCACTGTCCCCTACTCAAGTTATCAATCAGCTTGTCAAAACAGCAGCCATAATCAGAGTTTGATGACTAGCAGGGAGGGAACCAGGACTGTTATACTGTTTTAATGAAAGAAGAGTTAGGAGCAGAGTTCTATACATAGGAATGTAACTGTCTTGTCTCAGCTCACATGGCCTATTACTCTCACTGAGTGAAAGAAGCCTTGAGTGTGAGGCTGAAAGGCTCTAAAGGTAGAGGCGTACCTACTGAGCGTTCATACTGAATCCTTGTCTCTAAGGTAAAATGATGTAAAAAGGATGAAACCAGCTGGCCCCCATATCCCATCGTCAATACACTTTTTTTTGTGTCTTTAGGTCTCACAAACCACTTGTACAGAAACTGCAGTGCCTCAGATGAACTGAAAAAAAGATATGAATTGCTCTCATCTCAAATGATGCGATGTTCAGCATCGCTCATCTGTAGCATCAGGTGTCCGTCCTCGTCTTCTTGCCTCTGCCTCCCTGCTTTCCCCTCTGTTTCTCTTCAGCGCTGCCTTCTTACATCTCTCACCCCACTTGCATTTTCAAAGCCTTTTCATTTGCCTTTTGTTGTTCCTGAGGGTTTCGCGTCAGCTAGTTTGAACTGGGAGCCAACATGTAAAGCGGTGAATACGCAACTGTCTGCTCTCGTCAATTTAGAAGGAATGGTGGCACAAAAACTGAGTGCACTCCAGCCATAACAGATGAATGTTGTGCAACATTAGTCAGTCAGCAAATGTTTGACAGAAATGTATTTTGGACCTTGATTCTACTCTGCTTTTCTACCTCGATGCTGGGAGTTTTGAGAAATGGTATTCACAAATATTTTGGCACCACTTCTTTCAACATAAGTGGATTTCAGTATAGGAACTGCAATCTCCTCCCTCCATCTCCAGATTTGAGAAGCTGCATAAGCTGACACAGACTGCTCCACACGTTTGTTGACAGACAGCTGATGACAGTCAACAAGGGCATTTTTTTGGGAGATGATGCAGACGTGCTGCTCTGTGGAACAGGGCTGGGGGACTCTGGGTAAACATCAAACTGGCTTTATGTTTATAGGCTGCAGCTTTCCACCACATCATCATGGAGCTAAGTAGAGCGGGTTGTGGCTCAAAGTTTAGAGAATGGAAAAACAGTATAACATAATTAATATAACAATTTTAGCTGACTAGTATCTTACTTCAATGGCCTTGGCTGGATAATAAAACTTGTTCATTCAAGTGTATGGTAATTTTGGAGGCTGTAGTTTGTTTTGCTGTTCAACTGAGATGTTTCTGTTATTTAACCTGCATTCATTGATATAAATGGGATGGACAAAATATTAGAAACACCTCTCAGTATAACGCTAAGAAACGGCAGCTTCCAAAATAATAATAAAGTTGAATGAATTCCTCTATAAAACTAATTGAACAAAAACTGGCTACAAAGAAATAGTGGGCAGCATTTCACTTCGGTCGGCAGTAAAAAAACAAACAAAATCCAAGCAAATTGCTGAAAAACGTCGGCCTATAGTTTTCGATAGCCATCTATATGCTTGTGCAACTGACCTGGGGTTTGAATCCAGAGGGTCAGAAACGAGAAAACGACCCACAACTTTATCTCGTCCTGCCGGGAGGAGAGCAGACGGCACTCTGGGGGACGGACCCCAGCAGCGGCTGCAGCAACTCAAATTCAGCCAGCATCGACCCCAGTGATAGGAGTCACAGTGGGCTGGTGGAGTGCTGGGTCTAACCTGTGCAACGGCAGCTACAGAAGGTTTGCTGATCCTGCGGGAAGTCAGGGCAGTCCCCTGTGGTCAGATTCCCTGTGTTTAATTTGAGCTAATTGCTAGAAGAATAAAAAGAAGAAGAAGAAATTATCCTTTATTAATCCCCTTAAGCTGCCGTGAGGCGCCCGGGGAGCAACTGGGGGTTCAGTGTCTTGCTCAAGGACACTTTGACATGTGAACTATGGGGAGACCAGGTTCTAACTGGGGTAGCTGCAGCACGGTCTCCTCTCAGCAAAGCAATCTCCCGGCGGTGAGAGATAAACTAACTTTCACAATGGACCATGGATTTATTAATGACAAGCCCTCCGTGCAGCTCTACTCCTTCGTTCTCATGACTGAGGGCAGACTGACACTACAGTGTGTCACCATCGCCTCTCGAGGAACGAGTGGTATAACAAGACATGAGGGGCTGGGTCCAATCGGTTAGCTCGCACATTTCAGTAGATATTTCTTCAACACAATACATAGATGTGTTTTGACTTAAACTGTGACCTTTTCACATTTAGTTGATAATGTTAGTTCATTTTTGATGAACTAACATTCATGTTTAAAAAGAAAAATCTGTCCATTTCTTACACATTGGACCTTTTAGGCTACAATCAGAATCAGAAACGGTGTATTGCCTTTCATGTTACGCATTAAATTAATTTGGCTTGGTGATTAGTGAGTGACAAACAAAGTAAAAGACATCATTTAAAAATAGAAAATATTCAAATTGATCAAAAAAAAAAGATAAATAAACAAACAATTGAGGAATACCTCAGCTAAGCGATGATATGAATAGACTAAATAGCTGCAGCAGCCTGCAGCGTAGGGTACAGCTTTATTGTTTAAAGTAGGATGTCGCTAGCCGTGAAAGCAGACTTGCACCCTGCTGCTGCTGCTTGCCCATTCAAAATACACACCAACACCGCCGTGTGTCAGGTACAGAGGTAACCACTCACTGTCTCAAAGTTTAACATTCACATTCCACAAGTCAAAGACAACACACTTCACACACTGGCGGTCACCAGCTATGAATCATCCTGCTGCTTGTATTGCTTCAGCCTGCAGTCATACACAGAGGGATTCTCTGAAACAGCAATTTTCAGTGTTTTTCATTTTCAGCACCGGGGCGCTTTAAACACAATACAAGTCTCTCCCATTTGAGCCACTCTTCCCTGATTAATAACACAACAGTGCTCTCACTCTCTTTCTTTGTGTTAGTTCTTGCTATTGGTTCCAGCTTACATCCGTATTTGGGTTTGTTTCATTTTTAACTGGAGCGTGCTTTATACCTGAACGCTGCAAGGTCACAGTTCTGTAATCAGGAGGAATGACCAATTAAATATAAAAATGTTTTAATTTATTACGCCATTAAGTAGCTTTAAACCCAAACACACTAATTTTGATATCCAGCTCTTTGAATGCTTTTTTTCTTCTAAAATTACAAAGAGCTGTTGCTTTCATCTTGAGATCTATTTTATTTTTGTCTTTTGTTTTTATCTGCCCACTCTGTTGATTCATGTGTGCAATTTTTCATGACTGGGCAGCTATGAATATTTGTTCTGCTGAAAGGGTTTTTTGAGAGGTCACATTGTGTTCATTGGAAAAAACGAGGTGAAAACGCAAATAACAGCTCAGAGCAGATTCACAATCAAAGGCTACCAATTCAGGCCTATTTCAGGCAAACGTTTGAATGGGCTGCTATTTGTGAGATCTTTTAAACCACGTCTATTTTTTAACCAATAAAAAACAGATGGGGAATTTTCCGAGGCTATTTCAGTCCCTGATGAATGGATCCCACCCTCAACCACTCTCGTGGTTTTTCCTCCACAAAACCATTCAAACTGTCAGAGAGAACTCAACGCTTTTTCTCACAGACATATCATTCATTGCTCAACTAAAGTCTCTTTAGCGAAGTGTTAACTTTAGAATTGTACCACCTAAAACCTTCAGTGGTAATGACCCCATTTGTCCAGTGGGAGCAGGATGCAATACTGTTCTGCTTGATCTACTTTCAGTGTTGCTCTAATGGATAGGGATAGTCTCGGGGAAATCAGACCCCCGAGCAGTGGCAGAAGAACAAGGCCCAACAAGATGGGATGGTGGTTATCTGTTATCCCGTAGGGATTTCCAACTCCCCCACATCCTGTTTCTTGATGTCCATGTTGTGCTGCTTGAAAAACATAAAAACTGTCAATGAAAGAAGGGAAGTAAGAATTCAACCGTATCCTGCGCCTGACCCCTAAAACTTTATTTATAGAAGCAACCTAATGTGTCCTCAGTGTGAAAGACTTTACGTGGAAATCAACAGATGTCCATTGTGTTACATGCAGCTCACAGAGGCACAACTGAGTAGACTCATTACAAAAATGCCTTTATCTTTAATCTAACCGTGTTAATCGTAGCCATGAGGTTTCGTCTAAAAGACGGATATCTGAATAGAAAATATCTTTTAATTTGGTCAAATATCCTTCAGATCACAGAGGATCATTTAAATCACTCCTGTCAGAGGGTTAGTAGGAGCACATTTGCGTTGACTTTTCATTGGTGAAATCGTCAGCACGTGTGAAATAAAGTCAACCCAAAAGACAGCAGCTTTATGATTTGGGATGCAGCCAGAATGGCATCTGATCTTGAGCCAGAGGCAAGTCTGCTTCGTCCTTCTGCCCCGCTGTGTGCATTCAAATGATCAGCCATTAACACAGCTACACCACCTCAGGGGAAGAAGAGGCGCTGGAATACATTGACAGGAAACAGCCCTAATGACGGTTAACATTATACAGGTGGTATTTTATGCATTTAGAATTATTTTTTTGTTCTTCCTCTTATCGCGTTTGGAATTTGCCTTCACGGACAATAAACAGCTGTTGTTAAATGGCTTTGTGAGATGCAAATCTGCTGTTCTTTGATATCAGATTGACTGCCCGAAAAGGCATGTCATTGCCTGTGGTGTTGAATATTATTTGAGTAAAACCTGCATATGTGAGGTGAATTACAATTGTAATAAAGAAGTGTAATCACATGTTGCTGTGTGTGGATAGATTCATGGGAACCTCTAAATAGCAATTTCTTTGCTAATCATTTAATAATTGGATTAATTAATTTCCTAGCAATTCCCTCACAGCCTTCAGCCAGCGAGTCATCCAAAACAAGCACTGTGCTCCAACTAGTCATCTCTCTCAGGATTAATTATATGGCCATCCACAGGAAATTATTAGCTTTGTCCATAGTCAAGCGTTACGTTTTTGCTCCCTTGTGTATGGTTGCCTCTGTCCTTACATGAACCCATCCACAAGACACTGCTGTTATTAAACCTCAGACCGCCCTTCATTGCACTTAATGAAGTTCTGTGTCTTGTGTCCTTTTGACAAGGACAGCATTATCCGTATTGATACAGAAATACACTGCACAAGTTTTGAGTCACTTAATGTTTTTCTTGTTTCCTTCAATAATATAATAAATTATCGTCTTATTTAGACACCAAATGTATTATTTAAATTTGAAATCGTTTTGGCCCCAAAAGATGAAGAATGAAAGCATTAAAACATACCTTTAGTTAATGTCCCCACAGTGTTACATGCCTGGGAGAATGAGGCGTTTTAATTAAATTTAACAAATTAAAAAGCATATTAAGTAGTTGTCTCAGCCATCCGACTGTAACACATCAAGCTTTTGTGGCAGGCAATCCCAAACTTTTGAAAAACAGTGTACATTGCATCAATTTCACTGCCGAAACTTGCTTTGTTTCTCTCTCCTGAAACAACATGTCCATGTTGCTACTGATGGATCAAGGCCAACCATGTGTGCTTATTGTGATATGGCAAGGCTTAATCAGCACTTCAAAGAGGGGTCGCAATTGTTGATGGACAGTCTCCTCCCTCACACAGAAACCAGTATGAATCCTTTTCTACACCTGGATATAGATGACAAAACAATCACACAGGTTTTGTCTTCTCTTATAACTTTCAAACTGGAAAAAAACATTGGCATTACTATCTGTTGTACCGAGGTTTAAGATATTTTTATATCAATTGACTCAAATCATCATCACAAAATCCCTCACAGTCCATTGATTAGTTTAGCACATATTTGTTATGCACATCGATTCAATAATAACAGTCATTATAGACTTTGCAAAGCTTGATTGCCATTACAAAAATGAATTCCGCTATACTTGGTTTATGACACATTTCTACATTTGCTCTAGTGAACAAGCGTTCCCTTTTTTTCCTGCGAGAAATCCAAATGTGCAGGAAGTTGTCTATTTTATGCTCATGAAAGCAGAAACATGAGTTTGTTTGGATGGAGTAGAAAATAGATTGCGAAAAACAAGATACAAGATACTACAATCTACAATGACTATTGTCATATTGTATATGTGCACCGAGAAACACACTTCAAAAGCATAGCACCCGTAGCTGTCCTTTATTAGATTCACAACAAGTGAATATATAATGGATGTTTCACATCGGACTGGTGAATATGAGCCAAACTAAACTGAGAGAGGTTTTTTAATCTAGTCATGAAAGCTCTTCAGTTGATAATAAAGAAAGATGCACATTGTTAAAAAGCTGTATGGTGAGACATCCCAGCTTTTTTGATCTCCAGCCATTCCTCCTCTTGAGTGGAAATGGCAGTGTTGCAGGAAGCTGAGACACAAAAGAAAGGCTTTCAAGCATGGCCTGTTAAAACAGCGGGGAAGTAGACAGTAAGATGTTGACACAGTTTAAGAGCTACAGATTACATGCATGGTTTCATTCTGGGTGTTAATGGATGATGTATTGTTTACCACGAGGACAATCGTTCCAATAAGGTGGAACAAACACAAAGTGGAGAAAATAATTCGTCCCGACACATGGCAAGTTTTCTGGAGACTTTTTTTCAAAGGAGTTCACGATCTTCTGTAACACGATAAAGTGTCAAACTGTTTCCTCCGTGGATGACTCATCTGCTCTTATCATCTTGCCATATTTCACCTGTAGCCTAGAGCCAACTTTGACTGTTTTCTTTAGGATTTTTGTTATGGTCCTGCTGGAATGCTGAGTTTCCAGGAAAGCACACATGCTTGAGGAAGCTTTTCTAAACACAGTGGCCGCAGTAAAATCCCCCGTCACAGGGGCATAGAGCCTCCTACAGTGTTTTGAAGAAAAATACGAACATACTTTACTCAGGTGATATTCAGACGCCTTCATGTGTGTGTTTCTTTTACGCTTGTACAGATTGGGAGCGTAAAGTAAATAAAGTACGTACTAGGAAGCAGTGTCATAGTTTAGCAAACCACAATGTGAAGAAAATGTGCATGTCATCATTTTCCCCCTGGTGAAGGTGGAAATAAGCTGCTTCATCCGTGAAAATCCAACATGAAAGAATTTGGATAAACATAAACATAAACGTACGAGTCATTGACAGGAAGAGCAACGATATGACGTGCGTTGCACTTAAAATTTAGATGCTCTGCTTTGTGTATATTTCACCATAATATTGCTCAGTTGGGACAATACTGTGGTGGAGAAAAAATAAAGAAAAGGACCAAACTGTCAGCTGGCTGAGATCTGAGAGGTGTGAACGTTGGCTCCTCTTCTCTGCGTAGACATTTCCGTGTATCTCTGCCGCAGCATGATTCCAGCTTTAATTGTTTTTTTGTGATTTTATTTGCAAAAAAATATTAAAATATATTAGATACATAAGTGAAATGGTATAATGCTTTTTTAATGCAGAATATATTTAGTCTTAATGGTGACTATGTGAATCAATCCATACTGCAGTAATTCTATTTTAGAGCCTTCTTTGTGTGTGTTTGAACCAGTCCTTACCTTAAGGCGTACCATACTGTGTCTGTGAGTTATGGAGTGTTAAGCTTTAAGCAGAATTTTCACACATTGATAACCCTAACTCCACACAGGCTTGGTGGGAGGCCAGTGGCCCTTGGAAACTCCCCATTGCAAAATAATCTATTTTTTTCCAGTCCAGTGAGTCAATGCCACTGGCTGATTGCCCCCAAAAATGAACCAAAAGCCTATCATCCACTCCATTTCATCACCGAAACTTTGTTTGCTGCACATATTGAATATAGCAGAGGACTCTCACACTTGGGTAATCGGGCGGAAAAAAGGAATGTGCAATTTAAATAGCATCATGCTTATTAATGGCCTACCTGTATTTCTTTGCATGTTTCAGATGGAAAGGTGGAGGTGACGAAGGAGAGCCTGAAGCTCTGCACCATGGGGCCAGGAAAAGTGTTTGGAGAGCTTGCTATTCTCTACAACTGCACCAGGACTGCCACTGTCAAGAGTGAGTCTCCACAGACACCTGGAAAAACATCCAAAGTGCTCACATCATTCTGTGTAGAATGTCCAGAGGTCCCCCAGGTGACAGATCATGTCACCTGTTCACACACACATACACAAGTCCACTGAAATCTGCTCCCTCTGTGTGGAGTATTAGGAGTCTTTCTGCCTGTAAGGTATCAGTCTTGCGCTAACACAAAGAGGAGGATCAAACTGTCACGCACAGATAGCATTGTTCCTCGCTCGCGTGTCAAGGTCGACTCTTTCATGTGTTAAAGCTTCATCTATGAAGGATGCACAGTGGGGGAGTAGGTGGTCTATCAGACTGATTTCAGCCGTGTAGAGTAAGGAGACTGAGAAAGGACAGGGCAGATGGTGGACTACGCACATTTCAGACGTAGCGTGTTAGAAAAGTGTGTCAGGATGAAATATGTGTGTTTATGTCAGGCAGGAAATAGGGAATAGCTGGGAATATGTCTTTGGAGAGAATATTTAATGGAAAAAAAGGTGAGAAAAGGTGTCATGGGTGAAAGCGTTTCTGTGCTGATAAATGCAGCTAAAATCAAGTGTCTGGGTAAGTGCTCCAGCTGGCGCTTACGGTATCCTAATTCAGTTTAATCTCCATTGACCTGGTAAATAATTTCACACACCGTAGGGTGGTTTATTTTTGCGTGTGACCCAGGTATGAATGATTGCATGAAGGGCAGGTGGGGTCCTTCGGGCCCGTAGACGAAGCCGAAGAAGCGCCAGTTGGAGTGTTGAGGAAACCAAGGTTAATGGTGATAGCAGCAAGGTTGCACTTCCCTTACTGACCCCTTTCATGTCCTATGGTCCCCCACCACTGACCAGCCAACCTGAGGGAAACTCCCAGCTCCCGTTGCTACGGCAACAGGTGCCCACAGGGAAATGAGCCGGCTCTTAAGGGATCAAATATTCCCCTTCCCACCGGCGACAGTGCGTCTGTCTTTTTCTTTTTGCAAATTCTTTTGCCTGCCACACGGCCCACCGGCATGAACTTCCTTTCACGATCTTTTGAAGTGTACGTCAGCGCTCTGCTGGTGATGTGGCGGCTGAATAACAACTCTGCGTGGAACAAATGATGTAATTGTCTACATAGGCAGAAGTCTGTTTACAGTCGACCAGGGCCAGTGTGGTAGTGTCTCAGAGGGTGGTTGTCTTTGTTTTAATGTATCTCTTCACACAAGAGGGTACCGAGGAATTCAGCCGTGATTTAGGATATTAGAAGTGACGGCTTTTAATGTAAATCATGCAACTACCTAATGAGTGTGCATGGGGGATCAGCTTCTAATCAACCAACTTAATTTGATCTGCATGTGTAACCCTGTAGGAGGATATATCCTCACTGTAATCTTAATATACATTGCATGGTTTCTTCAGTCATATGCATGCATAATTACATCTCAGTAGAATTTAGATGATTAACTGGAAAGAAAACTGTATGCCATTATTGCTAACTGTGATAATGAAGAGATTATTGGAGGCTGTTGTCTATTAAGACAATTCACAGAAACAATGAAGAGCCATTATTGGGTATAACTAATGTAGAGAAATTGTTTGCCGTTATGATTTAAACATAATGATGACTTTTGTCTCTTTTGTTTCAATTGTGGTGCAGTGTGCAACATTTTGTGGTCAGAAATGTTTAACATTTGATGGGAATTCTCAAGGTAACATGAACACATGGTTTAGTTCCTTCCAGCAACAGTACAATGAGCTTGTTGTAATCCAGCTGCTTTTAGTTTTAAAGTGTCGTACCAGCATATTTTGGCCCATTAACTTTAAATTAGTGCCAACCATTTTCCAAAACATACCACAGAGTTTGGGATTTTTCATTGCATCTTTCCTATAATCCTCCAGGCATCATTTGGTTTCTCTTCATTTCAGAACATTAAGAAAGTCACTGATTTGAAACTGGCTAGATTTTGGAAATCCATCACAGCGAGTGTCTGTCTGCTGGCTTTCCAAATCAATTTGCACTTGCAACAATGTTGACATGACTGTGACGATAATACAAGCAGACAAAATATTCACTGTGATTGATTGTCTATCACACACTTTATTTTCAATTATATGGAAGTTGTTTGTCAAATCACACTGGTATGAATAGAAACCAGTGATCACCTGGAAAGAAGGAATAACACATTTTTTAAAAATGGTTGGCAGTAATCCATAATTTATAGTAAAACAATGAATGTGAAAAATGTAGTCTATTAAATTAGAATAACATACAGACAGAAGGCTTTGTAAAACAAGAAAATAACACACAAAATCAATAAGTTTTGTTGTTTTTAATTGTTTCAGAAATCTTTGTATTGGACCACTTTGTGGAAAATGTGCAATTGTTAGTCCAGTTACAGGATTCAGAGTGGATGTATTGCAAGGATAAGACAAAGTTGTAAGCCCTCCAAAGTAATACGAGGATTTATTGAATTTGTATTAATTCTTGCACATCATGCAAATCCCTGCAGTGACTGACAAAGATATTTGCTTTCCACCAACCCCCCTCCTTTACAGCCTTTAGGGGATTTCCATGTGAGCACTTGCTTGGACTCTCCCAAGAGAAATGGATCCTGTAAAGTAAGCCCTGACTTGAGCATTTCGTGTAGCGCTTTGCCCCCAACAAGCTCCACCAATCAATATGTTATGTTTAGTTTCAGGATACAGACACTTTAAGTGCAGAGTTGTGGACACATTTGGGGGTTTGGCTCTGCCAGTCTTGGCGAATGAGGTGTGATTTCACATGCAGCCTGAGAGAAAAATGCTCTCCTTGCCATCAAATTCATATCAGATCATTTTCACACGATAACAATTGGGAGGATGCTGGCTGAAGTTTGGAGAGTAAGAAAGGGGTTGGAGTGAGCGACAAAAGAGAGAGCTGGCAAATACAGGACAGCAGTGACAACAAAATGAGGCACTCACCTCAGGGGAAGCAGGACAAAATTAGTATTTTTTTGTGTGCAGAGGGATAGACAGTGGCCTTCTGCTAAAAAATATTCTTTTATAGCAACAAAATGTCACTTTCTCATGAAGACTGAGACAGCATAACAGGATGCAATTCAGCATGGTGCGGCATAAAGCTGTGCAGCAGTTGACAGCAAGAAAGCAATAATTTGATATTGTTGTTGTGGCTCAGGCTTTTCTTTCCAAGAATATATTTGCAAACATCAAAATCATGGTATAACTCTGCAAATAGCAACCATTTTCATGATCGATTACTCTGTCAATTATTTTTCTCAATTCTTTAAAATAGAGAAAAACATCTGTAACCATTTTCTACAGCCCACGCGTGACGTCTTCAAATGTCTTTAAAACATTTTAAACTGTAGATATTTAGTTTACAAGGATCACATTGGAGAAGTTGTAACTACCTAAAAAAATGACTTCATCAAAGAAACAATTACTAACATAGTTGCAGATTACTCTGCTGATTTATTTATCAATTCATTCATTCATGCTTTCAGAACTACTATATATATATGGTCAACCACTAGTGAACTTTACTCTGCAGGCTCTAAATCTGCCAACAAGCGTCACCTCTTCGAAACGTACTTGCTCTAAATATTAACCAATCACAAGCATAATCTGCAGAGGTGATCCTTATTACATGCTCTACACTATAAATATAGACCTTTTTACCCCCTAAGAATTAGCTTTTTTCTCTAGCTTTCAACCACATCTCAAGGTCTGTCTGAAAAAAGAAAACTTATTTCAACAGTAAATAATTCATTTTCACATTAAAATATCGTCTTTTTTTATTACTCGCAAATAAAATTGAAAACTAAGAAAGACATTATGGCTCTAACAAATGTGATCCCAGATCGTGTCACACACACAGCGTCTTGTTTATTGTAGCTCCAAACGAGTGTCGGGAATCCTGACATTGTTTTTGGACTCGTCCTCCCTGAGAGAGTGAGGTCACTGCCAGTCACTACTAATTTAATCAGTGAGACTGATTATCAGTGTGCTCCATCTTAATGATCGTGGTGGTAAAGCAGTCTCCGACGTCTCTGCAGAAACTCAGCAGAGCTCTCAGTTGCACGTGCACATGAATACTTTAACATGTGACTAAATTGTACTTTTGGAATAAAAACAACTTTATAATTCACGTTAAGAAGTATTTTGAGCATTTATTGAATGCATTTATTGAACGTCGGAGACTGCCCCCCCCCCCATCACGAGATGGGGGGCAGCGCGGCAGGAAATCCTATTCAGCTCTACCCATCAAACTTACTGTCACAGTACACACACACACACACACACACACACACACACACACACACACACACACACACACACACACACACACATACTTCACACTCATTTCACACTTCTTTCACATATTTCTCACTTTGAGTGACAGAGACTGTTGCTCACTCGCTCTCAGACACACATGCATACAGAGTGAATGTTATATAGTGCAGTCAGGTTTTACAAGTATTTATTTTCATGATGTTCAATGTCCCAATATGGGTTGGCCAGTTTTTACACTAGCACGCCATCCCTGTCATGCTCACATGCAATTTCGAGAACAGCAAGGCCTCAGCTGTTCAAAGGTCCACGTGGCCTGTTGATATCGGGGGGAAAACGAGCATTGCTAAGAAAATGGTCGTATTAAATGGACTGGAAAGTAAATGTGAGATGTTGCAAGGTAAGATAGTTTGTTTGCCCACCAAACAAGTCAAGATTGAGTTTGTTGTCTGTATATTTTAAACAATGTCAAACATTATATTTCATTTAGCTGACGCTTTTATCCAAAGCGATTTACAATAAGTGCATTCAACCATGAGAGGATAACTCAGAACAACAAGAATCAAGAAAATACAATTTCTTCAAGAAAGCCAGACTACAGAGTGCTATAATTTAGTGCCATTCAACTGCTACTAAAGTGCTACAAGTTTATTTGTGGCTTAGTATTATCGTTGTCATCCTGAAGGTCACTCCTTCAGATTTTTTTTATATCTACAACAAGTCAAAATGATCCCTATTAATTGTAACATATCCTATTACTGGAGTTAGTACAGTCAATGTGAATGATAATTCATTCATTATATCAGTACATAGTATTATTCTTTCCTATATGTTGACAGTGTATTGCAGTCAAAGATGGTTACGTGTTCCCCAGTGGGTTCCTCTGCAGCCAAAGTGACTCAACTCAATAGCAATTACCATTTACCAAACAGATATAGCCACACATCTGTGTTTAGAAGAAAAATAAAGACACAAATAGCATTATAAATTGGTGCGATGCTAAAATATATTTTCAGCCACAATAACCATAAACTACCAGCTATAATAGAGCCCCTCAGTTGTGACCATACAGTAACACCACATGGTGCAATTGAGAATACAATTCTCAGTAGTTACCAAGTGTGCAAAGAAGTCTAAATAAATAACAGAATGATTGAAACATTTGGTTTCTGCCACTCAAACTTGGCCAAAGCTACTGAAAAAAAGGGAAAAGGAGACTGAGCCTTAACATTGCTAGGATCACCTTATCATCTTATAACATTTTTTACATTGACTGGTGGTTGATGAAGGGTTGCATCACACTTGAAAGTTTGGAAATCACTGATGTACTTTGTCTAATGTATAAACGTATTAGATGGATATTAATGCCAACCAGTTCATGCATATACATTATATAATGCTTATCAAATATGTATCTCCAATTGACCTTTCCTTTCTCCTATGATTCTTATTATTTGACATTTATAATCTCATAATTAATATAGTTGGCAGCCATCCAAGGCATGACTGAATCTGTCATTTAGGATTACAGGCTTTATGTTCATGAGGGTATACATGTTGAGGAGTGGGACTCATGAATATAGAGCCCTAAAAGCTGTTCTGCCAGGAGTTGAATGCTTGTTTACTTGTCGTCTTTATTTTTTTCCACAGCCTGATCTGAGATAACCACCACCTGCTGACAGCACATTAGATGGTGGTGGCTGGCATTGTGTTAAAATGATGTGTAATTGGAAAGTCATCCAGGATCCTTAGTTGGGGTGAACACACCAATTGTCTGGTTCAACAGAAATGTGATTTAATCTGAGTCGGCGTACGGAGGTCGTCGCGGTAGATGGAGGGATCAAACATGGGACGTTCACCCAGTAAAACAGCGTTTTTGTTCAACGTGAAACCTAAAGTCAATGTTGACCTTTTTATAAACCACATCGTCTGTAAGTTAATGGTATTACGCGGAACAAAATCCTGTTGTTTATCCCCTACTGCATTCATTCCTGTGAGCTTCACCTACCGCATGTTAGAAGCTTTTGTAAGCACCCTCAAACCCCTTATAGACAGCACCTGACAGCTAGCACAGGCCCAGTGCTTGGGCATCAGCGTCGACTCCACACACACGCACGCACGCACACGTGTTACTAAAAAAAGCCCTTTGTAACATGGTATCACAGAAAGAAAATTAAGCCACAGCAGCAGCAGCATTGTCCTGGAGACTTTTGAGAATGGCCTTTGTGACAGAATGATAGCTCAGCTGTTTAAAACCCTTCCTTCCGCTGGGGATTGAGCAAACAGTCGTCTTTCCAATCAATCTAAGGGAGGAAAATGTGAATGCCAGTGTGTGTAAATGTGTGCGCGTGTGTGTAGTAGACTATGTCTGCTCAGTCTCAGGAATCGCCCTGTTCACAGTGGACCTTGTTTTGGCAGAACTAGATAAGTAACAGGTATGACTCCTTGGAGAACCAGGCACCAAGTTAAACATTATGACTGGTGGAGAATGGTGGCTTTAGCTGGGGACTCTGTTGTGTTTATATAATAAAACATGTTGATTGTGTGGCTGTCAGTGTGCCCTCTTGGTCTCGTACACTTGAACTCTCAAAGTAAAGGAATGCATACTATTCAGAAAACATTGTTTCTGCACTTTGCCTTGTTCACATTGCTCGGTAATGAACTGTGAGATCACCTCCAGCCTTTCTTTGACCCAGCAGTATGATTCCTCGACATCAGGACCTGGTCTTGGCCTCCTCTCACTCTTAGGGACTAATGTCGTGTTGAATCTGGCGCAGAATACCAAGCACCGTTTGTTTGCCTTGCCAGCATGGAAAAGCAGCAGCGTTTTATACAATTTGTTTTCAGTGTGATTAAAATCAAGTGAGCGCAGAATATAAAAGCAACCTCCAAAACAAAAGGCATTACTTCTGTGCTTTTAAAAAAACAGAATGAGCACTTTCACTTTGCGCTTGAAATATGTCGATAAATTCAGCTGAATATTAGAAGGATGACACAGCTATGTGTCCTCCACAATGTTACACGTTTTGCATGTCAACAAAGGAAATATGCTGGAGGAAGTGTCGTCTTAAAGTCATTCTAATAATAAGCAAACCGTTAGCAGCAACATAACCCACATTTAACATTATTTTGCTGATGATATAATGCAAGCGTAAACATTAGTTTTCTGAACCGCTTTGCAGCCGTTAACCTCTTTTATTCCTTCTCATGCAGAACATTCTATAAACTGAGACTAGGCTGTCTTTATTTAATCAGCTGGACATGTTTTCTAGCGGAATGAATATGATATGATATATACCGTATATATTCCATAAACATCTTTGATTGATTGTTATTACAGTAATTCATGAAGGTGAATATATATAATCACTTATCATTATGCATGTACATTTACTACATTCCTGTTTACATTACAATTTATTCTATTTAAGATATACTATACAAATGTATATTATTTATATATTTGTTTTAATATTTTATCCCGTTTTTTTTTCTATTTGTGGCATTTTCCTATGAGTATTGTTGAAAGAAGCCTGAGATTTAAGATTGAATTGCCAACGGCTGCTCCACTGTAGTTGTTGTACAACTGTAGTATCTAGTCCAGTTCCCATATGTATGAGACTCTCTTTTGCTGAAGATGGTACACATTGTACTGTTGAGTAAATTGGAAGATGCCCTCAGAGATATACTGTATATTTAAGTAGGCTTAGAGTAAAATTTGTATATAATGTATATCTTGGAGGTTCACAACCACCTGAGCTTTTAAGAGAAAGGACCAATTAAACTCTTTGTTATAAACCAAATGGGGCTGTGTGTGTGGTCCTGCGCTCCATCAGCAGGGCCGGGTGAAGAGTTGGCGATAAGAGCTCTTAGGATCAGGAAAGCTATGAGTGTACTCTGAACAAGAAGCACAGAGGAACCATCTATTCTGCTGCTGGGTCTTTGGAGGCTACTCAACACAATTAGAGGCGCAGCCAAGAGCAGGGAAATGAGAGATGGACGTACATGCAAATGCATCAAAAGATAAAACATGCAAATGGAAAAAATGAGAGAAATATCAAACAGTATGCTTTGCATGTCGGAATTCAGAGAAGCGATTCGACAAACAGAGAAAAAACATCTAAAATGACGCAGAGCAATAGAAAATACTAATGACTCTTAGTGTGTCTGTAATTTGGTTCAGATAATTTGTCGCAAAAGTTGAGACACAATCATTTTGTTTCCGCCACCCCGTGCAGATGTATGCGGAGCTTCAGGAGGGATATATTGCATGCCGTGTGGTAAAGGGTTTCATTGATGAAGCAAAGAAAAGGCAGGAGCGGACACAGAGAGAAGAAGACGATAGAATTCCAGTGGGACGGAGCGGGAGAGAAATCTTCTCTGTTTCCATGGCTGCCATGGTAACACTGTTGCCAGAGCGCAGCAAGAAATGTGGTGCGAAAATGGTGATTGTGGCAGGGAAGCCCCCACCCAGCTGTTTGAAGTTAAGGTTGTTCCTGTCTGTATTTCTGTCTGGTGCCTTTGACTCGACAATGTAGCTTCTTTTAGTAGGATGAAGGCATCTTCATTTGTATGTGCGTTTGTATGTAAGTGCCTTGTGTTAAATGTTGCTACTGTATGTGTGTGTGTGTGTGTGTGTGTGTGTGTGTGTGTGTGTGTGTGTGTGTGTGTGTGTGTGTGTGTGTGTGTGTGTGTGTGTGTGTGTGTGTGTGTGTGTGTGTGCCTTCGAGACTGAGGTTCCCTGCTGCTGCTGTTGTCCTGATTCTCAGTTGGAGCGCAGGTGTGATCCCGCAGCTAGAGGCTCTTCAAGGGTTTTAGACGGCTTGAAAGGTTAAAACACCCAGAGAGGCAACCTCAGAAAGCAGCAGTATACAGCCAGTCTGTCAGTCAAAAGAACTATTGTACAATATACTGTATTTATACAATATTTATACAATATTTACACATTGTCACTTAAAGGTGCAGTGTATTATTTGGCAGCATCTAGGGGTGAGGTTGCAACCCACTGAAACTTTGACTAAATGTAAATAATATATTGGCTTACACAAACCGCCTCCGGAGATGCATTGAAGCCTGATGTTGAAAAGGTGTTAATGCGTTCGTCTGTCCGTGTGTAACTACAAGTAGACTCTCCAGGGTTCTCTCCCGGGTTGTAACTAACCTGCTAAAGTGGGGAAGATATGGCTTTTGGTATTTCTGACCCAGATTTACAAGCGGATTTGTGGGAAAAGATGAATTGCAATCAGATTTATGATCTGGGCCAACGGAGGTGCATAAATGTGGCACGGTGTCAATGGACGGGCCTTAAATCTCATCTGGATTTGATCCAGTTACAAGACACTTGAAATGATAAGTGTTAAAGGGGTCTCAGATACATATAGGGATCTTTTGAAGATGATGCTTGGGAGGAACATGGAACATAATCCTCCATAGACGAAACTGGGGAAAATATTCTGTAAGCGAGCTGTTTCTCACACAATGTAGAAAACGTCAAGAATTGAAGTAAATCAGTGTGAAACAAGACGCTCGTTAATGTGGAGTTTAGTTTGATTTTCCCAAAGAAATCAGATAGCTCAAGGATGCATACCATGTTGCAATTATTCACTATTTGCTATTTGAGAGAGGTGTGACTGACCTTTGCCCTTAAGAAGGATTGATTGTTACCTGAAAAATGCAATCGTAAAAACTGAGTTGCAAACCTCTCTCTCTCTCTCTCTCTCTCTCGTGCTTTACTCCTACACACTCACGGACTCCTGCTCGTTACAGCGTGAGACACACATCACGGCAGAGAGAAGAAACACATGAGTGAGGCTACATTTTACTCCAGTAGATGCTGAGCACGCTCGTTGTGTCAAATGCAATAAAGCCCTCAAAAGTAAGGGTTGAGCAATCTGTCAAAACATTTAGCGAACATGCAGAACATCAATCGGCAGAAATGTTTGTCGAGCAGCTGTCTATCCTCGTCCACTGCAGTTAATGTTGGCGATGTGATGCTGAGAATAGGCTAATCAATAAAAAGACATCGCTCAACTTATTGTTAAGCTGTATTTTAAATATTTGGTTGTTTGATACATAGTTATTAATAAGGGGAGCAGCTTTGTTGTTATGAATTATTTTGAAGCTGCTAGTCCCTCTGCCACTCCAGCCAACACACCTGACCAAGGCTCTCAACTCCAAATATGCCCCTCCCATAGGAATGCTCTCAAATGTTCATTTGTTGTTGGCATTGAAATAATATAGTCAGAGTTATTTAAACATTTCGGCCGTTGACCTTCAAGAAAGACTATTTGTTTACATATAATAAAGCAATGTTGATTATTTTTTCATTGATTAAAAACAACAAAATTCAACTCCTTCTCACCTACACTACATTTTACGAAATTACATGTGAACACATCATGATAACATTATAATTTACCTTCGATCAATACAAATTTTCACTGACGCATCATGATGTAACTGAACGGAACATTTACAGTATGTTCATTTAAACCCGGATTGGTTGTTCACAATGTAATATTATCAGAGATCGTCAGTAAAACTTTATTTCACACTGTGATGGTTAAACTGTGGTCTGTGACTAACTATCAGTGTGCTAGATACATTTTGAATTCATGAACGAATCTCTAAAATCAGCTGGGGTAGGTGTGGAGAGACAGCTGTGCAAACAGTGTATATTACAGCTGTCTGAGGCTTCATCCTCTGTCTCCTGTTGACTGCCCCTTCACTTCCCTGTTGTTTCTCTTCTGTCTGTGGATTACGACAATGAGAAAACACACACACAAGCAATAGTCCCATAAGAATATCTCAGTCAATAATGTTGTTTTTTCTTTTTTTTTCTGTAGTAGCTACAGAAATAAAATCGGTATCAGATTAAACAGAGGGAGGACCAATTTTCAATGATCAGGTGACTACAGGCAAGATTTGAGCAATCATATTTGACTATGTTGATTCTCAGTGTGCACACCTCTATAAAGAAAAAGAAAAAATATTACATAAGCTCACTTTTACGTGCTATCTTGGCCCCAATAGTTCCTTTGCCACAAGTAAATTGTGTCTTGCCAATTCTGGTCTGAGGCAGTAAAGATGCTCTGATGTTTGGGACCATAGCAATACAATTAAAGTAACTGACTGAGAGGCAATGACATTTCCATTTGCTGACCTCCATCCTCCCAAAACCAAGCTTAATTTCATGCCCTGTGCTGGTAAATAAGACGTGCTATTTTCTATCATTTATTAGATATGATACCTCTGCCTTCTTCATATGTATAGGTGCAAGTGCTTTGCAGCAAGCTGAACACACCTCCAATCGAGGTTAAAGTCAGGGGATGGCCTCCAAGGCTTTTCATTTTTTTTCAATATTTAACAGCGTCTACAATCTTTCCCTACATACAATGCATGTATGATAGTTTCTAAAAGCAGAGAATGTATTGTAAGTGCAGACATTGCAGGGAAAACAAATTAAAGTATGTGGTTTCGTTGCTACATTCAGTATAAACATTCTACATATATGTCCGTCAAAAAGCATTTACTTATTATATTGATACAAACTTATTCAGATGGTATTACGTGACTCTCAAAATCATTTGCAGTTGCACATTTTGTATATACAAACCCAATGTCTGGGAGACAGGGTTGCAGAATACACAAACAAAGTATCACCATGGACATAATAACTATTACCTAACCAGATGATCTAGGAAATGAAGTTCAAATGATAGTCCAACAATGGCGTTGAGAGGGTTAAAATATACCTGTCAATATTTGCTTGCTCACAGGTCTAACAAAACGGTGGATGTACTAATCATAAACTGCTTTCGGCTGTTCTGGTACTGGTTGCTACTAGCAACAGACTGTTAAACTGAGACTAATTGCTGGTGGCAGAATAATAACTCTTTATATGTGTTGACCAATAGGTTGGAGATTGTGTGCAAAGGGTAAAGACACATATGAAAGGACACATACGGCCGTGTGCGCTTGAAATTGTAATTTATAAGTAAGATGTTGTATTTCAAACATTTATCACACAAACTCACTGAACAGAGAAAGCCATCTGTAATATCTGAGCCGCTCATTGGTTTGATTAATATTTGCATGGTTATGCATCTTTTCCTCCTATAATGAACAGTTTCTCAGTTTCGGAGCTGAATCCAGGACTCCTGCAGAGTAAAGAGCTTCTTGTCAGAATAATTGCTGCCTCATAAAAAAAAGTGGCAGACGAACATATACAATGAGTATGCGCACCCATGCTGGCATGCAGTCACTCACACACACACACACACACAGTCACAGAAACGTATATTCATCACGTTCTGGAAAAGCAGTGGGTGGGAATTATCACACCGGCTTTGCTCTGTATTTTTGGGTGCTGAGCTCTAAAGCTTTTGCCTCAACGGGTTTCAAAATATCAGCCTTGACTGACAGAAGGCCTGATGAAATTCAACAATGACACAACAAGTTATTTCTTCTTGTCAGAACTGAAACAAAAGCTCACAAGTTTGATGTCATTTCAGTGTACACACTATGGTATTTTCCACAGTCGGTGTACACATAGCACAAACAGGTAAGACAAAGAATTGAACTAAATTATACAAAAAGACAAAGAGCAGGATTAGCAATACCCACCAAGGCTGGATTTATTGTGACTGAAGGAGGTTACTTATTTAAAGTTTGTTTGGATGTAAATACAATTGGACAATGTGCCTTATTCACTAATTTGTGCGTAGCAGTGTTCTTTGTTTGTGCACAAAATAAGGACACACCAAAGTTAGCATCAGGATACAGAACACATGCACACTGTCCAATGTAAATCTTACCACCGTGCACATGTTAATGAATCAAAATAATTCTAAAATGACATACACATGTCCACTATTTGCGATCAGCATACCGCCACGCCCCCATTTGTCTATGTAAAGAAATACATATTTGACTCCCTGAAAAATCTGTCAGATTTCATTGTGGAGTTTGAGTAGGCCATAGAAGCAGCTATATAGAGAAATGTGTCATCTGATATAACCTGATATAACCTGCTCCAGGGCCTAAAAATAACCTACATGCTGATGAATAGCAAACAGAACTCCGCTTGATTTTCTACAGCCGGGCGGACTGCAACTTATCAGGTTATTCCAACTGATTTCCTCTGTGGCAAATAGTTTCTGTATGCTTGTTTATGATGATGAGGACAACAAACAATTAAAATTGATCTTACGAACCGACGAGAAAGCAACTTGTGCAGAAAGGTAATGTGTTATTGGCGTGCAGATGCTGCAGTGGTTGTCCCTCACAGGAGCAGACTTTTCCTTTTGAAGTCATCAGCTCCGGCACCAGTACTTCAATCATGATACCATGAATTGGAATCTGAGTAGGAAGAAAAAAAGATGAATTCCTGTTTTTTTTTTTAACAAAAGACAGGAGCATTTTGAAAATGTATTGGACTGATTAAAAAAGGCTTTTAGAAAGAACAACATAACAGTTTGCTTAATTTTGTCTTTAATATAACGCAGTGTTCTTTCGATCCTATTCATTTCCGTCTTTTATTTCTACCATTCATGAATTACTCCTCAAAGAGAAATTCCACTTTTCTTCTTGGCCCCCCTCCTCCTCTCACTGTTTATGTTTCTAGACTTTAGATACTTAAATAAAAAAATGGTATTTCACTATCACGGTTTGGGCCTTATATTGTTTTGCCGTTTCACTAGTTTATCCCCATAATTACAATACCAGCCCAGAAATATTATGCGTTTACATGTTATATTATATTTCATTACATTTTTTTATTTCATATTGGCTTGTTTTTCCCATCCTTTAGAGGGACCTGCACCACACATAAAACTCTCCACCAGTCATGAATGTCAATACTACTCAAGTCCATTAAACCATGAATCAAAAGATTGGATTGCACTCATCTCATTGTACTATGAAATATATTACCACCGCTCTACAGTCAAATCAACCTATTTCCTTTATACATTCCTTGTAAATTTTTTCTGTGCTATTGAGCTAAGCCTTCCTGTTTACATTTTTCCACTACTTTGTTGACCTTATGTCATTTATTTTCCCTCTGCTTATTTGAAATGTTAGCAGTGAACTTCAAGCGACAACACTGTTTTTAAAATAGCGTACGGTAATGGAAAATGCAAAAGATCTTTGTTGTTGTGACAATGTCACCCACTATGAATGATTGCCTAGAAAGACAGCACATCCCTTCTAGAGACGCTTCTCCTTGAGGCACTTTAGTAGATGATATCAGAGAGTACGATGAGGTCAACTCAATTGACCTTTTACACAATAATGCTTTTTTTATCCACAAGATTTGTAATGCTCAAGTTGTCAAAAGACTTTAAACTGGAAAGGAGGAATATTTAATTCATTTTGAATGGTGGACATGGTTAGACATTGATGGTTTGGAAATTAAACACTTTTTACGTCACTGCAGCTGAAATATAAACCCTGAATGTAACAGCAATGGATTCAGTTATTCTCTCAAACAAAAGATGACTTATCCTCTATAAAACATAGCGTGGGTGAGCGTGGAGGGTAAATGGCGGGTGGTATATTGTTGAGCTCAATATTTCTCAAGCAGCTGCTGTTCAAAGTCCATGGACTCCTGTCTCCCACAGCTGGAGACGGCATCTGATTGTTCTATGTTGGGATTCTCCGAGATGTGAAAGCTGTCATATGAGCACACATTATTGCCTTAACTCAAGACAGGCAATGCTCCAGATAACAAGGGGGATTTGTATTTCCTACACTGTCTTGTGTTTCTTTAAAGCTCAAAAATGATAATAATTAGATCCATAATTATGAGGAGAATTCCTCTAATGTTTTTTTTGTCTTCCTTAGGCTCTTTGACACTGTCTGGCGTAAACGACCTGTCCTGCTTTCTCACGCTCTAAAGAGCTCGCTCAGATGTAATCAGACTTGGCTGATATTATTAATGACTTAGGGGGGAAAGAGATTAGACTCTTCCACCCTGCCGCCCTGACAGCATCGCTCTCTTAACGCTTTCAAAAACAAGACGTGTGGGAAGTCTCCAAGGAGTAAAGTTCACGTGACTGTGATTTTAAGTGTGTGTGTGTGTGTGTGTGACGGGGTGCGTGTATGTGAGAGGAAGACGGTTGATTCGCTCATTTTCTTAGACATTACCGGGAAGAGGGGGGATCAATGTTAATGAGAGAAATTAAGTTGAAGGAGGAGGCAAGTTACTGATTTGACAGAAAAGTGTTTAGAGTGACGGTGAAAACCAATTAAAATGTCCACAGACCCAAACATTAAAATAATATTTCATTTCATGATTCTGTTGGGGGCTCCCACTAATTAGTTTAGTGTCTCAGAGCTGCGTTTAACCCCAAGTTAATAATCTACAAGTGCTAAAAGGATATTTCACAGCCGAGCACATCCTAATAACCAACATGGCACCAAAGACACATGTTGATAAATATTTCCACGTTTTTCTAATACATTTTATTTCACGTGTGACAATGATATAAAAGTGTGAGCACTTTGCTGTAAATAACATACATCCATCCATCCATCCATTTTCGACCGCTTATCCGGGGTCGGGTCGCGGTGGCACCAGGTTCAGCAGGCCGACCCAGGCTTCCCTCTCACCCGCAACACTTTCCAGCTCATCCTGGGGGACCCCGAGGCGTTCCAAGGCCAGCCGGGAGATATAATCCCTCCAGCGTGTCCTCGGTCTTCCCCGGGGCCTCCTACCAGTTGGACGTGCCTGGAAAACCTCTAATGGGAGGCGTCCAGGAGGCATCCTGACTAGATGCCCGAACCACCTCAGCTGACTCCTTTCGACACGAAGGAGCAGCGACTCGACTCCAAGCTCCCTCCTGATGTCCGAGCTCCTTACCCTATCTCTAAGGCTGAGCCCGGCCACTCTACGGAGGAAGCTCATTTCGGCCGCTTGTATCCGAGACCTCGTTCTTTCGGTCACGACCCAGAGTTCGTGACCATAGGTGAGGGTTGGAACGTAGACCGACCAGTAAATGGAGAGCTTCGCCTTCCGGCTCAGCTCCCTCTTCACCAAGACGGACCGGTACAGCGCCTGTTTTACTGCTGCAGCCGCACCGATCCGCCTATCGATCTCACGCTCCACCTTACCCTCACTCGTGAACAAGACCCCGAGATACTTGAACTCCTTCGCTTGGGGTAGGCAGTTTGTCCCCACCTGGAGGGAGCAGTCCACCGGTTTCCGGCAGAGCACCATGGCCTCAGATTTGGAGGTGCTAACTCTCATCCCTGCCGCTTCACACTCGGCTGCAAAACGCCCCAGTGAATGCTGGAGGTCACGGTCCGAGGAAGCAAACAGGACCACATCATCCGCGAACAGCAGAGATGCGATCCCGAGATTCCCGAACCGGATCTTCTCCGCCCCCTGGCTGCGCCTAGATATCCTGTCCATGAAAGTCACGAACAGGACCGGTGATAAAGGGCAGCCCTGGCGGAGACCAACACCCACCGGGAACGTGTCTGACTTACTACCGAGGATACGAACACAGCTCCTACTGCAGGCGTACAGAGACCGGATGGCCCGTGCCAACGGGTCCGGCACCCCATACTCCCGCAGCACCCCCCACAAAACCCCCCGAGGGACCCGGTCGAAAGCCTTTTCCAAGTCCACAAAGCACATGTAGACTGGTTGGGCAAACTCCCAGGACCCCTCCAGTAGTCTTGCGAGGGTAAAGAGCTGGTCCACTGTTCCACGGCCGGGACGGAATCCACACTGTTCGTCTTGAATCTGAGGTTCGACAAGCGGTCGGAGCCTCCTTTCCAGCACCCTGGCATAAGCTTTTCCCGGGAGGCTGAGCAGTGTGATACCACGATAGTTCGAGCACACTCTCCGGTCCCCCTTCTTGAAGATGGGAACCACCACCCCGGTCTGCCAGTCCATGGGCACTGTTCCCGACCCCCATGCGACACTGCAAAGGCGTGTCAGCCAAGACAGCCCAACAATGTCCAGCGCCTTCAGCATCTCAGGGCGAATCTCATCCACCCCCGGCGCCTTGCCACCAAGGAGCTTTTTGACTACCTTAGTGACCTCTGCCAGGGATATGGGTGCAACCACCCCAAGGACTTCAGGCGCTGCCCCTTCTCCAGGGGACATGTTGGCCGGGTTTAGGAGTTCCTCAAAGTGCTCTTTCCACCGCCCGACGATGTCCACAGTCCGGGTCAGCAGTTCCCCCCCCACGCTGAGAACAGCCTGGGGTAGACCCTGCTTTCCCTTCCTGAGCCGTCGGATGGTTTGCCAGAACTTCCTTGAGGCCAACCGAAAGTCCTTCTCCATGGCCTCCCCGAACTCTTCCCATACCCGAGTTTTAGCATCCGCGACCTTCGCAGCTGCAACCCTTCTGGCTTGCCGGTACCTGTCAGCTGCTTCAGGAGACCCCTGGGCCAGCCAGGCTCGAAAGGCCTCCTTCTTCAGTTTGACGGCTTCCCTCACCCCCGGTGTCCACCACCGGGTTCTCGGGTTGCCGCCACGACAGGCACCGATGACCTTCCGACCACAGCTCCTAACGGCCGCGTCCACAATAGAGGCTTTGAACATGGTCCACTCGGATTCCATGTCCCCAGCCTCCCTCGGGATCTGTGAGAAGCTCTTCCGGAGGTGGGAATAACATACAGTATGTCAAAATGCACATGATCATGTTCTACTCTGGAGACGACAGTAGGCAGATAATACATGTAGGTGTCCCTGCATCTAGACAGATGGACATGGCAAGAGAGAGAAGCAGCTTATTTAAGAATGTATTTTCTATCAAATAATGTATACACAGTACATTGAGCTGTGCATTACATTGTTAATACTATGTTACTAACAAATATGTTTCTTGCCACCAGAGTGTATGTTTTTGTACAGACTTCACTGCTTGAGACTCTGGTCTAATCTTCATTTAAGTACCACTTCCATGTAGCCCTGTGGCGCTTTTGGAAAGGATTGTGGATACTTCATCTTAATCACCGTGGGCCAGATGTAGACTGTTTTGAGACATTTTAAACACCATTAAAACGTATGGCACTCCCAACCAAAATCAAGATTGCTGTCACAGTAACGAACACATGCAAGTTCTGATGTTTCCAAACCCCCCACGCTCTGTGGATGTGAACTGTCATGACCTGAATACAGAGAAGAAACATTGTTGAGCTCATCCCATGTTTATGTCATTTAATGAGCCAAAATTAGATTACAAGAACAAACACACATGCTGCATTTGCATAATCCCCTCTGCTGAAATTCAGTTACAATGAATTATGACTGAGCCAAATGAATGGGGGAGGCCTTGTGTCCTACACTCTCATGTGGCAACATCCATATGTATGTTACCTCTCACTGTTTTCCTCAGGTTTAAGCACAGATCCTCTCTTTTTGGCCCTGGCAGGTTAAAGGAGCTAGTTGTCTAGTTTTGCCAGTATTCACAATCAACAATAATTATCTATTGTTGAAAATAATTGTGAGAGACTGAAGGCTCGGGAATTACAATCATTTCATCAAGGAGAGGGAAGGAAAGGACAAAGATGAACAAATGATAACGATAACGTGCTCGGCTGTTGGCAGCATGGCTATGAATAGCCGTCTTTTATTCCGAGGTGGGATTACATTCAATTTAGAGGAGCGTTCAAGGGGCAAAGAGGAAATAGGTGCTAAACAATAAGGGTTATGGGGATTTTTAATTTAGGGAGCAAAATCTTTAATCCAAATTTGTCAATTACACACTTTACGTGCACATACAAAAACAAACCATCGTTGGAAGGAGCTATCATAATGTGATATTTGAGATGAGTAATAAACAATAAACATCTGTTGCATATTACACACATAAAAGGACATCTTTTCACAATAGCAGCAATTTGATTACTTTTGTCAGTTGACGTGCATCAACAATCCTCAACGCTGCCAATGTGTGTTGTGTGTGAGAGTGAATGTGCATATCTTCAACTTCTCACCACAATATCTACTGCGAAACAGAAACGACTGAGATTTGACAGACTAAGACTAAATATGATGTGCATTACATGAAGTGGGCATGACAACAACAGATACATTACAATATGATGCAATAACAAAACAATGTAATCCAGAGCAACAGACCTTAACTATGCTCACTACCAACTTTCTTAAAAATAGTACTTATTGTCAGGCCTCAGATGGATCGCACAAGTGTTCTTGTTTTTTTGTCTACCCCTGTAGACAGTACATGTTTCATGTCGCATGCATTTACAGTCCATTGCATGATTGTTAAAGCCCCCTCCCACTGGAACAACAAACTGCCAAATTCCTCTCAACCTTTCACAGACAACATCCCTTAATCTTTCCAGCGCTGCCTCCGGTGATACGAGCTGTGAAGCTAATGGTCGGCAACCCATGAGCATTATGACATTCATCTGCGCCCTCGCTACTGGATAACTAGCTCCCTGAGTCTCAACACAATTTAGTCAAGACTCAGAATAATACGTTTACCTACTGTGGTGCGCTGCAGGCTCCCTACATATCTTATTTCCCAGTGCCCCACACTCCCACACGCCAACACACTTATGTGCCACAGCATAGTGATGTCTAAACTCCCACTCTTGTTGCTTCGGGTTCAAATTAGAAGGCTACTCCAATAATTTCTCCCTAGACCGATCTCCATATACCAGGTTGGTTGGGCCATCAGCCCTACAGAAATAACCTTTTTGATAAAAAAAAAGACATAACAATATCCAGATAGGGAGTAATTGTTTTAAAGCAATGCCTTTGGAACGCTTGCAAAGAGGAGGAGAAATAATTGTCAAACAGTGTTTACAGTGTTCCTGTATTTCACAATGTATAATTTTACATTTTTACTTAGTGTGTCAGATAATTGCTTACTGTTAACTTGTGCGTGGGTTTATGTGTAAGTGCACACAGCAATGATTAAGTATGTTAAGGCAAATAATGGTTGAGTATTCATGTTGGAATAATGCTTTATGAATGATGAATTCATTGTTTATTCATGCTTTACTAATGCTAAATAGTGTGCACTTATTATAAAGTGCAACCCAAATAATAGAACAGCTAGAACAGTCTGATATGTTCATGAAATTACATAAAATAAGATAAAATAAAATAATCCTTTATTAGTACCGCAGTGGGGACATTACAGGATTACAGCAGCATTGCTCACAAGTGAATAAAAGATAAAAATCAATAGAAAACAATGAAAAACAGCAAAGAAGAATATTAAATATACAGACTGAATAAAAAAAAAGTATATAAAAGTACTTAAACGTATTGCACGTGTTGGATATTGCACCAGGTGAATGGTTAAAGTATTCAGAAGTGTCCGAGTTCAAAAGTGTTCAAAATGATCAAAGTGTCAAAGTGTTCGTGGTCTACAGAGAGCTCAGCATATTGTGCAGCCTGACAGCAGCAGGAAGAAAGGACTTGCGGTACCTCTCCCTCAGACACCGGGGGTGAATCAGCCAGTGACTGAAGGAGCTGTGCAGCGCTGCCAGAGTGCCCTGCATGGGGTGGGAGGCGTGGTTTATCATGGATGAGAGCTTAGTCATCATCCTCCTGTCCCCCACCACCTCCACAGTATCCAGAGGACGCCCCAGCACGCTGCTGGCCTTCCTCACCAGTTTGTCCAGTCTCCTCCTGTCAGCTGCCGTGATGCTGCTGCACCAGAAGACCACTCCATAGTAGATGGCTGATGCCACCACAGAGTCAAAGAAGGTCTTCAGAAGTGCTCCCTACACCCCAAAAGACCTCAGTCTCCTCAGCAGAAAAAGTCTGCTCTGTCCCTTTTTATAAAGCGCGTGTGCATGGTCGGACCAGTCCAGTTTGTTGTTCAAGTGAACACCCAGGTACTTGTAAGACTTCACAATCTCAATGTCCAGTCCCTGGATGCTCACCGGTATCGGAGGAGAGCGTGTACCCCGGCGGAAGTCCACCACCAGCTCCTTGGTCTTGCTGGAGTTTATCTGGAGGCGGTTCCGTTGGCACCATCCTATAAAGTCCTGGTTTAGTTCTCTGTACTCCCTGTCATCATCGGCGGAAATGAGGCAGACGATTGCAGAGTCGTCAGAGAACTTTTGCAGGTGACAGTTAGCAGAGTTATGTTTGAAGTCCGATGTGTAAATGGAGAAGAGGAATGGAGCCAGAACGGTTCCTTGTGGGGCCCCCGTGCTGCAGGACACCCGATCTGACTCACACTCCTGTATCCGCACATACTGTGGACGGTTGGTAAGGTAGTCCAGGATCCATGCAGTAAGGTGGTGGTCCACCCCGGTCTGCTCCAGCTTGTCCCTCAGAAGTAAAGGCGGGATGGTGTTGAAGGCACTGTAATGCAGCCTTTGAAACTAGAAAAAATGGCCACTGCCATATTATGATATCCAAAATCGAAGAAGATATTTCTCTTATCACGATAATGATATGATATCAGTATATTACACGGCTTATGTATCTGATGCATGTGTGCGCTCGTACAGGATGTCTGCATATCTGTGTCTGAATACATTGCTATGTCATGCTGTGTGTTTTGGGGTTCCCACTTCAAGAAACTGTCTCGAACCAAAAACCGTGTCAGGCTGTTTAATGAGGGCATTTCTCCTGTGGTTTGTCCCTATTTTATTAAACCGCTGTCAAACTCTTGGTCAGCAGAGAGTGTGTTCACACAGTGAGTGTGAGTGTGTGTGTGTGTGTGTGTGTGTGTGTGTGTGTGTGTGTGTGTGTGTGTGTGTGTGTGTGTGTGTGTGTGTGTGTGTGTGTGTGTGTGCGCGCATTAATACCTTGAGTATAAGAGTTTGTGCATTAGCACAGGTGTGCCTTTTTTGTATGTGTGTTCATGCAGCCATATTTAAATTACTAATATTTTCCAGGTGATCACAAACAATTTCAACTCGAACATTAATCCTAAACTGGTCAGTTACATTCGGCAAGAATCACAAAATATCCTCACGCTCTGAAGGTGAACCTCCAAACTCACAAGGATAGAAACAAAGGCTGGTTTGCTGTGTGTGTTAGCGTCAGTAGACATCACTTTTATTAAGTGTGTAGCTGTATCAGATATACTCTATTAGGGAATGCTCATTAAACTGCAGGCCCAGGCCCATCTGCCTGCAGTGACACTCTGATTCCCCATCAGCTGCAGATGTCCTTTTATTGTAGCTAAGCCTGGACTGTGACTTGACAGATTGAAATCAGCTTCATGATCCAACATCGGGAAATTGTTTCAGACATTTCACACTAACAACAATAAGACCACAACATACTCATAATAAAACACATTTGATCATGTTGATACTGAGACGTAATAAAACATAGTCAACAATGAAGTCTTTCCCTGCATCAGGTTGGTGCTGCAACTGGAGATGGATACGATCCTGTTAAAAAAATAATAATAATAATATAAATAGTTCATATAAATAGTTTTTATAATATACGTTTGGTTTTCAGGCTTGTGGCTGTTTCTTGGTCAATGCCATTGACTTTTCCTGCTTTCCTGATTTGTTACAGCCTGACTTGGTCCTTTTTGTACATGATAAACACTGAGATAAGACAAAAAGACAGAACACTCCACAGGAAAATTATTCTACTATGATCAATACATACCACATTGATTTTGACAAAACTGGATATTATCTTAAAAACTAATGTTGAATACATGTCTGACTGGGAGGTTGAGATAGAAGGAAGAGCTTCTGCAACAGGCACTCAGACAAAATACCAAGCAGTCTGTCTCTTATCTGATGAATTTTCTTCTGATATTACAACACGTCCCTGTGGCCACAAGGCTCCTTAGGGATCTCCAGAATTGTTTTGGGGTCAGACTGGAGAATTTCTTTCTCTTTTCATTACGCCTAACAGTCTGCTGCATAACTGCACAATTGAAGTCGTGGATTTAAAATGAGAGCATGTCTTGCAAAAGATAATGACCCTGGGAAATACTCCAAAGTTATTTTGAAATAATTATAGTGAACTGCTATTAACACAGTGACGCACTGAATTTTGCAAGTTACTTTCCAGTTTGGCACAGCAAAATAAAATATGGAGTTTTGACAGTTTTGTTATCAAGTTTCTTCCCCAACAAGCCAATTTCTTCTCGGAAATATAATGCCATTCAGGTGTGGGTTAGAGGTCCACTGCTCAGATGAAAACCTGCATGGACTGGCTCCAAAAGAGCCGGCTCTTCACTACAGAGATCTATTGAGGTGAAACATATTCTGATTAAAAGTGACTATAGAGGACCTCAAAGCTGTTGAGGCTCAAAATCACTGAAAATGGAAAGAAAGGGAATTTTTGAAAGACCCATGCCTCCATCAATCACCAGTACAACAAAAGAATGGAACGAAATGCAAGAGATTCAGCACCATTTCTGATCTTTGAGGCAGTGGGTATTCTGTAAGGATTGCTGCAAGAGAACTATATTAGTCAAGGAGGTGTCAAAGAAATGTAGCGTAACAGTGATGCATTCTGGGCATCTCTAGCACGGACTAAACTCCACAATAAGGAAATCACCAAACATGAGTTTGCCCGTGAAAGAGACTGCTGCTCTCAAAAGACAAAGCATTGCTGCACGTGTAATGTTTGTCTCACATGGTCTGGTTGCTTCATGGAACAATGCTATGAGACACAGTGTGATATTGAAACAAAGAAAAACACTCTTTAATCTCCATCTCCTGAAAGTATAGAGAGTATTATGGTTATGGAGTTGGTACCTCTGGGCCAACGCAGATGGAAATTATTGGTGGAACAATTCATTTAAAATTGTTTCAAGAAATTGTACAGACAAATATCATAGTGGCTGTGATTTGAAACTTAACTTTGCCACACAGTTTAATAATTGTCAATAATACAAAGAGCAATTAGTAACTCAAGGGGTTTAGCCAATAAAAAAACTTGAGCATAATCAAGTCAGACTCCTGACATTAAACCAATTACACCGCCGTAGTGTGACTTGAAGCAAGCCACCCATGCAAAGTATTCCAATAATACCAATTAACTCCAACCGCAGACTAAGACTGATTGTCAAGAATCCCTCCAGCTTGCTTTGAAGGCCTGATCAGCAGCTAAAGAAAACATTTTGATGCAACTTATTGCCGACAGAAAAGTACCTAAACTGAAAAGTCCACAGATTCCCCCACCTTCTCTCTGAGCAGTGACTTCAGCGGGCATTTAGTTTGAATTCACTCACACATGCTCCATGCCATGATACAACTATGATTCTTCTCACATCTCAAATATAATATAAAATGCTTTAAAGTCCATATGATATTCACTATAACCAAATTCTTCATGCACAAAGCAACAGTTTGCGGTTGCAATGAATGTATAATGTATAATGCATAAAATGTGTTGGTAATCTGAATGCCTGAGGGTAAAAACTGTCTTTCATTAAATTATCTTGTGTATTCCTCTCTCCAGCTCTAACAAATGTGAAGCTGTGGGCCATCGACCGACAATGTTTTCAGACGATCATGATGAGGACGGGTCTTATCAAGCACACAGAGTACATGGAGTTTCTGAAAAGGTGAGGAACCCTAATTGTCCTACAACAACAGACAAATGGCCCTGGATAGGATTTTGATCTGAAATGCCATGAATGAATTAACTAAATGGATAAAGGGGAATATGTGTGAGCTGTTTCCCTGAGGATTCCTTATTCATTTTTGCTAACAAATTATCTAACTCCAATTAATTGCTATGTCACTGAAGGTGTCATTCATCCAACTGAAAAAAACACCTCGTACCTGTATCATCTTTTGTTAATATCCCTGTCTCGGCACCCTAACCACCAGAAGCCTATTATCACTTAAAAGGCCTACGTGAGTATAGGATAAAAGGAAAGACTCATCTAAAGACAAACGGTGAAATTAATTTGTCCACCGCAGAGAGCAGTGTGCAGTGATCAGGATGCATGAGGGATTCAATTGCAGTATAAATCTCTCTTGTCCTTTATCTCTGTTCGACTTTCCTGTTTTTCTATCGTGGTCTTCATCAAGCCAATTATGCATATTATATCGCCTCTTCCCTATATTTCAATTGCCACATCATTTTCTCATGACTTTGTTTCATGGCCCATATTAGAAGCTACTCTATTGTCTTCTCACTTCCTCTCATACATTTCTGTTTGTGTTTAAAGTTGCCAATGATAAAAGCACACACTCTGCCGAGGATCTCTTTTTTTTTGCGCTGAACGAGGCCTCGTGAATAACTGTGATCATGATCAAACTCTGACACTATTTGACAGAGTTGGATCAAGGCAGGCAGGAAACCAACTTTTCACTTGCTATTTCCAACACATCATCAAACCTAAACTACAAAACAGGTTGCATGTCAGTACCTTCCAAAACAACTCGTTTGACTGTTCCAGAAATTATTCCTATCCTGGTTTTGTGATGTGCAGCCTTTAAAGGTATAGTTATGTTTTGGAAAATTAAACTACCTAATTAACGATAGGGAAAGATCACAGATGTGGTTAAAAATACCATTGTTTACTTTTCGTAATAGACTGATGTAAAGTCAAACCCCTGTCATTCACTTTCACCTCTGCCTTTGCTTTTGCGAGTGAGCTGTATTATTTACTGTAATGTAAGCTATTGCCGGTTTGGGAAACATAAATACAGGTTGCTACAAGTGTTTGACCATAATGACAAAGGCTTTAGTTTTTCTGGCGAGCACAGTCTCCCTGGACAGTGTAACAGTCTGTGACATTTGCAGGTCAGTCATAATAAAGTCACTTTGCTCTATCTTCAGTACCCTTTCACCACGAAGGAAATTTAATTCCAAAAATATATTTCCAACCACATAAAATAACAATCTACTAATCTTACTTTCATGTCCTAAGACTGAAGCAATTTTAGTGATGGCTTTGACAAAAAAAAGACTCTCGCTATCTCTTCACTTGTGAGCGTGTACTGTATGGCAGCTTTTGCCTCTCAGCAGCTCTTATGTAACAGTCCAACAGATAAGTAAATATTTAATAGATATTACTTGGTTTGGGCTCACTCCATGTGTGTTTGGTTTATAAAGGGGTATCTAGGGGGGGATCAGTTATTTATAGCATCATTTGTTATTGTAATGTAAATAATTATATGTGCTGCTTCCGAGAAGCATATCTAATAAAAGTGCTGTCGTTAATTTGAGCGTAAGCACAAACACGCAGGTCCCTAAGTCTGCTACCTACTTGTAAATTATGCAACTATATGTATTAGCTCTCACAAGTTGTGGAGGGGGAACTGACAGGGGAATCCCACATGGTATTACATACTGGAAGTGAGTGTGCTTATGGAGACCTTTTTTTATTACCTCTTTCTATTATGTGTTAGAAATCACTCAAGCACACCGCTCCAGAAGAGCAACTGAGGGGGTAATGTGTGACGAACTGACAAACATCCCCTAGATTTACAAAATGCATATCGCTGTGAAATTATATTTTCAAAAGTTTTTTGGGCTTTTAACCTACTCTCTGCCCCCTTCCACTTTGGGTAAAAGTATAGCTATAAGGCATGGCATCAAAGCAGACAGCCATCTGCTAAACAATATGTGAAAGGACGCAGGAAATGAGCATTGGTGAGCATTAATCAGACCCCAAGGAAGTGCTGGTTTCTCTAGGCGTTTTCCAGGATTGCCAGATAAAATGATTTACGGTTCTCTTATGTCATAATTATGAGATAATAAAGTCACAGTGGCACAGTGCTATGTATGGAAGCCCGTTTCCGAAACACAAAAAAATAAAAAATTAGATAAAAAGTCATAATTATGAGATAATAAAGTCGAAATTATGAGATAAAAAGTCATAATAATGAGATAGAAAGTCGAAATTATGAGATAAAAAGTCATAATAATGAGATAGAAAGTCGAAATTATGAGATAGTGAGTGCGCATACGCTTCAGTGACGCTGGCTTTTCTCCTTCCTGTTATCTGCGCCGTCTTCACAAGTGTCTTCATCCCCTCGCCGGTCTAACCATGCAAACGTTATGCAAGCGTAACTGTTGACGTTTTAGCTCAACAGATAATAGCATTGCTATTAATGTAGCTGTTGCATGTGTTTCTCAAAGGGGCTACCGGTAAAAGCAGGAAAGCTACGAGACGTTATCTTGCTCATTGTGTGGTTTATTTGGGGACAGTACACAGGCTACTGTCGGCCGCAGCCTCCGCCAACAACAGTCAACACCGTTAAACGTCCCTCAAACTCCGCTCTCGGTAACTCTCCACAGGCAGCTCACGGCTACACAGGTCATGAGACCTCCTGTTAATTTCAGATTATACTCTGACATTAGGTCCACACAGATATGGAACACATCTTCATCACATAGGAAATCCTTAAACACACACTCTTCAAGGCAGACTTGAACCTTCTCCAGGTCCACAGGGTGCAAACAATCTCTGCCTCCGTACACTAAGGGGCTGCATGCAGGAAGTGTTTACAGGAAGAAGTTATAGTTAAGATCGGTTATTGCAATTACTGAGTTCAGGAGGTCAGTGAAGGTCTCATGACCTGTGTAGCTGTGAATCATACTAGCTAACGCTAATGCAGTATGTTGAAAAGTAACGCACCGAGTTGTCCTCTGTCGTTTAGACAGGCGCTTTGCGGTGAAAAGTGTGTTAGCACAATACCATTTAGAGAATGAAGAACAACACTGAGTCTCAAGCATATTGTAGCGACCCTTGGTCAGGAAAGCTACGAGACGTTCGTCTTGCTCATTGTGTGTTTATTCGGGGACAGAACACAGGCTACTGTGGGCCGTAGGCTCCGCCAACAACAGTCAACACCGTTAAACGCTCCCGGTAGCTCTGCACAGGCAGCAACACATGCCACCTCACTCGCTCCGCCACGCTCATGACCCAGCCCCCCCATAGGTAGTAGGACATCACGGCTGGGATGACACTTGTTGATTAAAGGGCTATGTGGAGTCTGTCGTACCGGTAGCCCCTTTGAGAAACGCATGCAACGGCTACATTCATAGCAATGCTATTATTTGTTGAGCTAAAACGTCATATCGTTTGCATGGTTAGACCGGCGAGGGGATGAGGAGACTTGTGAAGACAGCGCAGATAACAGGAAGGAGAAAAGCCAGCGTCACTGAAGCGCATGCGCACTTACTATCTCATAATTTAGACTTTCTATCTCATTATTTCGACTTTCTATCTCATTATTATGACTTTTTATCTCATTATTATGACTTTTTATCTCATAATTTCGACTTTGTATCTCATTATTATGACTTTGTATCTCATTATTTCGACTTTGTATCTCATTATTATGACTTTTTATCTCATTATTATGACGTTGTATCTCATTATAATGACTTTTTATCTCATTATTATGACTTTTTATCTCATAATTTCGTGGCGGAAATGGGCTTCCATAGCTATGAGTGTAATGATGTTAGAATGTTTCAAATGATCAAAAACACCACATTAGTGAAGCCGCACTTCCCCACTGGCCTCGTATAATTAATTAATTTCTCTGCAACACGATTGAGTTGTTGGATTGGAGTTTACTACGACCGAGGCTTTTTGTTTGTGTCAACAGCTTCGCATCTCAAGGGATTTAAACTCCATATGTTTCATGTAAAGTAGGGTCAGCTGATTAACTCGGGCCTCTGTGGAGGAAGCGACAACCCGAAAATGAACACGGCGAGTAGGGCCCGGATTGGGGGCCAAGGCGAGATGGTTCAGATTACTGTAATAAAGCATGGCAAATGAGGGGGAAGAAGGAGATGGAGAAATACACAGAGTGAGAGATGATACAGGGAGATATGCCCTTTGTTCACCAACAAGGGTTATTTCGTCTTTTATAAACATTGGGCCAGTTTTATTTAGTTGGCTTGATAAGAGTCAGATAGCGTTCATTTAGGCTGCTAGGAAGCAAACACAACAAACATGAGGGCCTCATACTGGTGTATGCAACCTAGGATCTGATTCCCTGCTGCGTAACCAGACACGTTGCCCAGTTTATGCTGAAATATTTATATACACCATCTGTAATACAATATACAGGCCAACTGTCATAGCATAATATTGAATTTTACGTGTTCCTGTTGCCTGTTTTCATGTTATTCTCTACAGATGAAAGGCCTGCTTTAATTCTCATCAACACTTTCAAAGCCAATATTTATACTAATCCGCCATCCACGCTGCTTTCTATTTTTTTTTCTGACAACAACAACACAAGTCTTAATCAGTCACATATGTCTGAATGGTTCATACATATGACATATAATACATATTCAATCTAAAAGCACTTTATTTTCTTTCTCCTGCAGCGTTCCCACATTCCACGACTTGCAGGAAGATATTCTGAGCAAGCTTGCCGATGTCCTTGAGGAGGTAGGTGCCTTGTTCTAAAGCCGGTGACACCTGCAGCACAAAGCAGATGTCACAAGCCTACTCCACACATCTTAATAGATTTCCATATATGCCCTTGCCTTTATTGCAGAGAGAGCGATGAGACAGAGGGGGAATAAAGATATAATCCAGATAGTAAACTATGGGTGAAGGCATGTGCAGATTGTGTGTGTGGGGGAACGAAGTGTGAATAGTTGGGATTTCAGTGTAATTGTTGCTCTTTCAGTAGGTGCTCAGCGTGGTGATGTTAAACCTAATAATCCACCTACTAACTGATAGTAAATTTCATGAACCTTTACAAGAAGTCAGTATACTGCTGCCAGAAGCATTTTAGGTTTCGAGGGGCAAGCTGGGGCCCTCCATTTTATTTAATAAAGTAAGGTGACGTTCATTAAATGTCACCACGGGAACCTACTCTAACCACTTAATAGTCACAAAGTGAAGAATGTATTTTGTAATGTAATCTAAACCAATTCTCAAAGAAAGGCTTCAAAAACCTAAAACACGTCTGAATATTTTGCAAATGGCCAGCAGCTGTAATATGTCTAAGATATGCTGAATAATTAGTATGTCCTTTTAACAGCAGAATGTTTTTTCCATGCTGATTTCAGTGTGTGTTTTGAGATGTTTCTCAATATCACATTTTCTATCCATGTGCACATCGCTTCGTTTGATGTGTTTGCCAGCATAATTTAGTTATGCAAACACATTCTCATTTACACTTTCAATGTGTGCTGCTAACGTTGAGGCTTTCAATATGTTGAATTGCATTCAAATATGGCCTTTGCCTATTTTTTTAAGTTATTCAATGTCAATCTGTTTAAATGTGCAGTCAATTATGTATTATACATTTGTTCCAGATCCTTTTGCTTTTAAGAAAAGATAAAGATTGAAAAGATAAAGAAAACATTGATTATTCAATCTGTAGCAGAACTTTTAAATATTAGACTCATCCAGAGGCAACTTGACCATGTAATGCTAATGCTGGCTTTGGGTATGAGTTTTTAGTTGTGTAGCCTGCAAATTAGAAATATACTTTTGTTCTTCAATATGAACATAAATAATTGCAAAAATTCCTGCAAAATGGTGACTACCGTTAACCTTAAGAACTGACACACAGACACATTTTAAACCTGCAATTAGTTCCCAAACCCTGAAACTATAGAAAAGATTGCATCCCATTAACTTCATCATGTTATCAGATCATCTTTGTATCGAACCATGGTAGTGGAACAGTGGAAACAACAACTTTAAGCAGATGCAAAGCCAGAAAATTACACAATTTGAAATAATGCGCTATTTCCCACACAGTTTAACACATGTGAGAGTCTGACTGGGCTCGTTCCCCTCAGCTTGTTGTTATACTGCTCAATCAACCGTTTGCGTGTGTTGTCAGTTTGTGTAGCTGTTCGCTAAGTTTGCTCTGCCAAGCAAGCCAAGTTTCACTACGTTGTCCTGCTGCTTTCAAGTTTGGTAATCCTCTCAAAAAAATGCTTGAGATCCTCAAAGTCTGTTGTTGAACCAGGCACCATGCCCTCCGAATAACATACGGGAAACATCCTCTCTGACGTTTGAGCCATTGGAGAACCACTCCACGTTAAATCTGATTATTTATACCAGACGTTTGGTTTAGAACAATAACTCGTGGCTAGCTATCTATCTTTTTTTAAATGCATTCTAACTTCTAACTACTACGTGCCCCTACCAGTGACGACAGCAGTAGGCTACTTGGCATATAGCCTTTCAAACTGCAAGGAGGCCACAGGTAATCAGCCTAATAGCATACAATCTGTGGCAAGGGCTTTCATTGTCAACGGCTTTCGGCATGCATGTTTTCACACACTCTGGGCACTTGACATTGTGTGGGAGACTATCCGCTCATAACGGCCTCTTGAGTTAAGTGCAATTAAAACACAATTTGTTTGATTGTAGAACAACTATAAATAAAAAGCAGGATCTGAGGATGTATTAGCTATGTCATGCATTGATACAGAATTACTAAATTACTCAGTGTCACTGGAACCACTATTCTTTTGCTGCCATCAGGTGGGGTTGTATACAAATGCAAATAGTTTATCTGTTTACAGCAACTTGATAAACATATAGTCATGTAACATATACGTACCATGTTTTACTACATAAGTAGAAAACTAATGTGTCAATTATACACTCACCAATAAAGCACCACTGCAAAATCTACTGCATATGAACATACGGCTATGGTTGGACTTTTTGTACCATGGCAGTATCACTTGTCCATGTCATAGCACAGTCTTGTGACTTAGACCTTGGCCAATACCATTATGTTTGATGTATGCCATGGTGAATAATAAGTACATCATTTATATCATTGAATGTACGATGTACAACCTCAAAGACCGTCACAGTATGGAACTTTGCTCTAAGTGTTGAAAGGTAAAATTCACGATAATTCAAAGACCGTTCGGTTAAAAGGTTCAGCAGAGCAAGAGACTCAAGGGAATCAGTCCAGTTCAGCAGGATGAAGTAGCAGGAGTGTTGATGGGAAAGAGAAGCAAGAAAATGCAATCTATGAGCATCCACATAGCAACCTCTAGAACTCCATGTAGGAAAAGAAAAAGGTTGTGGGAAAGTACATTGGTGGGGGGAGGCTGCAAGCTATGCAGCCCACATCAAAACAGTGTGCGTGGCTGAATTGCAAAGTGTAACATGGGAGAAACACAGCTGTAAGGAAATGTGAGTAATGCAAGCAAACATAAAGCAGTTACACAGATTTTGGATTTTCAAGATCTCTCTTGGTGTCTAACTAAAACAAGCCTTTGTGACGGTATATGACGAGTGACCCACAGTCTTGTCAGACAACCTTCACATTTCCATAATCAAATCCTCCATAGCCAGAGTGCAAACTATTTTCCGGCAATAAAATTAATGAGATAATCATTTTGGTTTAGTACAGGGAGGACATGTGTGAGTGAGCTGGGAGAGCACACCATGTTAACCCTGACAAAAGTAGATGGTTTGGATGGCATTCTTGAAATGCCTATTACATGTACTCTGATTAATATGTTTGGAATGTTGACTGAGGAAATATAAGTGCTGGGAAGTTGATTGAATTTGTATTTATCAGCTTTATAGACTGTTGACTGCTGTCACCCCATGAACAATCAAGCATTGTATTTGACTTGGCCCGTGCACATCCAAGGTCTTCCCTCAACAAGCTTCCCTCCTATAGGTTGTCCTATGTCCTGCCCTCCACTATAATAGATACATTTGCTCTGTGATAGATTTTTGATTAGACTGACATTTTTTCTTCAGCCTTCCTCTCCTTGAGGTCATTCTTGATAAAAGGGGCCACATTATATCAAATAGATACATCTGAACTAAACATCATAACCGCAACCTACTATTAACAAGAAGCTCTACTCTTGAGACACACACAGCAGAAATTAATCCTACACTCACTGCTCAGTGTGAAGTAAGATGTGAGGCACGGTAGGTGAAATGGTGTGAGAATAGAAACCTGGAAAATGTCAAATACAGTGTGGAGTCTGCTTATGATCGAACAGGAAACAGTGAACTCTGTCTTCAGTCTAGACTTAGTGCAGCATATTGTGTATATAGTTTGCTGGTAACTTCAAAATCCCACCAGAACTTGCATTACGACAATCAAAAACAGATCCTTGTTAACCCTCAGTCCGTATAAAGGTTATGGTGACTTATTTAGCTTCTTGTGCCTTGGTTCATCATCATGGTATGCCTCTGTATCCAATTTTCTCCATGGCACAAGAGGTTTTTCACATCATATGAAGTTATGTCACATCCCACGCATCAGGCAAGCAAATCCTTTCCTTATCAGGTTCTTAAGGTTATTTTCAACGCTAGGAGTGAATATGTGTGTGTGAAAGTGTTTTTCTTTGCTCAACCAATGCTGGGATATGTTCCGGCACTAGCAATCCTCAACAGGAATACTTGGTGTAGAAAATGGATTGATGGATGAATATATAAGTTTTGCTCTTAGAAAGAAGGTGTGATTTGCCTTCAGATTTGAAGCAGTACATTGTATTCACTTCTTGTCTGTACCTGCTCATTCAAGGTCACAGTGCATGTCCAAGCAAGCAGTGGTTGAAAAGCAGAGAACCTCTCTGCTATTAACAAGGAAAAGCATCTAATTGTAATTTATCTCACTGCAACCAATTCAGCCTCACTTCCTCTGAAGGGTACATTTTGGTCTCGAGTGACAGAGGTCTCACTCCCAATGTGAGAAAGGAGACAAAAGAATGACAGCGTGCTTGAATAACACGTCTCTTCTCTGGTCTTCTCTTTTGACAGACACATTATGGAGATGGAGAGTACATCATCAGACAGGGGGCCAGAGGAGACACCTTCTTCATCATCAGTAAGGGAAAGGTGAGAACAGTGCTTCTAGCCGACCCCCAAAGTGGTAGTATTTTTGGTTGAAAGTTGGCTGTCATCAATCATCTCAAGATAAGGGAGAAGCCGCCTCTGTCATCATCTTTTGCAGATGCTCTTGGAGCATCTAGAAAGAAGGTTGGAGTCACTTGTATTTCACCTTTCTGTCATTAACACTGGCTAAGCACAGATGACAAGCTGTCTCGACCGTTGGTGGGCTTTCATGAGCTTGTAATGTTAAAATGTTTTGATGCAGCTATGCTGCCTCCATTATTTTCTACCTACTCTTCATCCTCCTTCCACTGTTCATGTATGTCCTCCACTATCCTTCCTTCTCCTCATCATTATCTGTACTCAGTCTCTTAAATCCACAATTGGTAAGATTTGATGTCCTACTATATATATATATATATATATATATATATATATATATATATATATATATATATATATTATTACAGTTATTATGTAGTATGTTCTCGCAGTTGACATGTCCAGGATCTACCTGTTATTGTAAAGGATGAAGATACATTATGTTTTCCGTCTTGTTTTTCCTCTCCTTTGACCCCAAAAAGATCCCACTTCACAGAAGAAAATACACACATGCACAGCCACAGGCATAAGCACACACGCTCCTGATCTTATCAATGCTTTTCGCTTGGCTATTTCCACAGCACTCACCACACAACTGTCTCCAGCTAGACCACAGACACTAGAGGAAATTCATGCAAATTTCGGCATCTCACAACATCTCACAACCTAGCTTTCAGACTACACCTTTTACCATCTTTTGATTTTTTCCCCGCCCCCACACGCTCACATTAGATCATGAATAATAATGCTGTCACTCAGGTGTTGGCAGCGTGTCAGTGTGCTGGTGCTGGATACGCTGCTACCCCTGTGCAGAACTGACTAATTGATGAAGACAAGATCCTTCATTAGGCGAAACAACCGTCTCCATTCATTTCCTCTCAAATCTACGTAGCATCACTTTGATTTGTAAAGTCAACTGGCACTGCGCAGTGCCATCGCTCATATGTCATCTGGCTAATGAAGTGGCAGTCACCAATGTGTGACAGACCACCCATGAACAGAGATATCCGTCCTCTGTTTGTAATAGTGGGATTTACCCGCCACATTGAGAGATCATATACTATCACTTTCATTTGGAGTAATACATCAATGAAAATGTCCTCTCCTTTACTTGCACACATCTTCATACAGTTATACAGCAACCCTTCATTCATCACTTTTTTCTTACAACTTCCTCCCTGTCACACTGCTGTCCTGTTTAACTCTCCTCCGCCTGCATTTTCCTCCTTTCGCCAGGTTAATGTGACCAGGGAAGACTTGCCCAATGTAGAGCCTGTCTACCTGCGCAGCCTCGGAAAAGGAGACTGGTTTGGAGAGAAAGCACTGCAAGGGTAAGATTGTTCCTAATAACAATGCCTCTTCCAATTTAAATCTTCTGTTCTCCTGCTGTTTCTGTCTGCTTCTCTAACACTTTCTAGTTTTCACTCGCAACCGTTTTTTTATATCCTCCCTCTTGTACATAACTTACATCTATCCTTTCTAATTTGCTATCATCAGCCTCCAGCTCTTGCCTGTCCTGATTTTTTCCACCACTCACTCGTCCTGAGAGGCACGATAACTTGTGAAGTGTTTGGAAATTAAAGCCGAGCCACACATTACGCAACAGGCCTGACTTACTGTAGCTATTCCAGACACAGTGTATCTATCTCTGAATCACATGAAACAGTTTTAGTCTGACCTGATCAGATTGAGGAAGTCATTGAAATACAAATGTAGTTTTTTTAATAAGTATGTCCTATTTAATTTTTTCCTGCAACTGCAAATACATCGACATACACTTTAAGCAGCAGATATTTATAAATTATGGTGAGTATAGCATTGTATTCCCTGCTGAAACTATATAAGCACACATATCTACAGATGCAGCTATTTTACCTCCGAGCTTATTTGCATAAAGTTAAAATGAGGGCAAATACAATTATTGATGCATGATCCTCTTTCTCAAGCTCTCTATTTTGCCCAAATGAAATGAAGAAAAAAAGTGTGAATGTTCAGCAGACAGTGGAGATCCCTCACAACCCGTCTGTGCTATATTTTGCAAACAGCTAGTCACACAGAAACATCAGGCTAAAAGTCATTATTTTGAGTTGACTTCTGTTTTTGTCGTATAGTGTGCTCTTAGCTGGAGGCTTATTTCATTTCAACAATAATATCTATATGTCTCTTCAATCATTTTTTCTCTTTCATCTTTTCTTCTCATTCCATGTCTTGGTTGCCATATCAAGCGCCCAATCCGTATCTCCACACTCACAGAGTCAGACTTTGAGACACGTTCCCGCAAAGTCCCCGAGGGCTTAGTGTTGTCCCACTATCAAATCGTCAGGTACTTGGGGGCTTTCTCGCAGACATCTTGAGCTCTCAGTCCGCATTTGCGCAGAAACTCATAGTATTGTGACGTTAAATACCGGGTTACCAGGGGGAACATGGAACGCATAAGGGAAAAAATAGGTAAACAAAGAGGATGGCACAATGGTGTTCTGCCTGGAATATTACATTTACACAGAAACATTAACATTAAGGATTTAAGATTGAAATCATATGAATGCAAGCTGAGGCTATATTACACAGCTGGTTTATTCATCAACCATGTTTATATTTTTCGTTATTGAAGCTGTTTTGACAAAAACAAGTACATCAATTATTTGACAATTACCTCTTAAAGCAGGTACGTGGAAGATGTTCAAATCAGGCATGAAAAAACATAAAAGAAAAACCCACAATTGTACATACCAAGTAATGATGTTGTCATGGTACTGGATATGTGGCTGCACAGTGCTGTCCAACTCGTATTCAAAATATTTCATGCCCTAACTGCCTCTCACACACCATTTACCAGGTGACAGTCAGTTAAATTCCTGAGGGTTCAGGGTTTATGTTCTTTGGGTGAACATTGTGATTGGGCCATAGACATCTTAATGGTGTCCCAGACTGTAATAACAAGTATCTGTTATGAACATATGTGTTAAGTATGTAAACATAGTGGCTCTGACTAACACAGCTGTGTTCAATTGAGAAAAACATGTAATACAAACATCATACTTTATACTCCTCGGCCAGAAATATCGAGCTCTGAAGATATTCTGAGAGAAGTTTAAAGTAACCAGGCTGTATAGATTGTAGGGATTAGATGACTCACTGCTGCTGTACTGCTAACATTCAGTGGCATCTAAGCTCTCAAATACTCTCACTGAAAGGACACTTCAGTGTAATAAAAACATTTTATATGGCTCCTGGAATCAAAGCCCGGTGCCCAGACGGGATATTTTTACCCTGCTGTTTGTCTTGTCTTTTCATGTCTGTGTACCTCTGTGCGCAATGTTTTATTAAAACAGAGGGAGGGAAGAGAAAAGTGTATTATACCTGTGAGGGGTCAGGTAGAAACAGAGAACGTATGCACTCATGAGAACATCTGAATGCGTGCAAGCACACAGCCAGTGTCGACATGAAAAAAAAATGTAGATGTCGCCATCTTGTGGCTGATGAATGTGAAATCTTAAATCTCAAGCCCTTAACAATCACGTCTCAAGAGCATATATTAACACTTTCAAACACAAAGACACTTAAATTGTACCAAAGCAGTATCCTGTGAAAAATACATGCCAGCAGTCAAAATTGTAAATCATTATTTTTATTTTTGAAAAAGTACACTCCAGATGTTAGATGTGAGGTTCAGGCGACAGCTGGAATTGCACAGCTGGTTGGGCTTCTTCTCATAAGTTATAGCTAACAACCATATGATATAAAAGATGACAGAGCATTAATATGCATGCAGAACATGTGAGGCATGGGAAGCTTGATCTCTTGGCAGTGGGAGGAGTAGGTTGTTCCAAACAGATATTCAATACTTTACACTGATGAGATGTGGTGTTTGATGAATGAGATCATGACACAAAGTACTAATCTATTATGGATTTAGCAGCTGTGCTACTTTTATGTTGAACTATTTGAATTTTACACGGAATTGTTATTTAAAAGAAAGACCGCAAAAGTCTCAACGTATCACGCTGATTTTATATGTACACACATGCGCTCGCTGTATGTGTCTCTATATAAATACTTGATATATCACACATATCCTTAAATGTAACAGTGCATTTAGCGTTTCCCAGAATAGTAGCTTTTTGAAAAGCTCTTCAAAGCACCTTCAAGAGCATCTCATGCTTTGTTTAATCAAGAAAACCATATTGTTTCCACATCCCACTGAAACAAAGTGCTATCCCCACCTCTGCATCTGCTTGGTATTGTTTATATCTTTTGACCTCGCCGCCTTTTGTCTCGGAGTGTCTTGAGCGAGAGGAGCCTATTCAACTACACCTTTGATAGTCAAGCATGTCCCGTTAATTTACATGATTGCGATGCTGGCCATCTTCGAAGTAGGCTTTTGATCAGAGGGCTCTTCTGCAGGGCCATCTTTGTAATCCAAAGTTAACTGTGTGTCCTTGCTCATGAAACTCAATAGCCCCTACTCAAAGGCTACTGTGTCCATCTGAAGACTTTGCCTTTGATCTGTGAGAACAACATATTTACAAATCAAAGTCTGTTCCCCTGCCAGTGTCAGATGTAATGATTTTGTTCGAGCCTGTGTGTTCATTATAGCAGCAGAAGAAATATCCCATTACATGTTTTCTCTGCAGGGTTGGCCCTTAATGAATACTTCCGTACAGTAGGTGGATGTTCCAGGAAAAGATGGACCAACAGCATATCTCATGTCACACTCTTCCTGTCATGGGGAAGTGTGAACTCCCAGTTGAGGTGTAGATCCATCTGTAGCACAGACAATATGTGCCCTGACCTCCTCGCCCAAGTGTACTTGGTGTGTGTGTGTGTGTGTGTGTGTGTGTGTGTGTGTGTGTGTGTGTGTGTGTGTGTGTGTGTGTGTATGTGTGTTTGTAGGGGTGTTTCAGTAGAGGGAAAGAGATCAAAAATGAAGTGTCACTGACGTAAATGTGATTGGTGTCAGTGTCAGACCACTATCAGACAAACAATACAGTCCTAAATCACCCTGAGGGGCTGAGTTAGTGTGGACATGGTGCTATAGGTACTAGTGAGAAGATGAGACAAACATTGGTTATACCATAGACTGTAGATAAGAAGTGGACGTAGTCGTGGATTTTTGCGGTCGCCATCTTGTTTTTTTTGCAATTAGTGAATGGAAGTGACCAGCAGAGGAGTGACGTTGTGGTAGAACCGGCGTATAGAGCTCGAGTAGTGATCTGCCCTAAAGCATACCCTTCTTTATCGTCTATTAAATGGGACCATCATTTATGAAATGAACTTCATGCTGTATTGAAGAAGACTTGGAATTGTGTGTTTTTATAAAGATAAAAAAAATAAAATGACTAAAACGAAGTAAAAAGATAACATTTAGTATGTTTTATGGTTTACAGTGAATTCAGTGGAAATTATTTTTGGGACGATGACAAAAACAATACAATTGTCGAGAGCCTTGCTTTAACCAAACAAAAGAGATCTGTATCTGCCAATATGGATCATCAATGATCAACAATTAGTATCAGCATGAAACAACGTCATCAGCGATCTCTAAAAGTTATATTTGCTCCCTTTTTTCTTCTGTGCTGATCCGATCTGTGATTTGATCCGTGACTCTGATCCGTGATACGATCTGAGTTTCATGATCTGTTGCTCCACTAGTAGATATTGTTATTTTAAGCATGTTGGCATGCTTATGTTAACATTTAGCTCAACCCAATAGAGGTGATACCAAGACTGTAGAGTCTCATGTTACCTGGTCCGTGCCTTGCACATCATTTTGGGCTCGTCGGCTTCAATGCTGCTTTGTAGATTCCCCGTCTCCCTTCAGTCCAAGCCGTACCTTGAGTCTTTTAATATCTCTTCCTCCACGAGTCAAAGCATTAACTTCTGCCATCTGCTATTAACTAGAAATCTGTATATTTCTCATTGCTGCTGTATGTTCCTGTCCGTATCCTCTGTATATTTTAGTTTGCTTTAAAGCATACCATAGATGTTTAGTCTGAAGACATGCTCACAGTTCATACCGTCACAGCATGCAAATCAACCACCAAAGATTTGAAGCTTTTTTGAGACAGCTTGAGAAGAACTTTGTCAGAGTAAATCCCATGTTGCCCTTTTTTATTTTGGAAATATGCACAATTGTTGTGTTGAGATGCAATTTTGAACAGGGACTTTCCCGCAGGCCAAAAATGTATTTTAGGTGTTGAAACCCAAGGGAAGATGGGGATTGAGAAGGGGGGAGAACTAAACACAGCATTAAGAAATAAGAGTCAGCTTCAGCTAGTGCCCTGAATTCACAAATAACTAACAATTTCACAAGTATGCCCTATTATGTCAGATAGAAATAATTTCCATACACGAGAAACACTCGTTCCCTGTTAATGTTTTCATGTGTCTGTGGCAAGCTCCGACATCTTGAGACTCAAGAGTAACCTTTCCACGTTATAATTTTCCTAGTGTGTTTGGTTTATCGACAACATAACGTGTTACTAAAATAATGTTCACAAGCTAACACTTAAATCTTTAAGTAATTGGAATAATCTACCTGCAAATATTCGATCCGATCATCTTTTCACTTAATGAAAAAAATGCCCAGTCTTCTTATTTTTGGATCAGTTGTGCATATTTTCGTAATAACACCTCTATTACTATGCTTTATAACTGTATTGCTCATGCAATCATTTACTTTAATACTTTCCTATAATCTATGAATGAATGTTCCATTCCCAGTTTGACCTAATTCTTTTTGTCTTATTACTTTTATTTTTGACACATTTGTTCTAGTTATGTAGTTTTGTGTTAAAGGTTTTGTCTAATTGTGCTCATGTGGTATTGTTGCTGAGGACCCCCTTGTAAATGAGATGGTGCATATCAAGGGGTTTCCATAGACTGTATATAATAAGCTGACATCGTCATCGGGACGTCACCAATTGGTTTGTGGACTGACGTTTTTTCAGCCTTGAGATCAGCGATTTCGCCGTCGCCCTTAAATACAATCTAACTTATTTTTGCAACTGGAGGAGTCTCCCCTGCTGTCAGTAGAGGGGATGCAAGTTTTAAGACACATCCTGCATTGGCTTCACTCGGCAGAACATGAGGTTGCCGCCTGGTTGTTCCTCATGAATAATTTCCGTGTGAAAGTGGCTGCCTGGAAGAGTAGAATACATATATTCATATACGTAAAAATATCTGGTATGGAAAAGTGGAAAGTGGTCATACTTTGCAGTTATGTGTAAAATGCACAATGTTGTAGTTAATGGAAAAAAGCTGCACAGACACTTGCACAGTCATTTACGTAAGTGCGTTAATATAAATATGTGACACAACCATCCAGGCCACCATCCAGGCCCACCTGAATACCTCTCAGTCACAGAGTTGAAGCACATTATTGGCTGTGTATCCCACAGCCACCTCTTGTTCTTGCCCCAGTCCCGACCCAGGCTTTACTTCTTCTCACTACAGCTTCGTAGCTACTGGCCACTCTCAGCCTCCAAGCCTGTACGTTATTTTCATAACCCTCTTCCGGGACACCAGATCACTATCCAATTACCTGGTTCATTTCAACTATCTACTGGAAATCAACACCACAGGCTTCCTTCTGTGTACGTCCAAAGGACATTCCAGACACAGCATGCAGCTGCTTTTAGTGCGTCTTTGCTTGTGCATCTGTGTGTGTCTTTTTTTCGACTGCGTTTCTTGTTGCGCTGCACTTAACAAGTGAAGAGCCTTCTTTGGCTTAGTGGATGACTAAGGCTCAGCAGCATGTAAATTAATCATTCTGACACATATTGTTTAGCGATTGTGTTTCTCATACAACATCGCTAGCATCAACGCAATGGCACACTAAGTTGTTTTCCTCAGCCACACTCGAGCAGCAGGGGACAGGTGTAACGAGCTGCTCTCGAACATGAAACCCTTGCGGTAAAGGATAATTCATGCTTAATCACTATTTCAATATAGCCCAAGTGTTGTGTTGTTTTGTTCTATTGCCATGTTAAGTGAATGACACCAACACTGTATGCTTTCTTTTATGAGACAAATTAACCCGTGTAACAGATTGTGGGTGTGATACATGCAGTATTTGACATGAATTAAAAAAGCTTCTTCAAGTTACTCGACAGGCAGGCAAATTTGGAGAAGTAACGGAGAAATCTTTTGAAAATTGACTCCACAGCTGGCAGATTCACAGCTGTGACGTTACAAGCATTTGTGCCTCAACAGCCCTTAACAGAGCAAGTTGACTTCTTATTCAGCTTCTGAATATTTGAATAATCATCCAATTATGTAACGGGTGGTGAAAGGATCCAAATGCAATATGAAAGAATGGTGGGTTGAAAGCAGAGGTTTATTCCGGCAGAACACACAAGGGAAACAGACCCCAGGAATCTCGGGGTCGGGACAGAATAGGATGGTGGTTACCAGGACAGAGGCAATGTGGAGAACTCCTCCAAGGCTGCAGAGTAAAAATCCACAGCTGGGTGGGTGGAGGGGGTCTGGAGGGAGGGTTCCTCCTGGGAGCGGGAACCAGCTGGCTGCAGGCTGGACTCCGGGGATTCCGGAGGCTGAAGTGAGGCTGCAGGTTGGAGTCCGGGGATTCCGGAGGCTCCAGATTGGACACCCAGGATTCTGGAGGCTGCAGTGAGGCTGCATGCTGGACTCCAGGGATTCCGGAGGCTGCAGTGAGGTTGCAGATTGGACACTAGGGATTCCGGAGGCTGCAGTGAGGCTGCAGGCTGGACTCCGGGGATGCCAGAGGCTGCTGGCTGGACTCCGGCCATTAATTCACTTAGCTTTATTGTTCAACAATTCTGCTCATGGGAATACCCCAGTGTACTTGATTCAAACTATGATCTTAATCTGATCAGTCTGTATTTTTGTGCAAACATATAAACATAGTTTGTGTATAGCTGGACAAAATCATTCCCACTGACTGTAAATCATCAAGACTATTGTTCCCGAAAACAAATCATCACATAATCACTAGTGACAGCCACGTTGTGTAACATAGTGTCTTCATCCAAATTGGGACATTAAGTGCTTTCACCCATTAGCCTGGTTATACTGTAAGTGTGCTTATTCAAATAGTTTTGATTTCTGTTGTGGGCAAACAAGAACAGGTGGCGCAGTGTTTTTCAGAGTATTGTGTTTTAAGAGCATGGATGCAGGCCATAGGAGCTTATCAGACATGAATGAAATACTGTATTAACTATGATAGCGCAAGGGCCCCAATGTATCCTGTGCCCCTGACAAACACTGCACATACTGTATCTCCTCTGTAGTCCTCACCTTTCAAAATGTGTTGTTCCCCCACCAGCTGTGCCCTTTATTCAAAGGGGTCAGCAGAAAGAGTGAGTGCATGTGTGTGAGTTTGTGCTCTAGAAGGGGTGTGTTTGGAGGAGGGAAGGCAGAGGCAGTTGACATGGCATGAGGCGGAATTGTCACCTCAGCTCATTGAAATAGGCTGCCGTGTGTCTGAGTTCAGATCATACGCAGAGTGCGATTGTCAGCTATTGTCAGCACTTCAATTTAATTGAATCAACTTTTCATATCTAGAGTCTGTTTTTATTTTGTATTCGCTCCCCACTGGGATATTAAATTCATCCAGAGTATGACTTTTTTTTTCTTTTTCAAAGAAATGGGGCACAGCATAATCTGCTTATTATGAGACATCCCTTGAAGAATTTACCGTCTTTTTGTAATGTTTTAGTCTGTGTCTAAGTGGATAACACTACAATTTGATTGGAGATTAATGTATAAGAGCGACAGCCGTATCTTTAGTTGGAGGGCTGCCCTGGGCAGTGTACTGGTTCAGAGTTAGAGCTCATCCCTTGTGGGAAAATCTTTCACAGTGAAGGATGGATTCTTGGGATACAGACTCTGAGGACTGCGTTTGGGGCAACTCCTCTGAAGAAGCATCACCATCAGAGGAAGACAAACTTGATGTCAAATATAATAAAGAGTAATGCCGATCATGCAGTGATGTGTGTTGCCTGTTGAGAGTAAAGTTTCCATTGTGGGCCAGTGGCATTTATGGAGTGAATGGAGTTGAATAAGACATAATTTATATGCAGGTGTTAAGTTTGGACTGTTTCCATCATCACAGCTCTGATAAAGCATTTCAATCTAATAATAATGTGATTCAATTACAGCCGCACAGTGTGCATTCATTGGATGAAATGAGTCAATGTTGCTTCTGTGCCTGATTGTGTTGTATGATCTTTTTGTCCAGGGAGGACATCCGGACAGCCAACGTCATTGCAGCAGAGGCAGTCACCTGTCTAGTCATCGATAGAGAGTGAGTATCAATAAGGTTTTCCATCACAAAACAGAATGTCTGTTATACATTATTGATTATTTAGCATTAAAGTGGTCTGCCATGAGCATCCATGCAAAACAAGCCCACAAATTATGCTTTGCTCATAACCATCAGCTAAGGAAAACACATCAACATGAACCCACTTCTGCACCTTTTGGATGAACATGACACATTTAGTGTCGGTACTTTCAGTCAATAGTTCAATCAATTTATCCTGCATGATCCAATACGTTACAATTCTACAAATTCAATAAATGTGATGTGAGACATAAATTGTGCATTTCCAGGATCATGCTTCCCTTTCACTTCACCTCCGCTGTCTTGTTTAATTGTTTGGGAATCCTAAAAGGCAATTGCGTCATCACCAGCTGCTATGTTCAGGACTCACCTTGTTCTCATGCCAATGTTTTCTAATCAAACAAACAACTACCATTATTAGATTTACTTTTTAAGTGACGTCAAGAAGGCATTTGTCTTGAATCCTAAATCAAGAATTTCAATACATTGTGCACTCACAAGGGCACATTTTCTTTTGGTGTTTGTCAGGAGATTATCAAAGAGCAAAACCACATTTTTAGCGTTGCATTGCAGTGGCATGGTTTGGCATTTTAACACAATGTTTATCATGTTTTCATGGTACTTAAAAATGTCGATCCACATAAATTTATCTCAGTTCACTATCTTAAGGATTAAGTATTGTGGTGAGAATAGAGAGACAGATGGATTGGGCATAGAGAGGAGATGGTATCAGTTTACCCAGGGCCTCCCTCTAGCCTCAGGGAGCACGGCATCCTCAGAGTGAGCAGAGAGGATAGTGAGTGAGTGAGTCATCTAGCACAGGAGATTATCACTGCCTTTCACTCTGCCTGTCATACGAGCAGCTAATGCTCTCGCTGCCCCCAAAACTATAGCTCATTGCACGTGTGTTTGTGTCCCCGCCAAGACAGTTTTGGTGCAGATTCCAAGTTATATTATTTAAACCTTTTGTGTGCATGTACTTGTTTACTTTATGTGTGATGCATCAAAATGAAATAGTGGAGCTTAAGAGGTAAAATTAGGATAATCGCAGGAGAAAACGAAAGAGACAGTTGGAAAGAGATGGGGAATGAAAACAAACGGCAGGAAGTCACGATTCACTCGTGCAATTGAAACTGTAAGCAGCCAAGCGCTTTAAATAAAAGCTCAGCATGCAGCAGTCCCAGCTTATACTGACAATATGGTCTCAACAGGAGAAAACACCAGATGTACTACATCGTCTGGCTGACAGCTTGATGAGCCTTGCATGAAAACTATCTCAGTTAGATGTTCTTCTAGACAGCCATACTTCAGATAGAAATGAGCCCAAGCATAGTTATTATTTTTCATGTACATGATCTCCCCAGGAGTGCAACTTTGGAGGATTTTATTTGAGCAAATTAGCATATCATGTAGCTTGTTATGCTGCAGTCAACCTATTAAATTGTTTCATTAACTACTGTAATTGTAATATTGTTCCCTGAAAGGAACATGTGCTGTTTCTTTCAGTAAAATAATGTCATGGGGATGTATGTCTATTGGTCATAATACCCAGTGAATTTCTTTCTCAGCAGAGTATGTTTTCTATTCTATAATTCATTCACTAAAACATTTCTTCACAGCCTCTACTTTTGTCTCTGAAACTCCCACTCATCCCACATCTGCTATCACACTATTTTACACCGCATCGAGGTCGCTCCGTCTTCTCATCTCTTCCACCGTGGTTTTTAGAGGCTCGTCTCTAAATGCAGCCTGATGAATATTTAATGGTAACTGGCAGTGTTTTTAATGACAGGCTGGCCATTTATTGCACAAGCTACTTATATGGATCGCCTGCCGTGTGCAAACTGCATTGATTACATACCGTGACTTCTCGAACAAAACAAATCACACACGTTTTCAGTTTTGACATTTTCTGTCTGTGTTTCAGTTCATTCAAGCACATGATTGGAGGTTTCGAGGATGTGTCCAATAAAGGCCACGAGGATGCTGATGTCAAAGCCAGGTAAGATAATTATAATTGTATGCACGAATTAATTAAAATACCCACAATGCAAATATACCTTTTTGCTTTGGGCTTGCTTTTGGTTTTGTTTATCTTTTGTTACATTTTCTAAGTAATTTTTAGATTCAATAAATCCTAAAACATTGTACCATAATGTGACTACTCACCAGCGGCAACATTTTATTTAAAAAAACGTGCTCAAGTCCAACTGTTAATGTATTGTGTCTTATATAACAAGACAATACCCATGTGGCAGGCCAGAAACAGAGGCTATGACCTTCGCCTTTATTTCTGGAGGGGAATTGATATGTACTCTATTTATCATCGCTATGGAAACAAGAGAATAGCACTATAGAAGGCACCTTGGCAATGAGGTGGGCATCTTGGGGTACAGGCAGCTACATATTGGCATAATCTAATACCTCGCTCACTCGGTGCTATGTTGTGAATCAAGGTGAGCAGAAACAAGAACCCGGTAATGACAGATTACAGAGAGCGAGAGAGAAGGGACAGTTTATCACCCCAGAAAGGAAAAGAGAGACGTGGATGGAGGGCCGAAGAGACGAAGGGAAGAGAGAACAACACGGGTGACAAAGCAGACCAGACTTCTGTCCGATTCTTTGGAGTTCTAGCTGAGTGCAGAGAGCGTCAGTCATCTTTTGCAAGTCAGTGTAATTTAGCAAGCAAAGAGCGGAACATAACACCCGAGTGTGTTGGACAGAGGTACTTAAGGAAGAGAAAAGGCAATGGGGGGCGGGTATAATGGGAGTGGCCCCATTGGTTTTTGCCTGTGGCATTCATCCATGGCCAGGTCCCCCTTATGGCTCACTACACTGATGATTGCCAGCAAATATGTGTGATAGACAGAGACTTGCAGTGCATTCTCTACCCCATCCCTCCCTTGGTCTGTAGGGAAGCTAATTTAAGTCTGATTTCATGCAAATGAGTAACACATCATGGTCATTTGTAACCTTATAATCAACCCTATTAGCTACAGATTTATTTAAAAAAAATTGTTTAAAGCCACTCTCTCCCTCTGTTCCCTAAAATCTGTCACATCAAAGCCGTTTCCACCCTGATTAAGGTAGCTTTCCCTGCCCCTGTGTGTGTGTGTGTCATCTCTTGCTGGTGCTCCCCGCCCAACAGAGCACATTTGTTTCTTGGTGAGGAAAGCCCGAGTCAGGATCCCACGGTGATGGAAACTATCTCTAATTAGTCACAGCGGATAAACACCATGCGGCAGAACTCTAGCTATACAGCAACTAATACAGCTGCTCTCTGTGAGGTTGACAGGTCTTTTCTTCAAAGTCGCTGCTTCTCTCTGCAGGAGGAGCTTTGTATTTATATATGTATAAAGCATATATTTAAGTATTTTGTTTAGTGGAAGGCAAGATGAGAGTCTGTAGGTGAGAGAAAACAAATATTATGTTTTCTTATCTAAATTCCCATATTTTTAATACAGTTGCAAAAGTCTTTAAAACTTTGGGCCGGGTTCTTGTTGTATTTCTCTTTCCTGAACTCTCTCTCCTTCATGCCCTGCCATCTGTCTTAAAAAGGCATACAATGCCGTCAAAATATGCTCCTGGTTCTCAAATAAACCAGGTAATTTAAACTATCCTCTGATGGGTCAACAGCTGCTTTTGTTTGCCTTTATTTTGTGATGAACCTGATCTGGTTTTCCTTTCAAACTGTCAATGAAATGTCTCAAATCAAAGTTGTTTTTTTTCAGATGTCCCGTATTTAGTATACATACTTTACTCTCCGCTCACAGCTAATCGTAGCCGCATGATGAAGATTGATGAGAACATATGAACCCAGTATGACTCAGCACGTCCAGTGTCTGTTGAGCAGGTGTAGCAGTTTAATAAGCGAGATTTACTGGTAAATAAAAGTGACATTTAATGAGAGTCAACTTTAAGGTCAGATATGCTGTCCCTTGAGTCAGGCTAGACCGAAGTAAATGAGGACAATAGCACACACACTCTCTCTCTCTCTCTCTCTCTCTCTCTCTCTCTCTCTCTCTCTCTCTCTCTCTCTCTCTCTCTCTCTCTCTCTCTCTCTAATACACTAACAGACATTTAGACACACAGGGATTGCATCATTTTCTATGATCTCATCCGTTCACTGATACAGATTATCACCCACTGGGGCGCTATTTGACCTGTATAGGAACACTTTGTATTGCAGTGCTAGTAACAGATTTACAGTAATAAATTACAGTTCTAACTTCTTGTAAGGCGTCTCAAAATGAACAAAGGCTGAAATTGAACTTACCAGGGTTCAATTCTAATTTCTTTATTTGAAAAGGCACAATGTGCATTAATCAACATTCATACAAATGTTGATGCACCCGAGTTAGCTGAAAGGCTAGTTTTCATCTGCAGTTACTTTGCCTGATGTTGTTAGGAATCCAAGAATAATTATAAATAAACAGTATGTACAATTGTAAAAACGTACTACATTATATTACATTGTTGTACGATGCAGCGGAGCACTGTGTTAGCTTTACAAGGTCATGATTACAGCTACTGTATGGTTCCAGTCACACTGGATTTAATCGCCACTATCATATTCCGTAGTGTGTCCTCGGCTGAGACATTGAGCTCAGGGAAATATTTTTCTCGTCACAAAACTATTCATTACAATTCATTGCAGTGCTCTGATAACTTCGCCAGCTGGTTGTGTCTCATTGTATTCACTTAAAGAAGAGTTAATCTTTAGCACAGCCTAGGATAAATGGGTTGGTTCTTCTGTTGTCTACTACAATAGCATACTACAAGCAAGAGCTTGGAGTTATTGTACATCAACAAGTATTTGCTCCTTACCTTGATACTCCATATGGACCAATGCTGCCCTCTGTTGGCCAAATCATACTATTACTTAAAACATGTTTTAATGTCCTGCATGATGTAAAATGATCCCCTCATTCCTGACCCCTTTATATCGAGAAATAATTTACGAGACCTCCCTCATTATGGGCACTCATAAATCCATGTGTGTGAGCACGTGTCAGGCATCACAACCTTATTCATAATCCTGTCCCACACACAGGAATGCATGTACTCTCGGTCGCACCTCTCCATCCTTTTGTTAGAGCATTTAGGGATTTGGAGTGTTTTCTGGGCCTGCTTCCAGGTGATGGGAGGGGAGAAAAAGATGAAAGGATCACCTGCAAATCTTACATGCTAGTAGTAGTGCCTATTTAAACACAAATAAACAGTGACTGTCCTAGATACCCACTGTGTTTCTGAGAAATATTGTGGCTCAGCAACCTGCCAACACATGCCCTCACGGTGCCCGCTGGTATGCAGCTTAGGGAAAAGGTTTTGTTGTTCCGGCTTGCAGTGTAACTGATGTCTCTGGTGATCTGAGTAAAATCCTCTTTCCACATCTCAAACAGCCACATGAGAGTAAAGTCTCATTTGCCATTTCATTTATCAAATTTGAACCCAGAACTGAGTCATTGTTTAACTTTTGTAAATAAACTTCCTGCAGTCCCTGCTGCAACGTGATGGAAGACTTCTGACTGGCCTAAACAAGTATTCCTTGTAGGGGTATTCTTGGTAAATGTCCAGTGGAAGACAGCTGTGCTGTTTCTGGTTGAGAAAAGGCCTGACGTTGAGGGCCATAGTCCGTTCTGACTGACCCAGAAAAGGCTGTCCAGGCTCAGAACTGTCCTCAGCCCACTGATCCAGAGGCTGAGCTGATGAAACTCTGTCCATTTCAAACAAGGGTTGGACACGTGGAAGCAATCTTCTTCTTCCGGCTTGTGCAGGTCTGCAATGCCATGTTGGGGTGTTTGGTGGCAGAGTCGACGCACGTCTTCAGAGCCAGAACAGTAGTGAGCTTTTGTGCCGGACGTTTCAGCTTTGTTTTTCTTCTATCAAGACTGGGGACAGACAGCATGTGTTCAAGGAAAGGTCAAAGTGGTTTACCAGAGGACTAAACTCAAACACATCCTGTTCCCATTGATACAATCCACATCCTCCATAACATCCTTGTTAGATTACTATGAGTTAAATCCTCTAAGACTTGCAAACAAATGAGCACACAGATATTTTGTCTCAGGTTGTTGAAAGTGGATTATCTCTTCTTTCATCCTTCAGCTCATCTCTAATCCTTTCCCTATTCTTTCTTTTTCCCCGTCTTGTCCCGGCACCTCAGATATGAAGCAGAGAATGCGTTTTTCTTCAACCTCAACCTAGCCGACTTCAACATCATCGACACTCTGGGAGTTGGTGGATTTGGCCGCGTTGAGCTGGTGGGGCCCGCTGCACATTGACAGTAACATCTTCACAATGGTCTTTAAGGGCTGTGCGGGTTAATGTGCAGCCCATCTTTGTACTCGAATTTCTTTCTTTCCTCACTGCAGGTTCAGCTCAAGAGCGATGAGAACAAAACCTTCGCCATGAAGATCCTGAAGAAGCGGCACATTGTCGACACGAGACAGCAGGAGCACATTCGTTCAGAGAAACTCATCATGCAGGAGGCCCACTCTGACTTCATTGTTAGGTACACCCTCTGAGCAGCTTCATCCATTGGCTGTTTTTTTCTATCTATGTCACAAGGATCAGTGCTTTATCAGTCTTATCTGTGGATGCTGGAAGATGCTTGAATCTCTTGTGACCCTGAAAGAAAATAAGAAGGCACATGCGAGTTATTGTTATTGTTATTGCGATATAAGACGTATAAAGGTCTAGTAGTATCAACAAAACGGCTTTATTTCTGGCCATTTAAATATAGGTATTTTAATATAAAACTGCTTCCTACACAACTGGCAATTGTGTTTGTGTTAATAAAATAATTACATTCAAATGCATGCATACAGATTTGTGCACATATTTGAGTCAGTAATCATTTTGTAAGAGATTAACTTTGGAATATTAATAAATTGCACTTCTCCAACCTCTCCTTCGAACATCACGTCAAACAAATCACCCGAACTGCCTTCTTTCACTTAAAAAACATCGCCCGTCTCCGCCCATCACGCTCCTCATCTGCTGCCGAAACCCTGATCCACGCCTTCATCACCTCCAGAATAGATTATTGCAATAGCATTCTTTATGGCACAACATCCAAAATCCTCAATAAACTCCAGTACATCCAGAACTTTGCTGCTCGCCTGCTCACCCACACCCGCTCCCGTGACCACATCACCCCTGTTCTCCAGAACCTCCACTGGCTCCCCGTCCCACAACGGATCCAATATAAAATCCTTCTTCTCACTTACAAAGCCCTCCATAATCAGGCCCCCTCCTACCTCACCGACCTGCTCCACCACCACACTCCATCCCGTCAGCTCCGCTCCTCTGATGCCAACCTCCTATCCATCCCCCATAGGACCAAGCACCGGACATGGGGTGACAGAGCCTTCTCTTGGGGAACTCTCTCCCCAAACTCATCCGTGACTGCACTGTCCTCTCCACATTCAAATCCCAAATTAAAACCCACCTCTTCAGAACTGCTTTTAATGTTTGACTGTGTGCATTTATTTTGATCTGTTTTATTATTCTACTTGTTTTATTGCATAGTTTTTATAGGACGTTGTAAATGTTGTGTAAAGTGACTTTGAGTACTATCAAAAGCGCTATATAAATTAAATACATTCTTATTATTATTATTAGATATTCACCAAATCTTTTTTTGTTGTGCTTTTAAAAGCTGTTTTAGGTAACATTCGCTTTTGTGTTTTTAGACTCTATAGAACATTCAAGGACAGCAAGTACCTCTACATGTTGATGGAGGCTTGTTTAGGAGGAGAGTTGTGGACCATTCTTCGAGACCGGTAAGCTCTTTTTCACCAGGTCTAATATGAGTGAATTCTTTTAGCTGTGTCATATTCCGGTTAATGCGAGTGATGCTAACTGTAAGTACCACGACATGAATAGAGTTTCAGTGACAGTAATAGTCCTTAAACCTCAAGTATCTGTTGTCCTGCTGTGTTTCCAGGGGTTCATTTGAGGACTCAACCACCAGGTTTTACACGGCTTGTGTGGTGGAGGCCTTTGCCTACCTGCATTCCAAAGGAATCATCTACAGAGACCTCAAACCAGAGAACCTTATTTTGGACCACAGGGGATATGCCAAACTGGTAAGAGAGCATAAAGGGATTACCACCCAAAGAAATTGTGTTTTCTGTGTCTTTTGTGAGATAAATCACATCTTCCTATGATGTTACCCTGGAGGATCAAATGAAATGTGGCACTACATAAAAGCATATTACAGTATAAAGAAAAGTTTAATTGAGGTTTAGTCGAGTTCTGTGTTTTTTGGGTTGCCGCCACTCCCTTCTCTCCTGCTGGAGAAACCAGGTTGTTGCTTTTGGCAGAGCAGCAGCCAATTGCTCAACTGTTTTTTATCCATCATGTCAAAGCATCAAATGAATACTGTAATACTGAAATAATTACACCATGTCAAACTTTGCCATCATTATACATAAGAATGTACATGATCTGATACAATTTAGGGTGAAATTGTTATGACTTCATCTGACGGACGGCTCAAAATCTACCTTCTTCTTAGGTCGACTTTGGCTTCGCCAAGAAGATCGGATTTGGAAAGAAAACGTGGACCTTCTGTGGGACGCCGGAGTATGTAGCACCAGAGATCATTCTGAACAAGGGCCATGACATCTCAGCCGACTACTGGTCTCTAGGAATCCTCATGTTTGAGCTCTTAACTGGCAGGTACACACAAGCCTGGGCATGTCTATAAAACTAATATCTTAAAGAAACAGTGTGCAGGATTTAGGGGCATTTGCTGGCAGAAACACAATTGTATTCATAACTACTGTATTTCATTAGTTTATAATTACCTGAAACTAAGAATTGTCGTGTTTTTGTTAGCTTAGAATGAGCTGTTTACATTTACATAGGTACTCAGTCCACCGTGTGGCGCCGCCATGTTTCTACAGTAGCCCAGAGCGGACAAACACTGGCTCTAGAGAGGGGAGTTGGCTTTTTAACTGTACCTGAAAGCCATCGAAGCTCTCCGACGCATTTGGAAGGGGGGGTATTCAGTTGGTTACAATCTGCAACCTCACCACTAGATGCCACCAAATCCTACGCACTGCTCCTTTAAGTGTTCCCTGATATGGTATCAATATCACAACACAACAATCTGCAACTAATGAAATGCTATTAAGAAGACAATAATATTTGCCTCTGTTATGTAGCCCTCCCTTCTCTGGCCCTGATCCTATGAAAACCTACAACATCATCTTGAGAGGCATCGACATGATCGAATTTCCAAAGAAAATTACCAAAAATGCTGCCAACCTAATTAAAAAGCTATGCAGGTGAGTGTCGACGCTTTGAGCTATAGTTGAAGCTCAAGAGTTATTCACTTAAGTGGTCTGTATGCTGAATCATCATGTGTTTCTTTTTTCTTTCTTTCTTTTTTTCTATTGCAGAGATAATCCTTCTGAACGACTGGGAAACTTGAAAAATGGTGTCAAAGATATTCAAAAGCACAAGTAAGCATGTCTTAAAATTATTTTAATCATCTTATTTATTAATTTCTCCCAGTATAACTGTGTAGTAAAACATTCAATTAAGAAGCAATGCTGTGTTTCCTTTAGATGGTTTGAGGGCTTTAACTGGGAGGGCTTGAAGAAGGGGACATTGACACCTCCTATCATCCCTAATGTAAGTGCACACTGCTGATACTCTTTTATTTCTAGTTGCTCTTTTGTAATCAAACTCATATTCAAAATAATTGTTTTTGTCTGCTTGTTTAGTCGTCCTGTGAATGATTCTTTTGTCTTTCCACCAGGTCACATCAGCCGTCGACACAAGTAACTTTGACAGCTTCCCAGAGGACAACGAGGACCCGCCTCCTGATGACAACTCCGGCTGGGACGTTGATTTTTGAAGTCCTCCTCTCGACTTAAAACCAAAAGAAACTCTTCTTTTGTTGGCTTGGAGGCCGTCTTGAGGACATGGCTGTGTTGTAAAAAAATAAATAAAAATGCTTTAAAACGAAAGAGAGGATATGGAAAAGAAGATAAACGGATGGATGGCAAACCCTCTGGGTCACCGATATGCCTTTATTTCACTGTGGCTCTGGATCAAGCATTTATAATGGGACTGCTGTAGCACTTCTTCAGTGTTGTCTTACACTTGGCTCTAAAAGCAGAGAAAGTGCAGGGATACACACATGTACACATAACACGACACAGGCTGATAATGGAGCCAGGTTTCCCCTTTGAAACAGGGAAAGATGTTTAGCGGGTGAATGAATGTTGGATAGTTTGTCTAAGTTTTGGTTCGAGGATGAATAAGAGTGTGAAAAATTTTGAGTGGACCGCTCAAAAAGAGAGGAGGCTGATGGTTATTTTATTTTGTGTGTGTGTGTGTGTTTGTTTCTCCGCAATATTTTGTGAAATGTGTGGAGGGTTTAAGATGTCACTGCAGTTGCTCCCTGGTGTGTGACATGCAGCTGCTTGCTGCAATCTCCGATACTTTCCAGAGATCAACACACTACAGTTTGCAAGTAAAACTGGTATCAAGTGCTCAAGACTAACCTGAATGTCTCTGATTTTCTTTTTATTTCACATCCTTATGGCATACAGCATGCATTGTATTTGAATTTACATTCACACACACGACCACAGCAAAATCAAATGCTTTGTTTGAGATCAACCTACCTTGAAAAGCACAAACACTGTGCATTCAGTGGAAAGAGACTTGACTCAGTGCCCTGCTTAATATTTAATGAATCACACACCAACACACATACAATATCAGCTAGTATTTCCATAAAGCAATGTGTAATTATGCACTTAAGACCATTAACTGAAAAGAAATTAGCAGTTACAGCTAATTTGAAGCTTCATTGGATGAAGTTACACTCTTTTTTTGTTATTTGATATGCTTTTACTCACTCATATGAATGCTTCTCTACCTACATACTTCTTCATTTTGTTTTTAAATCACCCAAATGCCTCGTCCTCAGTTCGCCCCTGTATAGTTCTGACACAACTGTGAACATGGTTTCAATGTCTTTGGTGCTGTTATTGATAAATTATAATAAGCGATGGTGAAATGACAGTACTGGCTTTTGTTTCGTAAAGTGTTTTTTTTGTGCTTGATTCCTTTGTGACGTGCTTGACTTCCTTCTTTAGAAAATTGGAGACTTGGGAGTAAATTTGTAAACTTGAGTGAAGATTGGTTTGAAATCACGTGGCACCATGTTTCATTGTGCAAAGTGGTATTCTCAAGGTTTTTAAACAGGTTGAGTTCATCCATATACATTAACAATCCTCGTCTTGAGAGGCAAACGACCAGATTCACATTATAACTATCTTGACTTAACTTCATCTTAAGGATATTTGAGAAAAATGTCTCCTAAAAACAAAGAAGAGAGAATGATAGGCAGATTATATTGTGTTAAACTCACAACTTTGACCACTAGCTCCATGATCTCTCACCCAGCTCAGCACCTATCATGCCCAAAAATCAGAGCATAAAATCTAAAGAAATGTAAGTGCCTTAAATCAATGGCATACAAATTTAACATCACAAGTCCTATTCGATGCTGCATGAACACATATACACCTCAAAAACGTATGTGTCCTCTTAGATGGCTGCTTCTCATCCTTTGTTATATCTAATAAATACATGAATCACCACGGAAAGAGAATTTCATTTGATGGCTGACAAAACTGCATATGAAATACAATTCCTGCTTTCTGCTTTTGATTTCTCTCACAGGAACAATATTATATTCATTTATGGAAAGAAATATATCACACCTGATACGGCTGCAATGACATGCTTGTCTCTACAGTGTAACATGGTCTCATGAAGTCAACCACAACTGGCCTGATGTAAATGAACTGTAAATCAAGGCTTGGAGGGACCATCCATCCATCACCTGTGTGTTATGACATCTGAGCATGTAGAGAGAGCAAGAATGATTTGCAGTTTGGAACATTTCACAAATTGGAAATGACAACAGGATGGCATTAATCATAATGTATCATTATCCAAATCATCATTTTATAACAACTCAACTCGTATTTCATCCCAGGAAACCAAACAGACCGACACACTGACATGATAAATATATCACTGAATGATGTTGATGGAGAACTAAGAAATTGTAGTTCTGTTGGTAAACCATGAGTATTTTTGCTGTATTAAGGGCAGGTTATGTTTATCACAAAGCCTTATGTATGCCATCACTTTACAAACCACTGGTTTTGAGTCTTATATCGACCGCCTTCTGCAATGTGACCTGATATTTGCCTTGTGTTATGTTGTGTATTCTGCTGTGAAGTCGTTTTTGCAGAGTGCCACCTGTAAGATTCTTCCAAAAAAAAATTATAGAGTAAAAACATTACTTTTGAGTGCTGCTTGTCTCTTAGTTATTTTTCAACAACTCGGGTGAGATGTTTGCTCGTTGCCACTAGAGGGAGCTGCAGGTAAGACAGATCTCCCTCAAATCAGCTCAGCCTGACGTGAACTGCTTAAGGTTGCCTGAGATCTAATAATCGGTCCTCGAGTTAATGTCATCCACTTACTGGTAAGTGCAGATGATTCAGCTTCTCTGGTCTCGGTGTTATTCGCACAACAAATCTGTTTGGGGGACAGGGAAATGGCTTCAGTCATAACAACAGGGTGACACCTCTGCGAGATCAAAGGGGATCAAAGTGCATCAAAGGAGCTCACCTTACCAGCACTGACATTTAGTAAAGTGGAGATAAAAGCTCTACTTCAAAAGATATACAGCAATTCAAACGCGCACAGTGCTACAGTGTGTGCGTCAGGTGTCTATGGCGCATCTCTCTCGCACACACACACACACACACACACACACACACACACACACACACAAACACGTACACACATCCTCACACTCAAACGAAAGCTACGTGACCAGCAGATGACGTCCAAGTGCCAAGAAATCTTCATAGAGACACTAAAGGGCTCGCTTCCATCACGGACTTCAGCACCTGCGTTCCTCAGCATATCGGAAATAAAAAAAATAAAAAAAATCGAGTCCTAGGATGCAGTTTCACTTCCAAGGAGCAAAGTCAGGGACATAACTGCAGTATTTAGATAACTGGATTAATTCAAGAAAACATATTTAGGCGACTGTGTGTACTGATAAAAAAAAAAGGAGGGGTGGGGGGTATCTGGCTTGGATGGGTGGTTGGTGGACTGAAGTCAAACACACTTTGAAGACTTATTTTGGAATATTTCAGGACTTTTTCTCCCCTTTGAGTGGACATGTCTTACCGCGGAGGAGCCCAAAGGGTCAGAGAGCGGGACAGATCAGAGATGCCTTTAATCTCAAAGTGCCAGTCAACCCTGAAAGGCCTCTCCACGGAAGACCATTAATTCGGTAAACTTTTCACACCCCTTAATGGTCTGCATATCCCACACATTGATGTCCGCCACTGGTGTAATCAAGCACACTTTGGAGGATAATTGCCCCCTTTGCAATCAGAAGGATCAAATGAAGTAGACCCAGTTAATCGACGCGAGCAACTTCAATCGCTGCCTTCACACAGCCAAAGGGTAGTAGGCTACTTGAATGTCAAAGAAACGGGAAGAACCAAACAGTTTTTTCTTTTCATAAAGAAGCGTAACAGAGCGCATGAAGAAAGAAACAATCCGTCATTTTGAGTTTCCGTCACAGCTATAAAGAGAAAATCTCGTATCAGATGAATTGTGCTGCAATTGTAGTGAGTCCGAAAGTCGTTCAAATAAACTATAATTAATAAATGGCAAACTGTTGGCTTCAATGTTTTTGGAAAAACAAATGAAAAGTCTGTGATCTCAAAACAAAGGGAGGGAAAAACTATTTATTTGTGTCATGGATGTTTTATTTGGAAATAAAAGCAACCATAATATATTATAGGAGTTATATCGATGTGGTAAGACTATCACATTTATTTTCCAACACTGCTTCTTAGGTCATGTTGAAACACAGCAGACGGCACAGTTCTGTGGACCTGACAAAAAAAAGACACTTCACTGCACATACTTTTTTTTTTTTTTTTCCCGCAGAATGCGTAACTTATCGGTGGTCATTCAGACTTTGCAGGTCATTATCATTACACAAACATTGTGCGGGGAGAATCTCTTTGAAATTCCACCCCCTCCGCCTTTGTTGTGCACAGCGAGGGGGCGGGAAGACAAACAGGTCCGCATGTATAAAGAGATCATCCCAGGGCTCAGAGGCAGGAGGCTCCGACAGCATCGTGCCCAACTCTCTCTGGAAACCTTGTGATTCAGGATTCAAGGGCCCTTTGGACTTTGTCACTCAGCCTTTTTGCAACTTTTTTACAGCAAAACAGACGGGATCTTTTTCCCGTGTTTTGGCAACGCAGCAGAATTTAACAGGAGAATCATGCAGTTACCGACAGCGCGTCGCTTCTTGGCTGTGTGTCTCACGCTGTTTGGATACCTTGGGGACGTTTACGCGGGGACAGTCCTGGTGAACTCCAATGCCATCAAAAACTTGCCCGGTGCTTCGGGTGGCAAAGGCGCCGAAACCGTCAGTGCGAGTCCGCACACCTCACCCTCCGGGAGCGTGGGGCACAAATTACCCGTGGACACCTTGCAGGTAATTAACTTCCCCATGCGTAAAAGTCGGTTCTGTGCGCCATGACAAAAGTTACGCTTGTGTACCTTTTTATATGTATTTCCTCAATACTTCAATGACACGCTGCTTTTGTTTCCATCAAACTTTAGCAGTCAGGTGTGTGCACGGATGATGAAGACTGTGGAGGTGATGAATTCTGCAACGACGCTCGCGGCGTCTGTCTGCCCTGCCGTAAGAGCAGGAAGCGTTGCGCACGGGACTCCATGTGTTGCGCAGGAAACCGCTGCAGCAATGGTGAGCAGAGGCATCCAATCTGAAATAATTACTGACATTTATGATTTACTTGAGGCTTCATCTATTTATCTCTAAGTTATTGATGTCAATTCTGATAGCTGGGGATTGTTTGCTTGTAGTCACACTGTCTGTATGTTGACTGACTGGTAAATACAGAGCCTAACTGAATTTCTTTCCTTTGACCATTCTAGGTGTTTGCCAGGCAAATGACATTGATGGTACGGACGCCTCCATCATCACTGGCTGGCACAAACACAACAACACTATGGAGCATCACGCCAAGAAGCCTCCGACATCCCACAACAATCAGCCTCATGCTTCAAAAGGTGAGCGTCCTGTTAAGAATCATCAATCTTTATTACATTCCCAAAGAAAGAAAAAACACACACAGTTTTCAGTGAAGTTGGTTTTGTCTAACATACTTTAATTTCTCTTCTATCTCCAGGCCAGGAGGGGGATACTTGTCTGAGATCTGCTGACTGCTCTGAGGGTCTGTGCTGCGCCAGACACTTCTGGTCTCGCATCTGTAAGCCTGTGCTGACGGAGGGCCAGGTGTGTACGCGCCACCGCCGGAAAGGCACCCACGGCTTGGAGCTGTTCCAGCGCTGCGACTGTGGCAACGGTCTGGCCTGCCGACCAGAGAAAGGAGAGCGAGACCACAGTATCAGCAGGACAGCAGCCCGGAACCTACACACCTGTCAGAGACGCTGACACCAAAGCGTGCACACACACACAGAGACAGAAATCCTCACACACACACACACACACACACACACACACACACACACCCAGCAAACCCACAAATCAGTCACAGACACTGACAAACACGTTTCAGCCTTCCACACACCAGAGATGCTGACACACACATACACATAGACACCCAACACCTAAGACATTCTTTCCTGCCAAAGTTGCTGACACAAACAGCCCCCGGAAGGGTAGACATGATTCCTGGAAAAGTGATCCACCCAGAGGGATGCAACAGTGCAAGACGGACTGATCCAATTCCCCATCAACAAATGAGGAGTCGGAAGTTAGGAAGTGACATTTCAGAAGTCTTGGGAAGATCGATACTTGTCGTCGGTAATGGCAGAGCTGTTTTGTTTCTCTTTTTATGGAACTTCAAGCCTCAGTTATTGCAGTAAATTACTGTATTGTAAATATTATCCTGAAGGTGGCACTTAATTGAGCTATTGAATTCTGTCAACACCATTATTATAACGACATGGTGCTGCATGCTTTGTACATGTGTTATATATATTGTTTTTATGAGAAAATGTTATAAATAGAAAATTTGAATATATTTGTTTTATTAAAAGTCATGTGATAACCGTACTCCTGCTTTCTGCCCATCATTTATTGACAATAGTGTTCTGATCTACTGTGCTACAAAGAAGAAAGTACAAAAGAAATGTCTTTTGGGAAATTATTTCATTTAGGTTTCACTCAAAGTGTCTTGAATATAAATGAATCTGCAGCAGTTAGAGTCCAAACCATTTAGTCAAAGTATTCAGTTGATACAAGCGGGAAATGTTTATTACAAAATAACAACCACCCCCTTCTGGAAAGCAAAAGTTATTTGAACAATCACTTGGTGGTGTTTAACTCTTAGCCCAGAATTCTCAAATCAGTGGTTGAGGCTGAGTTGATGGTTTAAGTGTTTGGCCTAGATATGCTTCTCAACGTCATTACACACAGTTGCTGGAATATGTGCAGACACACACACTCAGAAAAAAACAACTTACTTACAACAAACTTTGATGAGTCATTACTGGAGCCTTAACTGGCCACATCCTGTGATAGAAACACATGATGGTCCATCAGGGCTGTCATCAGACGAAGATTTAAAAAAAAAAAAAAAACAGGACAGGATGCTGCCATATCCAATGATAACTGCAAAGGGGTAATAACAAAGTGTGTGTGTGTCCTGGCCAGTGTTTGCCACCTAACCCTTTGGTGTTGCTGGCTAGTTTCTAATTATACTATTACTTCCCTGCCTTCATGTGCAGCAGAGCAGATAGCTATCCAAACTAAAGCCTTTAATTACTTCATCTTACTCAATCTACACAAGGATTCATGAAATGAGGTGCACCGCAGTCTTTGTGATGCAACAACAACCACAAAAAGATCTGGGTTCTTATTCGGTCCATTTGCTCAGCACACCCCATTTCCTGGCTGTTGTGCAGTTGTTGTGCTCTAATGTGTAGGCTATGAATCCACCCCAATACACCTTGGTGTCTGTAATTAGACCTGTTTAGATTAGAAGATGGCGAGGAAATTACTGTACTTTCTTCTTGATTCTCATGTCAGATCAAAAGGAGCACAAGACAGTGTTGATATCTGACCGAGCCAGATAACCTCATCATCTGTTTACTTCCACAGACATTAGTCTGAAGTTTGGCAAAAGAAGACATGGTGAGGTTGAGTCTGACTGTCATTGAGGATCAGTGTTGAAAAGTAACTTGTGTCATTCACTCAAGTGCTCTAATTAAGTATAATTCTGAGGTACTTGTACTTAACTTGAGTATTTCCTATTTAAGCTACTTAATACTTCTAACTACATTGCAGAGGGACACCGTGTACTTTTTTCACCACAACATTTGTCTGGCGGCTGCTACTACTACCAGCTACTTAGCAGATAAAGATTTTTAGAAAAGTTATAATGAGCCTATAAAATACATTGCATTGTATAACTGCATCTTAAACTACTAATAAAAGTAATAGTTGAAATTCGCTGTACATATAGTATGTGAAATAATTACACACCATTATAACATGAAAATATAACACTGCTAAGAGCCATTCTACCTGCGTAATGAGAATGATACTACTCATTTTGCTGAATATACTTAAAACTATAACTGAAGTTACATTATAGGACTTTTACTTGTCATAGAGTATTTTTTACATTGTGTTATTGAAACTCTTGCTGAAGTAGGGGATCTGAATACTTGCTCCACCACTGTTGAAGAGCAATGTATTAACAAAGAGGCAGGCAGACATACAGAGACACACTCCATTTAAACAATTTAGTGTCCATTCTTCAGAGTAATTAAGAGTAATGGGAGCATTGTCAGCAGTACAATATACCATGCAGGCTCGGCCAAGTCATGTTTGTGGGGGTCCTGGAATCTGTGTGTGTGTGTGTGTGTGTGTGTGTGTGTGTGTGTGTGTGTGTGTGTGTGTGTGTGTGTGTGTGAGCCTGTCATCATTACACCAACCACAGGCCACAGGCATGTGCTCTAACTCCAGAAAGGCCAGGGTGTGTGTCACACACACACGCACGCGCGCACACACACACACACACACACACACACACACACACACACACACACACACACAGCTACGGTACATTTAGTGGACTCCAGAGAAACAACAGCAACAACAACTGCATCCATGATAGCAGACACACACAACCGTGTCCCCACATGCCACCTCACGGCGATTACAGATATACAAACACGTTTACTCAGGTACACACACATTTTACACGCTTTTATACTGTCGGGGCAAATCTTGGGGCGTGAGAGGTTTGGAATAACATGCCCGCTAAAACAATGGCATCCTTATTTAGTGTTGTCATAGCGCAAGAATGAATCAGCATATCCACCGACATGCTTTTTCATGCTACTGTGTGCTTCCAAAAACATGCATGCTACGATTCAAGAAAACACTGATTAACTTTAATTGTAATTTACTTGCAAACATAACACAAACCATGCTCGGATTTAGCTAGTTTTATATTCTTCAAGCGAAGTGTTATATGATAACAGTTAATGGCCAATAAAACACAGAATGTATTTCTGTATACCGCTGCATTAAAATCTGCTATCTCCCTTCAGAGAGGTACAATAAAGCTTTTCTCTGCCTGAGTACCTGGCATATCTGCAATTGTTATTCCAGCATCGCTGCCAAAAACCCTTGACAGACACCCCTGAGTTAATAAACTCATGAGTGAACGGGTAAAGAAAGGAAGCCGTGTACACAGAGGCAACGCACGTCAATTTGGCAGATGAGGAGATGTCATACTTCTGGAATGAGCATACAGATCAAAAGCAAATTGTTATGGAAACAGGGAGGTGTCAAACTTCTTAAAACTGGCACAGGAGAAGAAGCACAATGCTCACCATTCATCTCAATACTCATCTCTCCCTGATTGCGCAATACATGGAAATCTCCCTGTCCTTGGGAAATAATAATTAAACAAAGGAGAATTCATTCAACACAATACGTTGAGTGTGTGAATGCAGGTGGAGAACAGGTTTGCTCCACTTATTTAACTTCTAGATGATGGCAACACAACAAGAGAAACAAGGGGTTTTACAGAGCGAGGTATGACGTACTGTACTGCGATTGGGTCTCATATTACATGCCCAGTAATTCACCAGTGACAATTGTTCTCACTCACCTCCTACGTATTTGAATATTGTATTTCACCTCTCACCACCTCTCTCTCTCTCTCTCTCTCTCTCGCTCTCTCTCTCTCTCTCTCTCTCGCTCCATCTCTCTTTTCATATATTTGCACTTTATTTAAAAAAGGTATCTTTCCCAGAGTGAGCTGATAAAGTCAACACCATTCACTAGACTCAGGATACATTTAGCTTAGCTTTCGGCAAAGGCTGGACACAGTGGGGAACATCTAGCTTGGCTCTGGCTAAAAAAAATTTTTGGGGGGGGGAGCTGTTTCTTGTCAAAGAACAGTTTAACAATTCATCCAGCACTTCTGTGCAGCTTTACAGATGCTGGTCAAAGTGGATTTGTTACCTTCAGACAGAGCCTGGCTGGCTGTATCCACCTGTTTCTAGTCTTCATGCTAAGCTAAGCTAACCAGCTTTCATCTCACTCAGAATGAACACATTTGGGAAATACGCTTCCTTTCAAGACTGAGAAAAAATCTTATTTCCCAGATCTTTGAACTATTCATTCTCTGTGATGCTTTGAAACCATTTCCACTTAATCAGAAAACTGTGTGTGGTGCTGGAGGCCCAGCTGACTGCTATACCCAGGGAGAGAGCCCTGACACGGGGCTCGCTCACCAGGGGAGGCTCATGAATGACTGGTTTGATCCATCCTGGTGTTCCTCCCATCTGCAGCTGACACCTCCTCTGTGGTCTCAGGTCCCTCTCAGATGATGTCATACCATGTTTGAGTCCTCGTTTACCACATGAAGGAAACTCGGCTGCTCTGACTTAAGCTGTAAAGGCCCACGGTTGGTACGTGTGTTGGGCTAAAACAGAAACAAATGACCATATTAAGTTGTGTAATGTGAAGTAAGGAGATACCTGACCGCAATACCATGTGTTTTGCAACGCTCTGTTGCTCTCTGGATTCGCACACGTGTTTTTTTTCTTCTTTTTCTTTGCTTTCGGCTTTTCCACCAAAGCCAAGGGTGGCAGGATTTGAGGACCACTTAATTTCATCCTCCACCACCTGTATCCTTCAGGTGGATTCCCTCACTCTCTCCAGTCCCTCCATGTGCAGCATATCCAAGTGCTTACACAGCTGCGACCACTTCAGTGCAAACAAACAGTCTGCCCATTGTTTATACAAATAATATCCCAATATGCCATGTCTGTCCACTTTGCCAGAAGAGTGGGAACGAACAGATGCACCAGGAGGGGGGGGCAGAGGGACAGATGGGGACAAAAATGCCTACTCTTCATTATGGTTGGTCCAGAAGCTTGATGCTGGCGGCCTGGGGCTGGGGCTAGGATAAGGGCCAGGGCCAGAGCTGGCTCAGCTCCTGGCTGCTATGTTAAGTCTGCCTCAGCCACAACCACATTGCGCAAAGCTGCTTCACACATATAATTTACTCATTATTCACGTAGTTTTCGAAGAAGTCAAAAATAATATATATTGCAGAGTGAGACAGTTGGTGGAAAACTAACACGGACTGAGTCGCTATTCAGTACAAAATAAAGTTATATGCAGTTATATAAGATGGCAGGCTTTTGGAGTCACAGTCAATTAGCACAGCTGATTGAATAGAGGTGACCGCAGAAACCATATACTTTGAAAAATACCTTATAGTACTGAGGGGAGACCGTTTAACCAATGATTGGCGAACCCCAGTATGAGTGGAAGGCATCCGTAGGCATTGCTGGTTACCATGCCTAATCCAGTATGCTCATCGCAGACTACTTTTTATGAGGGGCAGGAAATAGGTGTCTCTGAGCCTTCGGTTCATTTCGTGAAACGTCCTCAACAGGAGATGAGCCCGTCTGTCTGGGATAAAGACGAACATCCCTGAGCTTAAGCAGGAGCATCAAAAGCCAAATGTTGTGTAATGGCTGGCCTTTACTCAACAGGGAAGCACCCTATCAGACAATGGCACAGTAATGGCCACAGCGGTTCAACCATTGTCCCATTAACAGTCAACAGGACTTAATCAGAGCCTTTTCTCGCCACTTGCCATCTCCTTTCATGCCACACCGCCCCCCCTCCTCCCGGTCCATCTCTTCTCCTTCATCATCCAAACTCTTTAATGTCCCTGCTTGTTTTCTGTCCTTTCAAAAACACTGTCCTTAACCCCACCAAAGAAAATGGCTGATGCACAATCTCATTTGTGTCGGGACTTTGCAAAGGTGGAGTCTTTGGTATAAGAATGAAAAGGAGGAGGTCGGGGCTTTGATCTCTCTGGGGGGCAAATGGATTGGATTGTCTTGCCCCTGCTGGTGGGGCTAAGCTGGGGACAGTGCGAGTCACAGGGGGTCATATCAAAGGTAGTTATCTTCAGAGGTCTTCTCAGCGCACATTAGTACGCTATCTAAATGTTGATTTGTTCACACCAACATCTGAGGAGCCTAAATGAGCTGACAAAAAGCAACACCCAGTGAATTTAAATAAGCAAAGTGGTCAAGTTCACGTCTTTCTACAGACGTTTGCACAGCTCTTCCCCTTCATCCCTGTCAACGTTTACTGCGAAACCCAACCCAAGTGCACTAGTTAAAAAGTCTTGATGTTAATTCCAGCAAGATTTCCCTGTTTTATTTCCTCATGTACCTCCTGGTTCTTCCACTCACAGGACCAAACCTAAATAGTGCAGCATACTCATTGTCTATGTTGTGGGCAAGAAAATGATTGGGAACACCCTAGCCTGAGCAAACTGCCGTGTTGAGGTTGCTGTCTGTGTGTGTGTGTGTGTGTGTGTGTGTGTGTGTGTGTGTGTGTGTGTGTGTGTGTGTGTGTGTGTGTGTGTGTGTTCCTGCGTTGTGGGTGGGAAACATCATATTACTGTCACTCTCACGGCTGACATTTTAGAGAAAGGTATAAATCATACACACACACACACACGCACACACACACTCCAGCACCCACTGTCAGCCACAGCCAGAGACAAAGGATTATGTTTATGTGTATGACATCTTTTCCACTAATTTTATAAACTGTGGACATCCAAAGGATCCGTTCACAAATACCCCTGCTGGTACAAACCACAAACTACACATGCATCTGTTGGAAAAAGCCACTGTTGCATTTAACGCCCCCCTGAAGCCGCAGATTTCACATTAGCGAAAAGAATAGGTGAATTGTTTTTTCGTATTGAATGAAAGAGAAAGAATCATAGGGTAAAGAGGGAACAGTTGAACAGTTTTCTTGAATGATTCAAGATTGAAGCATAACGTGAATGCCAAGAGCTATCAACCTTCAGCGTTGTTGCTGTTCTTCACCAGTAATGCAGACGTCAAAGGATATATTTCCATATTTAATATTTAAAAGGCTGCCAGGCTTGCTAGAGCGAATACTCAGCAATACAAGAGGTAAACTTAGACTCCCTGCCTGGTGTCACAGTTTGCCATTCTCTGTGTGCATGGTCCAAATGTGGGATTGCAAATAAGCATCTCTATTTTTAGGAACTTTAAGACCAGTAGAACCCGTCTGGGTCATTCCATATCATTAGAAACAGCTCCAGAGATGAACAAACTCTCCTGGCACGTAAATATAATTCTGGTCTTTAAGCCCACGTTGATTTAAAATGCCCACTACTTTGGTTATCTTTGGTTATCATTAAATGTCTAACACAGCACATTCCGGAGGGGCTTGAATCGCGCTCAGAAGCCTCAGTCTAAATCCCTGTTACTGAAATGTACATTTCAGCCCTTCTCTATACTCAGTCATTAACCATGCTTGCTGTCTTTTAGGCTCTTTTTCGTCTTTGGCTGTTGGTAAATATTTGCTAGACGGATTGTTACTCCAATGTCTCCTTTGCATAATAGTTGTTGTGAATGCATCTATTGTCTCATTTAAACTGACCACATCATGTATTTTGGTGATGTCGGCAAGGGTTGGCTTCCATACAACTCCAATTAGCATTCCTTCCAGATAAAACAATGATCACTTGACTACGACTGAGCTAAGCTTGCAGGAAGTGATCTAAAGAGCTGATAGGACCCTGTGATTACCAAGCAACTCCAGTCCTCCGTGCATAATGTTTTAATTCAACATCCCCCCCACCACCCCGTTTTGTCCCATCACTAATCTTGTCTTTAGTTATCTTCAAACTACCGCTTTTCCCTGTGGCTACAGGCCTTATCATTTATTGATTATGTCTCTTAGATTAAAGGACTTGCTTTCATTTCCACAAGAATGTGCCCCTCTCTTTGTGTCCATATGGAAACATTTGCCGGACAGATGGTTTTTTTTCCCCTCTAGAAAAGGTCCCACTGGCCAGAAAGGGATTCGCAGGGACTTGGGAAGTAATGATGCCATTGATCTCCAATTGTTGCTTGCTTTGAAGTCCAACTACAAGGTGATCTGTATTTAGACCGTAAGAGGGACAATGAAAAATATACAAGAAAAATGACAACAGTATAGTGAAGCTGAAAATCTCAACATTAATCACCTGAGACAGTTTTCTTAATTCCTGCAGACAATTTATGGCTGCATAATTCTCCTCCCAAACCCCCTAAAGCCTCCCAAACTTAATTCCATGTGCTGAGAAGCTGAATTGCCTGAATGTGGGTTACACACAAATGACGGACATTTTGTCTTGGGGTAATTACTAATATGCCACTGTTGTTGCCCAGGCTGCCTGTATCTGGGTTTTGGTTTAAATGTTGGGTTTACTCTCCCTGGGCTGTGTGGTTTGCAGCAGCTTAATCACAAAGCCACAAGCATCTCAGACATTTTGATAGGAGCCACACTGGGAAGGCTTCATACTGTTTCTGCTAGAGCTACATATAGAAGGCTTTTTTGCAGAGTCAGCAGGGCAACTAAATTGAAAAAGTTGATGTTGACAAATTAAAAATGTGCAAATAAAATAAAGATAAGCACAAGGCAGTCATGGACTGTAAAATGTTATGGATTGCAAATCTAATGAGCAAGGCAAAGGTTGACTTGTGCAAGAATGGAAAGAAAAGTAAAAAAAAAAAAACTTAAACTTTAAAACATTATTATCAGGATTTTAAGAATGGTGATTACAACACTGTTTCGTGTAATACATATATGCCATTTCATATTGTTATTGGGGCAATTTCCTCTTGTTTTCTTGCTTCAACAAATAGAGCCAGCAACAACTGAAGCATCTGGAGACAGTTTACAGATCAGCTTCAGGTTTGGAATAGAAGATGTGTAAGAAACCAAAGCATGGTTTCAAGATTAAAGAAAATAAAGTGATAAAAGATCCTTGATTGCACAACAAGAACCACAAGCTTCTGTGAGATAACACAAACCACCAGCCTGCGAACAATCAGACTGGGAGCGTTTCACTTATTTGCCCGAGACAGACTCTTCAGCATCCAAGTGTCCCGATCACATAGAATATTTCCCAGCACACAGGTGTTTACGATCTCTTCCAAACAACCTTGTTTACAAAAACAACAGCGTTAAAAAAGGATTCCAAAAAAAGTTACAGGCAATGAGGCAATTAACGCCTGTGTACCACGTCGAGTGACTCAGCTCACTACTAATGGTTTGGGGCAGAGTACCAAGTCTGCTTTTTTATTGAGCGTTTACTTGGGGAGCATCCAAATGTTGCCACAAGGGAGATTTAGAAACATTGGCTCACTGGCTACACAGAGGCTTTTTGTTGTGCTATGCATGTGATTTACAATCAAACTGATGGACTTAGAAAACTTGCTACTGTTGACTCCTGAGGTGAAATCACATGAAGTTGAAGTTTTTTTTTAACTTGGTGCACTTTGGAGCTGTGAGACATTTCATTCCAAGTGACAAATGTGGCCCTCGGAGCTTCAGTTTTTCCACAAAGGAGGGTAACTGATGCAATTGAGAAGGAAAAAAAAGATTTAGTGGCTCAAGTATGATAAAGCTAAGGTAAAGTTGTGTGTTTTAAATTTATCGCCCCATGCATTTCTCAGTTCCCCTCAAATGTTGTATATTGCTGCTCCTCTCATCTCCGTCTCTCTATGTCTTCCCTTCTTGCCTCTGATCTGTCACACACATTGCGAGGAAGCTAACCCTTGCTCCTCAGAGATCTGTGAGTACATTGTGAGGAATGTGTGTCCTTCCTGACATTACAACGCTCTTTATCAACTAACAAGAGGAGTAGGAGGGGAGCGGGGAGGAAGAGGGGAGGATGTTGAGATGTTAGGTTTGGAAGTGGGGGAAAGAAAAAAAAAGAGAGCTCTTTGTGGCCGCTTATCTGACAGGATATGAAGCAACTCAATGGCTTTGTCATTTGGCAAAATAGCTTCCTTCAATGGGCATTCACTACAAGAGGCATCCCCTGACATGAGGCCACATATGTCTGAGCAGCTGAAAGAGAGAGAGAAAAAGAAAGAGAGAATTTCAGGAAGAGAAAAGACAGCCGGAGGGTGTTTTAGAAGTTCCGTATTTTGTTAATTGCCCACGATAAGATGCAGCAATTTGCCGGTAGTTGAGATGATTATCAATGGCAGCAATTTAACAGATGTTGGTGGACTTTTAAACACATTAGTCTTTCCAACGCTGACTAAAAGACCGTTCTGACAAATGCATGAATTCTGGAGCAGTTATACGAGTTGAGGCGCCATATTTAACTCACCAAAGAACACAGTGTGTGCTACATGCACAAACACACACGGCACCAGACACACACGTATTATTTTTGCTAATGGGATCTGAAGGGACATCGTTTTCCTGATGTGGTGTAATTGAAGCTGCTGTATTAAAGGGTTGTGTTCCTCTCCTGCTGCTGAGACACAAAGTAATGCAAACCCCATCCCAGTTATTAACCCAGGAAGTCCCCACGGTGCACTGCACTCTAATGAGAGAGGCTGAAACGTTTTTTATTTTTTCTCTCATTTAGATGCCCCTTTGACCCCTGTGCTGCTTATCCAGTGCTCTGTGGTCCACATCTGTCCCTGGGGGGAACTTACTCAGTCCAAATGCTTTCAAATGGTCCCTTTTTGTTTTATAAAAAAAAAAATCTCTGATCATATTAATAAAAATAGGACAATTAAATAGGAGATTTCCTCTGCCTTATTTTGCATTTCTCCTTTTCTGATTATCCTTATCTACCATTTTGGGGCAGCACATGTTTGAAAGTGAAAGGAAATAAAAGAGAGACTTTAATGCAGGTTTCAACCCCTTGAGCTACCTGTCACCTGATCAGGAGCTTTACCTTTTGAACTTCATGAGAAAGATACACAACAGATTTGCTGTCTTCAGGATTAGCAATGCCATCTCAAAGAAACCTGTTTATACCATCTTATTATGTGGTTAAGATGATTTGTATTACAGGCAGTCTCCATTCTGTCATTTAGTTTACACTTTGATATCAAACTATTTCCATTCTTCTTTGCCTTTCTACTATTAAGCCACAAAACACACCATTTTGATTCATTGTATCTGTGGGTTTACTCTGAGTTTTCTTTTTTAATCAACTGCACACAGACATTTTCCATTCGTTAAGATTGACGTTTTCATTTGCCAACATTTGCAGATAAATCTAATGGGCGCTGTCCACAACCCACTCTCAGCACAATAGGCCTTCTCACAACACAACAGCTCCTTGTCTTTAAACTAATTAACATTAATGCATCTTAATAGGGTTGAAATTACAACCCCATGTTGCCGAGGGCAATTTGTGACAGGGATTCTTCTTGTTTTCTCAATCTCACAGAACATCTGGAGTTTCACATAATGCACTTTTATTTGTTCGCTGGCTCTGTCTCCTTGTTTCACCTGATTGGCTGTGTTTCATACAGTGTACCTCCAGAGGAATGCCATCACTGTTGTGTATCCAAAGAAGAGATTAACTCTACAGCACTCAAAACACTGCCAATTTTTTCACACAGGCCAAAAACCAGTCACAGTTGTATTGCTGCTTTGCTTTGATGTAGGACTTTGAGCCCTGACGGACGTATAATATCATTTACAGTCAAAATCAGGGGTGGTCTTTCCCGGTGTTAACAGCTCACCCTGCTTTGTGTCCCACTGATTCCAAAAGACTGGATTTTTCTCAGACTGTTGAACATTCACTGAATGGTTTAATAGCAAGCAGACTCAAAGAGATGGATATTTGAATCATGCTGAGCAAAATATGGCTCCATCTGGATTTGATAAACTCATAAATGAATTTCATCTGATGTTGATTTTACCCTTTACACATCAAACAATTACATTAATTCCAGCGCACCGAATAAATGACTGGAGTGAAAATCATCAGAGTAGACACGTGGTTAGAAAATATGCAGTTTCATCTTGTGAGTACTTCCTAGCTGCCGTTCTATCACCCCGGAAGAAAAAACACATGACTTGTTTGCTAAAAATAGAAGATTAGTGAATGACATTGTGCTCTTTTTAAGGCATAACCATTCAACTCTCATCCTCAGAGAAAAGGAGTTGAAGCGTTTCCACTTTTTAGTACCAAAACATTTTTTAACCAACAAAAACATTTGCCAAAAGATCTCCTGCGATCCCTGACTCACTAACATTTACACACCAATAGCTCTGATCACAAGAGTTCAAGAAATATGTGTCAAAACAGGTTGCAGAGGAAGCCTGAATCTATAATTACACAGATGGTATAATTACGAATCAAGCACATATACAATTCATGGTATAATTATGAACTTCTGCAGCTATAAGCCACTAATGGGAACTGGGATTGAGGAGTTATTCAACATGCAGACAGCGAATTACTGTGTAGGCCTCGTTAATTGGTTATGCCCCCTGTTTAGAACAGGAGCGTGATAAGGTTGGCAGATTTATGGAGCAGTAGCACACGTACACACCACTGATGTTTTGAAGAAGCATTTTTTTTCCCGGTATCTTTCAACTGTACTTACCAGAATAAGTATGTGTGAGGTAGGGATTGACCACATAGCACAGATAATTTGCTTCACAGTGAAGAGGTTACACAGATAGCTGTGACGTTTTGCAAAAAAAGTGAGAATGATACAAATCTGCCACCGTGTGTGATACTGAGACTTTCACACATGATAAGATGAAGAAAGCAGTGGTGCAGAAACAGCCAAACGATTAGCTTTGTGGTCGTCAAAAAGAAAAAAAAGAAAAAGCTTTAGGATCACCAAAGCAGCTTGGTTTAGCATGGAAACAACTGTGGCTGGATGTTTGGTTCTCATGGAAGCCACATGACAGGGAGGTCATGAGAGAGACAGCAGGCCCGGCACTGTGTGCGATCTCACCACACTCGTTCCCCACCGCACTTTTGATGTTTCCCTGCTCAACTTTTATCTTTGCTCCTCGAGAGACCCCTACTCTCACTGTCAGGGAAAGCAGACACACGCACGCACGCACACACACACACACACACACACACACACACACACACACACACACACACACACACACACACACACACACACACACACACTCCTGCTTCATCTGAGCAGAGGCTTGGCTACTGCCACCCATTTCCAGCTTCACAAAACTATTTTAACAAGCAGAGAAATCATTCATCGGACACTTTCCTGGATCATAAAACACCAAATGATGGCTTTGGGATCCTGCTCTTTTATTGATCTGCGCTCTCCGATCAAATGGATACTTCCTGTGTCAGGCCTGGTCAGCGTGGAAGAGAGGAAATGGGGAGGGTGTGGAGAGGACGGGGATGGGAAAGGGGGGATCAAGTAGGGGGGGGTGCTCATGTGAGGCTGAAATGTGATCCGGAGCCTGTGTCGCATTAGCCTTAACGGGCCGTGTGGCAGACGCGCTGGCACCACAGAGTGGAGAAGTCGGGTGGTGGAGGAGGAGGAGGAGGAAGACAAGGGAGGCGAATCTCAGGACAGCCTGACGCAGGAAAAGTATGTGGTGCTACAGCAGCAGAAAGGAATGCCATCATCCTCACGGGAGGGATTCCTGGCACCTCCCTCCCCCCTCAAAAAAAAAAAAAAAAAAATCACAACAGAGAGGGAGAATGATGCTTATCCCTCGATCTAACCCACCTTTGTACCGACAGCACACACATCATCACACATCCCCTGTCAGCCTGTCATCCAACAGGGTCACGGTCAAGCTGGCGCTCCCCTCGCTCTGTGTGTCATGTTGTCTCTCTCCTGTAATTTCCTTTCTTCCCTCTCCTCTTTTACCGGAAAGAATGTGTCTCCTGTTGCTCCAGCCAGTCAGTGTCAGGCGGCTAAACAGCCCATTTTGGTGTCTGACTCAGTTACGGAGTCCCAGAGGTGCCTGAAGGATTCCATGAATTCCTGCTTTTGCACCCACAACTGTGACGCCACCTGAGGGAACGCCATAGAGATCATACCAGACACTTCCTGTCCAGACTCGGGATTCATCTTCCAGCAGCAACCTGAATCTCTTTCATGTCCAGATAACAACAATCAGGGTGATCAACAAATTAACTGCATATGAATGTGCATGTTTTTGAGTGGAATATTCAAAACGCTCTTGCTGTGTTTATGCATGACTGTGAATGGAAGACAGAGTGATGATGACAGAGAGGATGAAGGAGCAAGAGCGCAACGGAGGAAAGGAGAGACAGAGCCAGAAGGAAAAGAGTGGAGGGGGTAATGACTAGGTCTGCTCAGGACAGAGGAGGCGACAGAGGGGGAAGCGTCTCCGATCGTCTCCTCTTGGCTCCTCTTGGCGTCTGTGATCCTCGGACCCTTCACGCAATCTCCCTTATTACAAGGCTTCCCCTCTCCACACGGGCACCACTACAAAATGGAGCAATTACATTTAATTAGGCTGCAGAGGGTAGCTACCCTGCCCCATCCCAAAACCTCAGAGAAGCGTAGACTTCAGGTAACACAACGGTCGGGGAGAACTTCAAAGAGATGCAAAATTACAGCACCATTAGTGGAGCCACCACAGAACTGATGTGAAGCCAGGGAATCATTTGACCCAGAGAGGAAGATTCAAAGGAGTTAAAACTGAAAACTAGAGAGACAAAAACATCTCAACAGCCAACGATTAAGGGGCAGACTGAGCACTTCTAAACACTGTTTGTGTTGTACGGGAGACTCGAAAAATTAAGGAGTCTTGACAATGCCTATTAGTTATCTCATAGTCCTATAGCCTCACTGGAAGCATGCTCTTTTGGAGTATGTCAAACATTTTGTGGTTTTGCAGTAAAAAGTAGAAAAAAAACATATTTTTGTTCCAAAACAAACAGACCGGGATTTCCTGTCCTAATAAGCCATCCAGGCTGTCCTAGAAAGATGATACGCAAGACAATCCCACTTTATCTGCTTGCTGTTTGTAGCGCTGCATTTTGGCTCACAGAGGGCATGATGGCCCTAAAAAGTTTATTGATGCTGACTCACTAGGCCTCCAACCAGAATGGAAAATTCTGACTTTAATGCTGTTAGATCTGCGTCTGAGACAGAGGGACTCTTGTTTAAATCCACAACATCCACACAGGTGACCTAAAAAACAAAGATGACTCATTCTGCATTTTACAATTTTGTCTTGTTGGTTGTAATGTGATTACGGAGATTGAGTCAAGTGATGGATCGGAAACTAATTGCGCACACACACACACACACACACACACACACACACACACACACACACTAAAGGACAAACCTGCATAAATGAGTGGAGAAACATAATACACAGGACACAAAGGGTCTTTGTTGGATGTGTTACTTACGTTATGTGTAATATGTTGTGTGTTATGTGTTACAACCGCAGCATAGACCTTTAACAAACATGTTTTCTTTACCATCATCAAAACATAAAATGAGAGAATAGCTCTTGAAAATGTGGTCTTCCTCCCTCGAGTAGAGTTCACAGACGTGTATGATCCAAGCTAAAGTGTATTGATGGTGGCGAAGAACCTTTCTTAGACGCCTTATGTTGGCGTTTTCCTCCAATTGTCTGTACATTATTTCATGAGCATTAAACAATAATAGATATTTTCATGGCTGCTCTTTTTCAACTGAAATGTTCTTTTGCACACGTTAATGTGTCTTTTGAAGTTAACTGCGACTCCATAAAGAAAGGGCAGGGTCTTTTTTTTCTTCTCCTCACCACAAATTAGTCTCCTGCTGCGTCATGATTTACTGTCTCTGTTATAGTAATCACAACCAGATCTGTGCTCACCGTAGACTACAAGCCACCGCTGGAAACCTTGACAGACAGCCAGTCGTACTGTTGTTGCCTGTGTCACCAGGGCTCTGGGTATGAAAGAAACGCTAGCTATATTTAAGTGACTGGGCCGATGGTAACCACAATGTTCAACTGTATTCACCCACTGGATTTCATATTTTGTTTTCTTCATGTGGTCAACTAGGATTAAGGATTGCAGTAACATTCTATTATGAAACATTGTGCAGAAAACATTATAAAATAAGTAAATGGATTCTTCAACTGAAAGAAAAAAGGGGACAAGCACACTGGGACATTCAAATGAATGGAGGTGGAGATACTGAAGAGCTAAATAAGTGGTCCATAATAAGCCTGAAAAGATAAACAAAAATATTTTGAATAGAATAAAAAAATACACATTTATAGCACTTAAATGACAAACATTTAAAGGAGCTATTTTTATTTGATTGTGAACCATAAAAGAGCCACAATTCAACTCAAAAACATAATTTAGATGCTCCTGCAGGAATCTACATCGAAAAATGAAAAGTGGCACCTTTGCTCTCACAGGAGTTGCTTGTGTGTGACTTGAAGCTGTAAAAGTAGCAGAGGGAAATGTTGATTTAAAGTCTGACTCACAGTGCAGCTCAAACCTTTGAGTTCATGATGACATCGTGTCTCGCTTGCGCGTCGCTCGGGCTCGGCCTGCTGTGGCTGGGTCGTGACGACGACACGATAAGACCAAAAGCATTCCAGTGTTCATCAGCTGCTATACAAATGAGGCCTGCCTCCACTTTAGACAACATGGATGTATTTAAAGAGAACTTAAATGCAGTGTCTGATGATGGGTGCAGCATGTAGATACAGTGAAGGATATGAATCTTTGGATAAGAGAAAGAGACACGAATAGACGAGAAGTGAAACAAAGACGAGAGCAGTATCTTGTCTGAACGGTTCATGGAACGCACCGAGGATATGAGGCATGTGGTGCACAGCTGCGTTTAGCCTGAAGCAAGTCAAGTTCTTCCTGGTAAAATATATTGCTGCAATAAAGGTGCTCTTAGTGTGCTTCTACGAGAATAAACTAATATATTCTGCTGTATGAAACAACAGGGCAAAACTATCTATGATACCCAGTCATGTAGTGAGACAGCATGTAAAGAAAAGTAGACATTGCTAGGTGATCAAAGGTAAGCTCAAGCCTAAATGTAGGCACACATAAGGGGTTAGCTTTAAGATGTGGAGTACTGCTTTATGCCAGAGCCCACAGCAAAACATCCAAACAACGTCTGGCATGTTCCCCCCACAATACGTTCTGGAACACAAGCAGACGTCAAACCGCCTCTCCAGCAGAAAGAGCACGCTGGTGCTCGCTCATCTAAGCAAGCATGTCATTGGTCACATGTGCATGGCATTAACAAAGACACAAACAAAGCAGGGGTGTACCACAACCCTATGATTAGGCTGATTTATGAAGATGTCACAATGCACTCCACAAAAATATGATCCACTTTCCCTCAAAAGCCAAATGGATGAGCATTTAATCTAGCGGCCTTTCTTAGTGACATCAAATTGCAAATTGCTCTGAATTATGGAGGCCGCAAAGTTCTTTTACGTGATGACAGAGTTTAAAAGTAAGCTTGAATTTGAATGAAACTCACATTTAAAAATACATTTTTATAAACAACAAATCCATAAAGCCAGAGAGGTCATAAAACTTCAGGGATCCTCACTGCTGAAGCGCCCTAACCATGACATCCCGCCTTGACAAAGAGGCCTGACTGCATCTCTCCATCACATCACTGATCAATGAAATCTAGAAAGACTCGAAATACACTGCAGGCAGCATAGCCGCAAGGTCCTACTGTATCATAAATCACCATTGAGACCACCATGATACCAAACCGCACACGGCTTAGATTTAGGCTACTTCTAATGGGAATCACTTCATGCCCAAACCCCTATAAATGATTAACAGCTGAGGTCATTAGTGACATTTACATGTTGACAGCCTTGCTTTCCCTAAACAGTAAGAAAGGCTCATTTCTGCCTCACTTTCCCTTTGAAATGACTCTCAAAGAGATATAGAGTATCTTACAGCTGTCCAACACCCTGAAGCTTCACTTGTTTTCCCAGAAAACGGTCATCCTGTTTGCCACATTTTAGCCACATTCAAAGATGTGCAATTTGGTTATGTGTCTATATACATCATTGCAGGATCATACCCACTCCTTCCTCTCAACACCTCTGCTATTTCTGCCCTGATTGGCCAAATTTAGCAGCCCTGCTCTATAAGAACCCTGGACCATACAGGTTGCATAACTCTCCCTCTCAAAAGGTCTCTCTCTATTTCTTTTTCTCCCTTGTCCTCCTTTCAGTAAACACCTCTACTTTGACAGGGGTGGCAATTTTCATCTCACTGATTGAAGAGTAAAGCTGCTGCTGGTCCGCCACACAGACTCCTGCCCTGCCCTTCCTTACTCCCTCTCTCACTTTGTGCTATCAGTCATTTAAAAGAGCCTCCCCCAAAATCTTAATCCTTCAAGTCTCAAGGCCCCTTAAGAACCAAGTCTGAGCCCTCAGTGTCTCCGATGGCCTGTTTTCATTTGCTCTTGAGCTATAAAGCAGCAAAAGATTTTAAAATGTAAAAACTTCTTCAGTCACAAAGCTTGTTTTTTTTTCCAGGGGCATGACTTGCACACATCCCAACATGCAAGCTAATAGGTTTCCTTAGAATTAAGGGAAAACAAGCAAAACTTTAAAGCATTGACTCCTTGCAATAACACAAAGATCTACTTAATTTCTCCTTTCTTAATCTGCCAGTTGCCTGTCCCTTTAATAGCACTGCTTAATTGTAATGACTGTGTCTGTTTGTCTTGGGATGAATGAGGCTCTTTGATAGAAGGGAGGCGGCAGGCCTTGACCACAGCAGCAAGGCTGGGCAGTGGTGACGACTAACAGCTCATCAGTATTGGAGACAGAGTGCACCTCATCAAAGACTCAAATCTACTAAACTGTCCCCCCGCAGATTAGAGCCACGAGTGGCCGAAGCCTCCAAGCACTGTTTTTGGATAATCTTAACCTCACCAAAGCCTTAACTAATGTGAAGAGAAAACACAACACGGACCACAGATTGTGTCTAGACAGAGCTTTAATCTACTCTGATGACTTATTCTAAGAATTTGCAGATGAGGATTTTGACATCACTGGTCTAGTTTAGGAAGAATATTACAAAGTAAAGGGTGCACATACGCTTCTGTAAAGAATATTTTATAATGTATGCATACTGCACTTTAAAAATAGTGCAAGAAATAATCTGACAACTGACAGTAAGAACACATGTAGATTGTTGCACAAAAGCATGTCTCCAGTAGTTCTAAGGAGACATGAGTTGAACAGGGACACACATTTTGACATACATTATAAAATAAATGTGTAGCTCTGGTAGCAAACAGAGATGTGTCCACATTTTGCCATGATGACACACACACACACACACACACACACACACACACACACACACACACACACAAGGTGACAACATAACCAGCCACAAGCTGTCACGGCTGCTAATAACATACTTTCCGTCAAAGTACTGAGGTCAAAGGTACCCACAATGTTTCTGGGTTCAAAGTGATAAATTGTGTTTCAGCCTTTTAACCATTTGAGAAAACATTGTTGACTTCCATAAAATCACATTTGTGTGTACCCAATATGTTCGAATGATGATGATAAAAAAACATGTATGTGTAAATGAGGTTGATCATTATTTTATTAGTACAGTATTACTCTTTCTTGCTGCACCAATACCTATAATACCTATGGCTTTTAAGGACACATGCACAATATATTCAGCATTTGCCAGTGGTTGGAGGAGGTAGAGTGAATATGAACTTGCTTCAAACACTGTATTTGTTTAGATGGACAGGAGAGCAGCAACACAATAATAATAAGCTCGAAGGAAAACTCCAGACTGCAGCATTCATTAACGCATGTGATGATAACACTACGTGTGATGAGAGGAGCAAAACAACATGCCTTCTTTGCATTTCCCCCACTGCCTCAGTTGAGGTTCCTGCATGATGAAAGCATCCCATAATCCTGCTGGAATGACAGTGGACAAAACATGGATAAGAGCGGGGAGGAAATTGCAGTACAAACAGCCCGATGAGTGCCAGAGACACGGCCCAATGAGTATGGTCTGATCTGTGTTTGCACAGGACCGAAGCATGCAGATTGAAGCTCAAAGCCTTTGTGTGTGTGTGTGTGTGTGTGTGTGCGTGTGTGTGCGCTTCATTGAGCCACACGTTGAGGTTGGGGTAACAACAGAAAGCGAAGCCAACAGGTGATTCAGGAGAAGACTCTTCTGCAGAGATGGATTCCCATGGGATTTGTGGCCAACCTTTTTCCCTTTGCCCGTTTCCTCTCATAGATCCCAGAGGTGTGACCAGAATGACTTTAACTAAGATCTGAAGTGGCTTATTGACAGGCAGATTCTGACTCACAATAAACATCTCCCTTTTCACACGAATTGAACAAGGCACAAGGTTTTGGATGATAATCTTTTCTTCCTCTCAGAAAGCGTCTAATTGCATTGGCTGGCAAGCCCACACAGAATGGTATGCAGTTATGAATGGTGTGTTTACGGAGGTTGTTTTTATGTGAAGTGTATGTTTGCTCTCATATTGCATATAATTTGCCCAATAACACTCAGATCTGCCATTAACTTACCACAGAGTTACTTCAGGCAAAAGCACAACAAGCTTAACTCTTTGTGTTCTAGTCTGGACAGCAGTGAAATGTTAAAAACAACAACAATAACAACGATAAAAAGAACAGAATTCGTTCTGCTGTCGAAATTAAATTGTAGGTTTGGAATTAGGAATTCAGCTCTTGTGGAACGCAGACGTCCCAAACGTCATATTAAATTGCTGTTTTTTTTACTCTTCATATAACCAGCCATCCAGTGGCTATTCAGACTGCCCCAGACACCACAGGCACAGATATTAAAAAGACATTCATATCCAAAATCATTGTTAGAGCAGCTGTAATAGGTGGATAGTGTCTATTCCCATGCTCGCATTGTCCCCCCCACACATAGCCATGGCTAAATCAGTGGCGCCATGGCCGCAGAAGCAGGTAGTAATAAGGCTCTGGATGGTGGCCCATAGATGTGTTAGCTGATGTGTTACTCAGAGGGCCCCTATGAAAAGACCCCAGGCACCTATCCCAGTGCCTGTCTCCATAGCACTAAGCGACCATTAGGCTGGATTTAAAGGGCAAGACATTTAGACTGCTGTCATCTTGTGTCAGTCCACCACAGGGACCGCGCCGTGGTTAAACAGGCTCGTAAATAAACACCACACGCATACAGGCAGGGAGCTGGGCTGTGGTGCTGCTGCTGCTGGTGGTGGGGGAGCCGACCGCAGGTTTGGACCGAGGCTCCTTTCAACTCCCCTCTCCCCACCCCCACCAGCAGCTCCATGAATTGCCAGACCTAACCTTCAACTTCATCAGTCATCGACTAGACTGACAGTTCCCCACAAGTCGCTTTGTCCCCGTCTTGCTTTCTCTCCTCCATCTTTCTTTCGCTTATTCCCCCCCCCCCCCCCCCCCACACACACACACACACACACACATACTTTGCATCTGCCACACACTGTCCCCTGGCTCTGCTCACAGGCAACACTGCCACCGTGGTGGTGGCGACAGCATCGATGGAAAAACTGAGGGCTTCTTTCTGAGCAGCCCTGGGGTCCCAGCACCCCTCCCCTCCCCTGTTCCTCACACTCTGTCTCTCCCCTGTCTGTCTTCTTCTGAGTGGGGACCACACAGATGTTCAAAACCACATCCAAGCCGTCTGGCTGTGATGAGCACATTTGCACACATAGTGTTAGCTAACAATCTGCCAACAGCTAAAATGTGTCTGACTATGGCCTAGCACTAATCTAAGTCTAAGACAACGGCCACTGGAACTAAAATTGAAACTGGTTATGTAACTCTGGTAGACTTACTGGGAGTTACACACATAATGACAAATTATCACATGGAATATGGGATGAGCTGTTGCTTTGGAAACAGGGCAAACAACGTAACAGCTCTGGGTTGCCTGTTGAAGACTCTCAACTGTCAGCAATAATTTCATCAAAAATAAGACCAAGACTGTTTGCAGAAAGGCTTGTGCCTGAAATCACTCAAGAACCGAATGTACCTTGCAAGAAAGCCTTGGATTAAGAATGTAATACAGTCAGGAACAGCTTAAACGGTCTGATTCAGTCAAACTCCACCGAATAAAGAGGAATATAATAAGAGTTACTGAATGCCACGTCCTCTTTGAGTAATCAGCCATCTTTACCAGCCTCACAGACATCAATGCAAGTATGTCCCAGCCCCTGTCATTTAAAACAGCTACTGTTTTAATGCACCAAAAACTAGTCAAACCCCTCAATTACTCTTCATGTGAATACTGCGTGCGTGTGTATGTGTGTGTGTGTGTGTGTGTGTGTGTGTGTGTGTGTGTGTGTGTGTGTGTGTGTGTGTGTGTGTGTGTGTGTGTGTGTGTGTGTGTGTGTGTGTGTGTCTCTGTGTGAGTGTGTGTGGTGAGCATACTCATCTGAAGTCTGTGGTTTGGTATGGTTTGGCGGGTGTGGGAAAGTGTGGTTAGAGCTACACTCACACAAATAGCGGTTTTCAGTGTGAGCAGACAGTGAAATTCTCATTTTAAGACAACAACACAGTGTGTACCTCGAGACTCGCCATTGGCCAAACCGCACAATGTTTAAATCATTTTGGCTTAATTGCTTTTTAACAAGGCTCCCTACTGCGTTGACATTATACATTAACACTGTGGGTGCTGAAAGCTCTCAGTCTGACAAGTCTGGCCACGTAAAGCTGCGTCTCAGAATAACACAAGAGAGGCTTTTTGTAAAAAAAAAAAAAATCCATTATGTGCTGTTTATAAAGTCATGAACAATAAGAGCAAAGAAAAAGCCTCCAAAAAGCAATTCAAATATATTTGTATCCCTCAAAAGCTATCAATTATTTTATTTTATTGTAGTGGCTTCATATTCTGAAATAATGTCGCCACTGTGTCTAATAAACTGAGCTCTCATTGCAGACTTGCACTGCTGGCAGATATAGGATGAGATATAATCTGACCTTGTATCCAGTGATAGAGCGGCGCACGATACATGGTACAAACACAGGTCTACCAGTCATAAACCCCTTCATTAGGAGAGCCAGACAGTGTGGAGCATGTATTTTACTACACACCCAACATTTCGGATAGAATATAACCTTTGGGCGGGATGTCGAAGGTCTGGGCTCACTGAGCTGCACTTTGTGTGCGTGTGTGTGTGTGTGTGTGTGTGTGACCTGTCTGTCAGTTAAACCTTACTTTGGGTTGCGAGTACATTTCCAAAATAACAATGTGCAGCATAGAAATTATAAAGCACTCAAGCTGTACAATATATAGTTATGGAAACCTAAAACATCAGAGATGACTTCTAAAGTGGCATTAAGTCAGATGGCACACGCTTTGTACGCGACGGTTGACGAAGGTATAGAAATGTCAAAACAAAACATTCTGAGACATCCTAATATCCTCAAATTAGTTTGAAAGCAGGTCCTCAGATAGCTTCGGCTGCGGTCATCGGGCGCCTATTTCGGAGAGGCATAGTCTTAAATAGCTGCAGGAAATGAGGAGATGATGATGGACTTGAAGCTACCCTCTGCCTAAGCACCAGTCTCTTAAAATAGGAGTGATCTGTTGTCCTCTACACGCCAGAAAGAAAAAATATAATCAGATTGAAAGAAATGTTAGCTAATTAGGCAGGCAGGAGCAGTAACTGATGTTACCCAGTACCATCATGGCCATATGTATAGAGCAAAAAACATACAACTCAATTCATCCAATTATTATTGAAGTAATACTTAAACAATGAAGTAAAAAAAAAAGAGAAAAGAAATGTTTAGTTCAGAGTATTAACCGTTCAATGCAACAACTACTCTTTTATTATAATTCTGTGTCATCATTTACAGCATGCCCTCACATCGTGGAGACACAAACCCACACAAAATAAATAGGCAGCCATGCTGCGGGTCCTCTGATGTCAAAAGAAAGTAAAAGTCAAATATATGCATCTTTAATTTCCACTCTGTCAGTACCAGCTCTTTATAAGCAATTGTCATCACTTCATTTGCCACACATTTGCCAGACAACCACAGTCGTGAGTTTTAGGCGCCATCTTGTGGCCGTTTGCGTACAACATCTGTATTCCTGTGAGGCCGAAGATGCATCATGAATTATCGAATGGCTTTACTGCAGGGTTCAAGGCAAACATCAGATGTTTTTTTTGTTTTGTTTTGGATGTTTCTTCTTTATTTTCTGGTTTTACTCTGATACTATATACTATATACTCTAATGATTACTAACACGAGGAATACCCAGAGTGAGAGATAGATACTACTACTAAATAGTCACTCTTCAAGAGAAGCAAAGGCAATTGAAATACAAGTGGATCCTTGACAGTGTTGCTGCTGCCGACTCTGGCAGGCCGAAAAAAATATAAAGTAGATAATATGATGCAAGATCTGCACAGGAATAACTTGTAAGAAGTGATTGAGTGCAAGTTACTGTGTTCTTTAAAAAAAAAATGTCTCTCTCATGATGTTCTGCTTGGCATTTATCATTTCTCAGGGTGTCTCTCTGTGGGATTAACAGTTTTTGATGCTTCCACGGGGTCATGCAGGGATTCCCAAAGTTGTTCCCGGTTGGCCTTTCCTGCTATCTCTCCGATCAGAGTTTCGCCTCCGCTGCACTGCAGAGGAAATCTAATTAGCAAGCAGTGATGTGTTGAAATGTGAAGAAGCTGGGTTAAGTGTAATCTTAACAGGTGGCTGAGCTGCAGGGCAAAACTGAAAAAGTGAACGGTAAATAGATCACCAGTGAAATGAGAGGCTTCAGAGTCCCCCGAAGAGAATTCACTGAATGTTTATGAATTGGACTTGATTGTAGTTAATCAAGTGATGGCCGATGGGGAAGCTTTGATGCATTTAGCATTGATCAGTAAAGGCCAAAGCGCCGACAATACTATCACTTGTCAGCAGGATTAATAAACTATCAAGAGCTGCAAAAACATTGAACTCAGCTGTGTAAGCAATAGGGCGCAAGAACAATACAATACAGTAACTTCATCTGACACTGTTGAGGAAAAGACCACACAGATCCGCGTCTCTGCTCATCTTGAGAATAAGATAACGGATCAATCTTAAAGCTGTGTGTCTTGTTTAAGGTATCCATAGAGGGTAGATCACCAGGTCAGGTGGTATTCTCAGAGTCTACGTATTTCACAAAAGATACTCAAAGATTAAAAGAAAGCTTTTGGCTTAAATTGTTATTTGAGTTTTTCTTGATGGTTCACTTTTTAATCTAGGAGGGCAGCGAGCAGGTCAAATCAAACTGTCATAATGTAAAAGAGATAATTTCTATAACCCACCTGTAAATTATTATACTTACATTAATTATAAAAGAAGGATATTAGACATAGCAAACTAATAGCTATATGACTTACTTGGCAACACTACTAAACTACAAACACGTGTTTGGCCTCAATTGTGATTATTCAGTTACAAAAAACTATAAGTTTCACATTTTCCTTGCAATCACTGTGGATATACAGTTTTGTGTATTTGCACGTCATGAGTGTTTGATCCAGATACAAGTAACAGTAAACTATAGACTGGATGACAACTTTCAGCAGCAAAAGTAATCCGCTTTTGGCAGACGATCACTTTTGGCATGACAGCTGTTAGGTTTCATAAAGAGCCATTTATTCATTTGATTGCCTTTGTTTGTTACATTCTTTTGTACACAAGGTGGCAGTCACATATAATGGGACTGCTCTTAAACAGGACAGGTAATGCAGCCAGGTGTGTTGCATGCTGGGTAAAGGGTACAGGTTTTGACCGTGGCCATGGCGCCTGCAGATCAATTAACGTAGCGGTTACTTGAACTTGGTTTTAAGCTAACGTTACTGAACTGTGTGTCATGAATGATGTTCAACAGAAATTTATGCAAATGTGGATACTCAGCAAGCCATAAACCGACCATGTTTAGGTATAAAGGTTATAACTTTTAAATTTTTGAACCGAACAACACGTTTTTTTGATTGAAACTCTTTCGTAACACCCCAATGCTTTGTTTTATTGTAGGTTGTTGTTTAGCCCTTGAAGCATGCATCTGGAAAAACTCGGGGGCGGCTCGAGAAGGTTGCTCATATCATGCTGGATTGTTCATAGCTATGATCAAGATATGTAAAAAAAAAAAAGAATTTAAATATATATTTTTTTTCACAAATAAATTCTGAAAAAAATGATATAAAATAACACAAGTATTATAACTCATTTGGGGTTCATACGACTACTTGAACAGACCTCACTAAGGCCTCTAGAAGGGCTTCTCCCCCCCTAGGGGGGGAATCAGGGCTCAAGGCCATTTTTGACATACTATTTTTTTCAGACACGTTTATTGCATTATATATACACACTATGATATATTTTAAGATTTCAAGACAATTTCATGGCATACCACACAATGACATATCATTCCACTTTGTATGTCATAATATACAGTACTATTCACATTGTCAGTATCATGTAGATCTGATCAGTTTCAGAAAGCAGGTTTCGTAAAAACTACATTTAAGTTTAAAATGCCATCATCAGCTCATTGTTGTACATCAGTGAATTACTTTAGGGCACGGGATTTAAAAGTAATCACAAATTCCTGTACTCTTACCTGTGTGCTGAAGAAAACCCCAGAATCAAGAAAACTATCAACGGGTATCAACTACCCTGTTTGAATTCAAAGACAATCATCAAACATTCTGCTTGTTTGAAAAAAGAGACTTTCACCTCACAGCTTCATATATCAAAGAAATGACCCTTACTTCAGATGGTGTGTTTGGAATAAACAGGATTGCACAGCACCATCTTTGTGGCTCCGCTTTAATAACCAACCTGCGACCAGCCTCAGTTTTCTCTGCAGGAGCAAACTATACCCATCAGTCCCTGTGCCGACTGCAGGGCAGATCTGATCTAGTTTAATGAGTAAAAAGGCAAAGTTCACTGCATAACGAAAATAATGACACACCCGGATGCATGAGCTGTAATTTTACCAGCAGCTGTGGCGTGTGCGCACAAAACACACAACTCTCGGCCTCTGTATTTGGACTCAGGATTAGGAAATGCATATATGTTTTGCAGTTGTTTTCCTATCCTCAACTGATTTCGCCAATGTGAATACATGTGTGACCTCTAAGACAGAAGTAATGAAATGGATCATTTTATTTAGGAGGGAACGAAGAGTCCTGCCCTCTAGGCCTGGGCATGCAATACGCATGGTGAGGGATAGGTATTATGAGGCGTTTCTCCTGCCTCCGTTGGGGATTTGTGATAATCTCCTTTGGAATGAGTCATGGGTAGATTATCATTTTGCCTGCTGTAGGGCAGGATATCCTATATAGGCTATGCTAATAGGTGCAACTCAGGAGGCTTGCCGGTGGACTTGCAATGAGAACAGTGCTTACCTGTATCTGGGAATCACATTCCTGAGCAAGTCAAAATGGCTTTAATGTATTAGCCACTCCTGTGTACACAGAAAATCAAATCTGGATGCTTATGTTTTGGCTTCAGATATTAAGCATCTCTACACATGTATGACATGTAGTATTTAAATGCGATAAAAGTGGTTCTTGTATTGGCTTTTTCACACACCCTCTGGGGAAAGATCAACAAACGTGGGCTACCAAATCAAACAGTAATCTAAATGCTGTGACTACATGATAATGCAAACACCGTGGAGCCTTTATCAGGACGATTGTTTAATTCTGGGCAATTATCAATGTAGCATTTCTATGAATGCAATAGTTGGGACGTTTTCATGGCTTTTGAATCATCAAGTGTTTAAAAATTGCCAGTTTGCCAGTGTAGCGCAGCAAATTATTCATAACCCTGAAAGCAAAGCATTCCCGAAACGTGAATTGTGTTTTTAAACACTTATGATGACCATAAGTCATGATCTTTGCAATATCATTAAAAGTACGTAAGATAACCTTTTTTATCCTTACATCGGGCATGCTGTTCAGAATATAATTATTGTTACATCAAATGCAAGAAAATGGCATGAAAAATGTGCCATAAAATGTCAGCCGTGAATCATTATTCCACAAGGTTGATACATAAGAGACTACCAACTCTTTTGTACTTAAAAAAAGAGAGAAGAAATCTGAAGTTTATATTCATCTTATGTTTGACACATTATGTTTATGTATGAATTTTTGATTACACGGTGATTTAATATTGATATATTTCTGTGAAGTTGCTCCCACTTCTTCTTCCTGTCAAATTGAATGTTAACGTATCAAGAGCTATGTGGCTCTATCAGCAACAGCGATACTACATCCGAAGCAAGCTAATGAATGTATTCACTTGCTCAAGAGGCGTGAGGCAGATCTGAACACATGCACAAGCTCGCTGCACTGATTAAACCAAAGGGCCAGGAACAGGGCCTCAAAAGACTATTTAGAATAAACAAACTGTCACAAAACTGGCATAGAGACAGAGCAAGCCTCTGCTCCATTGTTTGGCGCATGCATTGCATTACTTACGTTGCAGACTCCCCCGGTGGATGAATAAATAACCCTCCATAAAACATTTCAAGATTTATGAATCTCTGTGAAGCACAGCAGTATTTCTGTGTCATGATTTACATCCATGGGTCTATTACAGAATTACTGCTTCAGAAAATTGCTTCACATTAACACAAACTGTGGTAGAACCTATTTTGCAGGACGTATAAATACATTTAAATGAACCCTGAGGTGAAGATTATATGATACAGGGGTACAGAAATACTGCCTGCCACGATTGTGATCAGTTCATAAACGTTTTCTACACGTCTGATTTACTATGAAACTCAGATTACTGTCATAACAGTAGACAAAGAAACAGAGGTTATATTACAGCAGATGTCACCCATTCACACAAACTGTCATGACCTAGACTATTCATGTTGGGATTAACTAGAAGCACACCTGGATATCTACATTAATGTTACATCCACACCTTCAAACAGACTAAATGTGTACAGCCATGCTAGTTTCTGTAGGTATTTAGTCATAAATCAAAAGGTACTTCACACATTAAAAATGTTGACCTGATGATTGGTCTCGTTGAAAAGTTTCCAAAGTTGTTATAATTCAGCGTGGGTCAAAGTCAGGGGATCACCAGATACTATTCATCCCTGAGATACAAAGTGGTGGACAGACCGATTGCCATTGGCTAAAAACCTATGATGGACTTTTTGAAGTGCATGTTACATTACAACTTTTGCATATCTGTATTGATGTTCCATCTATTCCCAATGAAACATAATTCAAAAGGAAGGTCATGAGAAGGCATTTCGAAAAAAAAAGGATTATACAGTTCACCTTGCCGCAGCAAAACTGAAATGTAATGCAACTTGAGTAAGGTGATAAATATCGATAACTTGACTGAAGATGTAGTGACAGGCAATAGGAGAGAGAGAGAACTTCTTGTGTAACTTTCGTCTTGTCACGATAAAGATGAACTGGGAGATGGGAATTATATTTGAGCCTTATATGTCAACTATTAAATTAAGAATTGTTTATTGAAGCAATAAGTGTCAGGGGCCTACTTTCCACCGGAACTTATTTTTTCTATTTTTCTTCCAGGGGAGGAATGACATGAAAATGTTTTTAACATCAAGTCTTTTAAATGGTCTTGTCTTGCTCAGTGGCTCGAGCATTTGTTTTTAATTTCTATAAACTTATCGTCTCCCCATATTTCATCCTCTAATGTTATCCAATTATACTGTCTTTTATAAGATTATTATTTAATTTGATCTCATTTAATGTGCATGTACCTCTTCAAGACTTTGTGATTTCTGAGGTTGTCTGTAGATCAGAGCAGGTACTTTCTTTGCTGCAGATTATCACTTAGTTTTTTCTTGTCTCTGATTTATACAAGCCAGCCTCTGCTATGACAGAAAACCAGTGTTGTGACAGTGAACAGTAATGAAACTTCAGCTCTGCTTAGAAATATCCAGTAAGTGTGCAACATTTCATCTTTTGACAGTCTTGTTTTATAAATATTTAAATGCAAATTACAAGAAAATCCTATTTGAAGAGACATTGGATTGTGGGTTCTCTCGAGCCAAAAAATAATTAATGCAGGGATATTTCCATTCTTAATGCTGTAATTTAATCTACTAAGTGAAATGATCAGGGCAAAGAGTCAAAAAATACTTGGGACATAATCCTGTGACAGAAGGACCAGCTTTAATCCAATTCATCAGGAGAGATTGGTGAAGTGTGTCCTTGTGTTTACGAAGACGAGGGCACAGATGCAATGTAATTCATTTAAACATTTTGAAAAATAAAATGTACAAGTTTTATTAGAAAATTGCCAAAAAATATTGAGCCCTATCTGCACTGAACAGTACAGTGCTGCTCTCCTGTCAGGAGTGGCAGTTCCTGTGAGGGAGCATGCAGAGCGGAGCGGGTGGCTCTTGATCGACAGTGAACACTGTTCTTCTGTGCACATCCAAAAATGTATCCACACAAAGATGGCACACATTACACAGTTGCAAAAGACACAACTGACAATTAAAACAGACTGATCTTTACGTTTTTTATTTTCCAGGTCTTGCTTCCATATTTTGTTCTTCTTCTATCAGCATAGTGCAGAGGTTTGTTTTGATCCTGTAGGACACCGGGCTTGTTGTGGTGGGAACCAGCTTCCCTCCTGACCTATTTTTCTGAGCAGCTTTTCAAGCTACTTCACTCTGGCATTCAGCTCCTTCTCTTTTCTGAACTTCATCCGCCAAAGAACTCTGTGAACTTGATTGTCATTCTCACAGTTTGATTGACTGCAGGACACTTTTTGTAAATGTCATTCTGGATGTGTTAGATGTGTCAATCTCCTGTACACCAAGAAACAAATAAAGGGAATGTGCTTTGTGGTTGCAATCACTGCCATCTTACAAAAATAGTTTTTTTTGTTTTGTTTGCAGTTTCTTTCGACAGGTGAGAGAGTGGGCTCAAGAAGGCTGTCAGTTTCTCACACTTCCCTGCGTACTTCCCACTGCTTTTCACAGATATAGTAACTATCCATATCCCCATGCTTGGTGACCTGTCATTGCTCTTTTTTAGAAAGAAAGCCCACTGCACAGAGAAGGCCTCATTCTGACACAGCTCTCTCAGCAGAGATCATATTTTTTATGAGCTTACTGCTGAGTCTTACTGCTGTGTGCTACCTTATTTTCAACTTTCATCCCCATTATAAAATCCAAGGACTGTATTTATATAACCCCAAGCATTCTTCACATTGTCATAAAGGCACACGAGAATGCACTTCAATATTAAAAAAATGTGGGCTGCTATGAACCGCATTGTCCTCTTGTCACATTGTCGCTAAATCACCTTGACATTGAGGATAGGAGGAAGTGGGAGAAATAATCAAATCCTGCAGTTATGGGTCACAATACACAATAAAATAGGTTAGTACATTAATGTTGAATTTGGTAAATGTTTTGGTATACGGGCTCCTGATGCGTCAGTTCATAAAATATCACGAGCAGAGTGAATCTGCGGTTAAAAATACCACCTTCTGTATTTACAAATGTCCTGATAAAAACACTACAATCACACGGTCACGTCTCACTGTTGAAATACAGCGATAACAGTTATGTGGGTATTTTGTCTTTAATGTCGTATGTTAGATTCTCCATTTCTGTTAGATACAAAATAGACAAAAATAATTTCATATAATTTCAGATATTTCCAAAAACATTGTCAAGGGATCACAACATAAAGTAATCAATGACAATCTTAAATATTTGCAAGTAAACTGCTATTAGCAAAATATGTTTCTTTTACTTTATCATAGACTATATAATCACAATTTCTTCATATGATTACAGTGATTCCTCTGTAAATATCTTCAGTGAAATGAATTACAATCTCTTTGTGATCTGCTTAATAAAAAATAAAGAAAAGAAAACCGAGAAAAGAAAGTTAAACATGGAATCACTCAATAAAAGAGGCCCATCTTCTGTCTTGAATAAAGACTTAAAATTACAGTCAACGGTTCACATAAAATGTAATATTTCTTTGAGGCACTCATTGCCTTGCAGCTCAATGTTCCCATCTGTAATAGCCCTGTCTTTGATAAACGCTTGGTACAAGAAAGCTTTAATGTGTTATGGTTAAATTAAATTGATTTGACCTTAAGTCTGTCGTAGACAGTGATCGGAGCGTATCCAGTTGAGGCACACAATCATTTTTTTATGATAATTTTCTTCACAAAGACAACATGGTAAAGATAGGAAAATAACAAACAGGAGATGCATTTTCTGCATGGTAAGTCAGAGTTTTGTCATTGGTATGTGCAGGCTGTTCCATGGTCCCATCCATAACTCCTCCTCTTCTGATAATGTGTGGTCACTGTGAGACTCCAGTGTCTCCCTACTCGCCTTGTGGTTGTCAACAGAAGTCTCCTGCTCCTCATTGACACAAGGGCCACTGCTGTTTCTGTCAATCAAGACCTTGGCAATACTGGTTTTGGACCCAAAACTTTTAAGATCTGTGATGGTGGATCCCAGGGAGCCACAGGAGTGCCGACTGTTGAGGTTGATGTCCACGTGAGAGGGAACACATGTTCCTGCTTCATTTTCTGTGTCGTTCCCTGTGCCATCCATACTAGGAATGGATGGAGGTTCTTCATGAGTCACCCCCAACTTGTCTAGTTTTTTAAAATGCTTACCGAGCCGGCACGGAGAGCCCACCTTCAAGTTGTTTGGGTGGGGTGGCCGCCAAGTTCGGACGATAGTGCCGTTTTGGGCAAGGTAGACATTCCCATTGATGTTGCTGTGGCTGTTGGGGAGTCGGTTTCGCTGACTCTCTGCGGTGCTCTCTTCTCCTGTGGAGCTGGTCTCATTCTCCCGATCTATCAGCTTAATCCGCTTCTTTTTCCCAGGCTGAGGAGGAGAGAACGGGTCAAAGTCAATGTAGTTGACACATATAGTTTCTCTGGGGGAAAAAAGCAAACATAAACACTAGCTAGGTTGTACACTAGGTATCAAGATCACGGTATTTACAAGGAATTCTCGCCACAATTTTCTCCCTTGACCCAGAAAAAAAGAATACTCATGTTTTTAGAAGAAGTTATGCTCATATATATTTGAGGACTATCATATACTGAAACAAAGATACCTTCCACAAACCTAATGTTTTTACAGTAATATAACTGCATTTTTAAGACGAATTGTTGAACAACAAAACAAATTATACTCTAATAAACGTGAAAGAATATCCTCTGAAAAAAAACAAGTATCTGCAGTTCTGGGTTAGAACTGAATGTATGGCGAGAATACTGTGTATTCCGAGAAAGTAATCATTTCAAAATGACAGAAAAACGACAGTAAAACCAGATAGAATTGCAACATGCAAAACCTCACAGCAGAAACAAGAGTATAATAGTATACAAAAAGTAGAGGCATAAAAAGACTCTCAGGAAACATCAAAGAGAGGACAAAGTCAAAAGGTGTAAGAAAGAGAGCAAAACTCTGATGTTTTGCAGCAGGAAACCGCCAAAGTTTTTTCTTGCTATGGCGAAATGTGGAAAAGTGGACGTTTGAAACACTGTGCAGTGGCAAGCAAGATTTCTTCACTTCCATGCAAAGGTAATTGATTTTATTCACTCTTACTTCACAGTGGACAAATTATCTCCCTAGAAGGCAGTTGAGTTTCCTTCAGACTCAGAATCAGCATCCGACGTAGCTTCTGTTTCTCCCGAGTCCTTCGAAGCACTGCCGGTCTCTGATGTGGAGCCACTGGCTGAGGACTTATCAGAGGAGATGGCGTCCTCGTCCACCTCAGTGATAGGGGACAGTCCTCCGTATGTTTCTACAGAGGTGTCACCGACGCTCCTGATCTCGGAGCTGTATGGTGGACCAGTATAGGAAGCGGAGGGCCCAGGGTCTCTGGACGCCACACTGGAAGTTGAGGGCGATGCGTCATCACTGAGCTCACTGGCTGACTCTTTGCTCTCGTCAGCACTCTCAGATTCTTCCTCGTGCTCTTCTTCACTCTCCTCTGTGATTGTGTCCTCAGATCCGCCGCTCAGAACGGATTTTTGGGAACGGCGGCTGCCACTGGTGGACCGAGATCCAGCTGAACTCTCCCCACTTATCCGGGAACTCTTGTCTGTCAACTGACTGCCGGACGAAGAGCCTTCACCGGACTCTGACCCAGACATTTTCCTCTGGCTGGACCCTCGAGACATAGAGCCTTCACTTCCTGACCCTGACTCTGACTCGGCCTCACTGGCTGTGCCTGTCCCCGACTCGGCCTCACTGAGTTCTTCACTGGACTTCTCTGAGGCCACCGCGCTTCCTGATGATCTGGTCCTTTGTGACGACTGAACACTTGAGCCAGATGAAGATGCCGCACTACTTGCGCTACCACTGCCGCTCTCACTTGCACCTTCACTCACTCTGGTACCAGTCCCGCTGCCACTTCCACTGCCACTCTCAGTTCCACTCCCACTGATGCCTGTAGCGCTGCTCCCCTTGCTGGCCTCAGTAGCTGATGATCTCATAGAAGAACGGGCAGAAGACCCACTTCCTTTAGTGCTTCCTGAAGTCTCTCCTTCCTCAGACTCTTCATCAGAGTCTTTTTCTGTCCCTGAATCCTTTTCTGTGCTCGTTTCCTTCTCTGTTGCTGTGCCTGATTCTGTTTCTTTATCCGATTCTGAGTCTTTCTCAGACTCTGAGTCTTTCTCAGTTTCTGATTCTTTCTCTGTAGCCGATGCCTTCTCTGACTCTGACTCCTTATCCGACTCTGACTCTTTCTCCGACTCTGACTCTTTCTCCGACTCTGACTCTTTCTCCGACTCTGACTCTCTTTCAGTCCCAGACTCTTTCTCACTGACAGATTCCTTTTCCGTTTCTTCTCCTTCAGATTTGGACTTGCTTTCCTCATCAGAATCCCCCGGCTCCTCATCAGGCTCTTCCTCTGAGTCCACAGTGCTTTCATTGGCATCATCCCGGTCCAAATCTACTTTCAGATAATCTCTGTCAACACTGCTTTTCTCCGAGGATTCATCATCAGAGTCTTTCTCCCTACTGCCTCCACTTCCACTTGCACCTGCTTCTGGCTCACTTTCAGAAACACTAATGGACACTTTAGACTTCTTGTCATCTTCACTGGTTACTTGTGAGGCCTCCTCGTCTTTCTCGCTGCCTGTAGCCGAGCCACGACTCACACTACTTTGAGACTTCCTCCGAAACTGCATCTTGTTGCCTAAGTTGATTTTCCTTAAAACTTTGCCAAGCCGGCTGCGGGTATCTGACTTGCTATCGATTGGTCCCAAAACGGCAGGTACACCACTCAGACTCTCCTGGCTGTCAATGCGGCGGGCTGACATCAGTTTGGCGTAATCTTGGTCCTTTTTCCCACCACCAAGCATCTTGAGCATCTTGGCTTTCTTCCACGGAGATGTGCCAGAAGGACCAGCATTAGACGGCTGCTTGCTGGCTGCCAGGAGTTTGCTGAGTTTCATGACAGATTTCAGTCTCTTGGCAGCCTTAGAAGGCTCTGCTGGCTCAGCTTGTTCGATTTCATCCCCTGGCGGCATGTCCCTAAATGCAACCCTCTTGGGTCCACCTCGACCACGTCCTCTGCCCCGGCCCTAAAACAGTCATGTTTAATTCAGCAACTCTTTGGGATGATAAATCACAGTTGACGCTTCACTTTCAATAATACATTGGACAAACAACCGATTAAGACAATAATTAATAATCTTGACATTATCAATGCAAGTATGACATTCACATCTAAGGAAAGCTAATACCTCAGGGCCTTGAGGACTGTAGAAATACCCATCATCTTCCATGATCAGCTCTCCATATTCATCGTACATGGGAGGTATCAGCTTCCTCCGACTGCCATACTGAGGAATGTCATACCTGAGAAATAGATTCACACAAAATATGGACAGAGGGTTTTAAACTACTGTGGACTACCATGACACTTTACTTATGGTTTTAATAAATTCCCTAACATAAACAAGATGGCATAGGATGGGCAGTAATTGTAATGGTGATTTGCTGTACTTTGTAAGTTTGGAGGGATATAATAGACAGAAAGAAAGTTGTAGAGGCTGACAAAGCATTTCCCAAAATAAACATAGTGGAGTACATATTTGCCTGTTTGTCAAAGGGTTTTAATAACTTGCAAGAATGCTGAGATGGGGACTTGTAGATTAATAAGTAATGCCCATTAAAACACTTGAACTTGAATAAAATCAGGTTGCATAACTCTTCCCCAATGTGCTGTTTTTTTATTCCAGAGCATGTGTTTCAATAAGATCCAATACTGCCCACCAAAGAGAGCCGAATGCAGTTCAATTTTTTTGCCAATTGACATGAAAAGGAAAAACAAGGACAAAGAAGATATTTAATAATCTATCTATTGTATTTGTATATCACACAATCAATAATTCAACCATTAGGTTGTCTGCATTCATGTAGTTGAATTAGCTTGGATCACTGATACTGAACATGTGCTTATTCTGCTTACTCCACTATACCGAATTACAGAAGACCCTAAAGAAAAGACGCTGATGGTAATTTGTGCCATCGCCACCTTCTGAACATGTGACGGTCTGGTGATTGTCAGATTAAAAACTTGACTGCTATTATAGTGTGCTCAATGCATTGAGAAACACATCAAAGGCATCCAGTCACAATGAAGATGGCACACTTACAATGAACTTTGTGGCATACTATTCCAATAAAATTACAGCTTGTCGCAAACGAAAGCCAGCATGAACAGCTGAGGAAATTAGAGTTTGTAAAGATTACGTACAGCAAGTCGCTCAGCAACTACGAAGGCAATTACGACTCTTAATTTCAATATGGTAGGTTTGAAACATTTGTCAGATTTCCGTTCCTCATTTTAAGCCTGTAAAGTGCAGAATCCTCTCCCTGTTTTGATAAACTTGTGTGTTGCAAGTCACCTGCCACAGAGCGGGAGTGTTTAATGAATAACAATTTCCCAGCAGCTGTTACGGCTTTGAGTTCCATGTTTTCCCTCTTTAGACCATATGGGCTATGTAACAGGTAAGCCAAAACACCCTCTGTCCAATAAACCATGGGAAAGCACTATCACACTCGCAGGTGCCCGACTCAAGGCAGCATAATTGATCTCATTTGATGGGAGTAGAAAGGGTAAACGCTCGGCTGTTATGTACAGCTGACGGGAACGCACAAGTTATGCTCATAATTTTATTCTGAACTTTAAAATAAATGCTTGCCTCTCCCCAAGGACTGAATGAATGAGAGCTGGAAGGCAAGGCCCCAATAAATAAGTCCCAATGATGTTATATATATATATTTTTTTGCTTTAAATGAACTGAAAGAGATCAGTTCCATGGACCAGAGTATGAATGATGAGAGATGAGACGGTGGGTCAGTGGGCTGCATGCTCACCCTTGGTCGTAATTATAGTAGTCTTGTGTGTAGTAATCCTGGCCAGGGTCGATACCTGACTCCATGGAGAGTTCCTTCATTTCAGAGGGGCAGAGAAAAAAAAATTACTCAGCACTCCTCGGAGAAAGACAGAAGAAGAAGAAAAGATCAGCAGCAGCATACAGGGGGAGTATACAGCAGAATGACTACAATCCCTGTGATTTAGGAAAAGCAGGAGGGTTTCTACCTCAGGTCTCAGAAGAGATGGCCTCAGCAGTTGCTGTTGCTGCCAAAGATTTGTACAGAAGAAGGAAAAGGCAATGGAAGGAAAGGATGGTCAGGAGAGACACAAACATAAGGGAGAGTTCACTCGGCACATTTCAGATTTAAATCCAGACAGTGCAGGCATGTCTTATTTGTCTTGCTGGGTCTATGTTATACACGATGGCGGAGCAAGAGGAAAAGATTGATAAAATATTGATGGAAATGAAGCAAGGAAAAAGTGGGAAGATGTTAGTGAAGCATGAGTGTAAGTAAGAAATTGCAACATCCTGTGTGTGTCAGGTGCTGACAATTCATAGATTTGATGGTGACAAAAAAAAGAAAGAATTTAATGTCAAACAGAGTCACTTTGTTTGGTCTCTGATTAGTTAGGAGAAAAAGTCCTCCAAATGCTTATCTGCTATTTGACAGGAACATTGAGGAATACAACAGACTTTCAAATCAAACCTAAACTGCAATGTCAGTGTCAGAAGTCCTATCAGCGAGATCTTCTGGTAGTTTCCATCAAGTCAGTTGTAGATAAAAATAATAGGATATAAGCTGCCTCAACCTGCTTTGAGAGTGACAAAATGTCTTGGCGCAACAATAAGATAAGAACACATCACAACAGGAATGCTTACCTGTCTGCCGTAGCCTCCTCGCCTGCTGTGTGCCGCACAAAGGAGGAAACAAGACAAATAATGAATATGGATTGACAGCAGCATTTCAAGTGCTTTTAGATAAATGCAATGTTAAGTCTACAGGACTACATTCTGCTGACCAGTGAGGAAATTGCAGATGTACTTACTGTGCATTTTCATATGTTAAATTACAGAGTTGCAGATATTGTTCAGTTTAAAAAAAAAGGATGCCTGAGGCAACAATGTTATCGTGCTGGTGTGGGCTGTTTTTCCCAACTGTTATCTCATCCAAACAGGGAAAGAAAAAAAAGATACAATACATGCAAATATCAAAGAGGCTGGGAAGATTGGAGTTTGAAAAAAGTCAGTGTTCATACAGACGGCATCTCTTCGCAGATATGAAAAGGACATTGTGATTCAAGGAGGAATTACTGACTCCAAGAAAGTTAATAAAATTGTTGTGGTTATCACGTCATAATGTGCCATTTTCTATCAATAGACGGTAACGTTTTTTTTCTTCTTTTTCTCGCAAAATTGAATAAGTAAATCTTTGGAATTCCACTGCATCAAAGACATAAACAACAACTCAGAGCGGCTCCTGAGGACAACAATGCATCTGCAGTGCATTCAGTACAAGTCAATGAGAAACGGCGAGTAATGGAGCAGCCCGACTGAACCCTCCAGTTTCACAAGCGTACAACTGTAACCTGTCTGGGCCCATAAATAATGACGACTATCACACTCAGATATATGGCAAAGCAATGATGTGAGCTTCCTCAGGAGAGCTGTAATCTGTTATTATGGGCAGGGACCAGAGGACAGGACACAGCCATATGGCCACGCCTCCCAGGCACAGTGGATGATGGGAGTGGGATCTGATGGATGACCTGTTGGCTTGGCTGCTGGCTACTGCTGATTCATGAAACATCAAGAAAAATGGCCCAGTGGACAGCAGCCATAGGAAGTTTGCACAAGAGAGGAGTTGGGGGAAGATGGGTGATAATGTAATGTTGTAGAAAAAGAGGTGAGAGAGTTGAGCTCAGAATTACAGCAAGACTTGAATACTGAAGAACCCAGTGTATTATATCAACAGCAGTAAGGACTAGCTTTACATTTTTTCACTACACATTTCTATGTAGAAAACAATACAATATATTTTACTATTATGTCACAAATACCTTGACCAATAACATAAATTTCCCTAACCCATTGTAACAGAAATTAAAGTTAAATGATTAGTTCAACATTTTGGGAAATATGTGTATTCTTGCTGAGAGTGAGATGAGAAGAATATCCCTTTCCAGTGTGAGAGTGGTATTGATTTTCTCATCAAACTCTCGATACAAAAGTTGACTAACATATTGACCAAAATGTTGAGCAACAATGAAAATATGATGCAGTATATGGTGTAAGAGCAGGTGGATGTTTTCATGCAATAGCATTTTGTGTGTACATAATGATTAAAGCCATATATGTTGTATATAATAAGGTCTTTTGTTTGTATTACTTGAACATACTATGATGAAATCTGGTTAATTTCTACTCAAAACATACTTTTATTGTTAAGTTTGTCTTGATTTTCAAACTTTTCCTGAGAAAAGTTATTTAAATTTTTAAAACAAAAACTTTTAATTCGGTCTTCCATGTGATCTTTTTTTTTTTTTTTTACATTACTGCATTGAATTATCAATAAGGACACAGAAGGAAAGTTGTGAAATGGAACATAAAGAATACCATTGAACACCTGCTGCTCTTTGGGTGGAAAAAAAACCCAGCATGTGAGCTGCTTGCCTTTTTACAAAAGAGATTACCCCATGTCGTGAACATGGAATACAGAATTAGAAGGCCTTCGATCTGCGCATCAGGGGAACGTTTGATGAATCCAACATTACATTGCTCTGGAAGGGAGGTATGCTAAGACCATTTGCCTTAGGGCACGGAGAGGGAAACAAACACATGAAGGGTATGTGGGAGAAAGACAGAGAGGACTGGAAGAAACCTAAGCACACAAAGGAAGAGAGAGGGGGACAGAGGCCGCATTGCAATGAGTGTAAAGAAGGTAATAGAATCTCCCGAGAACCACAAGGAAAGATTAACAAGAAGAGGCCAAGGATCGGAGAGTATTAGAACCAACTACAGGGGAGAAGAAGTGAGAGAGAAACACAGACAAATGGGACAGGCAGAAGGTCAGAGAGATGGAAAAAAAAGGAGAGGGTAACAATAGTTGACAATCCCACAGGCAGCGGCCCTAGTTAACGATTGATTGGTTCTCTAATTAGCCTTTTCCAGTGTGCAGCCGAACATCACAGTGACTACTTTATCATGCTGGGAGGATCTCTGCAGACATGTGAAGAGACAGGTCCCCCAGAGGTTGGCTCTCTTCATTCAACATGAGCCTGCCAAGTTGATGTATTTTTGTAGCCGATTTAAGATGTTTTCCCTGAGGAGTGCCTGGCCCTGTCTATCTGCATTCAACGGTATTACATTTAAATAACAGGATTTACTGTAGCCTGCCTTAGTGTACGATCCAATTTAATTTCATGTAATGTTGCTTTATACATATATATATATATATATTTCTAGATTTTTAGTTTTTTCTGTGTATATTGTTCCCTTGCTCAAGGGTGGATATGACAATTAGTTGTATCTCTGTTTGCTACATCATACACCTGAAACATTCATTCATCACAGTAAGTAGTTTTAAATAATATAATATGGTAGTATTTGCATACCTTTGGTAATCTTAATATTTAGGGTAATCTTTACCTAGTTTGAAAAAATAAATAAACATTTAACATTATTATTTGCCTAATTAGGATTCTGCAGGAAGCAACAGCATTCTAAATGTTCTGGTCTTAGGTGAAGAAGTCAAAGAACAATTGAAAATCACAATATGCAGCCAGAAAAAGCCTTTGAGATTTATAAATGTTGGTGTTTAGTATAATTGAATTACAGTAGCTTTGGTTATGACATGTTAAGTTTATGAACTGAAATATGACACTAACTATAACTTATAATATGAACTCTGGGGTATGCTTAACACTAACATACCATACATCTTATAGCAGTTCAGATAATTAAAACATGCAAAACTAGGCCAAACTGACTGTATATGCAAGCCTCTTTCATGTTCTACTGCAAGCCTGTGAGCACATTGTACAGTCAATGTGGCAGTGTTGAGTACATTTCTTGGCAGGTGGCTCTACAATTTGATTTCCACACAAAATGTCAAGTAAAAAAGCATTTTGTCACAGTCAAACACAGTCAAACTCATCAGACTTGGCTAAAGTTAAAACAAAATACTACCAACTGTGCAGATGATAAACCAGAAAAACAGGCATGGATGTGTATGAATGGAAATAACAAGAGACGGAGTGCGGAGACAGAGGGGAAAAAGTCAGAACATTGTGGATTGAGAGTGCTCAGCAGTGTTTGGGCTGTTGCAGTTCAATTGGTTTGTCTGCTGAACGTCTGTTGCCGTGTTCACTTCACTCATTCCATTTTCAGCATGGTTCGCACTTGTTGCCGAGTTGATTTGGACTACAGAGCTGGAATTGGTTGTTTTTGGCGTGCTCTGCTCATCCCAGGGATCAGAGCGTTGCAGTTTGTGAGCACCTTCTGGTTCTTCAGTCACTTGTGGTTTCTTGTTAAACTTGGGCACCTTGCAAGTTTTGTCTACTTGGCTGTACAGATTGGCAACAGATCTCTCTATGTCGGCTAGATTCTGGATGTTTTTCAGGATCCCTTTAAGTTCCCTTTTCCCGGCATCAGTTTGTGATGTGTCAAGAGGAGGGGGGTTCTTTCGGTCCGAAACGGGGCGGAGCGAGGAGACGGACGGCAAAAAGGTTGGAACAAACTGGACGACTGGGCGTGAATGATCGCTGATAGCGGGTGAGGATGGGGGAGGGAGAGGCGGGGCAGGGAGAGGTGGGGGAGGGAGAGGCGGGGCAGAGAGGGGCGGGGGAGGAGGAGGAGGAGGAGGAGGAGGAGGAAGAGGAGGAGGCAGCGGAGGTGGGGGCGCAACCCGTTTATTGACAGGAGGAGGAGAGGAGTGAGGGGAATATTGAGGTTTATGAACGTAGGGTGGTGAAGGCGGAGAAGAAGGTGGACTAGAGGGGGGAGATGTGGGTGGGGAAGGGGGATGTTGCTGTGGAGGAGGAGGCGCAGGACTTTGTGGTGGGTCTGGTATCATCTCCACAGTGATCTGACATGGCTGACCCGCCACGTAGCTGGAGATGCTGGAGCTGAACCTCCTGAGGACGGGTTGCGTCGGTCTTTGGCTAGCGAGGGGCCACGAGTCATCTCCCTGATTAATGATAATGCTGGGGGGCACATCCCTGCCCACAGAAGTGGTGCTATAGGGGAAATCCATGATGGAGAGCAGAGCTTCTGAGGTCAGCTCCAGCATGTCATCGCTGTCTCTATCCCTGACAAGGATTGAGGAGAGGGAGCCTTGGGAGCCACTCCTCTGCGTGAGGGTCTGTTCCGGGTAGGCCTGTTGCTCAAACTGCTTGGCCTGCTCACGGACTGACAACTTGGTCTCTGCACTGCTGCTCAGGCGAAGCGTGTCCAAACTCTCCGGCCTTCGCATGCCAGTCATGGCTGCTTTGAGTATCTGGAGCTCCCAGTCGTCTGGGTCCATAAGAGCTTGTCTCCTTGGCACCTCATAATCGGGCAGCCCTCCGTGAATGCGAACAGGCATTGACCAGACGTAGTCTGACCCTGCTGAGTTGGGAGGAGAAAAGAAGAAGCGCTTCTCAGACGGACTCTCCCCCCGTGCAGAGACCTCAGGACTGCTGTCATCGTACACAGGGTTGTGAGTGGTGAGTGGGTTGCGGTCAGAGAGGAAGGTCACGTTGCTCTCTGACTTGGGCAGGTTGACGTGCAACGCTCCGTTGCCGCGGGCTGCAATGGCGCGACAGGCAAAGGTGCCAAGAATCCTCTGGTGGTCGGCCTCCTCAATGACAGACTTTTTAACCCTGCCCCAGCAAAAAGTGAAGGTGAAGAAGAAAAAAAAAGAAGACTTGAAACAAGTGAGAATTGATGATTGATGGTCTAGGGGTGAGCGAAGCAAAGTAAAGAAGAGTGAGGCAAAAGCAACAGCTTAACTGATTATGACTCGAAGTATTGTGACTGTTACTGAGAACGTCTGTATTTTGAGGCAACTCAAAACTTTCTAAGCTTATGCTAAAGAATTCAAGTTTAACAAATAATTAAATATATAAATTGGCAACAAGTATGCTGGGCTTTGGTCCAAAGATACAGTATGATACAAATCACCAACATCAACCCAAATTGGATGCATTAGTGCAATCAGTCACAACACTAAGAGACGTGTAGGTCAAAGGGCAACAAAGCACATGAGGAGACAATTGTTTAATTGGTCGGGAGAGAGGAGACAGCTATAGTGATAGCTACTGAAATTCAGTGAATCTAAACAAGGGTGCTTCATGTTTCCTGACTACGTGGAACTTAAAGTCTTTATCTAAGCCTAAAAAAAACCTTCAACTGCTACTACTTCACCTAAGGTCAATTAACAAAATATATTTATGCCCAATGGTAAAAAATCTTCCTGATTGACTGAAGGTTAAAGTACATACCAAAATAAAATCTATACTGTATATAGTATATGCATATGCTCAGCAAAAGCTATAAGCAAGGGGGAAAACTAGGGTGCTTCTCCTGTGTGATATCATACAAATATATTGATCAAATGCCTCAGACGTCATATATTTTTGGATTACTTACTGCAGTCTGAATCCAGAGAGACAGGGGAATAGAAATGATGGAGAAGACAGAAAGACATACAGATGGTAAGAAGACTAAAGCAGAACTGTCAGAGGTGTGGATGAAAAGTAAGCTCAAGAGTACGTCAATACTGAATTTATATATTTGCTGTGTGTATCTGCAGAGTATGCTAGACTGTTGTGTGCTACAGAGACACAGATACACACAGACAGACACACGTCACATTTTCATGACTTTTTTCATGGCATTTTTTTCTCTTGGAGACTTACCCAAACAATAACCGCTACCAGCCTAACCCTAAATTTATCCCATAATCTAAAGCTAACCATAAATCCTTAAATCCTCACCCTAAAATGTAACGATTTATGTTTTGGACACAGACACACACGCACACTTTCTATTTCTATAACTTTGTTTCAATGTCTTTTAATGGGGTTGTTTATCGACCAACTCTTCTTGGAATACAACCCCCAAATAAACATTGCTCGGCCACAATACAATCCCCACGAGCTCTTCTTCTAAAGAATCAAAAGCTTCTGCTTCTTGTTGAGTGTAGGTCAACATCTGTTGTAAACATTACACAAGCTTTTTACAGCTGGCCGTTAAGCTTTCATTTTCTTTTGTATAAAGGCCAATATGATCTTAACAGCAGTATTTCTTTAAATGCTGTAAATCAAAATGATTAAACCCAGCGGGCAGCGATTTTAATTCAATTTAGTCTCATTTAAAATTAATGTATTCATGTTAGCCATTCCATGTTTGGGGTATTATTTCAAATGAAAGGTGAAAATAGATGGCAAAACACTGGACATAAAGGCAAGCATTTAATGTAGGTTTTAATAAATAAAGGAAGGTTTAAAGTAATTTATGAATAGCAATTACGAAGCACAGGCCAGACTGTATTTGTTTCTATTCCCAGTAAACTATACATTATTGTATAAACACAACACACTCTTCTTACCTTGAAAGAGCATCTTGCAAAAATGCATACACAGTCAAATTAGGAACACATCTATTAGCTCAATTCTCATCACCAGCTGTGCAGCAGTGTACAGATTGATCTGCTGATATTTAAAGTAGATAATGGCGAGGAAGCAAAACAGCAGGGAGATCTATTGATGCAGGTACAAATACATCTAAAGCAGAAGGTGGATGTCTGAGGTCAACATGCAGAGCTGCCAGTAGTAATTTTAGAAAAGCAGAGGGAAATGATTTTGAATACTAGACAACAGTCGGTGTCAAAAGCAGGAGGATACTAAGGCAGAAGTACTGGCATTCAACCTAAAAGCTTTTTTTTTTCTGAGAAGAAACTCAAAGAAGGGAACCTGCAGAGCAAGAGTACCTGCTTGTCATGGGAACAAGTGCGATGGGAGGTAGATAAAGAAAGGGTCAGGGTTGACTCACATGCTGCTGTCGCCCAGCTCCTCGTACAGGTTGGCACTCGGAGCCCCCGCCGGAGCTGCTTTCCCTCCTGGTGGCAAAGCCATCTGAATCCTGGCAGTTTTGGCACACTCTGCCTGTCGCCTGTGCAAGGTGTCAACATTTACAGTCACCGAGATATGTTTCCAGTCCACAGATAAACAACCTCGTGCAAAAACATGCAAAAGGAAAATCAACCCTTAATGTCGTTAAGAATGAACTACTCCTTTCTAGAACAGTGTGGTTAAAAAGTGAGCAGAGGCCACACATCACTTATGTATGAAGACTGCCATGAATTAACAATGTGTTTTCACAAGTTTTCTTTTTCAAAAAGGAGGCACAACTAAAAAAAAATAAAAAGCTAAAGTTCCTGTTACGTTCAGTCATGTCAAATAAATATTGGGGCGAGGGAAAGAATAACTCAATATCATGGGATGATGTTAGGGATGGGACGATATCGTATTTTATTGCGTATTTAAACGTAAAAGTTTATCGTGGTGAATTAGTTCGAAGAGAAAGAACAGTTACTATTTGTTTTATTTGTATTAATAACATTAATGCCCCATTTATGCAGTGACACCTTCTGATTTATCATCTTATTGAAGATAGTTTGTTTTTCCCGACAAACATTGTTTACTAAAGGAGCTGTTTCCATATGCAATACACATATTTTGGCCCGGACAATCGTGGCATTATATTTTCCGGTCGCCTCATGCTGAGATGAGGTTTAGATAACATCATTTCTTTTCCTATTAAAACTGCAGTAAGCTTTTTTTTATTGTTACGGCCAGAAAAGAGATTCTAAAAGAAACTAGAATCTATTTTTTCAATTAAGTTACTTTCTTATGGATAACATGCTAGCTGTCTACTGTAAGTCACGGGCATTTCGGTCCTGGTTTGTATACAGCTCTCGTTTGCCTGTTGTGTTGTGTATGGACCGTGCTAGCAATCATTTCCCCTTCAGGAAGGTATTTTTTTTTTCTGTATTAATACAACATATATTGCTTAATGGAGCTTTAAGCATGAGACCAACACTCGCACAACACATGATTGTTTTAGATTGCACAGGAGCAGCACAGTGATGACAATATAGTGTCGTAAGTCCTGTAGGAGATTGAAGATTTATATTGAGGATCAATACCTCCATGTCTTCATGACAGTCTTAGAAAATGACTTTGACTTGTATGATACCTAACAACCACGAAATTATTGTAGATTTTAGCTTTTTATGTGAGCTACATTAAAAGCTACATTCTGCTGCAATATACTTTTATTAACTAAGAGGTCTAACAATAATGCACACGCAGAACTGAGTGCAACGTTAGAGATGAGTAAGAGGATCTTAGTACAGAACTACTGTATGTGACTTGTTGACTTTGGGTTGATTTTCCTTTAGAATTTCCTTAGAAAGAAAACTTAATTATGTATCCTACAAGATTAATCACTGTTGCTTTATGTCATAATACTGGCAGACATTTCCAAATAGTGGCATTACCTAGCATGCAAAACATCTTCCATTATCTTCAAAACATTCAACTTATCTTTACAAAACGAATGAATAATGACTATGAGAGAGAAACTGTAAAACTTGAAGAAATAATGTTTACTTACTCTTTGAACCTGTTTATAGGGTTTGATTCAGAAGAAAGGAGAGGAGACAGGAAGAGAGATAATTAGGAGACAAAAAAGATGAGTAATTGCATTGCATTTGTCAAGAGTGTAACCTCCATACAATTTTAATGCAAGGAGGTATTTAATGTCGGGAGGTGACATAACACAGACATGTTGGATTAAATAATGAACATTATTCATGACATTCCTTCACAGACAAAAACATAACTTTGTATAACATATAATGTTAATCTTTAACCACAAAAAAGTAGAAAACTTTCTGTACTTTCTCTTCCATTTCTATCCAAAGTAGCAAGCACTCCATCCTCCAGCAGTGACTGCAGGGCTACATGCAAAAGTAGCCGTTGCTTTCTCCTTAAGTGAATCTCCTGTGCTCCATATCACCATTACTTATTCACAACAAAATTCAATTATTCCACATGAAGAAACAGATTCATGTTTTAAACATTATGCTCATTCTCAAATTGAGGCAACACAGAATTATGTTGACATACAGAAAGTGATTTCTTAAATCCTTTAATTTGACCAAAGTAATGATGCCAACAACAAAGTGCCATCTGCTGTGACAGTTTGTGCGTTAGGTCTAATGTCACCATCAACAGCTTTCCGCTGTGTGTTTGTTCTGTGCATTTGCGTCGGAACAACCACTCTGCCCATCTGCCGTAAATAAACATTTCCCCAAACATCACTGTTTATGGAACATTTGCAGAATACTAACGATTAGAGGGGATAAGACCCCTACTCCAGCCAGCCAAGAGTTCTACCTCACCTTTAAACAAAAAGCATAAACTGCACAGTGTGCGTGTGTGAATGAGAGTTTGAACAAGCCAGACACTGGTTATTGTGTGTGTGTCAGGCAGAGATGATTAAGTAGCGTGAAGACGCACTGTGACGGTCACAATTGGCTGTAGATATTTGTCACAAATGAGTGTTAATTAATCTGCTTTCACAGAGCATGAGCAAGGAGATTAGCCCAGCAGAGAGCGCAGTCAGCATGTCTGATGAGAGAGACAGAGATAGAAAGGGAGAGAGAGAGAGAGACACACACACACACACACACACACACACACACACACACACACACAAACAAAGGCAGCAAACAAGCAAGAATGGCTCGATCTATCTTAAAAACCTGACAAAACCCCTTTTCAACAATGCTGTTTGTAGTTTTGTGGGCCAGAGGGCACAGTGAACAATAAAATAACAATACATGTCTGATTAGTCTATGAGGACCAAACGTTTCCGCTAAAACCAAGTGAAACGCAATGTCTCCCAAGACAATGGTCTGCTTAATTAAAATGCATTTCCCTCTTAACAACAGTTTAAATGTGATTAATCGATTACAGAAGCCAGTGATGATTACTGATTGTTTTTTTAAATTGTTTTTAAATCTTGTTTTCTTCTGCATTATGTTTTGATGCTTTTAATGCTTTCATGTGAAGCACTTTGTATCGCCTTGTTGTTGAAATATGCTATACAAATAAACTTGCCTTGCCTTAGAGGCGAGAGTACTCACTGTTTGTAGGTGACCATGACGATGAGGATGGCAGGGATGCAGCACAGGATGATGATGATGGCCAGGGCCAGGAGAGCTCCCTCTGTGTAGCCCACAGCTTGGGCCGCCTTCTTCACACTGGCCACAATGTCTGGGGAGCGGATCTCCAGAATGCGGCCGCCCTCGCCCAGATATGGCTGGAACTCCTTGTTGATTTCCAGCACATTCCCATCGAGAAATCTGTGATGTATAACACATAATAACAACAGGAGAATAATCTTAAAGCAGATTTTATAATCCATATTTTTGTAAAAACAATGTACCAAATGATTATTAAGTGAAGCCAATGCGGAAATGCCTTAACCTTACATTCTTTCTAATAGCAGGAGTCCTCTGTTTGCAAAAATAAGTTTGTTTGTGTAAAAGTCTTTGAGAAAAAAAAACTTCTCACTTGATTTATTATCTCAGTTTATGGTCTCAATCACTGGTTTTCAAGTCTTCTTCAATAAAGCATGATGTTCATTTAGTTAATTAATGTCCCATTTAGAACATAATAGACAATAAAGCTTTAGGGTGTGGCTACCTTGTGATTGACAGGTTGCTACCACGACATTGTCTGGTCTGGAAATTGCCAGTTTTTTCAACTTACAACTTTAACCCTTTCACATTGTGTTTTCAGTTAATTGTAAGAAATTTGGAGGCCTAAAAATGTCTTATTCAGCATTCCGTTGTACTTCACCGTTTCGTGTCACTTCTGGTTGCCAAAAACCAAGATGGCGACAACCAAAAAAATTCCAAACTCAAGGCTTCAAAACAGCAGTCCACAAACCAGTGGGTGACTCCATAGTGACTACGTCCACTTCTTATATACTTTCCATGGTAGAGAACCAAGATAGAGCTAAATGATTTAAGTTGATCTATAACTACTGGATTGTTAAATACAGTAAGTAACTGTTTGATCAAAATAAATCACCATAACAACTCAAAAGATGATAATATGTAAATGTTTGTTTTCGCCTGCCTCAAGTGGCAAAAAATAAATAAAAACTTTAAGTGCATCATTTGCTGAGAGACATTTATTTCAAGATCAGTAGCATCTGGTAAATTAGATCACCACATTATTATTATCTACATACCACTGACAGAACTTTAAGTGCAAATGATTTGTCAAAATAAGATAAATGAAATCCTGAGTATGATCTTCATACCGAACATGTTTTACCAAACATGTTTTCACTCTTGTGACAGAATTTGCATCAATATTGAAGTAAAATGAACATGCATAAAAGCAATCCTCCCATTGTTCTCCCATTGTTATTTTGTACCAATACCTAGAGTGGCTTTCAAACAATCTGCTACATAAAGGATTGAGCAAACTGCCACATTAAATTACTGTCATTTGTGTTTTTCCATAGGTGAATAAATGAGCTATGAAGGTTATCAAACATTTTCTCTGGCAATCCATCCTCTAGAGAGGTCAAATGGTAGCGAGTGCTGTGTTCAAGGTGGCATAAGGACACTTTATAATGCAAGAATGGTCTTCCTATGTTGTCTCTCTCTTTCTCTCTCTGTAATCTGACAGGCAAGTCACAGATATATTACATGTGATTACCCCACAACATTGTCAGACATACACTGCATACATAAAAAGCCTTTCTCCTCTAGTCTAAATGATTTTCCTGTTAGTATTTATGTCCACGGAAGCAGAATCATATTAAAGCAGGGGTGTAGCAAGCCTCTTTTAAAATGAGCTTGACTCTCTTAAAAGCTGCTACTTGTGATAATGGCGGCGGTCACTAATCTGGGTTAAAAAAAACAGAATAGGCAGCAAGCATATAAGGATAAATAAAGAGTGAAGATAGTGTCATATAGCTCAATGTGAGTCAAGCAGGGGAGCACATTTTTAGAGAGTGAAGGGGATAACTCAGAGAGCGGGTGTTTCCTATTGATTGGCAACTCTCATGCTCTGATGGAGTTGCCTTTTTAAGAATAGGTGTCTGATCGGTTTGACAGAGGGGCTGAACAACTTAAGAAAGGTGAGATTGCTCTCAGGTGCCAGCTCACTCTTTTTCTTCTGAAGGGATGAAATAGTATAATGTAAACACTTTTACTGTGTTGCTTTAATAGCATGGATGAACATGGTCTCTCAGTGGTTAAACAGTAACATACATCTCTCCATCACCATGTCCCAAAACATAAGGAATTAGATGTGTCCTTGGCATTTCTGCAGGCGCTCTGACGCTCTGGCATGACGGGTTAAATGGTTGAAATACTCCCTGCTTCACTCTCACTTTGTTCCTTCCTAACCTCCCCCTCTCCTTTTTCTCCCTTACATTTTACCCAAATTCTGTGACATATGGAAGATTGGCTGCAATTGCAGGATAAACAAGGTCTTATAAAGAAAGTAATGGCAGACACTTTAGAGGAGGAAGTCATGGCAGCCTGCTAGACTGCAGGGAAGAAGCTATGCAGCAGGGACATAAACCAAATGGTATTTCTTGTAATAAAATACACCCACTCACTTGAAAAGTTCCTTGGGTGAAATGGCTCTGTTGGTAAGCGGGTCAATGGCGTACACCATCAGGTCCGATTTACTGTAGTCCTCTAGTTCAAAGCCATCGCCATGACGACGTGGCCCGATTGACTCAACAATCACTTTGGCACCTGGAATCTGGTCCTGGACGTGGCGCTCCAAAATACTGAAAATAAAAATAAAAAACCCACAGGTCAAATTTATATGAGGAAAGCAATAACAGCGTAAACACACCAAAAAACAGATTCACATTAGTTCAAATCATTTCTGGCACCTCTGTGTATTAAAGCCACCGATCTTAAGCACTCCATTCTAGGAATGATTGTCCTATTGGGCTGCTTCTTGCTTCACAATTGGACTCTTGGCAAAGCAAGGCTTTGATAATCCTGTTCAGGCAGGGAGAAATCCACACCTCAAATTACAGCCAATAGAGAAAAGCCTTGCTGTCTGCCTTTGCCAAGGTGGATAAACAGTTTGAGCACTGAGGAAAAATGGCCCGGGATCATCAAAAGCACCGTGCAAAATCGTAGACCTCTCAAATGTCAGCACTGCAAAGAGCTTAACATGACTAATGTGTGTGTTTTTCAGCCTAAAGAGCAGTGCCATTTGTTTGGGAGAGACACAGCAAGCTCTTGAAAACAACTATTAACACCCATTTGCCTTTCAGATTGACTAATTAGATTAAACACGGTGCCCCAAGAGATGCAAAAAGATGTTTCATTAATCTCTATCATTAATTCATTTGGACAAGGAAAACAGACTCGAGAGTCTCATTGGCTAATCCATGATCCTAATTGATTGGTCAATGGTTATTGAATGACAACAGACAAGTTGTATGTAACATTTTCTCTTCTTGGTTCCTGTTTATTTCCAATTGTCGTTTGAGACGGCTGAATCATTAATGTCACTCCAGGCCTTCTAAAATAATTGTATAGGCAAATGACGGTGCCACCTTGAATCAAGTTCACCCCTTATCATAGTGCCGCACAGGAAGATGCAATTCATTTTCCAGTGTCAATTAAAAAAAAGAATATTAGAAGGTGAGGAAATGTACGGAAACTAATAAGTTGTATGGATGAGGTAACGGTCAAACATGTACTCCTTCCATTATGCAAACATTGAAGTTGATTTCTCGTGACGTAACATATATGTCAATAACAGTAAATGCAGTCTTACCTAATGAGCTGCTCTCTATGCTCTTCCACTAAAGCGGGTGGGACAGTGGACACAACAACTTGCATGTCCAACGCATTGACCACGGAAACCTGAGAGAGAGTAGGATTGAGGGAGAGAGAGAAATAACAGACCAAGCTGTAAAACAGACAGCAAAGAAAATAGAAATAAAGTGCCATTAAGCCAGTGTGTCACATATGTCCTCCTGCGAGTTTGGTCGACACAATCAAATGCTTCTGTCAAATCAAATGGGACCCTCTAATTGCCTGCTTGCAATGCGGCAAACCTAACAGGCTTTAATTGTGATGCCGTATACAAGTGCATAGGCAACAGCCTCTGTGCTCCGAAGCCAAATCTCCCATGCGACTCCTGTGAAATTAGGTTTCCCCTTGAAAATTAACGAGCACGCTCTCGCTGCTCTCCCATACCCAGGCAATGTCCCAGACCCTCCTTCTGTCTCGTTAGAAGCTTGTTAGCCAGACATATTTCACTGAAACGAAAAATAATCCTTCCCACAGTCAGGAAAGATAAGCATTGAATTGGGAACAAAGCTGAGCGCAATCACAGCGTGTGCGTGGGGAAATTATTCGGAAAAAGAAAAGGCACACAAAGACGAGAGACACCCATTTAGTCAAACACACGCACAGACACACAAATGTACGTAATGTGTACAAAGTTAATACACATTGCTGAAAGAAACAGTCTAATGGGATCATCAGCCAGTGGCAGAGGCCACATGTGTGTCCTGTACCTACTGTGAATAATTCAATGGGCTGGAACCAAAACATTTGGCACTGAGCAAACCATCTAGGCTCATAATGAACAAGTTAGTTTGAAAAAAAACAAAAAATAATTTGTAGTGGTACTTCATGGCAGACATCTTTTGATATACTAACAGCAGATGCGATTAGGCATTGTTGCTGGTAGCAGACTTAATAAATAATAATGAATTAAAATCAATATATATAACGATTATAACTAATTCAATTATGACTTATAAATAAATTAGTATGTAAGAATGATGGCACTCAGCCTACATCATAAGCCACCATTAGTTTAACTAACATCATTTAACAGGAGATTCAATTTTGGATGCCATCCAATTTTGGAAAAATAGGGAAAACTTCAAGATTTGATAATACCTAATTAAATCTTAATCTCGGGGTTGCTACGGAGTCCTTCTCAAGGTGTACAGGGACATGCTATTTCATATACACACAAATCAAATGATCAAGTTCTTTATGAATTAATGATGTATTTGACGAACTACATAACTAAACTATTAAACAGAAAAATTAATAAACGATAAAATAAACAAAGTGAAGGGAATGAATAAAGGACAGGATGAAGAATACAATGAATAACAATGAACTGGTCGTCTTCTGTGTTGGGGTCCGGCTGGAACCGTTCTTCCTCGTCTTCATCTCTCTCTCAGCAGGATGTTGAGTCCTTTTATCACTCCCTTTGTAGCAGCAGGGCTCATCATGGCACCTTTTGCCAGTTTAAAAAGTATTTCATCTTTAGAGTCATTTCTTTTAGAGTCTTTTGCCCTCAAGAGTTGCTGGAATAAATCTTCAGCTGGTTGGTGCATCACAGGTCGGAGCTGCATAGCACATTAGACGGCACGGGTTTGCCAATGTGGACACTTCAGAAACTCAAACCAGAGAAGAGGCAGAACGGCATATTTGTAGTCTTTTAGAAACAGGTGAAGGAAGGTACTTCTTCAGAATCTTGTTTCTAAGGTCATCTGGAGGAGCAAAACCACTCCCATCTCAACTATCTTTATTATTTAATTTAACCTTATATTACCAAATTAATCATGGTAACTTATCTAGTCTTTTTAATTCCTACATATTTGAAATGTGTGCCGGTTCAGCTGCGAAAAGATACCAAAAAGTTGATATAAATCATTGATTTTATCTTGACTTAATAAAAGTCAGGATATCTTGGTGTAGCGGACGTCCACCGAGAGTTTATAAAACTGAAATGTCTATGACACAATCTGAACTAATAAACTTATTTCAGGAACTGCTTTCTCGACGCAAAGTGCAATAAGTGGTCAGACTCAATTTACCATGTGTCTAGACATACAGTACAGAGCAGATAAGACTGGACACTCTGTGCAACACTCCACGATGTTGAATTGACTTTGACATGTAAAATTGCTGGGATGCCCCTTTTGATAAGGCTCCTCTATCAATGAATTATAGACAGATGACATTGAAAACCAATTCCATATTTCAAAGGGCCAGTCTCTGCACAGATAACATGCTGTGTGAAGCCGATATGATACCAGAATTCGATACGATACCACAAATACAATATGATACTGGTATATTTATCTATAATAGTAATACATAAAACATCTGTATGGTTCCCTTTTTTACCAGCTTGTTCCTGCCCAGCTTTTTAAACACTTAACAAATGGCATTCATATTGGTATTAGCTTACAGCAAGATATTAATGAAAACTACATGGTGCCATCATAGCATTGATTATATAAGGCTATGTAGGCCTACTGTCCGTATCTAACCAAAAAAATATGCTAAATCGTATTGTTTTTAACGTACGGGTACCTTTTTAGTATCAATATACCGTGCAACATTAGTGTGCACACAGCCCAATACCCATGCAGTATATATATATATATATATATATATCTATATATATATTGATCAGCATAAATATGCGCTGTAGAAAAGGCAAAACAATGGATACTCACCACCACTTCAGCACTGCTGCTGAGACCTTTTCCATAGTCGTCTGTGGCAATAACTTCAAACCTGAAGTAGGACCTGCGCATATTTCGAAACATGATGGCCGACTTGATGACACCTGTGTATGTCTCGATGACGAAGCTGTCCTGGCCCTCCGGTGCCGGTGGGATAATCAGGCGGTATGCCATCTCACTGTAATTCCCGGTGTCCTTATCATTGGCCTGTAACACAAATGTAGCACACACACATAAAACGTTAGACAGGAAAAAAACTGAGTTATACTCAAAACAATAAGAAATAGAGAAAGCAATGTGTCATGGAAAGAAAAGTACTGATTTGAGATTGCAATACAGCCGGAGCTAGAATCCACCAATCATTGCTTGAGCTCTTGAAGATAAGATGGTGGCTGTTTGGTTCCAGTAATATTGCCACTTCCCAATCAGTGATATCAGAGGAGACATTTGGTCGATGACATACGATGGTTAACAACTGCTGTGACAACACTGAAGGCGGGATTTTCTTGTCCGACCCGCCCGTGATGCGTCAATCTTGCAGTCATTTATCACACACACCTTCAGCAGCCGTGTGACAAATGTAAACGATTCAGTTATCTCGTGACAAGCTGTTCGGTTAAAGCACTTCTTTTCTTGAGGGCAGTGTTGCCTTTAGTGCATCCATGATTTTCGCCATGGTGTTAAGAAATGTTATCTAATAGTGTCAGAGCCATTGATGGATAACCAGTAGAACATTGTGGCTGGCTGGATTGGGAACCACCGACACACAGCACACTCAAACAAGAGCTTTAAGTGATGCCCTCCTACTATAAGACAAAGGTTTTAGTTACATTGTTTCTATAACAATAAAAATGATAGCAGTTTTACATTTGGTAAATCTATTAGAAGTTAGCAAAGACTTTTTGATTATTAGAAAATAGCATTTCTTAGATCAAAACAAGAAAATGACGGGGTTTTAAAAAAACTAATAAATCCACAAAAACAACATATCATTTATGAGTATCATAATCTCCACGTCATTGACGGCAAAACCACAGAATTCTCCCATCAACCTCTGAGGCACACATTATTCTGACTGGCCACTGGGCTCACATACAGGCATCAATTTTCAGAGTGCTTGTCTGTAGTAAGTGACACTGATAAATAGTAGCAATCTCTTTTGTTTCTTCAGCTATTGGAAGAGGAAGGCTAGGGGGAGGTCCCACTGCAAGGGCTGCATACATCAACAGAGTGAGATATCCTCATTGGGTGAAGAAACAGTTACCGAATATATGTACCAGCATCATGTATGTGGAGCAGACATTTTAAATGTTGTTGTGGACACTGAGGGGAAACTGTGAGTGAGGTTTGTTTACAAGCTGCTATAAAACAACAAAGTGAAAACCTATGAATTTGAATGATTTACATTAACAATATAAACATTAAGTCATTTTCTTGTTGTTCAGAAAGCCTTTCCCCTCATTTTTAAAACAGCAAAGAGCCAGAGAGGGTACTGAAAACAAAAGTGACTGTCATTTGGCGACTCAAGAATCCAATTACTGACTGATTAAAGGGTCATGTAAGTGCCACAAGAAGCAGGGCGTAATTATACAATCAAATATTTCTTCTAAACAGCACACTTTGACGTTGTTAATGACATTTCTTCCACTTAACTTTTCCAATCCATTGGAACCTGTCTGGCACAGCAAAGAGCATTTTCTGACATACAAATGGCTGCCAGTTACTCCTTGTGACTGTATAATGTGACGATACTATTTTTGACTAAGTGTCAGAATATTCCAAATGTTGACGGTATTTCTCCAGAGAAAGCAGCGCTCAGCCTTATGACTAATGAAGTCAAGTACAAACACTTCACACTCGCCATACTCCAAAGAAGCCTCGGCCCAGGGGAAATTATAGATAGCTCTTGACCTATAATTCTACATGTTGGTGTCTATTCCAAGTTAAAGGAACGACAGGAAAGGGATTCTGAGCGGCTCGAGGGGCTGAAGCCACTGCACAGTGTTTAGTCGATGATGATGTACTGTACATATGAGCCTCCACGAGATATGCTTTTACATATTAGGAGGTCTTGGGCATATTTTTAAGTCAACTTTATCATTATTTCTCTTAAAGCTCCCATGACTTCAATCCATGTTTTTAAGGTTTCAGTTTGTACATTATTATTTTACAAAGTCTCTCTCACACACACCACATCTGATGTCAAATTGCTATTGGAAAAAAGACTTCATAAAACATATTTTCAGTTATAATACATCACGTTTGGAGTTGTCACACAGCTTAAATAAGCACTGTAGAAATGTTTCTGTCCTATGAGAGCTTTTTTTCTTTTTTAAAGTTATAACATAAAGATTAAGGATAAACTCATTTCCTGCAGAAAAAGCAAACCATGACTTTTATTTGAGACCATCAATAAAATGAATTTAATCCCCGGCTGCCCCTGGTATTCCCACAGCAAAGGAAATATTTTGGGGATTTAAAGGTTGAGTGACAGATCCCTCCACTGTATCCTTTGATGATTTAGGCTGATTTTCACAGCTGCTGGTAGGTCTTAAATACTTTTTTAGGAATCTCCCTTTATGACCATTTTATTACACCTTATTTCCTTAACTATTCAAAAACCGTAGCACCGCTTTTGTTGTTTAGTTAGTTAATTTAATACCTATTCTATTTAACTGTATATACACTGTATATACTTTGCATTTTTGTGTATTATTTCATTTTCTTAAATGTAATATGTTCTGCTCTGCTATTTGTATTAAGTATGAAAAATACTCAATATATACTATTGAGTATTTTTCTTTGCTTGCTTGCTGCTGCTACAAACAAATGTCCCTCTTGGGATGAATAAAGTATATATATCCATCCATCCATCCATCCATCTATTCTCTCGACACCATTGGTGTCCATACTACTGGAAGTAGTTATCATGTTTCTAGCCAGGTCCTAGTTTAATTTAAAATATGGTTACAGGCTACAGTTCCTCCTAATTAAGTTTCCTTTCAATTTCTAAATATTTGAAAAGGTGTTCCATAATGCACTATAACTATGTTGTTGGTCTGTGCTGTGTTGACCACGACACACTGACATGCAGTTCAAAAGATGTTTCAGCATTCTTATGCAGCCTAACCTTCTCGAACCAAACAGGCAAAGGACCCAGCGTTTGCTTAAATTGTACCAATTGAAGAAACACCACCTTATACCTATTCATATTTCTCCACTTCTTTCTACTGTTAAGTTGATGACACTCAGCTGGAAGTCAGTTTTCAAGATACAGTTTAGTTGTGGCCCATCAATTTCCTTCAGCTAAATTGCAACCAAAAAAAGCCTTGATTATATGCTCTGATAGAGGAGCATCACATCAAAAACAAAGCTTAGCCTTGGTCAGGCTACACTAAGTCGTGTTCTGCGAGTAAAAAATGTGAAAAACACCATCCGGCTGATGTACAATATGCGATGAGCTCTCTAGTGGCACCGCTATTACTACGGTGGCAAAGTCAAGCTGATGATGCATGTTCACTGACATTGAAAGCAGAGATTTTTGGGTTGATTGAAGGCATACAGATATATTATATCTCAAAATCCTGGTCTAAAATGATTAATGACAATAATACATCTGTGGCCATGACACATTGGAAATCTACACATAAATGCACGACTGTTTTTCAGCTGTAGTGCTGACATTCAAGCTGACACCGGTATCTCAAGGATTTTGAACACAAACACAAGCCTGAGGACCCACCGACACACACACACCCACATACAGAAAATAGACACGCAGTGTCGTGTATGGGATGACAAAGTGAAACCTCCTTGGCAGAGCAGACTGATAATCAGACAGGATGTCCAGCCATGCTCCTGTGAACATACTGGGATTACACCGTTCAACTCACTCTGATGAAGAGATGTAGCGCGTGATAGTGGGAGGAGATGAAACTGTGCTGCAGAGAGCAGATCGGATGAATTCTCCCACCATGGCTGCAGGGTGTGTGTTGAAGATGTGGGACCAGGGTCAGGCACAAACCATCAAAAAGCTGATGTTTTCTTACCACTATCTTGAGCACAGAGCTGAAGATCTTGCTGTCCTCCGTCATGCCGCCTATGTAGAGCTTCCTGGAGAAGACGGGAGGGTGGTCATTCTCATCCTGCACCTCAATGAACACCTTGGCTGTGTTAGCTGCAAATAGCAAATGGAAACAGCATACATTCAAGTCCTTTGGGGTGATACAGATAGCATATTATAAGCCATGACACCACTTCAATTCATGTGAAACAAATAACTCCAGTCTGTGTACTTCAATGTAAAAAAATAACTATTCAAGCATCTGATAACCCAGGTTTGCTGCATTCTCACAGAATAAGAATTGGGACCCACATGACCAGAAAGTGTATATCGTCTCGGCCTCTAGCTGTTGAATAAGCACGTCTCTGAAGTCAACCGAACTGGCGTTAATCAAATCAAATGTTGCATAATTTAGCCTCAAAATTGTCATGTCAATATAATTTTTTCATGGTCATCAGCTGGTCCACAACTTCAAAAAGACAGCTTGAAATCACTTCCCAGAATATTTTGAAAGTTAATCATCGCTGAAAACGTCACAGTATGTCTTCAAATAAGATCCAGTGGCGGGCCATTGGCATTTTGTCCGACCCATTTGGATGGGTGGTTTTCACCAATTTTGAAATCAATTTGATGTATTTTTAAATTGAGGAGTCAGATTCACCTAGCTTCTTCAATCTGACTGAAAATGTGGGAATATTGATGCTATTTGCTTGGTTTCATTCTGACCAAAAGTGAACTGAGTGAATTTGGTAATAATACCACTCTTCATTTATTCGCAATTTTCAGCTGCAACGACTTTTTGAAGTGGATTTGTAATTGCATGTTGTAAAGAGACACACGTTCCCTTAGTCCTACCTCAGCCCTTTCTAATGAAACAGTGTGAGCAGCTATTTTGGTGAAGCGTACAACTTTGAGTCAGTAATGAGGAGGTTAATTTTGTTTTGATTACAGCAAATATTTTGAATCGAGAAAAACTAGGTCTGAAGTGTGTTGATGACTGCACTCACATCCCCACGATAAGTAGATCAGAAAAACAACTGAGCAAGTTTGCATTTTGTTTACCAACCAATTACTGAGAACATTCACACTTTGAGTAAAATATTGCTCCGTGAAATAATAAAAATGACGAGGAAATCTTGCCTTTCAAGCCATTAGTTTTAAGTGAGGTCTACCTGGCATCCTTCTGTGTTGAAGAGTTTGTTTCCCGGACTACTTGCTGCACTAAATAAAAGGCTCTGAAAGTTAAACTGGCAAGCAATTTGCACATTATAAAAGGAATAATAATTTGAAGGGCAGCCAATAATTAAGCAGCAGAGGAGTTAGAGGAAACATTGTGGGAAAAAAAAAATGGGGAAAGGAGGCAGAGAATTTGGAATTGTAATAATACATTTCCTGGTTAAGTGGTCTTTTGTGAGGCTTGTAAAATACGATTCCTGCCCCTTTAAAGGAAAAACACACATTCTGTATATTGAGTATACAAATGTGTGCCCCTTAATTTGTCAGAGTTACACCTATGCAATGAACAGCAGAAATATATACAGTGTCCTTCCAACAATGCAGTTTAGGTCAAAAATATGCAGTGTCAAGGACCATTTTCTTCTGGCGGCATACACAAATGTAAAGCCATGTGGCATTGGCGCTAAGGATGCGCCAGGGGAATTGGACAAACAAAAACACGGCACATCAAATTACAGGCACAAAAGCTGGAGTGTGAGGCACAGAGGGAGGACTCCAGGGGATGGAAAAGAGGTCTGAAGAGTTTCTCTCTCTTCCCTCCCCTTTGTAGAAAGTGGCTATATTTCATCCTCGGAGTATCAGGGTATAAAAACATAAATACAGCTCTCCTCCTCTTCTCTCACAGACTTATAAAGATGCATGAAATAAACCAGTCCATTAAGAGGACGGACTGCTGCGAGTGAGCTTGACTGTGCCGAAGAGTTTATCATTTTGAAAATCTGTTTAATTAAATCAAGTCGTACTCTGGATTATTAAATGTGTGCATGTACATACAAATATCAGAGTATGCAGGCTGGTGTGTACATATACAGTGTACTAGTATTACAGGGCTAAAATAAAAATAAATCTATCTGACAAATCAGTCCAGTAATGCTTTGATAATTTAAACTCAATACGGAGAAGAAAGAGTCACACAGTCCTGATCTCCAGTACAGTAACATAAGTGAGAAAAGAAACACTCTGCCAAGAGAGGATGTCAGCCTGTAGATGCCAGGGACGTTCAATCCCCTGTCAGAGAGAGAGAGATAGTCCTCTACTTTACAGCTATCAGACAAGTGACGTGAGTGCGCCTGCGTATTGTGTACTTGTGACTGCCGTCATTTTTTAGTATGCGACAGTCAGATGGTGCTAGAAGGAGAGATGCAGGTAAAGTAGGCCATTGATTATTCTGTTCAAATGGCTCGAGAGTGAGGTATGAACCCAACTTTGAGTGAGTTAACGGTCCACAAACAAGCCTAATGATATTCTAGCTGAAGCATGCAGTAGAAGCAAGCTCAAATCGCGGCACCGGCACATGCCGCGCCGGCACATGCCGCGCACCTGCTGTGGCATCTCTGGACATGCCGCGGCAGTTCGGGACCTGCCGGGAGCCGCGAGCTGCCATGCCGGAAGCTGCCACTAATTTAGAGGCAGCATTTTTGAGGCAGCTGCCTGTGTTTGAGAGAGCGGTGCCGTGACTTGCTTAAGGTCCTGGAAGGTATATACAATATGTGACAACAAATAAGGTCTTGGAAGGTATGACTGATGGTAGTTGTAAAAATAAAAATGCTGAGTTGTAATAGTATGGCAATTGTTCATATTAAGCTAATATATTCCTACGTCAGTTGGCACTTGTTGCCGTGGCAACGATACACACTTTATGCAGCGGACTGAAGGAATGCAAATTGTAAATATGGATAAGAGGCATTTTACTGTTTAGAATGATGACAACACATACAACCTATTGACTTGGAAATATATATGGCCTGCATTTGTTTACTCCTGACAGAAGCGCTCACACAAAGGTAAACTCCCTCTTGTGGCCAAATGGGTCAATAACACTCATCTTCAATATGTGCAGAAATACTGGGTTCAGAAGGAAACCTTGCAAATGAATGCAAAAACCACATGATGGAAATGCTACTTCTAGGGAGTACAACATTGACGACTGACATCCTTAAACTATGCATCTGGACATCTAACCAGATGCCACAAATAGGTGTTTTTCTTTGTATTTGATTATTGTTTATTCAAGTGTAAAAATAGTGTACATGGATTTATATAAATGTAAAAATATATGTAAGCAAATTGTTCTGTTACTATGACATTAATCCATTTAATTTAGGGTTAAGAAACCCACATTACTCTATGAAAGATCAAACTTAAAACAGAAGAAAATAACAAAGGTAACGATTATACGCACGTTATTATGGGGCAGTGGTTCTGAACTGCTTAAGCTAATATTAAATAAATTAAAAAGTCGGGAATGAAGCGAACTATCAAAAATAGTCCGGCGTGTAAACTCACGCAAGTAAAGCGTGTTGTGAACGCAGTATTGAGGAGTGTGAGCACGGCATTATGCTGCATTAAAAATTCCCTTCAAAATAAAAGACCCGTGACTCACTGAAAACGGGTCTGACACAAGTGCTCTACGAGGTGCGCCACGATTTAAAAACTAGTGGCAACTGCTCCGGCACGGCAGCTCACGGCTCCCGGCAGGTCCCTAACTGCCGCGGCATGTCCAAAGATGCCGCCGCGGTGCGCGGCATGTGCGATTTGAGCTTGCCCTCTCTCGAAGCATGGCCAAAAAAAAAGAGCTCAACCAGCATCTAAAACCTCCTCTCTGACTATTAATGCTCACTTCACACAGCAATTGGCCAGGTGTGATGCAAAGTAAGTGTGAACTTGTCTCTCCAACACTCCTCAAGTACTTCCATAGATTTCTTGCGGTGTACAACCGAGTGCAACATCATAAATGGCTTTGAGGGGAGAACATATGCGCCACTATCCCCCATCGTGCTCAGACTACAAAGATACGCCAAAGACACTGCAGTCTTGGACAGCGATCGGGGAAGCAGTTGGACGCCGCCAGGAAGAGGCGGTGACAGCAGGCTTTTAGCTTCGCCTTTGGATGTGGTCATTGTCGGTCGGCACGCTGCACAGTCTAGCTTGCCTTCAGAATGGTAACACACGGAGGGAGCACTAACTGAGAATTTGCAATGATTAATGTTTCGTCACCCACCCTTGTTTTGTGGGAGTTTTTACTTAATTAAAACAAATGGGCTATTTCTGATCATTAGACCTTTGTGAGGAATTTGGACAGGTCTTTAGTGATTTATGATATGCTGCTTTTTAAGCAGATAGAGATAAATCATATCTTATGGTTATTTTTAACAATCACCATCACTGGTGCATTTATCATATAGTACTCAACTTTTCACATCACTCGCTGTCTAGCAGTGACAGCTCTACACAAAGCTAGCGCTCTGCGGGTAGAACGGAGGTCGGTCAAATATTAAACACATACTTAAAGCACTGAATAACAAAGGAATTATGAATAACTACTGGTACTGCAGCATAGTTACTCAAATAACATGACAATTCATCTTAGTCTGAAGGTATGAAAATGCCATCGTGGTCAAAAAGAGTCAGACAAATAAGCAGACTGAAGTGTGAAACTGAACAACCAATTACAGGCTGCAGTAAACCTGCCAACAAGTATACAGATGGATCAGTGCAGTGAAGAAAGGCAACAGTGCATAAAGCATAAAAGTGCACTCTGTGACACTATGTTTTCATAGTTTTTGTCCAAATCTGCAGTTTTGATAGCAGACATAGATTGAATGTGTAATGGGGCAGAATTAAGCATGTAATAATCCACACATACTGTATGTGTAAACATATAACGCAGGTAAAAATCTAAATAAATACAAGGGTTAAATACAGGCTGCAATACAATTTTTAAAACAGTGAGGGAATATTATGATTAAATATAAATGCAGCATCTGGAATAATACATAATTTCCTCCCTTATTTCCTACAACACAACTCACCCTCCTTATTCACCCATTGGATGCTATTTCTTACTTTTAGAAGGAACCCGCAGGTTGGACATGACAACCAGCATAGAGTCTGCCTGGACCCGGAGGACATAGCTGGTCACATTTTCATAATCCAAAGGTTTAGCTGTGGAGATGACGCCGGTCCTGTTGTTCACCTGAAAATGACCTAGAAACAAACAAAATCAGAGCACATGAGTGGACATAGGACAAAACGAGGAGATAAGTACCATAATGGATGAACGCACTGGTTACTGGACATACAGTATTGTTCTGGTCAGAGCTGTATGGCTCGGCTTTGTTTGCACTTTTGGCACGACACATCTCTTGGTCAATATTGTTAAAGCGTGACTCTCAATGTATTACAACTGAATGCATTTATCCTCCCTCACAGGCTAATCTTGGTCTTTCAGTGTGGAGCTAAATGGAGCCTTTTTTTAGCACCTTCACACAAGAAACATACACCAATGTTGAGTTAAATTATCCAGATGCTAACACAGTTGTACACCTTTACACATGTGCTATAGGAAAACTAAAAAACAGGAGTTTGCAGTGGCAGGCCCGAATAAACAAGCAGTTGATGGACAATAAAGAAATCACATAAAAGGCGGCCTTAATGGCCTTTTATCCTCTTCCACTGCTATGGGCTGACCCTTACTGCACTGTGGCGTGGTAAAAAGGCCGTGCTTCAAAATGCTTTGGATTTTCCTGAGAATATTACTGCAAGCGGTCTCTCGTTAGGTCTCGAGACTGCGATTTCCAGGAGCATCTCAGGAAAAGTGATTCTAGCTCGCGGGTCCATGTGAGGTGCACGATAGGAAGGGGTTACTGACTGACAGCTTCTTACTGCACTCTTTGCTCTCTCCAGCTCAGAGCTACGTCTCCTACGTTTTTCCTAAACACCTGAGCTAACCTCACACCTGTCTGGTGTTCTCTCTCTCCCAGGGCGTAATTATGCTCTTCAGACTTCATTTCAGTGCGAAAAGCAGTCTACAGTGGCAAGGATGTCAAAACTTCCAGACAAAGACAGGACCAACCCTATGGCTATGACGTGCATCTTGCAATATTCTGAACACGTACTTTAAAATTGGTTTCTGCACCTTTTGACGCACATATTATATTGCAATTTTTGTTATTTTTGTTGACATCTGCAGTTGTCAGACAAAAGGCTTGAAGTTGACAAGTTGAGAGGCAAAAATGGGTTTGCTTTATGTAGAAAATTAAATGAAAAACAGGAACAAGAGGGCTTTGTTCCATAAACCCAGAGGCTGCTATTCCATTTGAGTGGGTGTGTGTTTGTATGAGTGCTTCATTGACTTCATGGTATATGATCGGTAGCACATACTGTACCTCGTTCATTTCCTGCCACAATGGAGTAAAATATGGTTTGATTGACAGCAGCAGCTAGAATAGTCCCCACCGGTGTGCGAAGTGGAGCCAGCTCACTAACCACAGCAAACCTGGAAAAACAAAGAACACAAATCATAAAGCAGTGATCAGTTCAGATGCATATTTCACAGATACAGTATAACAATGGTTTAGATTCATAAAAAGGTTGGCATAGAAGGTACTGTATATCTATGTAAATTATAAGAAACAATACAATGTTTGGAATAAATTCAAACAAATTAATCAGGATTGACAATGCATTCCCACTTTCTACGAAATATTTTTCATGCACTGGGATATTGTAAATGATTGGGAAGAAATTTAACCCTCTTTAATAATCATTTGTAATAAGTTTGTAAAGAACTATTTCTCAAAAGCATTTATTTTGCCTCTAAGTGTGCTTCGTGGCTTCAATTCTGTATATATGTATTTATTAGCAAATCAATGTATTGTTCAGCTTTTTCCCATTCACTGAATGAAAGTCTTGTTGTCTATTGTGTATTTTTCAAATCTGCCTGATAAACTTTTTTTTTTTTTAAATCCCACTTTAATATCTCAACATAAGTGTTCAAAAAGAGGTTCCAATGATTTAGTTGTTTATTTATTTTGCCATTTCTTTCAATAGTTTTACTGTTCACTTTAACTTCACTCAGGTCTCCTGATAATGATACGTCACGCTATTCTTTTCCTTTTTGGTAGATAAATAAGTAAACTATTTTAAGGGAGCACATTGTACGTTCAGGGAAAGAAATAACGACTCATAAATAAATAATTCACAACTGCTTTGACTGATGCCATATCTTCCCACATATTCATTCAATAATAACTACATCGTGAGGCGGATAAGCACACTCAAAAGGCAAATGCTGGCTTTGTGTCTGAGTGTGGAGGCAAGGAGAGCTGAGCTATGAAGCACAGCTCTCATTTTTCAGCTCAGCCTTTGCCTCGATTGTCAATATGTTCAAGAGCTTTGGGTAGTGACCGCAAGAATGAGATTGAAGATTAAAGAAGCTGAGATGAGGTGTCTCTGCAGGGTGGCTGGTCTCCCTCCACTTGATAATGTGACTAGTTCAGCGGTTCAAGAAAACCTTTGTATTGAGCCGCCGCTCCTTTGTGCCGAAGGGAACCAGCTGAGCTTGTTTGAGCTCTTAGTACGGCGCCCCCTGACAGCTTTCTTACGGGCGGGTTTCGGAAACAACCCAGTGGGAAGTGACACCAGGACGGACTCTGCATATCATGGAAGAATAAGATCTTCCAGCTTTCCCGGAGAGCTCTGTTTTTTTTTTTACCAGGAGGGAGCTGGATATTAACTCATCAACTATTTGGAATATGATGTTTGAGCAAAGATCTTTCCAACTTCCACATGGACTATTTTATAATCAAACCAATAACTAATATCCAAACAAAAGATGTGATAGTGAATGCAGCACAAATTTTTATGTGAAACGATTTGAGTGTTTTTTTTCACTGATAAGTGAGACTTTGTATCAGCTAATGACTATACTTGACTATTAGGCGTACAAGTGGGTAATCATCTCCGACGTGATTGTCACCACTCTCCACAGGAATAACTGCTGCCATAAATGGCAGGGAACCCTGTCTTGGCGGTGTGTCAGCATGGGCTGATTTAAGCTGATAATGTCATCTCGCTGTGACACCCCTCTTGTGATACCGTGACTGCTTTCTCACTTACACTCTCGTCTCTGCATAGAAGGTGTGCACACGTTTTTGCATGCATGTGGTACGTTTTCTTTTGCAGTTTTCATTTAAAGTTTGACTATTATTCACAGCAGCAGTCAGAAATCTGTGACAACGTTGTGGGAGTAACATTTACAGCATAATATGTGACAGTCAGATTCTATTATACAGTCAATGTCAGTGTTATTTTGGGGGTGATTAGATGCCTCCAGTCCATATTTATACTGTAACATGTTAGTCAATGCTTCGACTTCTCTCGTCTTTGCTGACCCCACAGTTGCAACACATTTTACTTCATGAAAATTGTCCAAAGAACAAAAACGCGGTCAGGCAAATGTTCTCCTTCAGGGAGTTCTGGTTATTTTAGGCACTTGTGGGAGGTTTCACAAGGGAGATTGAACCAATTCCCAAAGGGATGAGATGAAGAGTGGGAAGAGCTTAATTCACACAGAAACAGAGCATTTGGAGAAAGAAATGCAGGTGTTGAGGCAACAAATGACACCGTCTTCGCAGGAGTAAAACAACACAGTAACTGTTTAGACAGTTGGCAGGTAAAAACGTCACGATAGAATATGTGTTTACCTCTCTCAAAGTTTCAGAGGCATACAAAGGGTGCCAACAGAAGTTCTTGAAGGACATTTGAGTGAAAAAGATCCATTCTATCCATCCAGAGAGCAACGCTTACCGTCTCTGGAGACAAACATTCCCCAAGGACATTTGGTGTTGAGAAAGATTTGAGCCATTCTCCTGAACAGACCACAACATACCATCCTTGAAGGTATTATTGTTGAGCATCTGCTGCAGTGAACCTAACGTGATGTGCTCACAAAGCATACTTAAGCAATAAGGTACGAGAGGCAGTACTGTGTCGTGCAATAATGTACTGTTCAAGGGAGTTGTTAGGCCCGACGCGCAGCGGAGGGCCGGCAAACCCTTGAACTGTACATTATTGTAGACACAGTACTGCCTCGAGTACCTTATTGCTTTTATAATACGGGTACCTGCGACTTTATAAATAGTAATGTAAGCTGCCCTTCAGCACAAAATAGTTGTAGCCGGCAAAACGTTGTGTATCGCATTTCAGCGGCAGAGAAAATAGTCCCGGGACGCACGGGACGCACATACGGGACTATAAAACGGACGAGCTGGTATCCCGGTTGAAAGCAGGGTGGAGGATGACGCTCAGCCACCGATGTAAAGAAGTGCTCTCGCTGCTTCTGTCCGTCTTTTCTCCGTAATTTTTCTCCTCCATGATGTTTAGAGAACTTGCCTCGCGTCGGGAAATTACCGACGTAATTATCTCTCAATGGAAATTATCAGGATTTTGTGATCAAACCCTTTTCATTCCTCATCTTTAGGTTAGGGAGGAAGTGACGTGTGTGTTGTCGTTCGTTATGCTAGTGTGGGGGACGCTACGTGAGCTTGTTAGCTGTTCCGTTTGAGCTAACTTACTGTCAGCGAAGAGCCCCGTTGCAATACTGTGAACACTCAAGCAATAAACCTGCAAGTTAAGGAAACCAACGTCTGCGAGTCGTTACTGCGGACGTGACAATATCAAAGTTTACACCAAACATGTTTTTAACTGTCAAGCTTGAAACGGCAACTAACTGTTAGGAGTGTGTGGTGTAGCGGACCCAAACGCAACACACGCAGCAGTACAGTTCCACGGGCGGACTTTATTTAAAGTAAACAAGACACCACAAACAGATACAAACGAATGCTACCGGTCAGGGCCAGCGAACACAGGAGATCCACCTCTCCTGCTCCAGAGTCGGGAGGGCAACTCAACCGCTCGTGTGACCAATTCTTACAAAGTAACAACCCGACAATAAACCGGGTCACGCTGTGGACCTTTAATCACCTGCCGGTGATCAAGGCAACGGCCAACAGCTGGGATGAAGGAGCCCCCCTCCTTCATCGTGGCAGTGGGCGGAAACCAGGAGGAGAAACTGTAGACTAAAGAGCGGACCGAGAATCCAACACTAACGGTCGCGCAATTTAAATCTACCTGTTATTTTAAGTGCGCACTGATATGGAACGCTCTAAATGTAAACAGGCTGTACAGTACTTTATGGCTGAATAAACTACACCCCGTGACTCACTCTCAACCAATCAGAATGCTTGATTTGATCTACCCGTATTATAAAGGATAATACTAAATGACTTCTGATCAATTTCCCTCTAGGTGTACTGTTGGCCTGTAACCAAATAATTGTGCTCTCTGTGGCATCCAGGAACAATAAGCTCAGCAGTGCTCAGCAGTGACGGGACCAATTCATTAAGGGTGCCTTACCATAAATAAATTAACTGTACAGGATGGTATAAAGGCCAACAAAAACAAGCGTGAACGATGCGAGCACAACAAAGTGTATCACAGCTCAACATGCGCCTCTAAATTAGTCACATACATGCGCTATTCATTAGATGCATGGACCTTTACTTTTAAAGCACTTTTAAATGTCTAATGTCTGTCCTGGAGAGTACCAGTCTAAAAGGTGGGTGTGTCATTGGTCAGATGAGACTGTTTTCGACACACACTCACAACACAGATTGAACGAGTCTGTGACTATTCAAGTGCCCGTGTAGGCCACTGCTCAACAGGGTTTGGATTTTACTTTAAGTGGTTGCTTGCAATACAATACATAGAAATATCAGGGTGGATGGTGTGAACAATGAGGAATCATTTTATTGGATTGCTTGTCGATATTTAGTGAAGGTATGACACAGTGAAGCAAATAATCATCTTTTTCAACCCTGTTGTTACCATTTCCTGCTGTACCTGCATACACTTAAAATATGTCCACCGTTTAATGTAAAAGCCAGGAAGTGTCAACCACACGTGTAGCATGTCTGAAGCCTGGAGCAGGGTGTTCATTGCAGCCAGAAAAACAAATTTGGGCCTCAGTGTGAGTGAAACTGAGGTGGAGGCAAGCAGCAACCACACAGCTTTTTATAGGTCGAAAGACTCCAAACAAGGAAAACAAATGGCCCCAAAATACTTTTTTGAGCCTTGCTGTTTTATTAATAGCCACTTTCATACCAGATATGACAAACCACATTTAAAATTGCGACATCAAGTCACTGAAACCCCAAATGCATCGAACAAATCGGCCTCATATAAAAACATATTGTGATCCTACATGTCTACGATTGCTCCCAGCTCAATTCACCAAACTCTTTTAACCGCATAAACTTAAATTGCTCTTCTCAATCTGATTAACACCACCTGTTCATGGGGAGGTTTGCATTCATGAGATTTGATCATTAGCATACTCAATGCCTCCAAATTGCTATATAGGGTGAGGGGAGCAGAACTAGTCAGGCATTCATAAAAGTGTCACTCCAAAAAGATTACAACTTAAGCAGACGACATACAGCATGTGTAGTGAATAGATTGACAAGAAGTTAGATGCTTCTGTGGCTCTCTAAAGCAAAGCAGTCCATGATGAAAGGAAGTCAAGGGGATGTGACAATCACAGACAGAGAGATGACAGAATATTATACAATAGGTGATGTCACAGAAAGTTTGTTTTCCTCGCAGCTACTGACTGCTGTTGCCAAAATATGACAATACAATAATTGAATCCAAAAGCGAAGCAAAACATAAAATAGACATAGTCGGGTGTTGATTTCACATTACGTTCATTTTCATTTATTTACTTCTATTTAAGTTGATTTCCCAACACTCTATTACGCCGTTATAAATCAAATCAGTGTTTTATTTTTCCCTTGTGGAGAAAGGTAGACTATACTGACTACTGCTATTGCTGACTCGTACGACAGGTCTGAACCACTCGTCACTTTCATCATTCCTAAAAGAATATTCAATACCAGAAAATGTGTGAAATTGGTGAATGTTACAAAAATCTCACTTTTTGGACAAGATCGCTCTATGACTTTTGACAGAGATTCTGGGCCCTTTCCAAAATATTTCCAAACATAACGTTTTCTTGGAGCAATCATCTTTGGTGGTTGCAGCTTTGGTAAAACTGTAGTCTGGAAGAAGGCTGTGCAACCTGTGCTGACCCATTCATATGTTTGTTTTCATATTGTCCTCTGAGTGAGTGGGCTATGAACTTCTGTGTAATGCTAGCACTGGGCTGCATGATGCGATTGCCAGGAAGAGGCAGAGCTGACATGTTATCACTTCCCTACAAAGTAGCTCTGCCTGAGGGTTGTAAGCTGCTGAGAAATGCCAAGGGAGGTGTACAAGTGTATGAAGAGTGCAGATTAGTATTAGGGTCTATTCACATGTACACAGAAAGGATGACAGAAAAGTTAGATACAGTAGATGCTGATAGGTAGATAGACAGATAGAAGAGCAGACCAAAGGAACATAGACATATATATGCAGTATATGTCTGGTTGGCATATACAATATCAAAGAGGAACAACAATCTAAACAGCTACTTGAGCAAAAGCACTCCATTAATATCTGATAATTAAATGGAGGGCATTATGCGCTGGCAAATATACTGAGACTTGAAGAAACCGAAGAAGGTAAATAAGTTGTGTATTCAAGAGTCAAGTGGTGGGCGAATTCGAAGAGTCAGTTATGCAAAATGCAATACCATGTACTAGTGAGCAGGGTCAAGGCCACTTTTCATTCCTTTAATATTCAGATGAGGAAAAAGCCCATCCAGAGAGAGAGAGAGAGAGAGAGAGAGGGCTGATGCTGACATGTCTACATGCGGCAGAAGAGAGTCTTGGTGTCAACATGAGAGAGGGTGAATGACATGCCACTGAGAAGCGAGGGCGGCACACAGGTGTCAGCGAGCACTCTGCCCCAGGGCCAATGGCTGAGTGATGCTTACGAGACAAGGCAGAGGCGTAGGAACCTTGGCGTGCGCCACGGGGGCCTCTGTTACCGTGTTGACTCTCTTTCTACCTTGCCTTCCCTCTCTATGCATGGATTGCATCACAGTGTGAACAAGCAGCGATGGACACGCCGGGAGATACGAGGAGGGACAAGTCTCTACTTCAGTGAGTGCTCTTCTGCTGAATGTGTGGACGCAGTGCCGAATAAAGGTCTTGAACACCAACAAAGACAGATACGAGTCATTTGACTTTAATGTGCAGGCTAGAAAACATCATAACCATTGTGTGGATGCATGCCCATATAAAGTATATGACCTTGCAAATGTGTTGCAGCACATTTCTGCCCGACTACTGATGGCGGTGTTGCGTGGCACATTTCGTTCAGCAATTATGAATCAGCCCAATTCAATGACTGTTAAATTGGGATATGTGCTTGAGAGTTGTTACCTCGCTGTTATGTCACCCTGGTGTTAACTTTGTTCCTGCCTGGAAGCATATTGGGAGAGTGACAAACAGACTCCTCTGACTTGAAACAAATTAGACATAGGGAATGCATTTCAGCTCCTTCTCAAATATAAGCAGACAAAAATGAAAAACATTGCTGAGTCCAGAACTCATGCTCTCTATAAAAATCACATTTCTAAATGATTTTGACAGCAAAGGCAAAGTCAGCTTAGTCACACAGCATGATTTACATATGAAACAGCCTTTTAACCTGAATCTTATTATGGGTTTTCAAAACCATTAGCTTATCTAATATTTAAAAAAATGACTTCATTACTTAAGTATTGCATTTAATCACAACATCCTAGTTGCAGATGTTGGAAACTGTATTGTGACAATGCAAGCCAGCAACTGTAAATAATGTATCACGTGTATCATTTCAAAAATGCACAACTGCTCTTTGAGAAAATTACAAATATTGCTTTTATACCATGCAACTGAGTCCTTAACATATGTATGTGCTAAATGTCCTTGCCCAATGCATTTTCTTTTCCCCCCAATATGGTAGGCCATTAAAGTTCATGCTGAGATAAAGAGTGCACCATCACTTCTTTGATGTAATGTTATCCTCGTGTTTGAGCTGTGGAGTTTTATTGACTGAAGAGTGAACTTTAAAGATTATAGGTTATGTTTGACAAGAGGAGAAAGGCAAACGGGAAACAGAGATAAAAAGCGCTATTACAATATTCTGAAACCACTCAAGATATTCAAAAGGTTTTGGAAGATAGTGCAGGGTCTAACAGCCAGCTATTTCATTTGTCAATCCTCGGACTAGAATATACAATTCACTCTTGCCATAGTGGATAAAAAACACCCAACTGTGAAGGCAACATCCCCAATGGCCCAGCGGGGTGAAGGTTACTGCATCAGTGTTGCTTGTCAGAAAGTACAGATTAAATTGCATTAATACTTCATAAAGGATGCATGAGCACACCTCCTCCACAAGAGCTCTGGGCCCACTAAAATACCAAACTGCTATTGAATAAAAACTTAATAAAATCCTTGTACAATATAATGTGTTATTTGGGATGGTGGATGAAGGTCCTGCTGCATTGTGGCGCGTTGTATAAGAAACTCTTGATTTGATACATATGGGTTTGTATACATAAGAGTGCAGGGCATGGTCAGGGTTACACACAGTATATACACTGATAGATAGATATGTGTGAGGTGGTTTCCAACCCCACAACATATGTACGTAGTCTTTGAATTATCCAGAGAAACAAGGACATTATTTCTGCTGTTGAGTTTTGGTGGTGGCAGATATCTCAACTCAAAACTGTGGCACATAAAACCAAACACACCTGCAGGACCAGATACCAATGGGATGAAGTGAAAATATTTGTTTTCTACTTCAGGTGAATTTCCCAAAAAATGCTCAGGAGCAAAAACAAGGTTGGTGGCGAAGATTGTATATATTCTAATCTGTTTTGTTGTTTTCAACAACAATGAAGAATACTGCATTTTACTTTTTTTTTGGGATCAAATCCTTAATAGTAAACCATTTTCAGTAGCTAATATCGCGGCTGACATCGCTGCTCTTCTTTTGATTATTGTCGAATTATCTTTGACTTTCTTGCACCTATTGTGGTTACCGTCTCTAATGTGTGGACTGATTGAGCGAACACAATATATGTGTTGCAGTAGCTACCAACTCTTTCACAGTACAGAGAGTCATTTGATTTGGTGTTAATATCCAAAGTATTGCTTTGACTATCATTGCCATGTCCTGCCCAGTGACATTGATGTAGGTATACCGCTAGATATTTGATGTTTAGCTTCTGAAAAAAAAAATACACGCTGATTGCCTATTATAAATGTAATCTAAGGTAAATTAGCAGTACAATAGTAAAAGTAATTTCCTCATGGTCAGCCTCTGATGATCACAATGCCATCTATGTCATTAACCTATTTCACAAATACATTTTGACATGAAAGCTATATCTGCATATCTTAAGCAATAACTATTGTACCAATGTTTTCCTATAATACATACATTTCAGTGTTTCCCCTAGGTTTACAGCTTCGGGGGGGGGGGGCACGGCGGCGGGGGAGGCGACGACACCAACACAAACACTTAAAGTAGTGGTTCTCAAACTTTTTCTGTAAATAACTTCATTTTGTGACTCCATCTGTGCTTTTAGAAATAACAGAATAAAGAAAATTGCAATCACTTTCAAGTAAATCAGATTGCTCCATCGGACATTTTTTTATTTTTAAATTGCAATCACTTAGAACAATGAAAATAAAGTTATATCTGTGCAAAAAATAACTAATATTTAGTTACTACTAAATAGCTCATTGTGGAAAACAATAAACTTTTTTTTTTTTTGCCAAACAAAACAGAATGAGTGCAGATATGTGAGCATCAGGTTGCATCAGTATTAGTGGAGCAGTGAGCCTCTACACATCTTTTATAAACGGGGTTCTAGATTTGATACAATACATGTTCAACGTTGATCTGAGATCTGTTTTCTGTTTTGAGAGACGCAGCAGCAGAAAGGACGTCACGGAGACTTCTGGCAAAGAGCCAAAAATCGGCGAGTCGCTATGCGCATGCGCAAGCGTAACCTGTTAACGGCATAACGTAAACATTTACCCGAAAGTACAGGCTTTTCTCCATGTATTTATTAATGACTTAGTTTTATGTCCGTGTACTTTGTACTTTTGTAATATGTGAAGCCAGCAGCTCATTGTTGGTAGAAGACACGAGCACTTTGTCTCTTTCACCTGGAGCAGGAGAGCTGCTGCGGGTTCAGGAGAGTTGCTACGGTGTTCCTCACATGAGAGCTGCTGTTGCCATCTTCACCCTGGGAGCGTTTAAAACGCATATATAGGTCTGCTTTTCACGCGACATATTTTTTGACGCTCTCTGTCCGCTGGTGTGTGCTCAGCGCTCACCTGTCTGTGCGTGCGCACGTGTCTGTACGCATCAGGGCGGAACTCCGCTGTGCGTGACGCAGAGCAAAGAAGTGTTAACGCGACCATGTAGAGACCGAAATGACAAGCTGTGTGTGGATAAGATCAATAAAATACGGCCGTTTAGTTTGTTTAATAACAGAACAAGGTGTAGACCTGTTCTATAGGAAAGAGAAACTTAAATGACGACTTGTGATCTGGCGCTGTCGAGAAAATTACAGGGGGGCGGAGGGTTTTTTCAGGGGGGCGCCCCGCCGCCCTATTCTAACGGTGGGGGAAACACTGCATTTAAATTGGCAATGTTAGATCATTCATAATCGTTGTGACACAAATACAAGGCAATGGCCCTGTTAATAAAGGAGATGGGGGCAATTTTAAAATCATTCTGCATCAAATGCTCATCAAAAAAAAATTATGTTTTGTTAAGCCTTGAGTATAAATGTGTCCTTCGAGCTCCCTAGCATTGAACAGCTTATGCTAAGTATGAAAGCCCTGCAGCTTTCAAACACAACATTATCCCTCGCTACTTCAATTCCAAACTATTATTACACGTTTTATCTATGCCAATCGAGGCTTCCTCAAATTCTTAAAATTGAGTACAAATGAACAATTCATCACCTCCTCCAGCAAATGCTCTCTCAGTTGTAAATCGAATTCAACACTAGCAGATATTAGCACATAATGTTTATGAGCTGCTGACTCACTTGCTAAGAGGATTTTGCAAACAAGAAAAAAATGCTCTGGTTCCCACAAACATCTCAGAAATCCAACACCTCTGACATGAAGTAATGCAAGTCTTCACATTAAACCAGTGTGTTCTATAAAACAAGAAAAAAAGGGAATGTTTACAACCCTTCGTCTGATCATGTTCCTCCCTGAGCTATTCCTCAGATCACTTATCTTGCCACACCAGACCCACAGTTCCTTTTGTATTCACACTGAGCCATTTTTCTGAGTTCCATGAGAAATAAAGGGGGCTTCAATCAAAAATATCTTCCGGAGGGCAAGATGGAAAACATAAGCAAAGCTGGAGAAACAACATTCACTCCGCAGCCAGACAGCGGTACCACCCGGTGCCAGCTTAGCAATGTCGGCCCACAGGACATCGCTACACATAACATCCACTGGGTCATTTAGTACACAAGAGGAAACCTGGCCGTCAAATGTCTGGACGCTGGTGAATGATTGTGTCGTCCAAACTGGCCCAGCCATTGAGGCTTGCAAAGTGGTGTACACGGTGCCATAATAGGTACAGATGCCATGCTGCATGTTTTACTGTCAAATGACTGCTCCTGCACAGATGATCTATTCCACCCCACCAACACCAGGAGGCCTGGCCCACAGAAAGACACAAGTACCTCTCTAACTAGCAAAAATGGTGTTAGAAATATCAGTATCCACAAATTGTGTGTTGGACTGGCTTCCACAATTTACAGAAACCCTCTTTGAATTTGAACAATTTGTGAGCAATCATGTCTTCACGATTACAGAGAAGGTTTTGTTACTGGATTACAATACCATGCATTGACAATATATAACACCAAATCCATTACATGTTGGTGTACTTATTACTGTGAGCGGTGGACTCTGTCTTCAACTTCCAAATTATTAGGTGCAAAGTTGGATAGAGCGGAGCTTTCAGAAAATATTGAGCGTCCCTGACGTAATTATGACTGGTATGTCGGAAATAACGATAATTCCAATAATTCCAATGTGACATGAACGTATCATGTTGTGCTTCCCCAAACAGTTTAATTTTATCTTTACTTGTTTATTAGGTGATCTCCACAGTAGTCATTTACAAAAGAGATAAAAACTTCAGTCATAACTTCATATTTGTGATATAATTTCAAATATGAATTCTGTTTTAAATCACTCCGAGCAAAGAAAGATTCATGTTATCTCTTTTCTTTGAAAGTAACTTCCCCCCTTTTTGTGTTCAGCCAGACAGGTGTAAATGTTCTCTCAGTGTGTTCATTACTCATGTCTGTCGCTCAATGTGTGAGTTGGATCTTAGTTCATACGAGGCGAGAGAGAGCTGCATTATTTTGCCATGTTAACTGTTAAATGTACTTGAGGAAAGTAATACGTTTGTCAGGAACATTGGAATTTGTGTAAATAATACACTTAAATTGTACTTGTCTCTCACATTTCCTGTATTACTTTCATCCCTTGTTCTGTTTAAATTAGGACAAATAACTTGCATCTGACAAAAATTAAGCACAAAAGGCAGGACAGATTTAAGAGTAATACTTGCATTTGTACCAAAGCTTACACAACATCTCATGTCGTAACGTCTACTCTCGGTCATATCGGATAATCTAGCTGCTGACCCTTCTGGCTGGAAATAGCCATTCAGACCAAATACAACATAATTATTCAGCAGCATGCACTGGATTAGATAGTTTGCATCCACACATACTGTTTAAAGTTACTGATAATTATCTAGAAAGTTAGCCTTTAATGATAGGTCATACTGCTTTTCTTCCCTGGCATTCTGCACCGACCTTTAGCTGACATGTGGGATGTGCGCTATGAGTGTGACTTGGCGGTTGTTAGACAGCAAAGTGATGCTTGCCTACTTAGCAGAGACAAGTGAAAGGTCAGTGTGCTCCTGATGCTTAGAGGTTCAAGACTCAGGGCAGCAGATTCAAACCGGCGGCTGAAAATCAATCATGCCCTTCAGAAGTATGCGAGCACTCCACACCTTATAGCTGTGATTCAGAGGAGGAAGGATGCAATGATAGATGGATGGATGAATAGAAAGAAATAGAGAGGGCTGAGGTTGCTTTTTTTAATGTATGTTTGCAGTGAGGCATGACGACAGTGTGTGGGAGAGCACACTGTAGGTTTTACAGCTAACCCTTTAAATGCCTGGCTATGAGCATAAATGAGTAGGTTGTAAGCACCTCCATCACTTGTGTACATGTCTGGCAAGACAACAGTTGCAAGAAGGCAGCCAATAAAAGAGCTGTACGCTATAAAAGCATGTCATCTGCCTAATTACGTGAGAATTGTAGCCGCGTCTGAATTAGAAATGAGATATGGATGGATTTGTTTTCTCTCAAAATGATAAATGCTATTTTCCTCCACATGTCAGGGAGAGTTGATGGAGGGGGCCAGAGTAAAGTTGTTTTTTTTAAACTTAACTTTGACAATTAATTGCTTTTTGATTAGAGGCCAACGGTTGTAGAGTCCAGTGTGGCTGGTAATCAATGGTCACACTGTGGTCATAAAATGTCCACTGGGAGTCTCCATGGTCTGTAAACATCAAGAAACTGCAGGAAAGAGACGTGTTGTATAATATTCCACAGTTTGAGCTATTACCACTGACGTTCACAATAATGGCCAGAGTAACAATGGCTAATGGAGAAATACGAAAAAGTGATGTCTCAGGGCTGAGAAAAGTTATCTCTACATTACAGACAAAATGCACATTAAAGAGTGGAGGCTGCAACCACGAACATTTTCTATGTATGTGCTTGCAGATGCGTGTATGTATGAAGGAGCAAACTAAATGCCTACACAGTAATATTAGCATACTGTCACTAATTGAGTCATTAGCGGGGCTGCGAGCATATAGTGACAGCATGCTGTTGTTTGTAGTAATACTCCACGTTGACACTGTTTACCATGCAGTATAACTTAAGCGTCACTCAATAATGGGCTGTGGTGCTCTTCTCAGATTTGACAGACTGCATACTAATGTGACAGGTATGGCATAACATCTGCTGTCTGCCACGACAGTGAACTAAATAATGCCGTGACATTTCACTCCCAAATGGTATCCTCTTCAATCACTAAAAATACCTACTTTTGAAATATTTTACAGAGGTAACGTACAAAAAACTACACTATACTACAACTATAGCATGTATACTATGTATAAACATATTATAAAAAAAACACAGATGTACTGTAAATATATTAATATGGACATATATTAAAAGACAGCTTGCCCTGAAGCAGAGATTCGTTGGGACCAAAATAGGTTAATCTACAGCAAAACACTATCTAGGACTTTATATGAAGAAATGCACTCATCCAAGTGTGAGCACAGGCACACGGAATCACACAGAAATAAATTCACCCCTCGCTGAGGGGGAAATGAAGGGCTAGTGACTGTACAGTGAGTAGAGAAGAAAAGGGAAGACAAAGTGAAAAAGAAACTGACAGAGAGAGATATAAGCTAAGAGGAGGCTCGGGGAGATGGAAGGAGGAGGTGAGCAAAATGACATACTCAGGAGCGGTGAGGCAAAAGTCTCATGTGATTTAAAGTAGATTTAGAAGGGGAAGTGCTGCGGGGGAGATAAGCAGCACGGAAAACTGCTCAGACCACAGGTTTGTAACATCGGGCCAGAGAAGTGGCCTCAGTACAAAAAAAGGGGAATTCACAAAGTGGCAGCTTACCCCTCCTCATCTCCAGCCACACACACAGGGGGAAATAAATATTCATTCCCTCCCCATGTGCCCAGTGCTAAAGACTTCCCCAAAGGGTTGTGTCCGTGAGTCCCATATAAATGAGCCATTCACAGTTGTTTAATCATATCCCCCTCAACATTGTTGGAGGTGGTGGGGCTGATCAATCCAATTTGATTCATACATCTATGCACCTTATTCATGACCACAGTCCTGACTCCATAGTCATTTAAAGACTATGGATAAAACATATCCATATTTTTTATGACTCTTTTCTGTATTACTGTCTCTCAATCTAATTTTTTTTTTTTATATATCAGGCGTAAATATGTCTGCCTTTGCACATGGCTTGTGGGGCTAAAAGTTCCAAAGAATGACATTTGAAAAGTTACATGTTGTTTGAAAAGTTTTTCGAATGCATTTTTGTACCATTTAGTCCCATTATATTTGAAAGATGGCAGGTATCTCTAAGGGTGAACTGTACCTCTTTATGTATCAAATAAGGATCACATCACTAACTCTGCACAGGCAAGACGAAGTACATTTGTTAAAAGCATCTTTTAACAAGCAAAGATGTTAAGACACAAAGGTTTAAAGACAATATATAAAAATCACAAGTAAATAATAAAAATAAAATAGAAGATAAAAGGTAAGCTAAAAATAAATAAGTCAAATCAAATCACAGTAAACAACAGTAAATACAAATTACAATGCAGTGCAAGAAATTACGAAGTCCTCAAGTTTTCTGGGTGTTTGTTCCAGATATGTGGTGCATGATGCATTGCCGTAGTTGCAGCAGATTGTGCGGCTATCAAGATAATATTATCAAGGCCCTGAAAACCACATAATACCTCCCAAAACTGTACAGCCACAAGGATTACAGGGTCAATCACTTATCACCCCAAATAAACTATAAGACACATACGGTGGCAGCCATACGATGTTGACTTATAGAGATATTATAGCTCATATGTTTGCTCATACACATCCAGCAGACTGAGCAACACGCCATTCCATTGAGTCTTTATTTAAACTTGATTCAGGTAGTGTTGACTTCATGCCGGGCAGGTAGAACACAATTCAATTTAAAACTGCACTACTGTATGGGTGGTTGATTCGGGTGGTTGGTCTAAAGAACTTAACAGTGAGCTAAGAGGCTTAAAGTTTGTAAAAGCTGCCGAGTTGGCTGACAATTCTCTGTAGGTTTCGCACTCCAAGCAACCTTTTCACATGACACCGAGTCATTTACTGCGGTATTAAAAGTCACAATACAACTTCATGCAGGTTAAAAGATATTTCAGAGACGTTGTGAAACTTCCACAAAAGCAACACACTGTGTTTTGCTCAAAACCTTTTGATAAGTAAGTGGCAACATGCTGCTACAGTAGCAACTACGGTATCAGCCATTTACTTTAGCCAACAACGACGAGGAGCCCCTCATTTCCCTCTGACAGATGGAGGGGACCGACCATAAAACAGGAGCAGAAATCATTAAGTCAGCCAAAGCCCTGCAGAGTTGTTTTAATTGTGCGCTCTGGAGCTGTAGGCATAGCTTACCTGATTGCTGCCATAACTAACTGCCTTTACAGAGACAGACGAGATCTTCTGTGGACGTTTAGAGAGTGATTTGTGCTCAGAAGGTTCCTCAGGGAGAAGACGATGGGGAGAGATAGAGAGGAGAGGAATGTGGAGACGGTTCATCGCAGAGCGAGCAGATTGGACGCTCACCGCTGGAGAGAAGCTTGTCCAGCAGGAGAGGCTCGAGCACCTGGTTAATGCTTTCGTGGCTCACAATTTACAGCAGACCTGCCACTGCGTGCGGTTGGCACTGTCAATGTGACACCTTGCAAAGGTCTGTGCCTATGGTCCCGACCCTCTGTGTGCGTGTCAGACAGAGCACTCATTCAAAGTGTTAATCAATGGCCTTTCAGCGGCTGTGCCGCTGTGCCTGTGTATCAATCACTGAATAAAGCTGAGCAACGGGAGAACGTGCGCACACACACAAAGTGCTGGATTACAAAGGATGTATGCAATGCACACAAACTCATCTGTATTAGGAAATACACAAGCACTGACACAAACAGGCACACAGGCGATGGGCAGAAAGGCACACTAGTGCACAAACAAAGACCTACACACCTCGCTTGATGTGTCGACAGGTTGGCCAGCACTTACATCCTCTGTTTTATGCATAAAGGCATATCAAATTCTGTTAGAGTATAGTCTGCCAAGATTCCCTACTTTGACTGACATGCAAGTTAGTAAAACAATCCACTTAAAACAAGCTTTACTTTAAGCTCCCAGGGACTGCATTGTGCCAGGAAATGTTGCCATCAGACCTTAAAGCTTCTCAGTCTGGCTAGAGTCTCCTGAACACTGCCGACAGGTACCTTTACCGCAGCGATACAAAATAGACAGCGCAGTTAATGCTCGTATTCGCTAGTAATCATGGAGGATTTTTCAAAGCCGCTTTAGCTGGAGAGTGTTAATCTATGTTTATATTTAATTATGAAGGACTTCTTGGCCTCTTCCTGAGTCACAATACCATCAGCACAGACAAACTCCACGGAGCCCTCGCCCAGTACAGCCGTATATCGCATGCGTAGCAGCCAGTCATCACAGAGCGCTGTAGATTATGTCCCCTCATCCTGCATCTCTCTCTGCCAGTTTAACAGTCTAAACACTTAATCTTGTCAAAAGAGACTCTTAATAAACTCAGAGGGAAACCCGGCTCTACCCTCGTAGAAAAACAAATGTGGTTTACAGCAGGGACGATCTGCAGCATCTACCCCCGAAGCTCTTATGCATATTTATATATTCAAAAACTCATTAATCAGTCATGCACAGAAAAGACAGCGTGATAAAGATGGAGACACTGAATCAAAACCGGGGCCTCTTTATTGGGGAAGCGCAATTAATGCCCAGATAGCTGTCGTTATCACAACATAATAAATGTATGAAGAATAGTGACTTCACGGCCATTTGCGGCAGTTCAATTGAGAATATCTAATCTACCTTGTGATAAAACAATCAAAGTATAACAGAAGCTGAATGGAAGATATGACGTAAATGTGTGTTTTTTTTTTAAAGATTCTTTGTCCACAACTTACTTTAGCCCTTTTCACAATCTCTCCCTGTCTGGTGCTCCAGCCTAAGCTCCTCTTTGATGTGTGAATTTACAGGCAGAGGCAGCTGCATCACCAGCGTGTCAAGGTGACGTACCTGTACTCCTCCTGGGTGAAGATCGGGATGCGGGAAGGCTGAAGAACAGTGATCTCCACCAACGAGCTGTTAGACTTCACAGGCTCCCCGTCATCATAGGCTATCACAAACAACTGCAGTGGGCAGGAGAGCGCACATAAACACACACATGCAAATGCAAGCACACAATTATCTTTATTTTTTACCATACTATTACTCACTACACAGATAATAACCTTTTTTTGAGGTTGCCAGGCATTTTTTGCTAGACATGTTTGGAATCCTAATAAAAACAGACTGGCAAAATATGATCTGGCAAGCAGCCTGCAAAGCTCCCAGAGAGCGAGTGTGAATGTATTGATCTGCATTCATAGACTGTGGAGAATGGAGCCTGGGGGAAGCAGAGGGAGCGAGGCGGCAGAGAGGGAGAGATAGGCGGAAAGAAAATAAACACAGATAAATGTTTAAAAGAAAAACAGAGGGGCAAAAAAGAAGATAGAGGTGGCCAGACAACATGGGAGTGTAAGCAGCACATCCGATAACATCCCAAAGCACCTGGTCCACAATTCACAACAAGAGATATGCACATGTACCCTGTATGTCAGCACTTGGAAGGGAATTTGTTTAATCGATACAATAATGTAATATTACTGGTCACAGACGCAAGATAAGCAATGACATGACCACTGGGGCAATTCAGTAATAATGCCCTGAAACTGTACTTCAATTTTAAAGTCAATGTGGACATTTCTGACTCAGTGCAACTCATATAGTACACGAAAACATGCAGGTGGAGCACTTAACATCAACCAGGGGAACATGAAAGCATAGATGCAGTAAATAACTATTTGTGAAATAGGATCAGATTTTAATGATGACTATCATTATTATAGCGTTCATCAATTATACTTACCAGTGCCCCCATAAGAAAGCCCATACATATATTTTGTACAGACTCTTAAACAACACTTTTCTTAAAAAAGTTTAACTTTTTTTGTATTTTTATTAAAATCCAAATTAGAAAGATGACTTCAGTGCAATAGATGACTGCCATTAGCTGATTCATTCATGCTTAATAGTCACTGCAATTGTTGCTATTGGTGATTTAATTGCTGATTTCATATTTATGCACATGCTTATTAAGGATAATTAGCTTGGATTCCCTGACAGCTCTCTCAAAAACCAAATAACATTCACATCTTGGAAGCAACACACCGACGTCACAAGGGACAGCAGCTAATCGCCACTATTGTGAACATGATCACCGCCACTCACCTTAAAGGTGACACTGGGCTCCTCATTGAGATTGACCTTTGTGATGACTCTTCCAGTTTCCTCTTCCACATCAAAGATGCTCCCACTGTACGGGGACCTGTCCAGGTCCACTGTGTAGCGGACAAAACTGGCCGGAGTACCCTGGAGGAAAGAGAAAGAAGACCATGAACCACATTAATCCACTTATCTGGAGACCACCTATCACATTTTCATATGACGCTGTCAAGATGGAAAGGTGTGTCAAAGTAGTTAGGTTCTGAGAAATGTATTAAAGGCATAAGGGTGTAGCAATATTGTTTGCTTAGCAATACTCTCTTGAATTATCTCATCACACTAATTCCATGTATGTAGCTGACGATTAAAAAAGTAATAATAATAAAGAGCTGAAATGGTTAAAGTAAGAAAAGGTTGCTCTTCTCGCTATGTGACCTGAAAAATGACCCTAACGTCTGACTCGTCTCTTTCCACATCAGACCGTCTAATGTATTCTCACTGTTATTCATTGATTCAGACCTCTTCCCTTTCAGTTGGAATAAAAACCTTCTCCATTAAACCCACCCTTCTTGTCTCCGGAGTAACACACTTACATTCATTAGCCAGAGCATGGACTTTAATATGACCCTTTGATTAAGATTAATCACAGTTCCTGATTAGTAATCACATCTGTAAATTGTGTTATTCCGGGTTCATCTCTTTGGACCCCTTCGTTTTGAAACTCTGCTCCCTTGCCTAAACTGATTTGGCTCCCCAGGAACGGGAGTAAGAACCTGGGGCTAGAGAGAGAAAGGTAAATCCTGTAGGAGAAGTGGATCCCTCGGGAGGCTTACTCACACAAATGTGTCTCTAAGAGGTTACAAAACTATCTGAGTGAATTCACTAAGGGGATTCTCAGAAAAAAAGGCCTTGTCTCTAAAAGCTCTTCAACTTGTTTTCCAACATTTCATGGAAAAGATGTCAGGACAGGGCCATTAATAAAAAAAATGCCTACCACAGAAGAGTTGAATACAGTGACTTCAGTAGCAAAGACGTCTACAATGATGGAAGCAGATAAAGCTAAAAGTACTTTGCTCAGGGATTTTACATATAACTGTATCTTGTCGTTACAGAGACATCTCAGTCCGTCTCCATCGACAGACATTTCCAGCTAGACAACACCTTTCTTGTCTGGCTTTTGACTCAGACGCTATGAATGTTTTATGCCCACCGCTGAGTGACCCCATTGCTTCATTAACAATACAGATGAGCAACAAAACATTTAGACATACTGTTCTTAGCACTTTGGCATCAAAAGGATTCTTCCTTGTTGCAACATAGAGCATTTTTTATTTGTTGTGTCTGTATTTCTTTTTTATAAGAACCCAATTCTCTTTAGTATAGAATAGCTAGTTCATGAATTAAAGAACAAGTTCAGAAGCACGAAGACGCACCGAATGATGCGTCAGAGATAAACAACGTAAAGACAAGTTTTGAGCTATCTGAGAGTGTAAAACACAAAGTCAACACATTTATACAACTTAAATATGGTAGGATTGTGAAAAAAGTTAATGCCAAGTGACAAATTAATAGGGATAATGCAATATATAAAACAAGGAGATAAGTAATGTACTAGTCTAGTGAAGAAATGTGAATCACTAAAACAGTAAACGTTCTCTGCTATTATGTATAATGCCATAGCAAAACCAACAACTATACATTTCAGTCACAAATAAACTCTACAAATAGTGTGCTGAAGAATCAAGCTTCTTCCTGGAACATTTGTCTCCATGGTGCTCTCCTCTCTCATTCAGAGTTATATTAACACAGAGGTTGTGGGTTTGAGTGGCACTGCCCAAAATTCACTTTTTTAAAAACCATTAGAATAACTTCTCCCAAGGCGTAGGAGGATATATATTGTGCCCTCTTCCCAAAATGGGAGAAGCAATGGTCTACTACATCATTATAACCTCCAGACAAAACATGCACGGCTCATGTTTGTATCATCAAGACTAAAAGGCAGAGTGAGTCACTTCTTCTCTTTCTTTGTGTGCAGGTTTTTATGAGCCTCTGTAACAGAGATAATGTGTGTGTGTGTGTGTGTGTGTGTGTGTGTGTGTGTGTGTGTGTGTGTGTGTGTGTGTGTGTGTGTGTGTGTACTTAGCAAGCACTCAACTAAGCCCTGTTCAACCATGAGGTGTCTATGGCAGGCACCCCGTCAATAAAATGCTTTGAGCTCTCAAATCCAGGTCAATAAGAGACTGGGTTAGTCAGCTCCTGTTAGAAAATCTAATCCCTCTGTCTGTCAAGCCATTTTACAGAGTCATTCCTGTGTCTCACTCGCTGCCACTGTGCTCATGATAACATTACTATTTTGTATTTTCCTCACATAGCTTTTATTTTCCACAAGCGTGCATATAGTACACTTGTCTCAGGCTATGTTTGCTAAAATTGTGATTTTAATTGTCACATGATCTCCTGATGAGTTTCCATTTGAACACTGGTCCTATTTGCACTTTATAGCCGGATGAAGACTTGAGTCAAAATATGTTCTCCATTTGTCAATAAAAACTTACAATCAGAGATCCTCCTATGCTTTTAGATTACCTACCGATACCATGGACTTCTTTTAAAGTGAGCTGGACAGTCATTAGTTTTTATTTCTACTCGACCATTATCCTTGAAGAGAAACCAATTTTTACTTCAACATAACCAACACCAAGTTTCTTGACCCAGTACAGCACCCCCTATTCTTTCTTCATAGTGAATCGGGGCTTAGTCTGGCGAGTTGCTCTGTTCTCCTGCTCCAGAACATATAGTGGGCCTTTTTATCCTCAGGATGTCACAGGTATTGAGTAATACATTTTTCTTCACAAACGAACAAGGGAATGATATCATTGTCAAATATTCTTTGTTCAACATGGATTCATTATAAACCACTGAGGCGCAGGCCTCTCACCTAGATCTAAGAAAACTCCTGGAAAAGGACAAGAAATTGGAATTTCATGCTATCACACTTTTTGACTACTGGAGAGAGGAAATTATGCCCAGAGGTTTAAGAATCAGTTTCCCTTCTTTGGCAGGGACAATCCGGACTTCAAAAACAGATGGGAGACAATCTTTAACCTCACTGGATTTTAAGTGTTTAATCGAGGTAGCTGAAAAGACTAAGGACGGAACGACATCATCACGGAAAGGAAACGCTGCGAGGACATCGACAAACTATCCAAATCTCTGGCAAAGACTGAATGTAAATTTTTTTAATTACATAAGACAAGCATTATTACGGAAGCGCATTGCATTCACTGGATACAAAAAAAATAGACCCCTTTTCTCGTAATTACGACATCCTGATCTCGTAATTACGACATCCTGATCTCGTAATTACGAGATCTCTTAATTACGACATCCTGATCTCGTAATTACGAGATCTCTTCTCGTAATTACGACATCCTGATCTCGTAATTACGAGAAAAGATAAAGAAAAAGGAAACGTCTGTAAATCCTCTCTCAGTGGCAATGATGGCGCTATCGCAGTTAATCTGCTATTATTACCTTCTCGGTTTGAGACACTGGGAAATACTGATGTTTCTGAAAAATGAGGATGGTATTAAATTTAGTATGTCAACACTGCGCAGGCATCTCAAGGCGTTAGGATTGTTCAGGCGTAAAGCCCAGTCTGACGTGCTGGATGTCGCTCTGTTTCTGCAGGAGCAGTTGAACCAACACGGGATGCTTCATGGATACAAATTCATGCATTTGAAATGCATCCAATCTGGTTTGGTAGTGACTCAAAGAACTGTGTGGCACCTGTTAAAAATCCTAGATCCTCAAGGAGTACAGCTGAGGCAACGGAACCGTCTAAGAAGACGCCTGTACACAAACCCGTAATTACGAGATCAGGATGTCGTAATTACGAGAAAAGATCTCGTAATTACGAGATCAGGATGTCGTAATTACGAGAAAAGGGGTCTATTTTTTTTTAATCCAGTGTATGCAATGCACTTCCGTACATTATAACAAGGAGAGGACAATATATTGCTGGTCACACACATCTACTGTTTCATGTTATAGAAACAGTTAAGCTCACTCTGTATCAGTAGCCTCCAGAGAGGATGAAGAGGCACTTACATCCACCTCAGGTTCGTCTTTTTTAGACAATACAACAGACACGGGCCACAATAAAAGGAGCACATGAAAAGGCAGACTGAGAAAGAAGACGGCTTCAGGACTACCACCTATGGCTTTCCCTGGACCCAAACCAGGAGAAGGTAATCAATATTTTAGGGACACTCCTTTCTAGTAACTAGTGACAAGTCCTGTCAAAATGTCTTTCCTTTGCCCCTATAATACAAAAATCTTTCTTCAGGTCATAATATGATCTACATTTGGAGGCATAGTATAACAACAGGTTTGCTAATGCAGTAGCCACACCATCTGGTAACTACATGAATGTGCCATATAGTTATTTCAGACACAAATCAAAGGTCTTCCCATCAAACCAGCTCTCTGGAAGCATATCTCCAGGACACCATATGTGTTAAAACGTTTGAGGAGTTCCAGTGCATTGAAGAAACATCATTACAGATCATCACTAAAAACTAGTACATTGTGCTTAGTGACCCCACCCTTTGTTAAATGATTCTGACTAATTTTTTATTCAATAGCTTGTTTTGGTGAGCACACAGTACATGTTTACTAGTGATGGCGAGATGAAGCTTCCTGAAAGCATTGAAGCTTTCCATCCAATTGGTTCGGTCATGGGCCGAAGCTTCATGGGGCTTCATTTGCTCTACTGCGCCACCAAGTGGACATACATGTAAAACAGGCAGAGTGATCACAACGACACCATGGCTTTGGTGTGTGAAGCTTTGAATTTAATAAATTATGTTTGTGACGCCAATACATCAGTTATTAACTTATTAATATTGTGTCTATCTTTATGATATAATGGCGGGGTCAAAATCAAAGGTGGAAACAAATTGGGAAGAGAGTTGTGATGTGACTGTGGGTCAGTGGTTAGATTACCCGTCTTTCAGTCAGAGGATCGGTGTTTCGAGCCTCGGCTCCACTAGTCCATGTTGATGTGTCAATTTTTTTAAATTTTTAAATAACAACTTTTCCACAGTGCTGGGCTTTTTGAGACTATTTTGCCTGCTTTATAAAATACCCTTTCACAGGCACAGATGACGCTGGGGTACAGAGAGGAAGGGGGAAATCCATTGAGTTTCGCTGCCCCTTATATTTCAAATCGCACGGCAAACCCACGAACCATTTTCTGAATCAGTCACGTGGTACGGCCGGCTCGCGAGGCTTCGAACGTCACCACATACGTCATCGACCAAGCCTCGATACGCGCTTCACCAAAATCTACCTGGATTACTCGACACGCGCATCGAAGCCTCGACACGAAAGGACACATCACTAATGTTTACACTACTTATTTTGTTATTTTCATGTCTTGTAAGAGGTATATTTAAGTGGGCAGTATTACCATGCCATGCAACACACTTCAAATGACCTCTTACGACGTTTACATTTGAACACCTGTCCTCATTGCACTTTGTACCCTGATCACGAGACATATCAATAACGGATTTTTGACTAACAATGATAATTTTTTCTTCTTCTTTTCTGCACTTTATTAATCCCCTTGGGGAAATTCTTCTCTGCATTTGACCCATCCCTGGATAGGGAGCAGTGGGCTGCCCTGTGAGGCGCCCGGGGAGCAGTTAAGGGTTCAGTGTCTTGCTCAGGGACACTTCGACATGTGAGCTATGGGGGGGGGCTGGGGATCGAACCGGCTACCTTGTGGTTGCGGGACGACCACTCATCGCCCTGAGCTGCTTTTCAGACTACCAACCAGTATTATGGATTACAATTCAAATAAGCTAGATAATTATTATCTTCTTCAATTCTTACTTTTCCTTCCTACTATGCGGGTCTCAGCACTGTTGAATATGTTCTACTGCACAATGTTTATCTATAAGAATGGTTCAGTGAATAAAATCCTAGGGGAAAAGTTCACAATACAAATAATGATTTCCTAGCTGCATAGACGGCGACGTGGAGAGGATGTGGCCAGAGAAAGTAGAAGGAGGGACATCCTCCCTCTGAGAGGAGAAGTGAGATGAACGCCTGTCGTTGTGGCGCTCTGGGGATGTTTTACCACCCACAGCTGGGACTGACAGGCACCCATATTCCTCAGCGTTTAAGTACTGCACAGAGTACATAAACTCACCCAGACTCTAGTGAGATGCCATCAGCAGGAGGGCCACTAATAACAAGAATACAAGCCGTCATTGAGAAACACATTGAGAGCAGGAAGCTATTAGGGCAAGGCATGGAAGTCACTGGGCTATTTATATTCCTTTTGTTTTTCACAGAGACATGTCTCAGGACATGAACTATCCTAAATGCACACAGTATGCTAAGGACATACACAAAGCAATAAACAAAAAAAGGTTACGTGATTCTCAACACCCCAAAAAATATTCTCTATTGCGCCTGTGTTGCCTCCTCTTAGTCATATCATTTCTAGTCTCAACATTGTGGCACGCTTGCTCTTCTGCATTGTGTTACTTGGTTTGCAGATTCCATAAAAAAAGAAGAACATGATCTTCATAGCTCCAGTCCCATTAGAACCTGCTTGATAGAAACCTCATACAAGTGACGACCCCTTACAATGTATACACACAGCACTAGCTCTAATGAGAGCATTGAAAACATCTTTAAAATGGCTGAAATTGATGTTCTGAGAGCACAACATGTTCTGTACTTTATTAAAGAAACAGATTGTCAACATGATCCGTGTCCATTGAAACTTAACCACCAATGTTGTCTACATTGCATGTTTTAAAAGTTGAAGTTGTTGTGTTTTTTATACTCACTGGTGGGTCTTGGTCCTCAGCAAAAACAGTTGTGATGACAGTTCCTTTTTCTGCATTGGGCGCCACCAAGCCCTTATACAGATCTTGGGTAAAGATGGGGGAGAAGTCATTCATGTCCTAAAAAAACAAAACAAATTCCACACAAGTAGGTGTATCAGTGTTGGTGATATTCATAACCTTGGCTACATTGCAGGTATATGACATTATTGAGTCAGCACATAACTAAATGTTCAGCGACACTGCAGATTAACAAGTTATAGAGAAAGCGGAGGACATATATTCCTTCAGTGCTGGATCAGATTTGGTATTTAAAGGGCCAAACGCATTTATCAATGTATTTTTCTACCACTTTTGCTGATGCTGTCTGCATGCGGAAAGAGTAATATTGTAGCAATGCAGATTTTGCAGCTGCTGCTTTGTTTGATTTCAGCTAACACTTCAAGCAAGTTATTGTGGATTCAGGCAAAATTGCATTGCAGTAATTCACCATGCCCCAGGCTTTGTCCTTGCACTTTAGGAACTGTGCATCTGAGCTGAATGTGATGATATACTGTTTACTGTAATCACACCAATACAGATGAAAACAAAAATCCATATTCTACATTTAAAATAAAGACTAAATATATAATAATAATAATATGAGATATTGTGGCTGGCTAATTAAAACTAAAACATAGATTTTGCAAATTGAACCAATCTTTAAGAAGGCCTGTGCTAATTAAAGTATTGGTTTACTGATAAATACATTCCACTTCACATTACCTCAAGAGAAATACAAGCTGTTGATTGTGTTTAACAATGTGTAGGGTTTCGGAGGATCTATTAGCAGAAATGGAATATAGTATTCATTACTATGTTTTCATTGGTGTATAATCAACTGAAACTAAGACACTTTACGTTTCTATTAGCATAGAATGACCCTTCATACTACCTTGAGAGCTGGTCCCTTTCACAGTGTTGCACCTCCATTTTTCTACAGCAGCCCAGAATGGACAAACCAAACACTGGCCCTAGGGAGAGCCTTTCATATTTTAATGGAACCAGAAGGCCACCAACGTTCTCTGTGACCACTGCTTTTAATCACCTTCTCCATGTAAATAATGCACAAGTCTACCATTGTATGGGCCTGCAAATAAATGCAATAGTGTTAACTGTGCAACCCTTTGCTTTGCTTTGTGAGAATTAAACCTCATCTCTGGTTGGAGCCTGATCCTCCTTTCGCTTGACCTTTCTCTTTACTTTCCACTGTTTTGACTGAGCCATTGGGAACAAAATACAAACTCAGTGGTGGAGGACTCACTTTGAACTATACACAGGTTTAGTGTTTCCTCGCAGAAAATCTATGATCCAGCTCTGACTTTGAACAACAAAGCTTGATCAATGTGTTCCAAGTGTTCACAGGACGTAAGCGCAAACACACTCTTGTTTGCTCAAGACATGCATGTGCTCCATACAGTATCTTCATCCATGCGCGCACACACGCACACACACACACACACACACACACACACACACACACACACACACACACACACACAGTGTCTATCTTCCATTTCTGAAGTACAAGAATAGAAGAAAGAGTTTGGGAGACTCATTCGGCACAAAAGGACATGCAGGACACTCAATCCATCACTGCAAGGCACCCGACAAAAGAGACGACAACAAAACAATACAAGGGGAAATCAAACAGAAACAACTTAAAATAACCCGCTGGAGGTGTTATATGAGGAAGGAAATGGAATCAGTTGAATCAGCTCCAACTCTAGCCCCCGAGAAGCCTGTGTGAATCCATTAAGCTCATTCGGATTCATGTCTACCATTTCAAATAGCAGACATGGATTTGATATCAGTGGCTGCAATGCCTTATCATATCAAACACAGTGGCTGGGTGACAGCATAAACACTGCAGCACAGTTTGTCCTTATCAGAGGACAAACTCAGTCTACAGGTTGGCAGTTCACGTAACGAGAATGCTTAAACAAGCTTAGATGCTTTCCATTCAGTGCAATAAAGAAAGCTTATTCTGCAGACTTTGAGACGGTCACTAGGAGTGAATTTGTACACAGAGATGAATGTGAATTTACACATTTTGAAGCTCAGAATTACTCAGAGCAAAAACACACAACCATCAACACACACAAATGCGTACACACATGAATAGTAGCACAGCATAAGGCGTGTAATCCCTTCGTTGGGATTCAGCTGTTAATCTCTTGAAAGGTTGTAAAAGAAATACAAGCTCCTGAACAACCTGACATAATTGCTGTCACAAAGCTAATGAGTCATTCAGATCGGAATAGCAATGTGTGCGAGGTTGAAACACCTATCCATCACATTATCTTTGTCCCGGCGATGTTACCAGGACAAGCAGGTTGGGAGGCCAAAATATGTTTGACAAAGGAAATGCATTCAGCGTTCGCACTGAATGGAGTAAAACTGAATTTCATATTCCAAAAGGATCACAGGTGCAGCTCTGTACAATATGTCTCCAATCCCCTTTCGGACTATGGCTACTATTACTGTAAAACGCTAATGAGTCACCACATATTCACTGCCAGTGCTGCTGCGCCTCAGGGACAATGAGGATAGATGGAAGGAGAATAGATCACTGAGAGGTTGTGGTGGACCGACTATCCGGGGACTCTTACCGTGATGCGGACCGTGACGGTGGCCTGCCCCGGGGGCACGACTCCGCCTTGGTCGACAGCTTCCACCTGGAATGTGAAAGAGGCCCCCATGCCCATAGCAGCAAGGTCCTCGAAGTCCAGGGTCTGCAGAACCGCTAACTCCCCAGTGATGGGGTTCAGAGAAAACAGCTGCCTGGCCGACTCAGTCTTGATCCGATACGTGACATTGGAGAAGAGGTCCGAGTCAACCGCCTGTGAGAAAGAAGAGGAGAAGGATGGGGGGGGGATCAGTTACAGTACACTGGAAAAAACATGGTTGTGTGTGGAGAGAAATAGTGGTGATGGAAAGAGAGAGCGGACATATATTTTCAAACTATATAAATGCTGTGGCTGAATGAATATTAAATAAATATTAATGTTTCAATTTTAATTCTGCATTTGTATGCTGCAGTGGTTGCTTACATCAATCATTAATAGGTTCTGATTAAATTCAACCAGTCAGGGGAGCTTAAGTTGGTCCTCATTGCATAACATCACGACTCTCAAAGTAGAGCTCATTGTAAAGGCTACTGTAATAGAAGATGATAAGATGGATGCTGGAACACATTTTTGTCGTTTGGATACGCCCACACACACAAACTGTATTTATTGACGCACAAAAAAAGATTAAATGAATTCAGGTACAAGCAGTAGGCTTCAAGCTCCCGAACTACACTTTCTTTTTATATCTATCTCACTTTAGCTCTAGGCGTCTTGCCAGCCACCCCCGTGTCCGTTTAGAGTTGAGGTGACGTTGCCTAGGAGATTAATGGTGTCACAATGCCAGTGCATTCACCCCCCCCCCCCCGCTTCTTACCCTCTCCTCTTGCTTTAGCCCTCTCTGCGAAATGTCACTCACAATATGCCAGCAATTACTCGCAACTCGACAACGGTTTCCTTACATTTCACAGTGCGAACATGTGAGCAAGTTGACACGTTTTTTTTCTCCAAAATGTGTGTAGTATCCAAGGACAGATGGCAAGGGTTAGTTCTGTTAGAAAATACCCAAAGAGCTGTCATGGCAGGAGAAACAAATTGTTTGTCTCTGTGTATGTAAGACGGTGTACTGTATGTGTCTGTCTCTGTTAATGTTTCCACTGGAAACGTTTTACATCTCAAACACTTAAAAGATGCTAAAAGCCAGTTACTACAGCTGTAGTTTGAAGCACTTAGGCTACATGATATAGAGGGAGAGACAGGAGACATTTAAGGATGGAGAGAGCAAAAACAAACTTTGAAATAAACAAATGCAAGTACTTACGCTTAGCTTCAGGACCACAGTTCCCACTGGGCTGTTCTCAGGTACGTTAGCCACATACGTTTGCTGGGAGAAGACTGGGCTGTTGTCATCGATATCCGTGACCTGGATTGAGAGGGTCAAGGTGGTCCGCCGTGGATCCACTGCCCCATCTGAGGCCTCTACCACCAGGTCATATTGGCTCCGAAGCTCTCGGTCAAGAGGTACTCTAGTGTAGATGCTACCATTAGCACTGATTATAAACAAGTCTGGATGAGTCACGATCCGGTAGCGCACCTCGCCATTAACCCCTGCATCTGGATCTGTGGCCTGGGGAGAAAGAAAAATATTTAATAATATAAATATAATTATTATTGTTAACTCTGTGTAGGCCTATAGAAAGAAATGTCAAGTGTGTTGTTCGACTTCAGTTTAGGTGATCTGGTGGCTGACATTTGTGTTTTTTTGCAAATAGATTTTTCAACCAATTGCCATTTAATTCTGCTAAACTCCAAAAGCAGGTAAGTGAACTACAATGAGTGTAATTCATTGGTCTGCGCCAGAGCTAATTGAACCAAGACACAGCCTGAAATATCGCCTGAGTAATCAGATGGAAGCATAATAGTCGGCTAATGTTGCAATGGCCACTCTTTTACAGTGGACTTAGAGATTGTTTATGTTGGAAGAAATGAGTTAGTGGGCTTGCTGAATGAACGTCAATAACAAGACATCAATAAACCGCTTTTTACCTCCTGATGCCACGGAAGTAAACTCACAAGTGGGAAACACTGAGCAACCATTTACATACATCAATAATAGCTTTGTGTTATTCCCACAAGAAAAACACATTTTAAAAACTGAAATGGAGAGCTTTTCAGATAGCTGGTGTGAGTTTGATGTGATCCATTAAAACCAGTCTTCATCTTAACGCCTTACGTATTTACAGAAGCTTCGAGCACAAAGCCATGAAAGCTACAGTTCTGCAACCCAGCGGAAAAAACTGCCATTCATTTTTCCATTCATTGTTCTTCATATTCAGATTAGAGTCACAGATACATTAGTAATAGTTTGTGATTTCATTTTTTCCACGATAAAATAAATGAATTTAGGAAAAGCTAAAATAAGGGATCTGCTTAACAAATATTAATTTCTGTGTGGATATGACAGGCAATCATTAAGTCTCATGTTTACACATGTGTGCGTGTGTGCTCATTATACAACTGTCCCCTGTGTGGTGGTAATTATTTGTTGTAATTGAAGAGAGACAGAGGAGAGAGACAAAAAGAGGAAGGGGGAGGGGAAAAAAAAGACAGTGAGATGAAGCCTCATTTCATCTCTCTGTTTGGCAATATTTTATCAACCTCAGTGCAAGTAAGGACAAGGCAGAACAAAGAGGGGAAAAAAGAGGAACAGTTGAGGAAGGGGGAGGATATGAATATGGTTGCTAAAAGCTAACCCCAATTTGCTGTACATGGAGTGCCTGACAAAGATTTAAAGCCAAGGCTAAAAATTGAACCTCAGCATTAAGCCTTTGCAAAACAGACCAAAGCACAGCGTGTCAATATGTGCACATGGAACCCTTCGTCGCTGAAGTGATTACATAGCAAACATTCACACTTCTCGTTGCCTTGTAAGGGATGTAATCCAATTAATTCACAGAAAATAAAAGCAAAAAGCAAATCTTCATATTTCCATAGCCTGCAAAGGACAATGTACTGCTTGTATTATAGAGGTCTGTGCAGGCCGGGTCCTACACCACCCGCCGCAGATTTTGGAATACATAACAAAGATGGGTGGTCATGTGAGGGTAAGCCTTTGTTTGTTTGTCCAAATTATTATCACACAATTATTTGGGTATTTTCTGACTATTTGGCACTAAGTCATTGCTTATTGTCTTCTTCACACTGTGACAATCAGAACACTTTAGTGATAAGTAACTGGTACATACTTTGGATTGTGAGCTGGTGAGAGGACTCGCTAAATCTAGTGAGGGAGTGGAGGAATCTCTTTCAGTTGCTATTGATTGCCGCACAAGAGGCAGCTTGAACAGGTAGCAGCAGTCTTAAAAAAAATAAAAAAAACAAGACCACGCAGCCCTCTAATATATAAAGTATAGTTCAGTTTGTCTTTTCACTCGTGGCATTTAGAAAACCAAAATGTTCATCTTGCTTTGGATGATTAATGCTGAAACCTAAAATGTAGTTTGGATTTCCCCACTAATACTGAAGGCAGAACGATATCTCGCTAAACCTCGGGCACAGTATTTTGGAACATAAAATTAAGCTGCCAGCCTCGCAAAACCAGAGCAAAAGGCGTGATCCCTGTATGTGCCTTAACCAGGTGAAATGCATCACGTCAAAGCTTGCAAAAACTCACTCAATCAGGGAACCTGCTTGTATAATAAATAAATGGTATTATTTTCAACGACCTCTCCATTAGCTACAACTCCATGTGATGCTTCCATGATGTGTCGGACACGAATGCTAATCGATTTGTCCTCCGGTCATCTGCATGCCCAGATTATGGCTTCCTGCTGTGAGCAAACAGAATGGGCTTGTACGGTGTAGGATTTGTCAGTCACTGAACAAATTACTCTATTAGCACAACCAGCAATGCTGTCAATTGTGATAACCTCGTTAATCGTCTCCAGTCTCTGTGAGTGTGTGTAAAATAAGAACAGGTGGGAACCAGTTCCAATTACTGTAGCGATAATCCACAACGCTTCAGGGCTAGCATTAAGCTACTTAATGGCATTATGCATTTGCGCTGCAGTCATCTTCAATGTTGGAAATAGCCTGAAGCTTCGTGGTTGACTGCATTTGTATTCCCTCCTGGAGGGAAATTCAAGGTGCTACAGGAATAAGTGAAGTGATTTTACAGTAACACATCACATTTACATGTGGATAACTGGGAAGACACATATAGCATCTTAATTCCGCTACTTGACTTTTACCTGGCTTGCATATGACAGTCAGCCGCTGGCTACCGTCCTGATGGGGACAAACCTCCACAACACAATGTTATTCAGACACACGGAAAGCTTGCAGTTACAGCAGTGTCAGCCTAACTGGCAGAATGATGAAACAGCAAAGTACATAAGTGTTGTGCTTCAAGTGACGATCCTATGGCTCCTCAAATGTTTGCTTTTCCCATTTTGTCTTTCACTATGGCACATCACAGTGTGTGTGCGTGTGTGTGTGTGAGAGAGTGAGTGAGTGAGTGAGTGTGTGTGTCTTCCAGTGTACGAACTTGACAGATCTAAAATTCGACAACTGGTCTTCCTTCTGTGCGCAACCTTAGATTATAGAGTTTGTTAACATAAAAAGACTACATTTCTATATTGTATCCCTCTTGACTGCCTGTGCACTTAGAGTATGGATACCCGACCCAGACAATTATTTACAAACGATGTTCGGATCGGGTTCAGTCTACTCTGCTTGAAGTTCTTTTTAGTGAAAATGTAGTTTAAACATGAATTAATTGATTGTCCTGTGTGTGATCGTGTGATTTCAGTTGTTCATCACACATTTACTGTGCAAACGATCCAGTATGTGCCAGAGTGCGCTCCAGCACTCGGAGTGACTATTTACGAATGCACCTCGGTAAAACAAACTCAGTGCTTCAGTTTACATTAACTCCGGCTCGATTCTTTCATTTAAAAAATACATAAATAAATGTCTGTCGAGTTAGCCTCGGCTACTTCTCTCTCGGACTCTCGTCGGGTCTGGAGAGAAATATGTGAGGTGCACTCTAGTGTGGGTGACTTAATGAGGCTAAATGAGACTTAAGAAAAAATTGAAATTGTGATTAAGGGGTATTTTCATAAACATTATACAGAGTTATTATCACTTTGAATCTTAAGGCCACCAGTCTTTCTGGTTGAAATGGGGTAATTTATTAAACCGTTAGCCTTCGTTTGGTAAATTAGCTTGCACCTTGCCTGCAACTACATATACACACATACACTAACACTTCCCAAGCTATTAAAAAAACACTTAAAATGGTGTTACCTATTTTACAGCCCAAGTGTTATCTTGTTTTGAAGCCTCATCCTGAAAGGCATGGTCTCCTCAAATACTGTATAATGAGCATGATCTCTTAAAGTATGTCCCCCTGCCATGAAAATGTCTCTCCACCGTGGAAGGATTAAGTGAAGGGGACAAACCCCAAAGGAAGATATACAAGAAACAGGCAACAGCAGTAGGTTGTAATTATTTGGCACAGATAAATGTGGCCTTCAACTATGATAAATGAGTTCAGCTTTGAATCAAAAGTTTTCATATTTCAGCATTTCTCATGAAATTAAAGACATTTCATTTTCTATTGCACCTTTTGAACCAAGGCAACTCAATGTGGCATACAAATCTTTTTCATCAACATCAACGAGAATGGGATATGAAAAAGAAAATGAATCAAAACAGAATAAAAAATATACAGATTAAATTAATCATAGACAAAGGGATTGTACAATTATTGAAGAGTATTAAAGTAGTAATAATAATTCTGAAGGCAGAGGAAAGCATAGTTTATCATCTAGATTTTCAAGTGACTAAAATTGGAGAGAATTTAAGAATATTGGCATGTTTTCATCGGTGTGCAGAATAGAAGCACAATACATTTGTTTCCGACTCTCGGCACTACTAGATGAGCACTTTCCCAAGATCTCAGGATTGTACTGGATCTAGGCAGAAACTGACACGTCATGAAGTGATTTTTAAAATGTACCAAGACGAAGGCATGAATGAGTAGGTGGGACCTCTACTTATTGATATTTGTTTGAGATAACAAAAGGAATGTTTGGTTGTTGCATTAATATGCAGCAACATTATTTCTAAATTGGTGTTTTGTCTTCATTGCACAAATAATTAAAGTGAGCTTTTCCTCATTGTTGATATCTAAACATTTCGAATATAAAATGCTAATATATGCTAAATGTCAAATGACAAAAAGTTGTCAATAACATGTCCAACTCATTGTAGTGTTGTATTATCTAATATATTGATGGATCAGTATATTTACTAATGTTTGTCGACAATGTGTTAGCTTTTGCTTGAGAGGTTGTGCTTATTCCTTGAGATTTTATGAAATTGATGTGTTGCATCAAATAAAAAAAGCCTACATCCCTTCTTGATCATCTTCAACCGGCTACATTGTAGCCTCTCTATGTGCATGCGCATAGAGAGCAGGATTGTGTTGCTCTAAGTACTTTAATGTACTTTTCTTTCAGTCAGAAAAGCACCGTCTCAGCTCAAGTTGGCAAGGTAACAGCTGAGAAAACCTTCCAAAGCAGGATAGGGGAGAGAGAGAGAGAGAGAGAGAGAGAGAGAGAGAGAGAGAGAGAGAGAGAGAGAGAGAGAGAGAGAGTTTGGCTAAACTCTAATCTCGCTGCTGGCTGCATTTGTGAGGAAAAGACTTGGGAGCTTTACCTCATTCAAACACCAAGCTTCCTTCACATGTCCTTTTGTAATTTTTCACAGTTCATAAACACGCAACGTTTTCTAGTTGTCTATTTTATTACCTCCTGAAAAATGTAATGGGAATGCTTAATGTTAAAAACAAATGTTTCTTATATGAGAGTTTGCCCTTCACAGACATATTGCTTGCATAAGCAATTACAAGGAGATGGCAAGGAATTGAAAGAGCATACAAATCTGATCAAAATGTGACTTTGTGAAGTGATCATGTGCATACTTAAACCTTTTGAAGGCTAAAAGTTTAAAACACTTTGTTATCTACCTAAAATGAAGGTGAAGATAATTTGGAGATACAGAAAGTGCTGTGAAATGACGTACCAAATGTGAAGCGCTATTATCTTGATATGCAAACAGTGTAAATCACTCAAGAAAAACACATTTTACTGCACATTATCAAACAAATTCCATTCCATTATTATCAAAGTAATTTATGAATTATCTCATTGTGGGCCATAATTATTCTAGGTTTCTGATATTGTGAACCTACATCAGATAACAGTGGCTGAGACTACTTCCAAACTCAGAACAAACTTTTTAACAACATAAAGGTTGTTATATAAAGCAAATTCACTGTTTTGAAACTTTACTCTGAGCTGTATTGAGTTTCAAAACTATGTTTCAAAACAGTGACTTGGGAAGAAAATTGGGGATCTCGCTATTATGTTTGAAAGAGGAGAGAAATACATGCAATAAAAAAAACAAGACCCCTGATCGGTCCTGCGTTATCGGCCACTTTGTAAGCGTGTACAGAGGATGTCGCCTGTCATCTTTTCATGATTAATTCACTCACAAACATCCGGCCAATTAATCTACAACAGTAATTACAAAAGTCTGGCAGCTCAGTGGTGCTGAACCAAGCCAGTCAACAGGGATGCAGCGCTGGGTGACAAATCTGTCCAACAAAATTGGCCATGCTGGAAAATGTCAGGTAATTTTTTAATGGACAACAACAATGATAACTGAGGCACAGTTGTGGACATACAAGAGGGGAAAGAACATGTTGTACCTACTGTGTATGTAAAACAAAAAAAAGGATATGTGGACATTGGAGAGACAGCAGCTAATGTGTTTCAAAAGAACAACAAAACTTCAAACTTACCGTGACTTGTCCAACAAACAAATTGGCCTTTTCTTCTTGGACTGTAAAATTTGTGGGTGTGGTCAGATCAAACTCCGGGTCATTATCGTTGACATCAGTGACGACTATGTTCACAGTAGTCGTGGATGTCTAAAGAAAAACATAATTAAACAAAGAGCACAATAAAGACCAATGTTATTCAGTGTTCCTTTGTATAATATTACTTTGAATTAGGGTGTATACTGCTTATTACTCATCTACATTTACAGTATAGGCAGATTTATATGGCATTGGTTTATGCAATTATTTACTCAGATCCCCATCAGCTGTCACTATTGCGGCAGCTTTTCTCACCTGAAGTCCACAGGAAGGAGAAATGACTAAATCAACTATACATTTTGACAGCAAAGATACCAATATTATTATATATTATAAAAGATTCAAACACTAGCCACCACTATGCTATCAACAGGGACATGGTCATTCGTGCTGTTGACACTTTCTGCCAATGATTTTGTCAGCCAACACTATGGCGGTACATTGTTCTGCAGATTATGAAGCTTTTGTTGGCATTTCACCTGAAGGGAATCGGATCAGATACAATTATGACAATTATTAGATGGATTGTGTAGAGTTGTAATAGTTTAGTTTGTCAAAATTGGACTTTCACATGTATAATAAATAAATGTTTAATGTGTACATTACAATGCATGAGATATGATAATTAATAACGGATATTATTATGAAGGATATGTCATTGTATGCATAAGAAGGTCACTGTATGTTTTATTACTGTATAATGTTCAGGAGTGAATGGAGTTTTAAAACAAATTGTTATTACATTTGTTAGGAATGTGAGACGGTCTCTTTAAGAACTAGTCCCTCCAAGAAGTAGTGCCTTCAGTTTGTAAGTAGGCGGAGTAAGACATTGAAACACCGGAAGTAGAAGGACTTTGGTTGCGCTGACTATTATGTGGCTGAATCTACCTTTTTTTTTGTCAGCGAAGAAGAAAATCTCCGCCACTGACAACGTAGGACCAACAGGGACACAGAGATTGAGCAGAGGTGTTGAATGGGGAGAGAACTAACCAATGGGGGCCGTAAACCCAGTGACTGGACAGTATTTAACACGGGACAAATCTTTGTGCAGGACTTCCTGTTTGAATGCAGAGGCGGCAGGTAACTGGGTCAGACTGAATTTGCGGCGAACCGGAAGTCCTCGATCGAGCACTGTATTTATTGTATTGTCATCATCTTTTATTAAATACTTTTACTATACACATTTATTATACACATTTCTCCTCGCAAGACCACCCGGGATTTAGGACATTCTTTCAATTGCCATGACATTTTGCACAGCCAATCTAAATTCAAGAGGATGAGTTGAACAACTTTGGTGATCCCCTGACTTTTCATCTACAGCAGCATCTTCTCCACATTTTGAATTATCCCATCCGGTGCACAGAGGTGCTAAGAGGCTTGTGGTCTTCTTGACAAATAGAACACAAATTAATGTCAAGTTACTGACATCAACATAGACTGTGTCACAACCCCTGTAAAAGTAAATAATACAACTATTTAATGTGTCGAGGGATACACATGCAAGCACTTACATACTATCAGTGATATGGAGTGAAATTTGAACGCTGACACTAATGCTTTGTTTGCAGAAAAATATGGTGTACTACTCCTGGGTGTATTGACCTTCTACATTCCTGTTTGGGCAGATGCTTTGGTGATACTTATTAAACGCAAACTGTAAAAGGTTGTAAGATTGGGGAAACCAGAATCTGGGGCATATAAACATCATATTAGATCCATCACATCTTCCTTCCTCTTGAGGATGGAGTACTCCGTTACTTTTTTTTAATGGCATTGGAGGAAGTCACAGAATATATTTTACTCATGTTTACAGGGAATTAAATCATGCTTGTGTTTGTCATGTATACTGTACTGTTTGTTTGATCTCAAAGCTCTTTGGCTCTCACAGCAAATTCCCCCTGGCATCTGCTGGTAACCTTCAAACACTAACACAGTACACACACACACACCGATAGCGCTTCTATAAATCAACGTAGAAAAATGGCTGAATCTTTGAAATCTATAAACGCTCAGTGCACTGAGAAGAAGCTGCATGCAAACAATGGAATAAATGGTCTCCATTGGGGGGAGGAAGGCTGGAAGGAGCAGTCGGCCCCTGCAAGAGATAAACTCCCCATAAAACAGCTGTTTGAAGTTACCATTGCAGTTGAGACACTGCGCGGCAATGTCACAAATTAAATGACCTCGTTAATTTCACCTTCATCACACTCTCTGTAGGGAATTCCTCCACCATTGTTGTTTTCTTTGTTCCAGCTTCTGAGACGTACGTAATCGGTCAATTCCTGAACCACTTGACATGGCAACCCATGCTGAAAACCATCACACTGCATGCCTCAGTTACCAGAGGACGCAGCTCACCATCAGTGTGGTGATGGGATCTACTTATTTTCAATTTCACAGAGGACCCGAAGCCAATTAGCATCTCCATCCTGGCGTGGGTGTCATTATCAAAGCCCAAAAAAACTACCTCTTTGACCAGGAGTGTGATTAATGAGCTGCTATTATTTATTTAACATAAATTAGATGGAGCTCTGTGATGTCTCGTCTTCTGTCCTCACTGTCTGAAAGATCCAGAGGTGGCTGATGGTGCTTTTGCCTTTCAAGTGACAAACCTGGCCAGAAGCCATGTTGCAGGGACTGATACGATCAGGCTGTTATGTAGTCCCTTCTTTGAGGGCAAGAGACGGCTTCATCCGCCCTCCCTTTTGGGATCTGAGTCTTCTTGATGGTAATGATTGCAGCTTGCACTGTTGAGAATACACATTTTGAATTGGCCCTGCAAAATAGTTTGTGTGCAATGTTTGAGGCTTTAGATTGACTTCACGAGGGGAACATTGAAACCTTCATGGAATAAGGCACTTCAATGCACTAAATGGGTTTAGTTTTGACATAACATTATTGCATAAAATCACCCATGTGGATTTTTATTAAAATGAAACCAATCAATAGTTATGTCTTATATTCTCTTTTATGTATTTACTATTGCTCCTTAATGAAGCAAAAGTCGTATTATACGGTTACTCAAATAATCAATGAAATAATCGGTAGAATAATCCATTACTAAAATAATTGACCGCTGCAGCCTTCGTGCAGATTTGACAATACTCAAAGAGCAGCGGGGGAAAGACGCCTTGCCTCTCCTCTTTGTGTCAGGTTCCCATGGTTACCAAAGTTCTGCGCTAATTACACATCTGAATCCCTGGTGTCCCCCTCCTCTCTGTGCCTCCTCCTATGCTTATTTTGATCGTTTCCTTGTCTCCAGCCTTCCTTGCAGCCCTTTGTCTTGCTGAATGAGTCCCTCACCTCCAAACCTCCCACAGCCCTTTACCCATCTCAGTCACTCCACTTCCTTCCTGTTGTGACAGCATTTCTGGCTAGCTGTGACATTAGGCCCATACAAGTCTGCCAGTAATTTACTCTGAGAAGTTTCGCACACACAGACACACACGATACAGGTAAAGGGCATTGCTTGTACAAGTATTAGGACAAAGGACACCAGCTTGTGGTTCCTTCATTCTGTGAGGTGATGCCCCATTTTACGCTCTCTTCATTTATTTGCTCTTTTCTCTCTGACCCATCACCGTCCTTCTCCTCTGCCCCACGCACTCTAACGGTCTCACTTTGCACTCCAACAGTTCTGGGACACTCACACAAACTGTGATACTCCGGCAGCATATAATGCTTCTCATATAGCTCCATTTGACTGACAGATGTAGTCTTCCGACAGATGAAAACGAGCTGCAGTTCTGAGTGTTTGTGCGTGCACAGGTGAGAGGGGGGCAATCGACATCACTCCTGTGACAGCTCATCAGCTAATGTTCATTACCTATCACACTGCATCTTAAAAAAGGAAACCACGCTTCACCTCTGCCTGGAAGAGAGGCAGCTGTGAAAACTGAGCCAACTGAGGTGAAGTCTAATTAAATTAAGAGTGTTTATATGATTATCTGCTCTCGGTGGGAGATGGAGCAGCCAGCATTGCATTCACTTTTAGTTAAAGTGTCTACTGTTTCCCCAGGCGAAGTTTAGAGACAGCTCTGTGAATGTAAACACTCAAAACTACTCGTGATGACATTGCATGGGCAGCAGTTTAATAAAGGGAGTAAGTAGGAACTAAACTTTTACAATTAAAGCTTAGTTACTAGTTATGGTTAGTTTTGCTATATAGCAAATCATTGTATAGGCTTTAAGAATTGTCTTCACACTAGTGCTACGTTTCCACTAGTTTGCATCTATACGTTATTCTTAAATGATTTCAGTGAGCACTATCCATCCACTTTGCCCAAAGAATTGTTATCTGGTCTTGAAAAAACGATTAAAAATGTTTTATGTTACAATCTGTTGGCCGTTCCAAAAAACTGTTCAACATCTGTGGAGCAAAACTGCTTTGATAGCTCAAACTAGCTGCAGTTAAAAAACACACCAACAAAATAAACTTTTGTCAGATGTAACCTTTTAACAGTAGATGTAAGAACAGATCAACCTTTTAATGTACAGTCCCCGTAGTTGTATCCTAGCCTTTGACAGTGAAAAACATTAACATTATCTTTCCCATTGTCTTAGTAATGGCAAAGCCGAACACTTGACGAGTGAGAATCACTGGAGTTTGAAAGAAAAAGAAAGACAAGGGAAATTAATAATAGTCTGTATGTCAGTCCTGATTAACACATCTGTGCTCAGGGAAACAAATAACTTGAACCCCTCCACAATTATATTCAGCAGGGGCTTTTATCAATCAATGATCAAATCCCACAAAGGAACTCAACGGATTACCAAATCACAAAATTTGAATTTCTGCATGGACTTAAATTAACAGGCAGCCCTTATTATTCTGGTATCGCATTGGTTTTGCACCTCTCTTAATGCTACCACAGTTTTTATGAATCCGTGACAAAAATCACAGGATATTAAAATACGTGACTTCATACGCACAACTAGATTTTCCAGGCTAGTAAAGCACTTGGGTTTGATAAGCAACATTTCTGCACTAATAAGCTTGTATATGAAGATCATATTTGAGCTTAATGCAGATTCAGGCCAATAGTTTAATGAAGAGGGTTGTGCCTCACCCCTCCAGGGTTCCCATCGGAGGCTGTGACAATCAGACGGTACTGATCGGTGGTCTCTCTGTCCAGAAGCTCTCCCAGAAGCAGGAGGCCAATCCTGTAGAGAGGGGTCAGAAGACACTTTAATATTTAATATTATTATTATTATTACACACCGACAACTGGAGACATTAATACAACGACCTCACAAAAAGAAACACAATATAAGGCTTTGTGTCGACATGATCCTGCATTATTTGTGTGTGTCATATGAAGAAAGAGCATTGACTTAAAGGGATTTGTACAAATGCTTTTAATTCTTTACTGCTGATCCAAAAGAGTGATCGAGGACGCAGCACTTGAGTTCATTTACTTCCAGATTAGACAGATTTATAAAACACGGTCGCTGAAAGAGAAGGGTACGTTTTTGGCTTCGAGCAGGTGGGCTTTTAAAAGCTCCCACTCTGTCTTTCTCTCTCTGTAGCTTGCCTCTTGCTCCCAAAGCACATGGACTACAGACAGAAAGATTCATGTTTCCTTTCCACAGACTGCAGCAGACACAGCAACCCTCCTGCTCGTTCACACGGTATAATTTGGCACACACCGAACACAAAGTGTGGTTGCACTCCCAAGCAGAACGCTGAATTATCTTTGTTTGCACACACGAGACACCACACATGCACACGCGCACACGCGCACACACACACACACACACACACGGCTCTGCCAGAACCACAAATAGAAGAAGAGACGAATGAATCTAAACGCACTGCTAGATTAATGCCTGTTGCAATTCCCTGCCATCCCCTTGCTCCTTCACAGTTTTAATTTAAAGCTTCTTTGGCCAAGCAGAACCGGACCGCTGCCGCCTTCTTACCTCTCTGGCTCATAACCGTCAAACTGTAGAGCCTCATCTTAAAAACCTTGATCAACCCTATCTATTTTTCAAAACACTTGTCCCAAGTTAAGGTGAACACTTTGGTTTAAATCAATTACATATGATGATCGGTGGTTCAAGAGGGCAAATGCAGCTTTCCAAAAACACCATCAATATGCGGCACACCATCCTTCACTGGCCGCTGTGCTCATGTTTATTTATACATAAAAGCATGCCGGTAGAAAATAGGCCACTGTGTGCTCAATGAAGCTAAAGGTATAGGGAGCATTGATGTGTGTAAAATAATGAAGATATACAGTGATAACTGTCATAATTACGGTGATAATGATGATGATCTTGATGCTGATGATAACAAAGACTAGAATGATTAATGCCACTTAGTCAGATTGGGGAGTTTGTTCCTTCCTGCAGCTGGAGTGCTGAACTACACTCGAGCGGCTGGGTCTGAGAGGTTCACTGAGCATGTGCGATAGCGTCCTGCCTCCTCTCCCCCAGCCACCGCAAATGAAAAGATGTTGTCAGACTGACAGGGTGCTGTTAACAGCACTGTCTGGAGCGACAATGATGCAGGTTAGAGGCTATCCATCCGAGTTGCACCAATTCAGTCTTTCCTGCTGCTTAGATCCCTAAATGGTAACTTGATGTTCAGGACGGTAGTGCCAGGTGGCATGACCTCAGATACAAACACTTTGATGTGTTAACAATCACTTAAAGGGATAGGTTGCCAATTTTCAACCAGCTTTCTATCAGTATAATGTGTGAGGTATATGCATCCTCCATGTTACCAGCGCCCAATAACCCCCCCCCCCACCGTTAATTAACCTGAAGAGTAATCTCCAGGGCTGTTTGTTTGAACAACAGATTGTACTTTTTCTTTATGTCCGCTACCACTGGAAGACCATGGCAGACGGCAAATGTTTTATCGAAGATTGCGATTTTACTATTGTGATGACCTTCTGAGCTACTTTGGCTATATTTGGAGGAGGAAGAGGCCCACACAGCATTTAGGATGTTACAGATGTTCTCCCTTTTTAGAGAAAGGGAATACCACAGACAATTTTCTGTGGTCTCTGTAGCACCAATAAAAACAAAACAATTTGCACCTTTCTATTTCATACCTTGTTTTATGAAAAGACTATTTCCAGCAGTGAAACACTTCTTTATGATAAGATAACCTTCAGCTATTCCACAAGGGGACATCAAAGACATATCCGTCATATATCTACATATATTTGTACTTGAATTGTGTACTTAAATTTAAAACCCTTGGTTTAAGTCAATATAATTAGAACTGTGCAGTGTTTGGTTTCACAGGGCTGTAAAAGGTGGACTTTCTTCTGTAGTCTTTTTCAATTTCAGTTTCAATTTCTCTGTGAAGCAAGAAAACCGGCTGCCAACTGAACAATCAGCTGCCAACTGGATACCCGAGTACTGAAAATTCGAAGTTGCCGTGGCCTCTAGGTTTTTGTGACTTTGAGGTGTGACAAAAAGGGATTTGGCTTCAAAGGGCATGCTTTCATCAACAATAAAGAATAGCAGCAAAATCTGCTGATTATAGTCCAACTGACATTGGGTTGTTGAGGCTGTTACTGAAACTAAGATTTTGAAGTCCATCCATCCATCCATTATCAGCCGCTTATCCGGGGTCGGGTCGCGGTGGCAGCAGGTTCAGCAGGGCGACCCAGGCTTCCCTCTCACCCGCAACACTTTCCAGCTCATTCTGGGGGACCCCAAGGCGTTCCAAGGCCAGCCGGGAGATATAATCCCTCCAGCGTGTCCTCGGTCTTCCCCGGGGTCTCCTACCAGTTGGACGTGCCTGGAAAACCTCTAATGGGAGGCGTCCAGGAGGCATCCTGACTAGATGCCCGAACCACCTCAGCTGACTCCTTTCGACACGAAGGAGCAGCGACTCGACTTCAAGCTCCCTCCTGATGTCCGAGCTCCTTACCCTATCTCTAAGGCTGAGCCCGGCCACCCTACGGAGGAAGCTCATTTCGGCCGCTTGTATCCGAGACCTCGTTCTTTCGGTCACGACCCAGAGTTTGTGACCATAGGTGAGGGTTGGAACGTAGACCGACCAGTAAATGGAGAGCTTCGCCTTCCGGCTCAGCTCCCTCTTCACCACGACGGACCGGTACAGCGCCTGTTTTACTGCTGCAGCCGCACCGATCCGCCTATCGATCTCACGCTCCACCTTACCCTCACTCGTGAACAAGACCCCGAGATACTTGAACTCCTTCGCTTGGGGTAGGCAGTTTGTCCCCACCTGGAGGGAGCAATCCACCGGTTTCCGGCAGAGCACCATGGCCTCAGATTTGGAGGTGCTAACTCTCATCCCTGCCGCTTCACACTCGGCTGCAAAACGCCCCAGTGAATGCTGGAGGTCACGGTCCGAGGAGGCAAACAGGAGATTTTGAAGTGTAAAAAAAAAAAAAATCAATGCATTGGCTGATAGCATTTTTTTTTTTAAACACATCATGTTATCAACCTTTATACAGATCCATTAGATGTATTCAGCATCGTGACAAAGGAAGATACACTAGGTTTCTGATATCTAGTGTAAAAATAAACTCTTAATGTGCTTTATGTAACGATGACACTAAATGATCTCAAACCTAATTTGGCAATTTTTTACTGCCAGTTCTTGTTACTTATTGGCCAACATATACACTGATAACTATATAGCTCGTTACGCTAATATAGGCCTGGCTATTTTGTCTAGCTATATTTTTACCGCACACTTCAGACTGCAAATGTTAAATTTATCTCTGGTGGACAAACTATAAAATTGAGACAGTATTTCTAAATGACTCCAAACACATGTATAGACATTCTCTACTTATCGGCCGACAATAATGTCAATATATCTGCAAAGCACTACAATCAGGTTATGTATTGATGCAGCTGACATGTATATTTATATATATCAGGAAGTGCTTTTCCAGTACTTGGATCTACTTTGTTCCAAACTGACACCGACCATAATATTCAAAGATACTGTAAGTACTGTGTACTGAATATGTGACACATCTGAAGTGGACCCACCAGACCTGGGACTTTATTAGAAACACTTTAGACTTGTTTATGATGTGTGAACCGGATCTGGCCTCGGCCTGTTTGTCATTCCTAAATGTTCTCTGTATAGCACCTGATGGCTGACTCAAGGGTGAGCCCTGCTCACTCCCATAATGGAGAGTGAATCTGAAGCAGTCCCACCTCTTCCCACAGAAGAACCTGCCTCATTTATGGGAAGTTATATACTTGAGAGCTCATTATTCATAATAGCTGGATTGAGCCAGCACCATATGTAGCCTGAACCAGAACATGCAGCAAAGGCGAAAATCTCTTTACTGATATTGGAGTTCTGAAGGGTTGGAAAATGAAAGCATGATGTGGGGCTCTGTATTCTGCACACTCATCAAGCACACCAGCTAATCATTCTTTGATTCATCATGTGTGAAATCAGCACCTGCTTGTCGTTATTATATTGCTCGGTTGCTCAGAGCTTGTGACGGGGTTGTAGAATTTCTGCCAGACAGAGAATGTACTGAAGGAGGTTCATCTAATCAACACGATTCTGGTTGAAGAGATTACAGTAATAATTGCATCATAGTCTCCCATCATTTGATCGTATCACAGTTTCCGCTTGCCGTTCAAAACTACGAAGCCATAAAGTAAACATGCCTCCATAAAACAAACAGTTTTAACACTGGAGCAGATTAAGGGTAAACAAAAGGCAGGGACGCACTGCTGCAACACAGCTTGTCCTTGCATAGTTGGGAGACTGAGGAAGCAGAGAAAAGCGGCTTTAATCAATTAGTGAGAAACGTGGCTGGCAGGGTCCTGCTTTTCAGTCTCTCCATGTCTCTTCCCCCCATATTAGCTTGCTTATTTCATGGTGAAAAGCACAGACCACTTCAATATTTCATGCATTTATCTTGCTCTCGACTAATGGCTTGGTGGGGTGATTTTTTTATTACAATACGCGAGGTAAGGTATTTGGGGTACATTCCCTTTCCAGACATATTTTGTGTTTCAGGCCCCGTTTTCTATCAGAGGAACCGAGCTACAGAGAAAGAGGAAAGACCTAAATAGAACTATCAAATAAAGTTTTATCCTGTGTGATTTTTCCCACGGAGTTCTTCTGAGTTACAAGTCAGCTCTGCTTTTTAGCTTCTAGTAGCTCTGACCTAATTAATGTCTCATTGTTTTCTTTCAGCTTATACATAATAATGGCAGTCAGATGGACCAATTAATTAATCCTTTTCACCTCATCATTCCACTGAGCCATAAATTTGTGTTTTGCAAATATTAACCAACAATACAACAATAAACCTCGGATCTAAGATACATTTACTTACGTAGTAAATGTGACACTTGATTAATATAAATAGATTGATTATTTCATAATCCTAATATTTCTCGATTTGTTTTCTTCATATATCTGCTCCCTATTAACCTAATGTTATCATGTTTGTCCATATGTTATTGTTACTATTGCTGTTTATGTCTACATTTTCTATTGCATGTCTATCTGTCCTGGGAGAGGAACTCCTCCGTTTTGTTTCTGATATCTCTGTCCCTTTCTCTTCCTGCAATACAGACTGTAAATCCTTTTGAGGCAAATTTGTGATTTGCTTTTCAACTTGGTTCATCGGGATTCTTGATGGTGCCAGCAGCCAGCGCCAGTGTTCATAAAACAAAGTTATGTATTGGCTAATAAATCAGCCAAAACCAATAATAGGCAAGTCAGAATCTACTCCCTACCATCACAATCCCTTATCCTCTCATTCCCACCACCATCACTCGCTCTGGCAGCCTGTATCAGAGGGAAGCTAATGATGATGGTCAGACCCTGCCTCTTCGGTTTCAAGCGCCTCTTCTAGTGCCAAGACAGTCAACATTGTGTAACAACATATCATTACTGTTTGTCCAAGTGTAGCTTTTGCACCTGAGAGAACATCATGAAACACAGAAGCTTATCAAAGACTTCCAGCTGAGTTGTCCTTGTCCGTGTGATAAGGCAGCCACTGTAAACAGCTTTGTCTCAAAAACCTAAAAGAAACTCTCAAACTGATGTGAGTGTTTGAAGTGTGCCCTTGCAGAGCTTTTCTATAATAATAACTAGTTTGCCAGGGGTTTGTTATGTTAGCTGAACTGCAATCTAGCAAAGCATTTTGCAATCCATCCATTCTCCATACAACTATCCTGTTCAACATGCATTGGGCGAGGGAATACCATATATAGACAAACACATTCACACCAACAAAATACTCACACTCTCCAGTTGACATGGAGACTCCTATTGCCTATCCTTATTTTTACATTATTAATTTACAAGCCTTTCCATCCATCCATATAAATACTCAGTCGCCCCTCCAGTTCAAGTGGGCCTTGGTGAGAATACCTTCTGGGGCTCGTCTGTACTTGAAAAACATCTGGACTTACGTTTCAGAGAGGTTGAAGACCTTCTGGGAATCCCCACTCAAAATGCGGTATGTGATCGGGTCGTTTTCTCTGTCTGTGGCCTGGGGAAAGAAATGCCTCATTCTTGCCTCATTCTGAATGCCTCATTTAATTCCACATTTTCTTATCTGCGTGTGTGTGTGGGTGTTTGCTTTGTTCGTTAGCGACTCACCTGCAGGTTTTGCAGAATAGCTCCTATCCTCATGGCCTCGCTGACTTCCAGGTTGTAGGCGAGCAGAGGGAAGCGTGGGGGGCTCTGGTTGTTGGGAGGCAAAACCTCTATGTACACTGTAGTGATGGAGCTCCTGGTGGAAATAAAAGCACACATCAGCCCACGGACTGCACCTTTGCAAGTACTGAAGTATCTTGCCCACGACATAGTAAAAAAAGGTTTAATATTTAAAAATATATAATTTGGATTGCAGAAAAGAGAACAAAACTCAACAGGTTTTGGTTGCATTCATTTTAAGTGGGATATCAAACGCAAAACCGGCCTTTCATCTGGGACTGTGTTCATTGTTTACTCAATTTATTGTGCAAGACTCCTTATGTGAAACTGCTATGAAGGTACATTCATTGAAGATGATCAGACAAGTGGAGTAACCATTTTGTAAAGTACACATCACAAGCTAAACAGTCGACAATGTATGAAACACCTTGAACCAGAATCAGTGTTAGATGGAGCAAGACCATCGGTTTAGTTTGAATCACAACAGTTTGTCATAATTGTTATTTCTTAATAATTCAGCCCAGAGAAAACGTTCAATGTCACCCAGAATCTTGTGCATTAGATATGAATACATATTGAATAAAAAAAAAAACTTGTAAACAACACATGCTGGTAGCTCCTCTGCAACCCTGAGAATGTGAGTTCTGAAACAACTTCATTCTATTGGTGAAGACATTTTTGTTTTGTTTTCACAGAAATCACATGTAAGTAGAGCATTAATGTGAAATACCTTCTCTGGGTCTCTGGTGCATTGTCAGCTGCCTTGACAGTGAGTGTGTAAGACCGGCCCACTGTTAAAGTGACACCAGGCGCCACAGTGATGCGTCCAGTGCGATTACTAATGATGAAATGTCCCTGGGCACCAGCCAGTATCTCATAGGTCACCAGACCATTCAGTCCCTCATCAGCATCTTTTGCCGTTAACTGGAGAAATGGAGGGAGAGAAAGAGAGACATACACATTATAGTATGTTGATACTTCTATCCGTACTTTGTAGTTTTGCAGGTGCAGTTCTGCACAGCTGACAGTAGCACGCTTACTGAACCAGTCAAGCAGTACATATTTCCCTTCAGTCAAGTTGCCAACTCATAGTAGAATACATGTTGATGCCTTATTGTCAACTAATACAGCGATACCCCAACCACCGGTCCGTGGGTCCCTTGGTACCGGACCGCACAGAAAGAATGAATGAACAAAAATGTTGATTGATTATCAAGGTCGGAAAGATGTTTTATTTTGAAAAATTACTGGATACATCCGTCTGTGCGTCTGAGCCTGTTGACACATGTCAAGAGGTCAAGTGATACGTTACCCCAAAAATGAAACTTAAAAGTCCGGTTCAGACAACAACCCTGCCGGTGTTCTGGATTAAAATCAAGGCAGAATATCCTGAGATCGGCAAAAAAGATCTGAAAACCCTGCTTCTATTTCCAACATCCTGTCTTTGTGAAGCACGTTTTAAGTTACGGAGTAGACTGGAATATAAAGGTTTAAGTTACGAAGTAAAGAACACACGTCAGGTGTCATCGTCTCCCGTCACCCCAAAATGGGACCGGTTCGTTGCAGAGAAACAAGCTCAGGGCTCCGACTAATTCGGCGTAATGGTGAGTTGTATTTTTATGCACTTTATTTGTTTTTATGCCGGTCATATACTTTTATTACGTCATATTTATGACGGCCACACCGTGAAGGCCGGTCAGTGAAAATATTGTCTTACACAAAACCGGTCAGTGGCGCAAAAAAGGTTGGGGACCGTTGAACTAATAGAAACATGACCTTTGTTTCATGTGAAGATAGGAACAGTTGGTTGGTATTTAGCTGAAAGTATACACACTGCTGATTATTTATTTCTGCTGGTTGCAATATCCTCACATCTTGTGATTACAGTTTTGAAGTTTATATTGAATGGAATTAATTTCATGCTACCTTTCATATAAAATGGATTACAAAGATGTGGAAATACATATTCTAAAAGATGATGAAAGCAAAATATATGTCATTTTGTTATGAAATGAATTAAGCAGCCACAATTTCCTTCCAGCCCATTATTTAGGGCATCCCGCTGCTTGTAATTATGAACTCTGGTGTCGTTGGCTTCTTATCTTTAAGGCCTTGAAACTTTAATCCAAGCTGCCCAGACTTCCTTTTTCCTGCTCCTGACGTTAGAGTAAAAGCTTTCGCATCAAATAAGCAGCAGCATCCCCCGGGGGTCTGCAGCTCTCATAAACTGCTTATAAAAATCGGTTAAGCGGTCATACCAGACATTCTGTGACCCCTGGCCTCATTTCAGTGAGGGCAAAACGACTGATTTTTAAGACAGATCAAATTTGACCTTTTCAGGCTCTGACTTTTTTTTTTTGGAGAGGCTGTGGTGAGAGGACAGATCGACTGAAGGACGAAAAGATCATGCTCCAACTACTAAATAAGAGACAATGAAATGATGGCAGCGCCACATTAATAGATATAGCAGAATGGGGTTATGGAGTTACATTGTGACGACTATCTGTGCATATACTCTACGTGTATATGTGCCTTCACATAGCCTTGCACGTGTCCTGTGCATGTAAGCTTGCTTTAGTTGGTTTTAGAACGTGTATAAGCGCATTTATGAAAAAGGAAGATCTGACCTTTAAAGCCGGTGTTCTAATGAAATCAAGCAAACAACGTTCCTAATACATAACATGCATCAAACCATACAAAATCCTGCTTTCATTTTAATGCGAAGGGAATATTGATAAATGGTCATCATTGATGCCTACCACAATGAATTCACATCAGTCATGCCAGCAGCTGTTCTGCAGGGTAAAAGGTGTCCCATGCCTGTGCATTGTGGATGGAGAGAAACACTCTCTCTGACTCGCCTGCCACGACTGCAGCTGAGACCAAAAGGTACTGTAATTGGACGCTGGATCGTTGTGGTTATTTACTTTGAGAATGAATAAGAGATTCTGTGCCGGGACTGGGACAAAGGCGGAGGCGTAGAGCAGAAAGGCAGAGCGAGAGGAGAAAGGCGAGCGAACGATCGTTGGATTGATTACCTGTAGGACCGTTTCCCCCGGCTGCATGTCTGTGAAGACCTCAACGCTGTAGGAGACCTCGGCAAACGTGGGCGTATTGTCGTTGGCGTCAATGACCAGGATGTTGACAGTTACTGGGATGCTCAGCTGGACGCCATCTGATGCCACCATCTGTAAACACGAAGAAAGAGAAATACATGGTGTAGCTTCAGAAACGGGAGACAAGTAAACAAAGTCTGTCCCTTGAAATAAATCACAGAGAGCTGATTCTTCTAGGCAGGCTTATGCTTTCAGGACTGTTCTGCTTTGATAAGACAACGAGTCAGACGGCAACTTGTTTCTGCCACCGCCATTAAGTCACTCACACTTTGCCTTTGCATGTGTTTATTTTTCATACCCTTAATTGGAAGTGCCTTCTCAAGAGATGAAGCGAAAGCTTGTACAGTATAAAGCCTGCCTAAAGGACAGTTTGCAAACTGAATGCTCATCTGTCCTCGCCAGCTCTGATCTCCTGGACTTGGCGGGGAAAAAGAAAACGGAACCACTAATGAAGTGTAGCAACAACAACAACTGTGGCGGCGGCAGCAGGAAATACTGTACATGTTTCCGTTGGGCAAATTGCTTTTCCACAAACATTTGCACTCATCGGTGACATGGAAATGACGTAACGCTGTACATCAGGAGGGTGCCTTTAGTAGCAGCCACACATTCACAGTGTACATAACACACAATAACATACACGACAGCAGCTACTTTCTCTGCCATCAAACAGTGTCTCTGTTCTCCAGCCAGCCCCGGGAGAGAGATGCCAGACATTTTTTGGGAGCCATGAGAGAAAACAGATTTGGATTCACAACTGTATGTATAGACACTCCATACTTACACACGTGCTGACACAAACACTCGCACACACAGAACAAATGTCAAATGTCAAGCCTGCCTCCTCACACAAACAGTAGGATATGACACAAAACATAAACATAACAATTTTTTAAGCCTGATATTTATCTTAATTGGATCTGTGTGCTCTCTCTCTCTCCCCCTTCAGCCCAGGATACGCAGTGTAATTATACAATCGAGTTGATGCTAGCATTCATGCCGAATTTCTCTCAATGACAATCTCTGAAATAACATCGTCTTCAGAAAGCCAAAGTACAAAGTAAAGTACTTTCAAAGCCTCTATGCCGGTATCTTATAAACACTGTATTAACAAGCTTCTAGTAAGAACTCAGAAAGCATTGCATTCACTTGTCATATCTGATAATAATATAGCCAATTAGGATAATTAACTCAAAATACCATGCCACAATTCAGCTAAAACCCATGCTGAGTAGACAAGTTAGTTCATGTTATTACCTTGTGTAGCATTTGCTATATAAAAAATATGATTGATGAATCAAGTGTGCAAGCTGTGTATACACTATGTATGGAACAGCATAACAGTTCCACGATTATTGTGAGCAAAAATATCACGTTGAGAATTATCATAATTATGACCATAACATTTTCCAGAAAAACTGCCATTCGTGCAAAAATACAGAAACATGACTTCACACCAGGACTGCCTTACATTTTGTTGGAATATTGCATATTTGTTGGGACTTTGCAAAAGAACATCAAACACAGTTACAACACCATTAACCAACCCTCTTGGTTGTTAAAAGACAGTTGACTGGGAATTACTTTGAATGCAGCACATTTAAAAAAATCATGAATTGTGTGTTCCATAAGACAATCTGAAGTGTAAGGCCTTTGTAGTTAAGTGCGTAATAGTTCAAATCTTTTTTTTATTTTGTAAAGGCCCCCAGAACATAACAGCGATGGACAGCGGTGGGCTCTAGCACCGACTACTCCTCTTCACACAGTCTCTGCATTACTACTAACAGGTGGCAAAGCAGGTCATGGCCTCAGCAGCTAGAGCCGGTTTCACTGATCAAAGGTGGAAAAACTGCTTTTTAAATCAGGAGCGTGTTGCTGTGTTCATGGTGCCCAATGAAAATAGAGGCACACTGTCAGCTCTCGCTGTATTGTGTAGTCAGAATGTATCCTGAATGTAAAAGAAACAAAACCAGCATTTGAGATCCTCATACCCCAAACAGGAGAAAAAAAACACAATATAATAAACATGTACTTTCCACACACACAGTAAACATATCACCTGCATAAATGCTGATGTCCAAATCTACCCATCCAAACTTAGCATTACATCTGAATGTGAAGTGATCCGAAACCTCCCTGTTCAGAAACCCCTGCACACTACAGGGAACGATTCCCACAGCGCTCGCTGTTGGTTTGCTGATGCTCTCTAAACCAGAAGAAAACCCCTGGATGTAGGGAGCTCCTGTATTTCACAAGATGCTGAGCAGCAGCGCAGCAACACGCAATTTGGTACACCAGGCTGTTGACTTCAATGTAACAGCAGTAAAAAAAAGAAACTTAAACAAGCCCACTAAAAACACCATACAGCAAGAAGATTAATAAAACATTATAAAGATGAAGTAACCCACGACAGAATCCTAATGGAACATGAAGGTAGCTGCAGAGTTCAGTGAGATTGAACCATCTCATATATCAACGGATTAGAGAGTTCCCACAAAATACACTCTTGATATGTTGCTTTAAACAAATAGTTTGACATGTTGGGAAAACGCCTATTTGCCTTCTTGCCAAGAGTTAGTTGAGACATTTTTTGTGTCAGTGTTTGAAATATTTGTATTTTTACTGTAGCATTTATAGATACAGTGTGACTTACATTTGCACCACAAGCAAAAGCCAGTTAAGAATCACATTCATCAATTTGAAAGGCGCAAACAGGAATGTGCTGCAAATACAGAAGTCACAAGCAAATAGAGAAACCCTTCACCACATTGTGTACATCTTGCTCCGTTTGTGTTTTCTGCACTTCTTTATGGCCTATATTTGCTGTCAAACTTGAGAATATGTTTCTTATCTTGCTAGTGATTTATTTGCAGTCTATTTTCTCTCTGCAATATCAAACTGGTGAAGATGTGTTCCTCATGTGCTTGTGCTTTATCTATAGACATTAGTTTAATTAAACTACAGCTCTACATGGTATAACGTAAGATTAACATAAGATAAAAGGTAGTTTTTTTTTATTATGAACTGAAAGTATAAAATTATAGAGGTCTGATGTGCCTTTGGTTTACCTTTTGATGTAAATTTGTAAATTCAAGTGAACAGACCGTTTAACTTCACTGCTCTTTGACTCCCGATAAAGGTCATATTGTTCTAAAAGTGTCAGGTCAGCTTTGAATCTGCAAGGGCCTCTTGATATAGCTCTAACCTGTGCCTTCTATTAATATAGACAGAATGGGAGATGTAGGTTGAAGGCCTGTGGTGGTATCTTGCAGATAGCTTCCCCTGAGACCGAAGCCTACCGTGAAGGTATAGGCCATCTGCTTCTCCCGGTCCACAGGCTTGATGAGCCTCAGGTAGCGGATTATCCCAGTCGGGGTCAGGCTGAAGATCGTGGCGTAGTCATCCAGGGTAATCTTCACCATGGGGTCTTTCGTCTTCCAACAGAAAGATATACAAAAAGAAAGACATTACCATAGTGACATGAGCGTTTCATCATTGTTCCAAGGCCGCAGCTGTGGGGCTGAGAAAACCTATCAAACAGTACATTTTGATCTACCAGAGAGGTGAAAAGGTAATTTAATAGGTTTTTCCATCAGTCTTCATAAGACAGTGGAGAAAGAGTTGAGGACTGAACCAGAAACCAGTGTATTTTTAACATGATAGTTTTAATAAAGAAAAGACAAGAGGAAATTACTTCTGCTAAAACAACCCAAACCCATCATAGCCTCTGCTCCGTTTTAGGGAAAGTATTGTCCACATTAAGCAGTCGATAAAAGGTTGGATTTCTACAGCGTTTGTAACATTTTCAGATAATATTAAAAAAAAGAAGAGACATTTACTTAAGGTGTGTCATAACTGCTGTGGTTAGATTGTGTTAACAAATAAACCTTGGCTCCACTGTGGTCCATTGCCGCGAGTCGGCTTCGATTCACATCGATCACTGAGTCCTCTTAAGAGAGTTTGGTAAACATCAGGACTGGGTGGCTTATTGATTTTTGCTATCACTGTTTCCACTCCACTTTGATTCGTTAATCTTCTCCAAAGACAGAGTAAAGGGATATTTTGAAAGATGAACTAGAGGTAGTAGTCATTTGTTTTGACTATGTGTGCGTGTGTGTGTGTGTGTGTGTGTGTGTGTGTGTGAGAATGTTTGCTTCCACCCAGTCAAATATAAATCTATCAGTGCAGTCAGGGTGTTAGCTGGTGACACACACAAACGTGCACCCACACAATCGCTCCGTTTGTGTCAAACACCCACTTCATCCAACTACAATCAATTCATAAAATAAAAATATAATTATTGTGAAAGAGCAAAGTTGGTACTCAAAGAGAATCATTGTATAACCTTTTAGTAAGGAAACTGCAGAAACCACAGCAAAACATCTGCATATGAAGATGAACAACACAGCACAGCAAACCACTCCAAACACACACTCCCGTTAGGATATAAAAGTCAGTGCATCAGCTCCATGAATCTACACAAACCCATCATTACTGGAGAGCTGTAGAGCATTTAATACACCGTTTATGAAATTTCGAAACAGCAGAAAACATATAATTTCTGCTGTTGCGAACACACTGCAAAGCTCACAAATTGTGGATTAGAATGTCTCCAGTAGTGATGAGTGCTCTCAGTTTGTTTTTACTTTTTGCAAAGTGATGCATGAATTAAATGTAGGGATGTCCCAAGTCAATTTGCAAAGTGTGACTCAACCTGATAAAGGCTTGTTTAATGGACCAGTATTGGAAAAGTAAAGCCGATCCCCTTCTGATTCTTTGTTTAGTAACTTATTGTGCTCCAAGTATGTCGCCCTGTTTTAACATATTGATTCACATTAGTTTGCAGAGTTTTCTGCCCTTGTTGCCGTTACTGCTGCTGATTTTAGTTGTATTATTATGCTTTTGTAAATGTTTGTACATCTCCACTTCTATTGTGTTTGTTATCTTTATTAAAGTAGTTTTTGACTTATTAGAAAGAAAGAGAAGAAAAAACAATATTGGCAAATTTCCTTGCACTTTTCTGTAATCTATAGAGTGAAGTGATCAGTCAGAATCATACTTTTTAAATTACCGTAATACTGACTGCAACGAACAGTGACCATCATGTCCATCTCCATGCAATAATATTAATAATAATAATAATAATAATAGTGGGATTTATAATGCATCCACTTCCACATGTACGCCCACCTTTCCAGTTAAGACAACTCAGAGCTGTCATCTCTAACATGTCTCATGGCTTTACAAAGTCGTGTCGTCCTTGTGTGACAATTACTGAACTGAAGCTTAACATAGAACAAATATTTCGTAATATCTTTCCGAAAAATTACATATTTTCCTCAAATTGCTCAGTCCTAGTTTTAATGGGAAACTTAACGGACAATTTGCCAAAGTGTGCAAAGAAAGTACTTTTCAGGTAGACCAAACAAACAAAACTAAAGTGTTTGACCTTCAACAAGTGGAGCTGAAGAGAAGTTTGCTAAATCCTGTCCAAACCTTCCCCACACTGACACGTCTTCCTTTCTGCAAAGATATTACTCAAAACATTGCTGGTTTATATTAAATATTGTAAAAAGCCAATTAACGCTGTGGTGCAGGTTTAATGGCGAGCTATTAAGAAGTCACATTACTTAATTAAATTGCGTTTCTGGTATAAATCGAGGCCCACTTTAAGATATCAAGTGTGCAGAGTGCCGCTCTATTAAGCAGGAAAACATAAATATTGGATTAATCCCTCAAAAGATACGCAATATTGAAAAGGACTAAAGTTTAGAATTAGGAGCAAGAGAAAATTATTTGATCGGGACATCCCTAAATTACAATCTGTGTGTGTGTGTGTACATGCCATTGCACCTAAATGCAACCCCTTTACCTACAGGTGTATCACCAGGAGCCAGCTACAACGAGGAGAAAAATACAGCAGGAGAATGACTCGTGAATTGTTGTTTGTTACTTTTTGTGAGTGCACAACAAAAACAAATGTATAAATGTCGATACATATTTAATCAATACACTAAAAGCACTTTGTGTTTGTATGAACACATACATGGGTGGACATGTGTAAAGTGTAGGCAACAGTGAGCATTGCCGGATAAAGGCTCTTTCTTTCTACCTCCTCAATGTCATTATCCAGAGCGATGATTCCCAGTGGGGCAGTGAGGTTGGCACTGGCTGAGATAGTCGTACCCACTGGGGAGGACTCGCTCACATAGCCCTCATAGGTGGCAAACTGGAAATATGGTGCCTGGTTGTTCTCATCCAGGATTTCGATAATGAGGTCAGCATAGGCTGGGAGGGGGTGACCGTTGTCCTGTTCAGCCTGAAATGAAGAAAAAAAAAAGAGCAAAGCGTCAAAGTCAAAGAAAGTCAAATACCAACAAGCTAAGAAAGTATTTATTTACTGCGGGAAATGTATTAGGAAGTACTAATAAGTAGTTGGATGATAAACATTATGCTGTCCCAACTCTTACGTCTGGACAGAAAGCCATAATTTCTCCGAGTGTCATTTTAATAAAAAAAAGCTACATTGACTAAATTTAATCAGGGCTCCACTTTGGATTAGGCCTCAGTAATTACCAGAGCACTTAACGCGAATACCATCATTTGTTGGGCAGAGGCAGTAATTAGTAGCTCTTGTTACACCGTTGAGTGGGTCACCAGTGATGGAAGGAGGCTCAATGGAAGTATTACTCACTAAGTCAGTGCCAGAATTGACTAATAAACGAGGGTACGAGCCTTTCCAGAGTGGTCTGTTTCGATTAACTCGACTGAGCTGCATCCGGTGCGTTTCCGTACGGTCTCTGTTTTGCTTGAAAGCTTGAGCGAACCATGGAGCAGTCTGATAGGATACAATCCCAGTTGACACCTCTTCATCTCTTCGGCAAGTTCATATCTTTCTCCAAAAACTGACATGCGGCACCCAGCCGTGGAACACAACTCATTTAAATGTCACATTGCAAGTTGATATAAATAGTAAGATTGAAATTGCTCAATCGGTGAAGGATCAGTTCATGACAAAACCAGCAATGTTCTCCAATATATACTACATGTAATCAATATACTTTCTTAGAATAGAAAATATAACAAAATACTAGAACATGCAGGGTCACTGGAAATACTAAATGTTACAAAACAGCTTAATAAATTCCCAGAGATGTACACTCCCAAAAAAATGCACGAATGACATGTTGACTCACCCGCATCCAAAACCCGTTTGTATGCGTGTCACATTCAGTGGAACGCGAATCAAACTGTATCGCACAATCGCCAAAATGTAAACAGTCCTTCCCCCTCATTTTCCAGCACAGTTGGTGACATGACTGCTTAAGCAGCTCAGTGCATTACCACAAATACAAGTGTGCGTTGTCCCAGCTTTTCAAACTGTAAAAAAAAAACTGAAGAGGCTGCACTTTAACCTGAGTCGTGTCTTAACCCAGCCCAGTGAGAGCACAGCAGATGAAGGTGGTCTGGCCAGGCTGTCACTGCAATCTTTCCCCTCTGCACATATGTCACTATTGGCTTCCACACTGGGATGCTTCATAAACATTGAGGCTTTGAAAATGCAGATGGAGAGGGGGAGTGAGGCGACATCAGTTTAAGCCATGACCTGGAACTAATTATGCACATTAGCTCGATTTCACTGGGCTTGTCTTGCAGAGAACTGATTGCAACAGGAGAATATAGTTCAACAGCTAAACGGTAAAGTGCTGGGGGGGAAACAAACACCTCTGTAATGTCTTGTCTTCTGTATATATCATGTGATTGCAGAGCCCTGCTACACTTCTTTGCAGTTTTGGCACATCAAGTTGAGTTTCGCTCCATTTCATATTTGTATTGGTATCGCCATGTTACGCCAGCCTCTCTTTTCCAAACATCTTCTACCTTTTTCCCTTATCTGAGGGATAATAAAGAACACCCACACTGCACTGACCCAGAGATCCAATCTGCTCACACAAACACCAGAGGGAGAAGTGGTGTCATTGACAGACAAAGTGTGTGCGCCTTGCTGTTCTTGGCTCATTTCCTCGACATTGACACACACGCACACATTTTTTGTGTGAGAGAGAAAAGACGTGATGGAGGTTTACAGTGTTCCCTGGTGATTTGGCTCTTTAGCGGTGTCCCAATTTCTGGAAGGCAGTGCTAAATGACCTGCGCTCCAGCGATTCGACACACACAGGAACCTGCAGGAGAGTCTCTGCTCCCAAAAGTCATTGTTTATTAGTCTTGATTCCTGTCCGGACTCCACTGCCTTTGTCACTTCATTTCATCCCAGTCATTCGGACTCCATCAGGATCAATCATGACTTTTGAACAACAACAGATGTGTTTGCTTAAATATTCTTGAGATGCTGCAGCTCATTGCATCACTGTTTGTTTTTATCTCCGAAAGCATTAGCTGTGTGCACCACACACTTGGCTGCATCAGGGCACTCTCAACATACCGAAGTCTAATTCTCACTTTCCTGCCCCTTGGAGTCCTTGAGCAACGCCTCCTCCCCATCTTTATGACCGAGGTAGATAAGGCTCCAACAGTGCCTCCTCCACACACATCTCTCCATCTAGCTTTGTGTGTTCCTGCGGCCCCTTTGAACCGTCTCCATTCCCCTAGCTATGCACAATCCTCCTGAAGACATGCAAAATGCCTCTCATATGATCAATCGCCCTTCGCCTTCTTCCTCTTGTGGAAATCAGCTCTCCCTCTCATCTCTTTGCTCCCCAGCTACTCTGGTAAACAGCAGGTTACACAGCGCTCAGAGGTGTCTAGAGGTTAGTGATGGCTGTATGGAAAGTTCATCTGCATCGCTGCTCTACACCAGCGGTAACGAGGCAATCCCAGATTCTGCTCGAAATTAGGATTCAGGAAAGTGCGGCAGCCTATCCTCCTGCTGAATCCATACATCATAACATCTTTTTCAACCCCCAATCTCCCAAGCAGCTAAAGATAAGGTTGATGGCCTTCAGGACTGAGGCTATCTAGGTGGAGAGGGGCATGCTTAGGTTTTCGATCAGGTCATATATATTTTGGCCAATGGATTTCCATGACTTTAACTTTTTTTATTTGAGCTATTCCTATCTATGCTTGAAAAATAATACAATAAATGAAACACAATAAATTCCCAAGTAAATTTGCACTTTCTTTTCTTTCTTTTGTGGTGGGTTCAGTTTCAATCAAAAGTCACACAATACATATTGACCAGTATAGGTGATGTCCTGTGACTTTTGACAAAATAAAACTAGCACCGATTCAGAATTGTATCGTTTACCTTGATGATGAGAGTGAACCTTTGATACAAATCCCTGCTGATAGGCTGCAGGACACGCAGCTCTGCAGTGGTTCTATTTAGCGAGAAATACTCTGGATATGCGACGGGATGACCTGCAATAAAGAATAGAAATATTCCCAGATTTGGATTTACTGCATTTTATGATCTCAACAAAAACAGCCGAATTAACATCCCAAAGTCAAGTCATGGCTCCCGACCGAGCCAAATAGCATCAGATGGGTAAAATCAGTAAAGATACATGATGAACCTACCAACCAAGATGTAGTAAATTATTCTAGGTCTGTCTGATGGAGGTTGTATGTTTCTGTCCATGTCCACGGCCCGGATTGCAGGGGTCACATTCAGTGGATTCAGTTTGCTCTGCAACAAGAGGAGGAGGAGTCAGTCAACAACACAGCAAGACAATCAGATGCAAACCTGTTTATTTTCTGCTGACTGTGAAGTTGTAGCCCACAGTTGCACAGACAGTGTCTCCTATGAGAGGATGATTATGCAGAGACAGACATTTCAGTGTCTTATGAATCGGAAAATTCCACTTGGATGGGATATCATCAGCCCTGGAAAAAATATCGTGTGCCGTATATCAATATTTTGGTGTTGTATATCGCTTGCAACTGTGCTCCTCTGGATTAAAACAGCTCTTTAGAGAAGCTTCCCTGGATCCTCTTCCTGGCCCATTAAACAGTTTTCTGCTTTTGAAGAGGATGAGAGGAGCGGCTGCAATTGGGCATCTTTGAAGTCTGAATATTAAGACTTTTAAAAGTAACAAATATAATATTTTGGATAGAGATGCACTGATACCGATACTGATTTCTTAATCAGCTGGATCGGGTAGTATATTCATTGAATAAATAACTTTCCAGTTAATTTATACCAATGCATTTACTTGTTGTATTTTGTTTTACAAAGTTAGAAAAGCAATGTTTAATCAAACCTAATGTTGCCTTACACATAGAAGAATGATCTCCGTCACTTCCACACAGTGAGGCATACAGCTTATGAATTAAACACTGGTATCCATCTGATTGGTACTCATTACCGGCCGATACCCAAAGCCCAGGTATCAGTACGAAAATAGTTGGATCAGTGCATCCTTTCTTTCTGATATCCAATTAAAGAACCAAATTATGTCTGTAGGCCAGTAATAATCATTAGCACACTAGCTAATATTAGGGTATTTGATTAATAAGCCAGTGATATAAGATATATTTTTCATATGCATACTTTTAACATGCCTAATAGAGTTGCACAGTTGAGGATAATCTGTTGTGGTGCTGTAGGCTACTTCCCTACTCATGCATACTCAGACGACATCAGCACTAATTGCCGAGGTCTGCCTCTACACTTTTGCACCAACATATGGCTAAGTGGGAATATGTTGAGCACATCACATCATGCCAAATGCCTCAATATGGCTGATACAGAATGCGCGAGTATGCTAAGAGGCCTGCGCTAAACTTCCCTAGCATAGACAGGCACATGGCTAACAGCTCTCTGGCAGGAAGCAGCCCTCCCTGAGGGGGCACATTTATATCCCTCAGCTCTAGAGTAATCCTTACACCCCTCCCTAACCAGCCTTCTCGCTTTTACAATGTCTGGAGGTGCGCTAAATCAAATCCCTCTAGCTCTGCACAATGATGATTAGCTATAATACCCTCCTCCAGCAGTCATTATCAAGGGGACTCCAGAGCCCACATTATATCCCTCCAGGGCAAAAAAATAAATACAGATCAACTTAATAATGCCTGTCTAGCCATTGTGATTAATTACAATACGCTCATCAATTATGAGAAGACAAATCTCCTCGTAGACAGATATGTTAGCATAATGGTTACACTGCAGAATGGAGAAAAATCTGAAACCAGCAAAAAACTGACTGAAAACCGCAAAGTTATGAAATGAATTACTTTTTAAAAAGGAAAGTAAATGAAGACTCGGTTCTGAAACAGACTCAATAAACAAACACTATTTTGGAAACACTCTAAATGTAAAGAGGATACATCCTATTGAGAGCAATTGAAATGTATACATAGATTAAAGGGATGTAATATCAACGTAACGTCAGACTTTATTGGCATGAAGCTTTGACAGGATGAAACCATGCAGTGTTTCCAGGGGAAGACAGGGAAAAAGGGCAACATTTTCTCACACTAATGAAAAAGCTTTGGTTTGTGCACCCGGCGCTCCCAGGTCCTGCATACTTAGCAGTCTGCAAACCTTTTATCATAAATTATACATTACATGGGCAAACTCTGAATGGAAAGTCTGGACAAACAACAGTGACACACTATGGCAGCTTCTCTCTCCGTAGGCCTCAATCTACAACCTTTGATTTTCTCAACCAATCCAAATAGCTCCCGTTGTGCCATTATTACAGGCTTCTGTGTTCGTTGATTTCTTTCTGTCTCAGTTAAATTCAATTCAGTTCTACATATTCGAATTATGTCAACTCATACATCTAAATCCATGCTCGATGCAGTCTTTTCCCAATACTGCTTCAGAGCAGAATTTTCAGCTATGTGTCTCCTATAGTTTCATCCCAATTCAGTTTGTGGCGCTAATTAAACTATAATTTAGTTTGTCAAGCTCCCAATAAAAAAATAACTTATGCTCTGACATCACAATGATACTTTCACATTAACAACATAGACTTGTTTGTTGTTATTGATGTGAAAGTATCATTGTATAGATATAGTAATTATCTATCCGTTTCAAGCAGTATATAATACTGCAACGACTGCAACCCTTCCTGCTTTGAAGACACTGCAATGCCGACCTCAATCTAGTCCAGTCCAGTCCAGTAAATCCAATCCAATCCAGACTTCTCCAGTCCAATCCAATTCAATCCAGTCCACTTTAGTCTTGTGTAGTCTAGACTGCTGATGAGGACTGTGTTATAAAGTTCAAACCCCCAGAACAAGTGAGTAAGTCGACTTTTAGTAGAGATTGTTTGTTAACTGCTGTTCCCAGATGCTAGCTGGGAGATATGGAGAAAATTAAATATCACACTATATTTAAACAAATACCGCGTTACAATATTGGGATGATATTGTCGGGTTGACCATTGGTGCGCTTTCACTAAATATCTACACAATGAGATTTCTGAAATAATTATCAGTGACTGTAATGTAGCCTTTAAAACCTGGAATACACAACACATATGCCATTGTACGAAATCCAAAATCTATCACGATATCTAGAATATTATATGGATAATATGGATGTATTGCCCAGCCTTATTTCAAGGTCATGAATAAATTGTAGAACTCTGAACTTATAGAAGAAGTCCTTGAGGTGCTCTGAATAATGGAAGGTTTACACATCTCCAGTCTCATGGCAGCGGATCAGACTCAATCTTCTGATGAAGAAGATGTGATATGATAGAAACCTCCAGAACAGCTCTCAGATGACCTTGATGTGAGATTGTTTTAAGTATGGTCAAGTCAAATACAATAATTCAGCACAGTTCAGTTCAGTTAATATCAGTTCAGATATTGTCATACATATAAATACACAGTAGATAAACTGTTTATAGATATACATATAATGTCTATTGGTGCACCACCTCAGCCTCTTTATCTCATCTCCCTCTCTATTTTTCTTGCTTCTGTGAATTCCAGTAGTGTTTGGCTGTCATCCCAGGTCAACTCAGCCTTCAGCTCTAATTGCTGGTTCAACAGACCAGAAAATGCCCCTGGAATAACCATGCTGAGACACAACAGCAAAGCTTGCTCTGCCTACATGTGTGGAGGCGAAAACAAGGTGGAAGCGAACAATTAGGCATTTTTACATGCTGGAATAGTTTAAACATTCGTAGTACAGATGTTTCACAAATCTGAATTATGTGGCACACGCGCTCACACAGGATGATTGGAGATAAAAAAGGAAACCTACGTGCGTCAAATAACAAATATGCACATACTAATAACAGGAGGAACTCTGTTAAAATGACCTTGTGGAAGAGCAGCGTGTTCACAGTTGCCTGTCTGCCTGGTTCTTACCGGTTCAGTGAATTCAGGGATAGCAACACGGTAGGTGAGGGGGTTGCAGTCACGGGTGTTGTTCACCAAAATGCAAGGCAGGAACATGGGGCCCAGGTCGTCTCCGTCCAGAACATCCACGGTCAGAGTCGTGGTGGCAGTTTGCCTGTTGGGGGGGTATGGAGCGCGGTCCTGGAAAATGAAGAAACACTTTCAATTTCAACCTTCAAACTCCCAGATGATGTGTGCACAATACTACTACACACTGCTCAAGCTAAAGTCAGTATGACATTTTAAAACCGTGACAGATCTCTGCAGCTATTCTTGAGCATATATTACAGTATTTTGCCATTATGGTAGTTCAGTCATGTATTTATTATTTTTAGTCCTCATTTGTCTGCTTTAGGAGAGAACTTGAACACATTTTCTATCCTTTAAGTAGAACGTGATTGAAATATTATAATATCAAATAATAATATTTTTTTCATGTGCTGTTATGACTGCAGATCATCACTTCTAAATAACCCATGTGTTATCTCAATGCAATACAGAATAAGGAAAAATATGCAATTTGAAAAATATGTCGGAAGAGTTTTTTGACATAAAACATGCAAATAAATGGCCTTTTTTACTACAGTATAAATTATTTATTAAAGCATCATGTTAGATGTTAGAAGTCAGCTGCATGATTTGCTTCATGTTTTGCTACATAATAAATTCATGTTTTTAAATTTGAGATATTATGATGCAAACATTAGACCCAACACCCGACCAGATAGAACAATATGACTCTATATTCTACTTAAAATTCTTATGACATAATTTTTTACATTAAAACACGTCTTTTCCGCAGCTGTCCTTAAATATCTCCCACTGTGTTGCTTCTGCTTGCCAGAGTTGTGCCACGAGAAGTGAGCAACACAGCCCTCCAAAGATTTGCACTGTTAGTGTAATTGAACTCTTGACAAAAGCAGCAGAGAGTTCTAGTAAATAGTAATACCATGTCTGCTTTCTTTCTCTACTCTGACATCCTCCTGCAAGAGAAAATAAAAATGTCCCTGGAGGACCTCTTGCCAGAGTAAAGGGTTGAGTCTTTTGCTCCCTCATGCAGGAAATGGAGAGAATAGAAGATGAATTAACTGCTAAATGCTCATCTGTCCTGCAGTGTTTTCTTTCATAATATTTGACCACGGCTTGCTAAGGTAAATTATTATGTTATCAGTGACTGGGAAGTGATTACAATAGTGTGAATATTGATGATTGTTTCTTTTGTCTTTTTGCAAAGAAAGGCTCTGTATATTGAGACTCGCAGCTTTCAATCAATAAGGTTCTGAAACATTCAACACTGTTTATATAGGAACGGGGAACTCTTAAATCCCAGCCTGGGTGTTTGTCTAATTTAAGTCAAAATCTTGGCCAGTGGCTTTGCGGTAGCTCTTGCTCAAAAGACATTTACTGCGCCTAGTGGCTTAGGGTAAGAACTGAAAACGAGAATGAAAGTGCCTTCATTATAACTCGTACTGACATCATCAGGATTTACTTGTTTTACTTTATTTTTGTAGACAAGTTGCCCCGTGAGTGTGAAGGAAAATTCCCTCCCTCAAGTAAAATCCATAATTTTGCATCCATAATTAATTCTGATTTGCTAAATTGCTCTCGTAAATACAGACTACAGACAGTTATCACAGAATGTCTCAAAGACAGCTTCAATCACTTTTAATAATCAAAAAGAAGTAAGTAGTAATGAAAGCCTGGAGGGTTCAATTATCTCTGCTTGATATTGCTGACCATGAGCGATCTCTGAATTAGTATTAGGTAATGGGAGTTAAAACGCTTGTTTGTGTGATTCCCTCACACTGACTGCCAACTGAGGAATATCTAATTACTTCTTGTTAATATGATAAAAAAGGAACACAAATCCAAGTCATGACAGGTACAACTAATAAAAAAAACAAAAGGATAATTGGCTAAATGATGACCATATTTCTGTAAGCAAAAAGAAAATATATGCCAGGTCTGGCTTTAAAAGTAGATTTAGGAATATAAATTATGCAGTGTATTGACTTGAATTCATTGAAGCAGCAAACTATTGACCTCATGTTAATAACATCCGCCCACTAAAATAACTGAAAGATCTAAAATATGCTAAAGAAGAAGACCGTGTGTGAATTCAGCAGCTGCTGCTAAATAAAAAGGAAATCTTTAGATATCGGCATTGTAATTTCTTTACATTACACAAAATGTATGAAATCAGAGTCTATTTATAATTTGTTGGCATTGAGCTCATACTGGTATTAACACAAAACTAATCAAAAGTCACTTACATTGGCTTGGACCAAAACCAGGTAGCGAGTTCTCTCCTCGTAGTTTAGCCTCTCTGCCAGAATAATGTGTCCTGAAAGGGTGTTTGCAACACTCACTGTTCTGTTCGATGCCTGAAAGAAAAAGAGAGTTGACATGATAAGACAGGAAGAAAGGTGGATGTGAGCAATAAGTCATGACTCCTGAAGACATTTACAATGGTGTAGAAGGTGTTTATAATGGTGTGACATGTCCATATACCGGGTCATTGGGGTTGTAAAGGATGCCGTATTCTATATGTCCATTGGGCCCATCGTCAATGTCCGTAGCGCCATTATTTCCTGAGAAGCCAGTGAAAATGGTCGTTCCAACTGGTGTGAGCTACAGGGAAATATGAGAGTGTGGAGAAAGAAAAGTCAACGGCTCAAACAGCCCCTTGTGAGTACAACATCTACTTACAGCAGAGAGCCTGCCATGCATATAACTATTACTGTTGCCACCCAAGCCCATTAGTACACAAAAAGAAAAAACGAGGAAACGTTGCAGTCAGCAGCAGTCGGAAGACTTACGTGTTGACAGAATAACAAAAAGTAAGTATGAGAACCACTGCTTTTCCCCAGAGCCCTCAGCTCTGGTCCACAGGACCAGGCAGCGAGCACGAGCGCTTGTTCAGGGGGGAAGTTAACAGCAATGTAGAATGACTCACTATACTGCTGGGGCAGCTGCTATGGCTGGGATAACACACTGTGACAGGAACTTCAAACATGCAAATTACACAAAGTGTAAACAACGGAGACAAAGTCGTGGTTGTTGAGAACTCAGCAGGGAATTATCTAAAAAAAACACGAGCTGTAAATTCAGAAGATTTGATGAATTGCAGGTTTGTTCTGGAGGCAAAAGGTTGTCCGGTCTGGTGACAACAAAAAGTATGTAAATGAAGGCAGAGCGGGCTGCAAGTAAATTATTGTAATGCTCTCCTGACCTGCCAGTTTGCATTAATACGTACTGGAAAGATCAAATGTACAAACTTGAGAAAAAAGAACAAATATGTTGACAGTTATGTCTGACAGGGAAGTAGCACTTGGTTTGCACAGCCACATTGTACATAATTGAAATATGAAGATATTATTTCAATCATCAAAAAAGAAACATAATAATGTGTAGTCAACAAGAACCTACCTAATAACCAATAGCTGCAGTCAGATAGTCACATTCCTCAATAACATTAAGTCAACAACTTCCTTTTACTCTTCAGGATCATGTTGACAGTCAACGTTCATGAGTGTGATTTGAATAATTTAGACTTTGGTGACTACATTGGTGGTAGTATATATATATATATAAGATTCTGTAGCAAACAGCGATGCATGCCACTTTGCCCTTTGGATCTGACTCGGGGACAGCGAGGTGAATGGGCTAATACATAGGCTGCACCAATTTTCACTGGAATTAGCTCATTTTCCACAGTAAACTAAACTAGTCCAATCGACATTAACATTCTGCACAGTGTGTCTGGATTTACAAGAGTCGCTCCCTTACCTCGTTGACGGCAACATAGTAGCGTGGCTGCTGAAAGCGAGGGGTGTTGTCATTCATGTCCCTCACAACAATCCGTACCTCGTGGAAAATGACAGTACCGACCAGCTCATTGGTGCACTGGACCTGAACCACGATGGTGGTGATGTAGTTGGGTGGCTGAGAGAGAGAGAGAGGGGGGGAGAAAGAGAGAGAGACAATTAACGTTGTACATGTTGGAATTCCCTTTTCGAAAGAATACCACGTCTACTTCAACGGAGATAATCAAACGAGAGCCGCTGCACTGATCTACACTGGTTCCCAATACTCCAAGTAAACAAGCTACCTAACCAGTACAGCAAACAAACAAGACATGCAAATGATGATCAAAGCAATAAGGCAGAGGGGAGAGAGGTTTTGGGAAAACACATATTTGTACCAGCATCCACCAGTGCTGAACCAATTTACTTAAATTAATGCATTTATTGGTGAACTGTATTCTGACATTGAATGCATCCTGACTGAATCGACTTCAGTCTGGATGAATTGGTGTAATACTATTGGTGTAAACAAATCACAGCTATTGTTTTGTTTTAAGCTGGATTGTGCGGCCTGATTTTGCTTTGTACATATTTAATGCAATAGATTAATCAAACATCTCATCAAACAGAGCGGCCGCCCTTGTGCCAGGTTCTGTTTAAAATGTATATTGAACAGCAACAGCTGGTCTCACTGCCACCACTGCTTGTCCGACATCAACTGCATTTAGAAACAGTCACGGTGTGACGCAGCCTCAGCTTCTCTCTTCTCTTCCTCAGCTTCTCTCTGCCCATCTCTCCTTCTGGGTTTGATTCCCATGTGCTCCTCCCCTGTTGTCATTTCTCCTGTTAATTGGCCGTATTTCTAAAATATTCCCATTAGCAGCGTTAAATATAGCTCCTTCCCCATAGTCCATATAACCTAAGCACGCACTTCAAAAACAGCTTCTTTCCCACGGCAGTCACAGCACTTAACACCCAGTGAACTACACACCTCACAGCCTATACTGTACCATTTAAACTGATCTGTATTCAGTGCAGCTTTACTGGGTACCCTGGAGAAGTCAACTGAACATATTACATACAGACACAGTGTCTGCCTTTATTCATTCACTTACTATATTTAGCACTCAGGGTTAATTAACAATCTTGGCTGAACCAATGCCTATTTGGTGCTGCATTACATCTACAATATGTTCTCTTTGTAGCTAAACAACAGTAACAAACAAAAAAAAACACATCATGAACTACAATTAGTTATTAAAATGGAAGTAATGGTAAATCAATTGTTCTTATTGCATTGATCACTTTATCATGATTGCCAATATCCGTCACATTTACAAAAAGCCCATTTCGGGCTTCTCACATGACATTTATGATTTATCACCTTTTATTATCTGTTTACCGTTTGTAAGCATGAAAGATGACAAACAACTACAAAAAAGGAGCATCCTGCTGTGTTCCACATGTGAGAAACGTGGATATGCTAGCTGGAGTACTCTGAGGGATTTTATGTAATGTTAACACCGTATCCAGGTCAGTAAAGAAGAAACTAATATGATCAGGGTTCTAAATACCAGAAAGCCTCATTTGCGAAATTTAGTGGGAGCTCTAAAATATTTGAATTGTTGCCACCACTTCCTGTAAAAATATGTATTTCCTGTCTAGATTCCTGAAATAAATAATAATCGTAAAGGACGTGACAAAGTGCATGGTGCAAAGGTGTTAATTAAACACAAATTGTTGTGCATGTTCACACACAACAATTTGTGTCTAATCAACACCATGCTGTCTGTTCCTGCTGTAGCCATCCACATTAGCCTCAGAAATGATAATAATGTTGACTAATTAGTACATTTAAACGGCCCTGGTAAAAATACATGTGAAGAAACAGACTCACCTTTGATTAACATGAAAAGGTGACACTTGATCATTACCATGAGACCAGTGACCACAGGACATTATTAACCCCAAACACTGTTCTCCAATCCGCAAAACAAGCTCACATGTATTCATAAATTATGGAAATTATAGATTTACTTAACACAGGTGTGACTTACTTTTCCCTGATTTGCATACACGTTAACATCCTTAGTCCTGTACTCACGTCTCTGTCCAGAATGCGCCCGGTGCTGTTGAGGTAGAGCCTCTGTCGTGCTGGTTCCAGTATCACCCAGTAGTCATAGTTGTCAAGCAACGTCAGTGAGATGGTTCTGCCTGGGTCTTGGGCGCGGCCATTTATCTGCATGTTTTCCACCAAAACTGTACCTGTGAAGGCAGAGTAGTCTTTACTTAATAAACGGCCCTCTTGATAGAACAATACTTCAGTTTAAAAAAAAACATGTTAGGCACTGACAAAATGTTTTGGTGTTAAAAAATAAAACTGAAAAGCAAATGCACTGGATGATGACGGTCAATCAGCTGAAATTAAAGTAATTTAAAAACAATGAGCACAGTTTTGTTAAATAATGCCCCATAAAGCAAACTTGAATAAAGGTTTTTTTTCTGTGGTATTTATCTTGTACAGTGTTTCTGAAAAAATAAATAATAATAACATGACTATTCCAATGTATGTATTTCTCCTGCGTTGACCATTCAACAGCCCTAAAAGAGAAGAGGAAATAATGCTGAGATATCTGTAGACTATTCCACACCTTATGTAGGCAAATCTATAAAAAGGGATAACTATCATCCTTGAGGGCACCAACACTTTCTGGTTTATATTCCACAGCTTTCAATCAGTGACTGATTACACTTTTATTTATTTTTAAACAGCAGCCCTCTGGGATAACTCTCCCAAAGCCTGTTAAATCTGAGGATTGTTTTATTCATTAGTAGCCAAATTGGTTGATCTACGAAATAACTGGAGGTTCATTAAAAAATGAAAGCGCCAGCAGGAGCAGTGATAAGATGTTTCAATTGAGATCAGCGACTCATAAAATTATTAACATCCATACTTAAGTAAAAGTACACCTAGCTGGAAAAGCAAAAGACTAATATTTATTCTTCTATCTCTCCAATTTACAATTACATCACTCCGATATCCTGGCTTGAAAAAAATCAACTAATGGCAACAGAATAAGCATTTCAGTTACCAGACACAGAGTAACATGTTATTTCCAAACACAAGTATATTTGGATAACACATATTCAGTGCAGCTATATTGTAAACAGAATGGGATTTTATATTTCACTGTTGAATCAAATACAAAGTTTACAGCCATTAGGAGTTATAGCACCATGAGAGAGGCTGAACCATGTGAGGAAATACCCGCTTCCAAGCGTACGGTTAAAAACACGAGTTATACCAAGTTATTATTCTTTTTTTATGAATTACCTAAATTCATCCCCTTGACATTCACACATATTTCCCATGTAACCAACAATATACCCAAAATGAGCTGGTGATAACTCGAGGACACTGTGTACACTATATATATATATATATATATATATATATATATATATATATATATATATATATATATATGCTGAGATACTGTGGAAACTAAAAGTACTTCACAGCTGTAAAACCTAAGAGGGTGGTTGTGTTTTAAGGAGCACAGATGGAAGTGTGATAGAAGCTTTTGCCTTGTAATTATAATACCATCTCCTGCATTTTTATGCTACTATTAATGAGCGTGCTCCCCGTCTGCAGCAGTCAGGGTTTGATGCATTTGTGTGTTGTAATCACAAAGACCTATAATTATCTGTCTTACTTGTGCTAAACTCGGTCTGAAAAATGGATCTCCTAAGAATGTAATTTAAAAGTCAAAAGACCCCCCTGTTGCGTGTTCATTAATCTAAAACACAGCTTTTCATAAATATATTTGCCTCAGTAACTTGAGTGGTGAGCTACATCTTTTTGAAACTCTCGTGGTCGTAAATTACATCGTTAATAATATCGGAAGGGCAGAGAGAGTGCCCTCTTTCTTTCTCAAGTTAATTGAATTTCAGCTTTTTTTTTGCGTTGACAGTCGATACTCCCACTGTTCTGGGCATTTGTTGTTGTCCTCATCAGTCAAAAAGATGCCAGAGTCCGTCAGACTTTAACAAGCAAGTGCTACCCTGAGTTCCACCGTGCTGAATATGTACTTAATTTCTAAATAAATAAAATCCCTCTCTCTTTAGCAGCCTGTGATTCAGTCCGACTCATCTCCGGTCAGAGGAGCCTCTGATCTGGCCTTCACAGTGGACCAACCAACCCCACAGAGACAACACAGAGGGCTTACTTTTATCCCAAATATCAATAAAGTTGGCATCCGTAGATGATGGCACCAGATAAGTGTGGAGGCCTGTTTCTGATAGGGCTCCAGGTTTATTATGAAAATAAATAAAAAGAATAGCTGCATTAAGCTGCATTGGTTTTAGCATGAAGTCCTGTTTGAAATATGCGTTGAGTTTAATCCAAGATCTTAATTCATAAAAGGTTGACGGTGCCACAAGGAAGCAAACCAAAATAAATAATAGAGCGCCTTGCTAGCCAAATGTTTATGGCGCACATCATATACAACGTCCGGGTTTGATTCTGGACATGATCTTTGACGCATCCCATCTTTCTCTCCCCACTGTTTCCAGTCCGCCTCTAAGCGGTCATCCGTCTCACAAAGAAAAAAATTAATAAGTGGGTATGATAGAGTAATACGAAACAGTTAACACATAACTACATAAGTAATAGTGAAACTATTGTTTCAAAAGGCAGTTAGAAAACAGTTAGTGAGACTATCTTTTCCCAGCATCTATAACAGGTGTTTAATGGTTCTCTCGTCACTCACTGTTCCCATCGTCTTTTTTTTTTAATGCACCACTTGAACCTCTCCTGCAAAGGTTTGCACTTGGTCCCAGTGACGTTTGTAGCATCTCAAAGATCTGTTTTAGTGGGCAAAAGTTCTGGCAATAGATCAACTGCTGGCTTTCATAAATAATAACCCTTTGTGAAAGTTTCAGTTTGATTTTTAAAGCTTATCACAGAGTTCAAACTGCCTTCCTGATAACAAGAAATGAATGAGTATGAAACAATAAGACAAATCTGTTTCAAGTGTTCTACATCTTTGTGCAATGCTTGATACAGTTGATATAGTTTAGCAGACTGGGCTAGCACTGGGTGGCCATAACCAACACAGCGCTGTGCTGTTCCTCCACTCTGTGAAACTTTAGTGAAGGTAATTTCAGAACATCTCTGAGGGGACCCTCATTTCTTTATGGCATGTGTTCAAACTGCCTTCACACTCATAATATCTATTAAGTGGATTCCTCCCCAAAACTAGTCTGGTGACTTTCTTTGTAATGTCCCATTTGGATTATTGTAATTCCCCTTCATCTGGATATGGTAAAAAGTTTCTTTCTGGCACTAACATGAGATAATATTTCCCTATGCTGGCATCACTTCACTGGCTACTTAATTTTAGAAGTGATTTCACCATCTTACTGATTACTTTTAAAGCACAGGGGACGACTCCATATGCGACAGCTTGCTGACTGAGATCCTGTGAAGTTCGTGTTTTGGATGTTCAAAAGTTTAAAGACCAAACGAGATCAGCCTTTGCAATTCAGATACCTCGAGTCTGGAAAGAGATAAATTAGGAGCTCATGGCCCAGTTTCCTGATAATGAACAATCTTAAGAGTGCAATAACATTTATACTGACAACCATAATGTTTTACAGGTATTTGATCAAACAACACTTCAAAGTGAGTGCATCCACATTTAGAGCTTACAACTTTGTACATTGCACGGATGTTAATAAAATACTCCTGTGTTCATTAGCATTCACATTGTGATAACATTTAATCAGATATGTAAATGAAAAAAAATGCAGCAATGAAGGTTATCAAGGGTTGAGAAAACGCTATGTGGATTCTGCTCTGACTACCACTTCATGTGTGTGAAGTGTTTTTTAAACATGTATATCGGAAGGATATACACACAAAATATAACATCTAGGGTGCATTACTCAATAAATATACAAATAATATCAAGTATCCTACACCCCTTTCCATCACAGTCCTGTGCAGCCATGACTGTGGGCCCCTGCGGTGCATAATTACTGTGAGCAATGATGCCTGACATGACTAAGAGGAGGAAGATCTAACTTCAACACCTGAGACATTTAAAAACTGAACGTGTCTGTGTGCTCACAACATGTGGGGTGGTCAACCAGCAACTATGGAAACTGTGAAATCACACTTACAGGGTATTCGTTTCAGAAAACTCGCACAGAAGTGTTTAACTTTCTTACTCAGGCACAAACTCATGCACATCCAATACAAACATGAGCACAGCTGTCAAGAAGCCCACTGTGCAGCATGCACTGCAGAGACAAACATAAGTGCATTGCAGCCATCACCAAATGAGGGGGGATGTAATATCAGTGCCATCTTAGCACTCCAAATGCTTAATTACTTTTGATATAATTTGACATGAAAAAACATCTGTCTGTTTATGCATGTCTGCCAAAGTAAACTAGAGTCAAGAAGACAAAGGAGGAAAAAAAGCTGCAGCTGTTTTATTCAGTAATTGGGGATCCCAAATGGTGTTGCAGCAACCTCTTCCTCCGGGGAATTATAAAGATGGATATGAATGATTTTTAATTGCCTCCCATATTGGGTGAGTTGCATGTCATACGTACGTGCATGCTGAGCTGATATTGGGCCTTGAGCATCATTTTGTCAATACAGGGCATAAAATTAACACCCTGCTATTTTTGAAAATTGAGTAGATTTCCGCCTGATTGAAACTATCAACTTTTTCTCATCACTTTGGCAGACAGCTAATTTGCCTCTGTGGATCGCCCAAAACAGGCCAACTTCACTAATGCAACTTTCTTCCTAAACTCAGTTTTAAACTACACACTTTTTCAGCAGAATCATATAATATTTACACATTTGGTCATTACCACTAACAAAGAAGGACAGATGAGGATGGGTCTGTCAGGTAATTGGTCATAAACAACAGTATCGGACACATCGGAACGTTGACCTGATGATGGTGCTACGTGAAAAGTCAGTGGATCATAAAAGTGACAAAAGGCCTTTTTCCACAGCAGCTGTTTTGATATGTCATCGAAGTGTAAAAACTGGTGTAATCAACATGAATTATTGCCCTGATACATTTAGGAAACATTGCTGCTGTGAAAAGGGTATTTTGACATCCATAGCGCCAATAACTATATGGCCATGAATGATGTTCAAGCATCGCAATCAGCACCATGGGTACAGAAAACTAGTTAATAATTGTCAGACTCCGTATTCCAAGCTGTAACATTTTATAGAGGCAGGAAACGTGCGTCTCCTGCTACCTGTCCCAACACACATTGGTGTCTGTGGTGATACGTTGTACCACACATACATACATATATATACACACACACACATATATATATATATATATATATATATATATATATATATATATATATATATATATATATATATATACACACATACATATATATTGGCAACGAATTTCATCATCGATTCGTTGTGTCGCATATATATACATATGTATATGTATATGTGTGTATGTATGTATATATATATATATATATATATATATATATATATATATATATACACATACACACATATACATACATACATACATAAATATGGAGGACCGTAAATGACTTAATTATAAATAAATAAATGCAGGAATAAATACAGGAATAAATAAATAAATGCTTAAATAAATGTATAAATAAATGCAGGAATAAATAAATAAATGCTTAAATAAATGTATAAATAAATAAATAAATACAGGAATAAATAAATAAATGCTTAAATAAATGTATAAATAAATATATAAATATAAGTTATACCTAAACAGGACATCATTAAATAAATCTATTTCTACATTTCTGTATTTATTCATTTATGTATGCCTGTATTTATGTGTCCACACGTATTTATACATTTATTTATGCCTTGTATTTCTGTGTCCTTGTATGCAAATGAGGTGGGGCGGTCCGAACCTCTGTCTAAAGCATGATTGGTCACAGGAGTGTGATCGCTCCTGCTATGTTGTGCTCTACTACTTCTGCCGTCACATGTTGTTGAAGTTGGCAAGCTTAGCTAATCGTTAGCAGAAGTCCGGATTTTCAATGCCCAAGCCGGACGCGTATTTGTCCTCCTTTTTGCATACCTGCAAACCTGTCACCTTACGGCGAAATTCGCCGTTTTGAAATCAAAATATGTGAACAACTGAAAGTTGACGTTCTCTGAATACTACTGTTGTTGAGTCACAACATGTACTTTTAGGATGTTTTCAGGCGAGAAGTTAGTTGTTTAAGCATCAAATCTGTGATCGGTTATTCAAGAATCAGCCGACTTAAAAAGATACGCCGACGAGTTGAGGTCCTGCTGTCGGGACCGTGAGTCCCGCAGCACCGGGCCGTCAGTGCTCTGCTGCCAGGCGAGAGCAGCCTGATCCTGGCAGGACTTTTTGAAATGATCCGCTGGCTCCGGTTTCTCCGTAGCGGTTAAACATGAGATATAATTCTGTTTTGAGGCTCTAACGAGCAATCTTAATTAGTTTATTATTTGTTCACAGTAACGTTACATCAGTTTAACGGAGGGAAAGGTTAAGATTCATAACTTAAGATTTTAATTGAACTTTTACTTTGAACTACAGCGGAGTTTTATTACTTTTTACCGAATTGATTGCAATTATATAAAAATATGCAAGTATATATATATATATATATATATATATATAAATAAAATATACATAACAAAATACATATTAATTCATTGTTAATTACAATTAATAATTACATATTAATATATTACATTATGTAATATATTAATATGTAATTATTAATTGTAATTAACAATGAATTAATATGTATTTTTTTATATGTATATGTAATATATATATCTTATATATATGTAACATATATATAAGATATATATTACATATACATATAAAAAAATACATATGAATTAGTTGATAAAGCAGGGTATGCTCCAAGGCAGGGGTGGCATTTTTTACTGTGTTACCGCAAAGAGTCACATCATATACAAGGGCACACATGAACATCACCCCATCCCTTCCTCACACACACACACACACACACACAGACCTCTGCTCAGCCAGATTTACTGTAAATGTCACACACCAACATGATAATGACAGAAATTGACTCCTACTAAGACCACAGGCCAGTCATTTTCACACACACAAACTCTCAGTTCAACCAAGTCCACAAACAAAAATATAATAATTTACAATAGCGTTTTTCTTTTACTATGCATGTTGCTTAGTGGGACTTCTGGCATTCCTTGCCATGAACAATCCTCTTCAAATCTGGCTTGTATTCCGTTGTTGCCACTCGAAGCAATTCTTTGACATGGGCAGGCACGTGCACAGATAGACCCCTAGTGGTGCTCAACCTGCCCTTTTGCCCTGGATGAGAAAAGTGCCCCTTCTGCTGGAGCCCAATTGTTTTCTTCATTCATCAGTATTTAAGAATAAAAATTACTCTCTCTGTCATCAATTCCCCCCAAATGTGTTTTGATATCTGACAGGGCATTTATTTGAGTTCCCCGACAGATGTTGAATTTATGTTTATAAATGTCACGAGAATTCACAGCTAGAAAAAATTTACAAAAATGCGATTAACTTGGCATTCATCCTCTGCATGGAAAGCAGCACCCCAGCATGTGAAGTCACTGCTCTTGCATCAAACGCTCTGCAAGAAGAAAGCCTGGACCACTCCACAGCCTACAAGCTAACTGATGGTGTAATTCATACAATACAAGCATTGAGGTCTGAGTATAAAGGTCTGAGTATAAATATAAATATTTCAAGGTGCGTCAGAGAAGGTGTGACTAGCGGGGCATTCAAACAGTCCGTCTCCGCATAAAATGGGTCGACGTGTTTTTTGCAAAATCAATAAAAAGATTTTTTTTTAAAAACCACAAACACAAACTTCGATATGAACGTAAGAGCCGCATGAAACCAGGCAAAGAGCCGCATGAAGCCGCGGGTTGGCCAGGCCTGCTCCAAGGAGATCAATTACAGTAAAAAGGGCTCACATCTCTCTTCACACTTAATAAAATCAAACTGCACCCCTCCTGTGCAATTATTCACAGTCTCACAAAATACCGCATAGTGTCCTCCTTTTTGGTGTTATGGATATGGTCACCCTAGCCTAGACAGCTTTTTGACTTCATCTACAGGGGCCATGTGCTTAGGGATCGGTTGCTTCTGTCTTGCTCCCCTACTTGACCAATCCTGTTTAACAATGAGGTTCGGACCGCCCCAGCTCATTTGCATATAAGGACACAGAAATACATAAATAAATAAATGAAGAAATACGTGTGGACACATAAATACAGGCATAAATAAATGAAGAAATACAGAAATGTAGAAATAGATTTATTTAATGATGTCCTGTTTAGGTATAACTTATATTTATTCCTGCATTTATTTATTTATTTATAATTAAGTTATTTACGGTCCTCCATATATATATATATATAAAAAATAGTGTACACAGTGTCCTTGAGTTATCACCAGCTCATTTTGGGTATATTGTTGGTTACATGGGAAATATGTGTGAATGCAAGGGGATGAATTTAGGTAATTCATAAAAAAAAGAATAATAACTTGGTATAACACACTATATATATATATATATATATATATATATATATATATATATATATATATATATATATATATATATATATACACACACATATATATACACATACATACACACATATCTATACATATACTAGTGCTGTCAAACGATTAAAATATTTAATCGCGATTAATCGCATTTATGTCATAGTTAACTCGCGATTAATCGCAATTAATCGCTTTTTTTTTGCATTTTAATGCTCTTATCGACATGAAAAAGTGGATTGACTTGCTTTATTTTATTGAAAAACAACTGCCAAACAGGGCGGTACAAAATAAAATTACTGCACATTTCAGGTAAACAAGGGTTTACGAAATGAAATTATAAAGTGCACATTTCAGGTAAACAAGGGTTTACCTGAAATTTACATTGTGGAAAACAATAAGCTATTTTTTTTTTTTTGCCAAACAAAACAGAATGAGTGCAGATATGTGAGCATCAGGTTGCATCAGTATTAGTGGAGCAGTGAGCCTCTACACATCTTTATAAACGGGTTGTAGATTTGATACAATTCATGTCCAACGTTGAGCTGAGATCTGTTTTCTGTTTTGAGACGCGCAACAGCAGAAAGGACGTCACGGAGACTTCACCTGAGCAGGAGAGCTGCTCTGTGTTCAGAGAGCTGCTCTTTGTTCAGAGAGCTGCTCTGTGTTCAGAGAGCTGCTCTGTGTTCAGAGAGCTGCTCTGGGTTCAGAGAGCTGCTCTGGGTTCAGAGAGCTGCTCTGGGTTCAGAGAGCTGCTCTGTGTTCAGAGAGCTGCTCTGTGTTCAGAGAGCTGCTCCGGTGCTCCTCACATGAGAGCTGCTGTTGCCATCCTCACCCTGGGAGCGTTTAAAACGCAGATATAGCGGTCTGCTTTTCAGCGACATATTTTTCGACGCTCTCTGTTCGCTGCTGTGCGACCAGCGCTCACCTGTGTGTGCGCGCATGTGTGTGTGCGCATCAGGCGGAACTCCGCTGTGCGCGACGCAGAGCAGAGGAGAAGTGTTAACGCGACCATGTAGAGACCGACGTGACAAGCTGTCGTGTAGATAAGATCAATAAAATACGGCCGTTTAGTTTAATAACAGAACAAGGTGTAGACCTGTTCTATAGGAAAGAGAAACTTAAATGACGACTTGTGATCTGGAGCTATAGAGAAAATTACAGGGGGGCGGGGGGTTTCTTCAGGGGGGCGCCCCGCCGAGGCAAAATCCCGGACATTTTTGGAATCCCTGCATTTGGAATCCCTGAAAAAGAGGACGTCTGGTCACCCTACGTTAGCCTAGCATCCACCCCAAACGGTGTGCCTATTGTTTTGCTTCCGGTTGACCTACATCCGGCGTGGTGCTCGCAAGAAAAAAAATTGAAAACTTAAAATGCGTAAACGCCGTTAATAAAATTGACGCCGTTAAAATTGGTTTGCGTTAACGCCGTTAATAACGCGCTAATATGACAGCACTAACATATACACACACACACACACACACACACACACACACACATATATATAATTATAACGATAGGGGAAACACTGATGTTTGTTATAACGCGTTAAGTTAGTTTTAATAATGGCTGCCTACATCAACTGCTCAAGTTGAAGAATGATATACGATTAAACAATTTCACACACCTGCTAATGAATAAACAATTCCATTTCAAAGCCTAATATGAAACACTTGACAATAATGAGGATGTTTTAATCACCAGCCTTAACTTTCATTAAACTCAAAATAGATCATTTGCTGTGTGGTAACAGATGCCACACTGCAGTCAAAATAAACTAATGTGCAAACAAATGTGACACATTATTGTTTAATTCAGTCTGACCCACATGTGCCACATAGTCAGGATGATTTCATATCTCTTGTGTAATCATAATATTCCTTTTGAATGGAAGCCAAATAAGCAAACTGGTCCAGCAAATTAGTTTTGACAGTGCAACTTGCATACATTCATAATAATGAACGATTTTGTTTTGTAGGCCAGATTACAGTGTGGTGAGGACGGTCTAGGCAGCCGACTGAACAACAATTGATCTTTATATTCATCATTGTAAAATCTTATTGTAGGGTGATTATATTTTATTTACATAAGAATCAAGTCATGTTGAAGACTTTCCAAGAGATAAACATGGTTGCTTTGTTGCAGGAGATTGTGTGGAGAAAGGCAAGATGGACAACAGTCTTAATAATGATGATGCTGAAAAGTCCATTAAGCCATCAGCACCGTTTCTAAATAGACAGCATTAAAATAGAAGGCTGTTGTTGCTTTTTCTGCTGCAGAACAACACGAGATGTATAGCCTATTTTGCCTCCATTATTCTGAGGAGGGGAATTAAGCTTCTGGCTTGTTTTAGGACAACAATAAACATCTGTGTGTCATTTAATGCAGCCTTTTCATTGGACTTTTTTAATGCTTACTGCACACTCGTCACTTTGCTGCGGCGGTGTTTTCCTAAGAAGCCCGTCTAATGAGGGTCTCCCCTGTCTGTGTTTTATCATCAATTATTTTGCAACTATTTGTTGAACACTGAAGACACATTCCACTCGGCAGGGAAACAACCTCTCGGCTGAACGCGCGCACACACACATCCCGAAAGAGCATGTGGGGACGAGACGTACTTTCTCTCTCATCGTTCTCTCTCATCATACTCAGTGTTTTGTAGCTGAGGCTAGTGGTGGTAAAATGTATAGTACATGCACAGCGAATCGCAACTTGTTTATCAACACTATTGCATTATTTATCAAAGGTAATATAATAACGCTGCTGGCTGGACTGCTATGAGCAGTCAGCTGTTTGGCCAGCAGCCGGTGCTTATTGAATGCCGTGATTGTTGCAAAGCATTGTACTCAAAACCCTGAGCTAGCAATTAATATTGGGTGTTTTGTTGGCTGGAACAATCCATAACCTCACTAAAATGTTATATTACTAAATTAAATCACTTTTACATATCACATATTTTCTACAGACTGCTGTCTTGTACTATTCCTAAACACTCACTTCTTGCTCCTTTTGCACAAGACAGTTACAGTTTCTGACTTTTGGAATTAGCACATGATGTCCTTGATCAGATCATTGGCATCGCATGCAATCGTGTAAATGTCCGTGGGTTGTACGTCATCGATTTTCCATGTGGCGTTATCCAGGGTTACGAACAGTGAGTATGCCAGGCGTTGCAAGACCTTCATCTAAAAACAGGTCAAACCCGTCAAACAAGAGCCTTGTAGACAGAGCATTCGTTACCTTGAGGAACATGAAGGGGTGTGTGAGACGAGCTCCGATGAAAAGAGAATAGACCGCTTGTATCTATGACGAAAGTCCAATCGATGCTCTAATACTAAAAAGCTTTGTGTCCATCTTCACTGCTTTGCTGATCTACGATTACATGAACACATTTTAGGCACATAAATAGCAGGGCACGTTAAAGCTCAACTGCTTTGACTAACATTGTGATTGTTCAGGATTAGCAGATTCACATGCCTGGTAATAACCGTTCAGATATTCCATTTTACATAAAGAGTAACGGCTAGGAGGAGACATATTATCGATAACATTTGGATTTGATCCAAGGTTAAAATGTGCACCACATTAGTCATAATGTGAAACTGGACAACCTACAAGTCATATACTGTTCACCAGTAGAGGTGTGTGCAAATTAAAAAATTAGGGCGTCGAATAAAACACCACAGCGTGACGCTGAAGTGTCTATAACAATCTCAGTTAGTATCTGAAGCTCACATAAATGTGAGCTGTCCGAAACTCTGATTTCAAGATCCAAGCTTTTCGTCTGTGATGTCATTCTGATTTACGGCCTGGAGCTGCTCCATTGATAGTGAATGGGAGACTGACTTTACGCATTCCAAGAACGTTAGCCTGAAAGATACTCAGGGTATTGGAACCGACTCTCGTCCAATGACTGTCATCATTTTTAAGCCGTTCTCCATGCAACTGTGCATTGGAATGACATCAGCGATGGGGGCAAACTCATCTTTCTTATTTCTAGTGTTGGGAGCGAGTGATGAATATCCCCCAATACACCCCAAACTGTTACAGGGCATAGGAGAGACTGATTTATTTGTATAGTCTGACAGCTAGATTTAACCCAGGCAGTATTTCGTGATCACGTTAAACAACGTGTAATCCATATTTGCCATTTGCGATTCAGTCATTTATGATTCAAAAATGTCCACATTCTTTCAGAAAAAAAACATTTCACTCCCTATAACGAATAAACTACCTGAAAGATTGAGTTGTCCCATGTGAACAAAAATAGCTATGTGTGACACATTTTGCAAGAGCTCCAGTGTAGTAGGCTATGCAACCACCACATTTAAAACTAAGAACAGGGTTTGCTTCTCCACATGAGTGAATACTTTGCAGTCGCTTCATACTTTTTCCATCGTCTCACCTGAGGTGAGTGAAAACATTCTAAATATCTTAAAGTCCCACCACAGTTTCTGTTAGTCAGACGCCATGCAGTGCAAGCTCATTAAAAATAAAACAAATTAACTGTCAACTTTCTGCATTAAAATAAGTTCATAAACATGTGACTGAGAAACAAGGTTTCTCTAATTGGGGGTATGATATTCAGAGGAACTTGGTACATGCAGCTAGAGGTCTGATTTCTTGGCCATTAGCTGCGTTCTGTGTGAAGACTGCTCTTACACTACAAAGTGTGTCCTCCCACTGTGCCGCGCGACTCCAAATACTCTGAAATCCATGAGCTGAGGTGTCACATACGGTATCAACGCTGCACTTCAAATAGTGCAGTCGTCATTCAAAAACATGGCAAAGCACCATGGGGGAGGAATCTCATTACTGACCAAACATGGGTTTTATACTAACCAGGTTACTGCAGGACATGTAAACTCCAATGTGCTGCTTTAACCCGATTTCTCAGAAGGCATTACTATAGTCGCCAGCCTGCCTCTTAATTTCACTGTTGTCTTTGGCGCATATTTCATCACCCCTCCCCCGCCTAATTTGTAAATTACCAAGTAGACAATGATAACTTTCTAAGCCAATCTAACAGCGACTAACACTAACAGTGATCAAGAAAGCCGGCGCAAGAGTGGCTCAGCCTCGGCAGGGCCGGCGATTGCTATAGGCGAACTAGGCGACTGCCTAGGGCGACAAATGGGTTGGGGGCGCCCTCACAGCGCACATTTCAGCACTGTGAGCAATTCGCGACCACGGGCGCTGGCTCCCGCGAGCAGGGACCAAGATACGTCACATCAAAGATGTTCTATTACGGAGAAGACAACAACTCGGCCAAAAATCTGAATATTTTGTCGAGAAAACGGGACGCTGATTGGCCAAGACTCGACACGTCACATCAAAGATCTTCTATTTCAAAGCTGACTCACTCCAAAAAAATAAATCGTTTGTGCGGTCTGAAAAATGTGCGCGATCTGAAAAATCTATTGCGCGGCCACTTTGACTGGCCCCTGACATTTGCAAAAATGAAGCGGTCTAAACCATCTGGAACACAGGGACGAAAACGAAAAAAGGAAGAAGAGGAAAAGAAAGTCAAGTATAGGTTTGTTCAATAAACATATTTGAAAAAGAGTGTTTTGCACAGTTTATGGAGTTAATTTAATCCTAACTTTGAGTGTGTAATAAATTATTTAAAATAATAAAAAAGAAAATGTTCTGAAACTATTCTGGTGTTTGTTGTCCACGCACCATTTATTGTTGAACTGCAATGTAGAATAGTAGAATTATAAGTGGGTGAAAAACTGCTATGCAAAGTAAAGCAGTTAAGTTAATATATGTCTCTTCAGTGATGTAAAGTATTGTGTGTCTGTGGAGGGGGGGGGGGGGGGGCGCAAAACTCAATCTCGCCTAGGGCAACCAAAGGGCTAGAGCCGGCCCTGAGCCTTGGACTATACTTTAGCTGTGTTATACAGTCAGGTCCATAAATATTTGGACATTGACACAGTTTTCATTATTTTGGCTCTGTACACCACAACAATGGAGTTGAAATGAAAAAATCAAGATGTGCTTTAAGTGCAGACTTTAATTTGAGGGTATTTACATCCAAATCAGGTGAACGGTGTAGGAACTACAACAAATGTATAAGTGGCCACCCCGTTTTTAAGGGACCAAAAGTAATTGGACAAATTAATATAATCATAAATCTAATTGTCACTTTTAATACTTTGTTGAATATCCTTTGCAGTCAATGACAGCCTGAAGTCTGGATTCCATAGACATCACCAGACGCTGGGTTTCATCCCTGGTGATGCTCTGCGGTGGTGTACAGAGCCAAAATAATGAAAAATGTGTCAATGTCCAAATATTTATGGACCTGACTGTAGATCGTAATAAGTTTACACTTTAATGTCTCAGCCATAACTAGAAATGCCCACTCAGCAGATAAAGATCTCTGTCAGGTGTGTCTGCAACAACCCCTGCTGTGACTGCAAGTGTATCCACTGGTTCTTTTTTTGCACATTTGACAAAACGCTCTAACTTTAATCTATGCAGATATCGGCCTCGGCTCTGTGTAGGCGCACGGTCCAGGAGAGCAGCCGCAGCGGCTGAACACCGGCAATGCAGTCAGCAGTGTGTGTGCATACTGGTGATTTCTGTCCAAAACAGCTGGGGGCTGGTAGTAGAAAACTTTGACCTGCTGGCGCCGCCAGATGAAAAGCCAGGGGATCCCCATTGTTCGTCTTGGGACTACAAATGCTTGCACAAAATGCCATGGCAATCCATCCAATGGTTGTTAAGATATCTATGTTTAGAAAGTGTTGGATGGAACACTTTGTCATCCCTCGAACAAACAGCATGTCAACAGCAGTCAGCAAACTGCTACGCCTTTCCACATTAACTTTAAGGTCATGTAGGCGAGGCCGATCTGGATGTTGTGTTGTCGCAGAGCAAAAAATTTACCAAAAGGAGCCAGCTGTAGCTCGAGAGGTAAAGCGGCTTGTTGGGTAAAAACAGGGTTAGTAGGTTAATCCTTGAATAACTGAAGGAACCTCAAATTGCTCCCAGTGTCAATGGATGAATCAGAAGCAAAATGTGAAGCACTTCTTCCCACAAAGAAGCAAAAAATAAGTGCAGTCCATTTGCCATCACCATTTTACAACCATGATTAACCAATCTTCACAACAACATTTATAGTGTTGTGAACAGCACATATTTAATTTTGCAGCGCTTGAAAATGAGATCCAAACATGAAATCTGGAATGACCAATCATTTTAATGTCTGTTCAGCCTAATGTGAGGATTAAACTAATCCACGATCTCATTACAATATGTTGGGAATTAATTAGAGAATGCTCCATATCTTTTTAACAGAGGACTGCAAATTACCAGCAGACCTAACACAAATAAATCCAACAACACAGAGTTTTCTGATGTTTTACTTTTAGAGTGACACAAATAGTTCCAATTCTGTTGCAAAGTCAATAAATACTTTCCTTCAATACTGGAGACGCAAATAGCCACTAATAGGTCCAACAAGCTATGGAATAATGTAGAATATACTGTTCAATCAATATCTAATAACAAGGGGTCGTCACAGAGCAATAACTTCTTTGGTCTTGCTGTTGACTCATGGAGGTTTTGATTCCCCTTAATTTCATTGCAATGTTAACAGTTATGAGCCCAAAAATGCCAGCGTTATTGAATTCTAAGCATTATCATGGTGTCCACAAACGTGGCCTCATTGTTTTAGGGGAGCAGCTCCATGATCTCTCTACTGATGATGCCATCAATACAGTGTTGGCTCTGCAGCTTTTGGGGGAGAAAAAACGTATTTGAATGTCAAGTGAGTTACAATATAAAGGTGATTTTCTGTTTTAAAACCTCACCTTTTAAATAATTGGTGAACAATGTTCACTGTTTGGCACATTTAGTTAGTGTTGCCCATGAAGAGTAGGGGCCAAGTGTGCGCACATCCAAAGATGCTACCAGACTAACGGTGTGCTTTGAGGCCAACACAGTAGACTGTACGTATTGCAGTGATCTCTACTCTTGTCTGTGCCACAGTACAGTGTGGAAAACTAGCGACGTCATTCTGCTCTATAGTCTCTTCACGTACATACAGTAGGGGAGTGGGGGTAGAGGGGGGATGCTGCAGAGAAAGAACACAGGGATTCCTTTAGAGGGATGTGAATTAAAAAAGCACATTCTTTCATGACACTATTAATCTACGATGACAATCCTGCCATATTCTGGGGGGAAATAATGCTGTGACGGTTGTGTGCTCCCACCATGACTTCTTAAAAAAGGCATTTCATTCTATCAGCTTAAAAAGAAATCTGGTGTTAAGAAATAAATAATTTGGCTGATTTTAGAAATGATTTGCATCTCAGAGACATTGATATTTAAACCAGCGAATCCAAGTATGTTCATGCAAATACTATTACAGTGCAGCGAAACACATGAAAGGCCTGTTTTATAGCGTAATCAGGATAAGCACAAAGTGATTTACAACAGGAACAGAAGCAATTATGCTGACCGTTTATCTCCACAATATTCTATAATTGCTCTCTTTATTTGCACATCAAAATATGTTTTCCACTTCTAAAGAAAAACAATAGCATTAACACACTAGTGGTCTAATTAGGAGCAAGTAGACGAGAAAGTACAGGCTATTGCGACCCACTTTAAATCTGATTAACAAAGACCTTCAGCATCTGGAAACCAGACAGAGTTTACCATAATTTATGAGATAAAAAATGATAGCTTGTAAGGTGCATAAACCATACCAAAATAATGACATACTGGTATAGTCACAATGTACTATATTATGTAGTGTATAATTGAGCCTCACTGCGTGTCCTGCCTCTGCTCTCTAATCCACAAGGAGCAGGTGTTGTGCACTAATCCCGCCTTTCAGCTACGCTCTAATTTCATATATCGATGACCTAGCAGTCATCACAACTGGACATGATCATATTGAGACCAGTGTGTGTTTGTAAAAGAAGAAGAAGATAAATCGTGCACACACAGTAACTTGGCATGAACAGAAACACACACACACACACACACACACACACACACACACACACACACACACACACACACACACTATGCAAGCCATTTCATGCCAGCCTGTCACTGGGTCTAACATTTACAGTATATGAGGCACAATGTGGTAAGGGAGAGCATGGCTGCCTTTGTTAGCATAATTTATATCTTTGATGCAGAGAATGCATCTGGCGAATCCCTGCCTGTTGATTTTGGAGAATACATCTCCTAGATGAAAGGACACCTCTTGCCCTTTTATTGAGACCTTGCCTTCCAGTTTTAGCCACGACCAGTTCCAGCTGCATTTCAATCCAGCTGTTTAACAATGGCTGCATCCTTCTCCCCTAACACACTCATTCTGCAAAAATAATGTTTGTATTGGTGTTAACTTCTAGTTTAGCCTTATTCAGACCTGCCAACCTTGATATATAACCTATATATTGATAAGTCATTAAATACTCGTCATGCATTATATTGCATTGCATATGTGTGCTGGTCAATTAGTCTAAAATTAATTTTAGACTAATTTTTACTAGCGTACTTTGAAGTCAAAATGCGTATCCGCTACGCAAATTGCATACAGGTTGGCAGGTCTGCTTATTGATAGAACGGTGGACCACTTTACCTTCTGCCTTGTCAGTCCCCTCACCTCAAAATCTACCTCCTCAAAAACGGTAGCGTTAGCTAATAATTTTCCACCGGAGCTTTAGCTAGCTGGCTAACTTGCGTTCTCTCCTGCTGTGTTCAATGACTCAATTCATCAAGCTGTAGCTAACGTTAGCTAATAATTTTCCACCGGAGCTTTAGCTAGCTGGCTAACGTTGCGTTCTCTCCTGCTGTGTTCAATGTGTTCACTCGCGCTCCCTTCTGGCACGCGCACCTGTTCGCAGTTCACTGAATATCATTAATTTTGCCGTATCGCGCTCACCATTCATTCATTTCAAACCGTAACGTTAGCCTAGCTTCCAAGCCCAAACGGCGTGCCTATTGTTTTGCTTCCGGTTGAGCTACATCCGGCGTGGTGCTCGCGAAAAAAAAAAAAGTGAAAAATTAAAATGCGTTAACGCGTTAATAAAATTGACGGCGTTAAAATTGGTTTGCGTTAACGCCGTTAATAACGCGCTAATATGACAGCACTAAAGAATACCAAACATATTTTCAACTTGTTTTCAATAGAAGCGGTTTAAAATCGACCCGCTCACCAAACAGAAGGCACTTCATTCTAACTTCAATGAGAACTATTTTGAGGTGAGGAAAAGACCTTGCAGCTCTGAGACACAACAACCCCAGACTCTGGAGTAAAGGGTTAGGGTTAAGTGCTACACATGGGGTTAGAGCAGGAGTTAAGGGTTTGTACACGACTGCCTGCACACTGGCACTGACAAGGGGTGGGAAGTATATAACAGCAATTTGTTTAATTAGAAGTTTGGTTTTGGCATACTGTGGAAAATGCCTGCATACAAATCAAGTGATTACCATGTGCACTAAAGGTTATTTTCACAAAAAAAAAAATCAACATAGCTTGTATTTATTATAGCTCGCGCTACTGGCTGCCTTGTGTCACAAACAAAAGGTGGAGTAAATAGTTACACTACATGTGAACCAGATTTTTTTTAGTTCCCTCTATTCCTGCTATGTATCCAGATGACAACGCTAGCTAACCTGTCTGCACTTATCAAGCTAATGTCAACAAACGTGAAAAGAGCAGATTAATTAGTGACTTTCAGTTTAAGTGTTGAAACCTATATTAAACTAGGTGTTGTCATTGAGACATATTATATGCCTTTATTGGGTTTGGCCAAATTTAACACAGATCATGTACTGCAGAATGTGTTCATAACTTCTCATCACTCTGTCACCATGTATAACCAAAGTAGTAGCTCACACACAGCAGTAGAACAGAAAAGTGCATATACCCATTCATAATGAACAGACAGGAATTATGAAAGGCCTTTCACTCTACAAAATGAGTCTGTAATATAACGTAAATATATATATATATATATATATATATATATATATATACACGAGTCTACAGAAAATTACCTCAACAAGAAGCATTGGTATGACAACCATAGGGAATGCTCTGGAGATGCTGCAAATAACATATACTGTATACCAATACAACAATTATTCTTATTTTGTTGGCATATTCATGATATCTTCACACCTGCCAATTATATTTCCTGAGCATCAACTCAAAGGCAGCCATGTGGCCAGCAGTTAGGCAACTGTGTTCACTTGTGAATTGTCACTTGAAGATGGAGCAATATGCCGTACAGAGACCAAGACTTTTTCACCCAACTTGGCAAAGAGGTTACAAATTATTTCCTTGCTATCTGTACAGGGCCTCACTGAAAACACCATACATCAATTTGCTCCCCTGCTGACAACTACTATTGTTTGAAAACAGTTGAATTCAGGACTCTGGGTGTTACAAGATGTATCATCGTAAGGCATAGTGCTACATGTTTAGTGGTGTCTAACAGCAGTGTGAGCCCACTGTTGGGTTAACCTCGAAGGAAATGTTACTTCCAGGTGCAAATGCTGGAATAAAACTTGCAGACTTCTCATGCCGGTTCAGTTATGAGGAAATCCGCCCCTACATTTGAATGACACGTTTCAATTCCAGCCAGTGTGTTTCCTGTTGAAATGTGCTCATTGCTCAACATCTTTGCTTTTAAATTCAAATTGAATATCCACTGTCTAAAAGAAGCATGACAGAGTTAAGGTTAATGTCTAAGGATATTAATCACTTTCTATATTGTAAGGGTTGTGTGGTTTTCTTCAGGTTCTTGTTTTGTTTCTTATTTAGCTTTGTTGTCCTTGTTTTTCCCTCATTTATATCTCTGTATATATGCAAAGAGAGAGCAAAAAAAAAAAAAAAAAAAAAAAGTGTACTCTTCCCTGGCCAATAAAGCTGATTCTGATATAGTGTGCATGAACAGACAACCTTAAGCTCCAACTAAAAGATAGTGGACTATTGGACTGTAGCATCTGCTGATATGATCTGATAGGATCCGAACACGACTCATGTGATCCGTTGCACCCCTAACGTTATCGTTATCGTTGATTGTCTCGTCTAACGTCCCATGTCCATGTCCAATGTATGTACCTTCCGCCTCGTAAAATTCCTCGTTTGTGAAAACATTCCTGGCTAATAAACAGTTTCTGATTCTGAACAAGCTAGAAGTCGTGTCTGGGAATATAGACAGAAGAAGAGAGAAATAAGTCGACATAAAGAGAGAGAAATGCTACAAACAGAGACATGTTAATGTTAGGAATGAAGCAACAGAGAGTATGGTCGAGCTAATGACACGCTCTGTGCAGAGAAACAGTGTGAGGGATTGAATTAACTTTTAGGAGAGACGCTAATGAGTCTACAGTGTCTGAGAAAAACACTCACACAGCCCGGCTCAGCTCATTAATTCTTTAAACCTACTCACACATTTAACACTTTCTTGACCTGCCTCCAAGCCCTTCAATACTGGAGACAAACCAGTAGACACAGGACGTGGTATTGTGCTCAGGAAGACAGCCCACAACTCCAAGAGAGCTGCAGAGGTGAGACCTTTACAGGTTGCATGGCATTTAGCATCTGCACTCTCCATTTTCTCTGTTTGCCATCATTTCGGCTCCATCACATCTTTTAATGCCGTGTCGAGGCTGCTCTGTGGCGAGTTGTCTTGGGTTTAAAAACAGAAGCATGGAGTCTCAACCAGTGGTGGTGCGTCAATAGAGGGCGCAAGGGCGCCGCCCCTCTTAAAATTTTGCGATGAAAAAAAAAAATATTATATATACTGTCAAAAAACATTATATACCAAATAATTTAAATAAGAAATATACCGTGTTGACGCTCTAAATGTGTGTGGGAGACCGTAAGCCCCTGTCAACAACCACTTAAGTTAAATGTGACCAAATATAATATATCGCCATTCATCATCACTGAGAAAAGCCCCTCCTCCCTTTAGAGGCGCCGGCCAAATGTGAGTCTATGGCAGCGAACAAACATTTCACCGTCGTTGCGGCAAGGACAGCTTCTCATTGGCGGATGAAACGTGAATCTTCGGGCGCACAAATGTGCGCCCTAGCCAATGACATCGTTTCTTATTTCAACGTGAGTGGACTATTCGTCGAATCAGAGACCTTTATCATTCCCTCACATCCCATATAGAAAACAGAAACAGAAAAACAGAAACATGCACTTTTATTAATCCCCTTGGGGAAATTCTTCTCTGCATTTGATCCATCCCTGGATAGGGAGCAGTGGGCAGCCCTGTGAGGCGCCCGGGGAGCAGTTGAGGGTTAAGTGTCTTGCTCAGGGACACTTCGACATGTGAGCTATGGGGTAACTGGGGATCGAGCTGGCTACCTTGTGGTTGCGGGACGACCACTCATCCCCCTGAGCTACAGCCGCCCTCAACGTATAGCTCCCACGTATCTACGCGAGCAACATAGCTAGCAGAGACTTTGATTATGTTAGTATTGCGACTGAAAACTCTGTGGTATCTCTACGCGAAACACCTTTCAATCGACGATCATATGTTGACAAGAAGAGGCTGAAAGAGTTGGGACCCGAACGTCCGGATTTAAAAATTCAGCAGCAAAGCACTGACCGCGGGAGGACGTACACCCGGAGCTTCTCCTCAAGCCTATATGCTAACCGGAGCTGGTTAGCTGGATGCTCAGTGTGGAGCAAAGCAGTGGCTCTGAGCAGCTGAGGAAGCGCCGGGCTATGAAGGAAGATGAGCTTGGAAGGATTGCTGCAGAGGTGAGTGTCAAAATCAGCAGATGCCTGTGTTAGAGTTTAATGTTTTATCTTTCCCACAGCAGAACACATGTTGGACATTGTTAGATTTGGGTGGATATCATATCAGACTATAACTTTATCTAAAATACCAATTCAACCCCCAACAAGTAAGAGTGTGTGTGTGTGTGTGTGTGTGTGTGTGTGTGTGTGTGTGTGTGTGTGTGTGTGTGTGTGTGTGTGTGTGTGTGTGTCATAGCTCCAGGCTAGAGCATCAAGGTGGCTCCTGGCCTTTTGTCTATGTTGATGAGCCATCAAGACACACAAAACATAGTTTTTTGTCAACTCTGATTGTTGGCTTTTGTCTGTAGTATGAAGCCTGTTTGTAGTAGATATTTCCCCACAACTTATCTGTCTGTCGCTGTCTCTCTCTCTATATTTATCTGTAGGTTTGTGACACCATACTTGGACACCAGGGAACGCTTTGCCTTCAAAGACCACCTCACCAGTGCCACCTTACTGCAGGGCCCCCAGTTTAAATTTCTTTACAAGTAGTGGGGCCTACTCTGTCAAACACCCAATGTAAAATGTGATGTCTCTTTCTGAATCTATTCTGCTCTAAACCTCTTTCATGTGAGGGTGTGGGCACTTCTTTTATTCTGTAAACCTCTGAAACCCAACCCAATGTTTCTTAAACCATTCTGCTCTGAACCTCTCATGCCCAAAGTTACAGTTTGTTGATAGTTGTTATTGGACAGTGTTGAGCACTGTGTTTTCTTGACATAAAGCTTTGTTTTTTAGAATATTCTACTCAAAACCTCTTTTCTTCTCATTGCTATTTAAACCGCGCCGCCCAACTGCGCCCCCCCCCCCCCCCCCCCCCCCCCAAAAAAAAATTTCACCAGCCGCCACTGGTCTCAACATAACATGCGAATAAGATGGAAGAGATGACAATAGACCAGAGAAAACAGCTGAAGCAGAAGATTTAAGCTGATCTCTTTGTTCGTCTTCATACAGACTCTGGCGCAGTTGTCACTTCACTTTCTATCAGACGAGCTTTGTGCAGTTGACTTTGGTGCAAGTTCAGAGATGAGCGTGAAGAGGCGGGGACGAGACAAGGATACTGTTTCCTTCCAAAAAAGAGTGTACTTTCCATCACGTAAGTGATTGGTCGGAGTAACACAAAAAGGGTATAAAGTGATGAAAATGTAAGAAGCCGCTCTCAGATGAAGTCTTAGTTTTCATCACTATCTTATTTAAATAAAGTTAATTTACTTCATAGGACCTGATTTAAACAACCATTAAATACTTTCCACACCTTTAATGTGGAGACCTGCATGCAAGCTGATTATGAGCCTCATTCTGCTCATCAATGTGGCATAATATCAACAACTTGCCTAACTGTTATCTTTCTTTTGCACGGCTTAAAGACGGATGACGACTGTAGCCATTATGGGAGGCTTATAATTAATTACTCTAATCGCTTGACAGAACAATTACTGTAAGTCTACTGTAGCCACATTGCATCAGCTATAGGTGGAAGCTGGACCACCGGCATGCTCGACTTGCAATAGACTACCACTTCACCAGTAGAAACAAAAATCATAAAATACAGTTAAATATAAATCAATTTGATTCCCAAATGGATGACGATATATAAATTGAGGCTCTTCTGAGGAGAAAATAAATCTCACTCAGCATTTAGAGTGGCAGATACACCACATAAAAGAATGCTAAACAGTCTTATTTTTTAATAACGCCCTTCAGCAACACTTGTTTCAGACTTCCTATAAGCTGTTGCTCAATATGCAAAAGGTTGAGAGGATCCTCACACGCTTCAGGCAACAGTTGATACAAATCATGAATTTGCAGAGACGAGATAAAAGCCAGGAGACGGCCTGCACATTTATGGACAGACTGATTTCCCATTGCAGTTGTAGCAAGCTTCATGTCAATAAGAAAACACCCTGCTCTCTTTCCTCTCTTCTCATATCCAGCTGCTCCTATTCAGGAGATAGAAATCTCTTCAATCTGATTAACTGCTTTTGGATTTATCTCATAAGCCAAATAAGCGAAGGGGCCTATAGAAATAAAAGCTTTGAGTTCCCCATAGAGATCTACTCTGCAAGCGAGTTAGACTTTATGTGTTGTGTCTGGCACCTGTCAGTGGGTCTGCAGAAGCAGCAGCTTGGATAAATTAAACATGCAACGCTTCATTTGAGCAACTGGGTTGCTATCCCCTTGTGACTATCTCCTTCTCTAAAGTGAAAACCTCCAAGAATAAAACACAGCACGCTAAAATGAAAAGAAAAGAAACTAGGACCAAGAAAATGGGCTTATTTCCCCATCTCTTAGACATGGTCTATTGTCTTAACAGAGTCAAATATGATCCCACCCTCGACAATCAATGAACAAACAACTGTTGATTAAAATACAGAGCTTTGAAAGTTGCATATACCAAGTTGTCTGAGCAACACACCTCCTCCACAGGGAACCCTATATCTTCTTCGCTCTTTGGACTGAATTTGATCTCCTGAAGAGCCAAGGAAAGCAGGATTTTAAATGCATGCGTTTGTCTCTCTTTTTTGACCTAGACCCAACAAAGCTAGACAGACAAGTGATTATGTTGTTTGCTTTCCTATTCACTGACATGAATGCATATAAAAAGGCAAATGCTCAGGAAAGATGGAATTGTATTAAGTATCATTTGTATGGTTTCTGTGTGACAGAAGAAAAGAGATGAAACACACTTAGGAGGATAATTGCTTTGGTCAATAACAGCTGGTTGCCTGTTTTACATTCCATTATGGGGAGGATGGGCCTTGGGCCGTTTCATCACGGTGAGATAAATAAAAAGGACGGTGGAGCCAGAAGAGACCCGTATCCCAGGTAAATGAGTACTTTATGAGGAAGATTAGCGCAAATCCCTCACACACAGAGCATCGGCGCATGTGGGGCGAGGGAGGCTTTCGGATGCAGGCTTGGCTAGCTCCATCTCACACATTCCCCCGGCAATCGATCAAAGCCCCAAATCACAGCTGCACACACACAGAGAGGAAGGAGTAGGTGAGACCGCATGACAGTCTGAATTGGAGGCTATTGCATTGACGAATGGCAGCCTCATCTGACACAGAGCCACCCAATCGAGCTCTTGGGATACAAATATGCACATAAGGTGCATGCATTATGTGCACACAGACAACATTTTCCTCACAACCACCTACAAAGTAGTGCCCAGAGCACATATTGCAGGGAAGTGGAGTATCTGTGGAATAGTATTCTGATTGTATAAACAAGCTCTGGATTTTATCTTCAGTCAGAGCTGCTCATTAAACTCTATTAACCTGCAGTACTAATATCTGCAGGGAGAACTGACTGAGACAAACACACACCTGCTCTTTTTAGGGTAATGCATTTTTCATTCCCACAATGAACATATAGCTCCTCCCCAAGCAGCAGGCAGCAGAAACTATCACATACACACACACACACACACACACACACACACACACACACACACACACACACACACACACACACACACACGCGCTTTTCAGCAAAGACTGCAGATGGCAAATGCTCGACACTCATTACGAAGAGGAAGGTGAGAGAGAAAAGAGAAGAAAACTAGAAAGAGCTGAGAAGTGGGTGCAGATGATGGAGAGGCCAGAGGAAGATGAAGGAAGAAAGAAGAGAAAAGAAGGGTAGAATAGTTTCACCTGATCCACTCAAGTGCTGCATGACTATGGAAAGCCCTTCTACATCAGCACGGCTGATTGATAAAGATGTTAATTTCAACAAGTAGAAATGACATTTCAACATATAAAAATGTAATTTTGACTTATTGAAATGTAAATTTAAAATATCTGTAAAACATATTTTTTTTTCCAATTTCAAATTAGGCAAATATAATTTAAATAATTTAATTATAGATATTGGCCAATCCTTTTCCATAAAGGTACTGAATATCTACAAATTTCAACAATTGCAAAGAAAGTTTGGACATATCAACAAATCATTTCATATTTTGGGCATCATTAGGGCTGGTGAAGTCATTTCCTCTTCGGTGACAATGAGTTGCACAACAGGACACGCAATATGTTGTAATGTTAGGATATTTTTAGGCATATTTCTGCTTTTTAAATGACAACTATGACAGTTTAAAACTAACTAAATATGTGTTTGTTTTTCAAGGGGAAAGATACGATATTTGGAGCATTTTGATTGCCTCAACGGAGCACAACATGTCGACGGCGAGCCGCCGGCTCATAGCTAACTGTGCTAACAGCTCTTACAGTGCACACAACTGCGATAGTGCTGACAGAGCAGTATCTGACGCAGGGGGAACCAGAAGGTGGGTGCTAAGCTTCCACAGCGATGCTGTCGGTCGGGACGACGTTATCAGCTGTAACTGCCGTTGAGAGCAGTGCAGAGCAGCAGCTGTGAGCTAGCCAGTGGGGCGAGCTCACATGCACTAACAAGCACTAACAAGCACTAAAAGCACGCACAGCCGGCCCAGTTCATCAGGCTGCTGGTTGTTCCCCCGTAGTGTAAATACACGGCGCTCCATTGCAAAGAATAATATCTACAATAAAACATTTCCATTTGTGATAAATTCATAGTTGATGTCAAGAACTGACCTTTTGACAAGTGAGAAATTAATTGGAGATATATTTGATTAGAATTGCAACTGGTGACTTCAACGTTAAAAGGACTTCCCATAGTGTGTGTGTGCTGTTTGCATCAGCAATTCATGTACTGCTGTAGCACAGGTATACCACAGTAAAGAGAACCTGAGAGAACTCATTAATGGAGCCCCATGTCACATCTGTATGCCAAACACCATCTGTATTCATTCAATCAGACACACACACACACACACACACACAGACGCACACCACTGGGAGAGCAGAACAAATACACAAACCAAGAACAACTCAAATGTATTTATATTTAATTAAAAAATACGACCAGACTGACATCCCAATATGTCAGACAAAACATCTCCCATAACCAACCTGCCCCGAGAGATCATCAGCTGTGTGACTGTACAACACCGAGCGGTCCCGACAGGGGAAGCATTAATATGCATCACATTACCAGAGCAGCAGAAACAATCCCAACAGTGTAATCCAAGCCACTTGAGTGAATACGCGTTACCATACAGGAGCACAGGAGGAAGTGGAGAAAACATAAGTGAGGTGCGTAGGTGCCAGTTGGGCGACTGTTTGATACATACCGTTGCGGCTCTCCTCATCAATGGTCACTATGGTTGCCGGGGGGCCTGGCCGGGACAGCTTACATTCTGCATATGAATAAAGAAAAAGAAAATTGACATCAAAGAAGCTCAACCCCTCTGTGCTTGGTTTAAATAATTTACTTTGCAATCCCAACAGTATATTGTGCTTCATGGCAGCTTATGAAAATGACGGCATATTGTGTCGAGCAAGGGCTTTAAAAGTCTGAGACTGTGGGCAAAGCTTGGTTTATCCCTAGTTTACTTGCTTGGTTTCACTCCTTGATGCCTATGGGATCATGTGTATGCTATTTGATCCCATAGACACTCAACAATTGAGCCACAATTGACTAATATTGCTGCTGGACATAACTTCATACTATACCAAACACATAACAAAGGTCTGCCCAGGGGCATTTAGTTCAGTTTCTGACTGGGAAAGTTGGAAAACATTAAAATCTCTATCCCTAATCTCTTTACCCAAATTACACATCTTTGTAGAATAACAAACATTTCAGAGGGAAATATTGCTGTATTTCATGATATATATTTACAGATTCAGTATTTGTAAACAAAGCAGATCATACAATGTGCCTTTTAAACTTTAATAAACATTTATAGAAAGGTCCCAACAAATGTATTAAAATTTGTGCATCAGACCTTCTTTCCAGCTTTCCTACTCAAATAATCCTCTCCAACTCCAGATTGATTTTGTGACCCATTGGGGCCAAAGGTTGCGAACCGCTGGACCAAAATACCTTAATGTATGTAGTTCAAACTAGCTGCACAAACCTCAGCAGGAAATGCTACTTACAGCACACACTGATGCATCAGTATTAATATTTTAATAATGTAATATAATAATGTGTCATAGTGGCAATTTTTCAGCTGAATATGTTTTTCCCTTTTGATAGTTTAAGTAAATTTTGCTGCAAATTACTTCCATATGTATAATATCATTTTTAATGAAGGACTGATGTGAAATATTATCTAAATATAGCCCACAGCAATTTAGAAAATAACTGACATTGTAAATATTTCATTGGTCCGAGGAAATAAAGCTAAAATATCGTCTCAGTGTCTTCCCGTCATGCCATAAGCTGTCACGTTAAAACATGTTTTTATAGCAGGTGGCATCTGCGACTGCTACAGCACAAACATCAACAGGAACGGACCGCACGATGCTGACAGCAGACAAACAGGGTGGTCAAGGCATGTGGCAACAGCAATGAACTGACGAGAGCGGCGTCACAGATAGAGGTCACAGCAGCTAGATGGTGGAAGCACATGGGACACAGGTAATTGCAGCTTGACAGACAGCACCAGATGGGGCAGCAGAAGAAGTGGAGAGGAGCAGACAGGAGGAAGGGAGGTGTCTAGTGTACAGGAGTAGGCGCTGGATGGTGAGGCGCTCTGCAGCTGACGTGAGGAAGGTTCAGGATTAAATGTCTTTCAACAGAGAAGAGAGAAGTGGAGACGGATGTAGAGGGAATTGGTCAAAAGAGAATGTGGGAATGTAATGAAACAAAAGGAAAACAGACAACGGATAGTTGCCCTCTTACCCTCATACTGCCAGTCTGAAGGGGTCAGGGGTTAGTGGAGCCAGAGAGAAGCAGAGCAGAAGCATGGAAGAAAAGAAAAGTATGAAACCGTTGGTTGAATAACAGCTCTTATGTTAGGAGAGGAGGGGAAAAAAGATCATTATTAAAAAAAAAGACCACATATTAGAAAATAGGAGGAAAGAGAGACAGTTTCAGGGAAGCCTCTGCTAGAGAAATGGTTTATGTGAGTGAACCACACAGTCTTCACAAACACGGCCAGCTGATCTCTTTTCGCTGCCAGCTGACATTATTCCACAAGAGTCAGTGGGGTGCATTATAAATATGAATCAACTCAAAAACTAAAACACTTTCTCTGTGTAAGTTAAGTGGTACCATGTGTTCTGAAAAAGGAACTAAATGTGCATGAAAGAGCACGAACCTCCTTCTCAAAAAAATTGCCTGCATCTTGACAGATATTGAATCTCAAGCAGCTCGCCGTCAGTCGGTGTTCACTTACGTTACATGTAATCAGAGATGGACTGAAAAGAAGACACATGGTCAATGACACCACGCCAACAGCCATCGCTCTAAGGTTTCACACCCGCCTTCTGTTGCCTGACTTCACTTGTGCAACAGGTGCATAACAATGGATAGTTTTCTTATTATATATGCATGACCCATGAGCCTTCACTAATGTGCGGGTTTGAAACAGCATTTTAATCAGAGATAAAACCGTAGGGTGTGATGTTGCTGTATTTAAAAAAAAAAACAGGGCTGCTCCTAAAGTGTAGATATACACAATAATTAGCAATTGAATGTCCCAGAAAACCTGCGTCAACAGCATGGCACATTTCATGCAAATCATAGACTGCATATTCCTCTTCTCGTTTGTAATGCAAGTCAGTGTTACGATCTGGAAATTGTTTTATTAAGAGTTTTAAAGAGCAGAGATTCACCACCATGCACGGAATCTCATCTTGCTCCGTATGAGATCAGCTCATGTCGGTGCGCACAAACAACCTTCTCTAATCTAAAATCTCTGGGGGATGATTATCAACACGTACTCGCCCTGCACTGCTTATTCCTAAGGTGTACTCACTGTTCGTTTTAGGACTTCTATGTTTCCATAGCAATTAGAAAACCTGTAACCCTCATCTGCTGAAGAAATAGCAGGATGAAGGTTTCCTTTAATAGCGTCAAAATGAACAGAGCAAGTGGGTCACACCTCGCAATTGGAGACATAAACAACAAACAACATCAAAATAAGTAGGCAAACCTGTTCTGAGAGAATATACTCTTTGTGAAGTAGAAACAGTGTGCACATGGGCGCGCATGTGGAATAAAAGTTACTTGCACGCATTTTGAGAAGCTTTTTAAAAGGGATCACAGACAGTTTTGTTAGTTTTGCATATGTGTGTTCAGGCCCGAATATATGGGTGCGTTTGTGCAGGTGCGTGCGTGTGTGTAGCTTAAAGTGGAAGTTGTGGCAGTAGAGGAGGAAGATGTGAAGAGTCTGCTTTGAAGACAAAAGGCAGAACCAAGCAGAGAAAAAGAATAGTGCCTCCTTTCGCAGTGCTAACAGGCCTATATTGCGATCAGAGCACAAACATGTAGCACTGATGAAGCGAGGCATACACATGCATGTGAATACAAACACCAACTCAAAGCCTCAAGGTCTGCTCAGTCATGTTCACTGACAAGTTCCAATGATCCCAACCCCTTGCCAAAGCTACATCTTTAAGCAGCGGGGGATATTTTCAAACGACATTCGACATCAAGCTGTCCTCCCATTAAAAAGCCTTCTAGAATAATACTTCCCCATGGCTCTCCGGTTACACGAGGTTACACAGAAAATAAGACAAATAGGCCTACCAAATCTGCTGTACTCCCCCTTCTGCAGCACTCAAGATAATAATGTTGGATGAAACCTGGAGATCCCATACATATCCTGAAACATACATGATTGGAAAACTACTTAGATTAATCCACTTATCTAGAAGACCACGGCCAATTCCTAAAAAGCTACATCCTTGCTTTAGGAATAAAGAAGAGCAGCAGCAGCAGGGTCAAACTGCAAAGGAGAACCAAGCTTTTCATGGGAATATTAAGTATGTACACAGAGTGCAGAGAAATATTGAAAGAAGGCATAACAAGCAAAGCGTAAATATTAAATGAGTTGTGCAGTTCTCAATCTGCATCAGTGAATGTTGTGTTTATCTCATGAAATGCGATGCAGTTGTTTAGTCAAAAACAATACAGAGCAGAAGGGTGGGAGCTAGATGAAAGACACAGTCGATCACACAGCTCAGGGAGAGGGGTATGAAACAGCATGGGGAGCTCAGTTACTTAACAAATAACAACAAAGAAATCTGCTCATCAGGCTTTGGGTTGTGAGTGTTTTTAAGCAGACTTATAGTAAATAGATTCATATGCCTCTTATCAACTTCATTTTGTGGGTGAAATGTAATGGTGGTAGGGAATTTTTTAGGTATCGTGTCGGTATTGTATTGGAAAGGATGTGTAAAAATATGCAGTTTGCCTGGTTGCAAAACACTGAGTATTGTTACCAACAGAGGCTGAAAGAGTTCAGATGGGGATGTGAACTATTTTAGATTGACCCTTCAAAAACAGGACCAGCGACATTAAATGTTGGCCGATACGTAACAATGTGCAGGTTTGTAAGACAAGCAGAAGCCACCATTGGCGGCTGTAGCTCAAGGGGATGAGTGGTCGTCCCAAAACCGCAAGGTAGCCGGTTGGATCCCAGGTCTCCCCATAGTTTGCATGTCGAAGTGTCCCTGTCTTGCTCAGGGACACTTCCCAGGCGCTTTTCAGCAGCCACAGCTCAATAAATTGCTATGGACCAAATTTCATGCATGTATGTAAAATGACACAAATAAAGTTTCTTCTTCCTTAGAGGAAATACTGAGCAAAGTTGAGTTTATTTCGCTGCCTCACAAACGATGAGAAAAAAAAGGTTATTCTTGGCCAATATTAAATATATCTTTATGATACTTGTATTAGGTGTTCAGAACAGTCACAAGCCAAATAGTTGACGAGACAAAAGTAATAATTAAGCCTCTATAATTAAGTCTAGATAGACAAGTAGAAGGCACACCGTTTGATGTTCATTCTATATAATTTCTTAATTTTCAAGGGAACACAACTTCAAAGCCAATCATCCGATTCAACTTTTTTCTTTTATCTCACACAGCTGGAGCATTGCAGACTAACTTTGGTTTGTTGCCATACTGCATCAAGTTATTTTCAAATGGAGCCACTAAGAGCTGCCGTCCTTTGCTTATTCTCAACAAAGAAAGCAGCCTCAATATTACATTGTGTACTTCCATTTCTGGCTTTTATGGTTGTACTGGCTCCCTCCTCGTCCTCAGCAGATGCTCAAAAGGCTTCGGTTCAATAAATCTCTGGAAACATTTCTTTTAACGACCTGATCTCTCTGTTCCAAATGAAATAAGCATTGGATGGGGTCAGGGTCGAGTCAGGGATTTAAAAAGACGAGAATCAAAGAAAAAGCTACAAGCAGCCTTCAATCACTAATCAGGGCACTGTACACTTGAGAGACCTAATCCAAAGACAATCACAGTCTTCTAATTTTGACCTAGGGGTAATTTACTCTCACCTAAAGAGATCGTCTCCCTAATCAACCGAACGATGTTGACTGGAAGCCGTGAAGCTTCAATTACAAAATGATTACTGCTTGGGATTGAACAAATCTGCATTTTTCCTTGCAAAACCATGACATTCCTCTCAGACTGCAAATAAAAGAACAAAATATGTCTTGTGTAACATGTTCCCTTTTTAAATGAGCAACTCTTTAACACTAGGGGACTAAAGTCTTGGATGAACTCCTCATATACAATATTACAAGGAAATAGTGATGACTCAGTTTATCAAAATGTTGAAGTTTTGAGATAACATTTTTTGGGCCATAAGCAGTGATAGAACAATGCTATAGTCAGAGAACATGAAAGCTTTCATGTGGTTTTTTGCTACATGTAGTTCTTTCACCCTACTTGTTAAATAACAAGGTCTTAGATGCAGACAACCTCCTCAGAAATTCAGGTATTTACAAGGCAGCTCATCGACCGCTGTATTACTGAAGCAACAAGGCTGTGGCGGGAGGAATTCTGCTCGCTGACATTTACTTTCAAAAGGCATTTTTACCTGACACTCAATTCAATAGCCTGTGCTTTCCTGTGGCTTCATCTGCAAAAGCACCTTTTTAACAACCGATAAATCAAACCGCTTTAAAGGACAAGCAACCTAACAAGCAACATGGTCCATGAGGCAGCACTGTCTCAATCAATCTGGCACACCTTCACAATACACCTACAAAGGATCCGAGGCATCGCATTTAGATAACTAAAGGGTGCATGTCATTTACAAACACCAAAACACACTTGCCCTCTCTAGATGTGGGCAGAAAGTAATCAGTTGTCCACATTTGTCAAAGAAGGGGATGGACAAAAAAAGAAAAGAGGGATTCTTGAGAAAGTGCAGAAGCAACAAAGAGGAAAGTAGGAGCTAATGTATCATACTTTAGATGGACGGCAAACTGCCAACTCAACACAAGGTTCCTCTCATCATAAAACGTCTCGTACTAAATGTCCATATGCACCATAAACGCTCATGCCCTTTCATATAAATATCATGCCCTATGTGATGATAAGGACATGTCAACCGGAGCCTATGGAAGGCTCCTCTGGCAAGGACAGGAATATCTGGATGAGGTGTTTTTTCTTCTTTTAGCTTTTAACACCAGTGCTCCACCCGAGGGAGCAACGTCTGCTGACTGGGGATACACTGATCTGACTTTTATAGTTCTGATAATGATATCTATACCTGGGCTTTGGGTATCGACCGATACCAATACCAGTGTTTACTCAATAGGCCGTGTGCCTCACTGTGTGGACGGGCCTGGGATCATCCTCGTATATGAGAGACTTGACGTAACCCTAACTTTGTAAAAATGTACTATGTAATGAATAAATCATACACCAATAAGTTAACACTTTTAAATTAGAAGTAAAGTATTAAGTAATGGTTTCGAGCAGCAGCAATGCTACGGAACAGCGATACCTGATCCAGCTATTTGAGTCATTAACAGTCCAATTTCTGACCCGGTATCGGTCATCTCTACTGACAACTTCTGGTTTGACAAGCATCTACTTTAAAAACGTCAAGGCTGGAGGTTAAAGTTATCACTAATCCAAGCAGTGGCAGGCAGCCCAGGACAGGGATGAGTGGAAACAGAGCAAACAGGGACACTGTTTTAATTTCCCAGTCGGATTGATAGTTTATTTTGCATGGATCCATGTCCGGAGGGAAGTTCTGGGACAGGTCCAGGAGGCCCTGGCAGAGGAAAGTGAGCCCCACAAAGGGGAGCTGTCCAGGCATACACATTGCCAGCTAATGGTTGCTTATGGGCAGACAGAAGGTCAAAACAGATGAGCAGTCTTTGTTATAGTGAGGGGAGCTGGGGCCAGTCGTCCTACTGGGGTTGGCTGTCAAAGCTGTGCATTACAGTTGATATCCTAAAGGTGTCTTCTTGTTCCGAGTATATTGCACTGGTTATTTCTTTGTCACGTCAAAAACCCAATAAATGTTTATATGAGTGATTTTTGGACAGCTCATATTGTAGATCCGTTTTTGCTTAAAACGTCATAATGTTTCTGTATTATGATATCCGTATTTAAAAATATGTGACATTCTTATAAAACCCTATAATATAAAAGAAACAGTCTCAACAACTTCACAAAGTATTTGACTGTATTATAACAGAGGTTTTTCTTTTAGTTTAGCTACTTTTTAATTACTTAAAATATTAACGATTGTACTCTACCATAAACTGAATTCCAAAAAAAAAAAAAAATAGACATATATATATATATATATATATTGAATTGTCCATATAATATTTAATTCCACAAGACACCAGATTTGACAGAGCTGCAAAACAATGAGGATGATAGCAGCTAACAATCCGAGAATTCAAACCCAACTCGATGCAAAACAATACCTGTGGATGTGTGAGAAAGTTCTGTTTTGAGAACAACCAAAACTCTTGCAGCACAAGCCCTTTACATGTAGACATTACGCCAGTCACCACTTCCTCCTTAGAGGAAAGAAACCAGCTGATTCAATGTGCAGACAGCCAGTGCTTTCTTCTTGCAGCGTGTCTATGTTTGGCACAAGAAATGCAATCACTGCCTCTGTCTCTCGCCATCTCTTTCTCCCCAAATCTCTCCCTCTCTCCTAGCAAATCACTAGAAGTGTGGGTCTCTCTGCGGGGCGTCTCGCTGTAATTGTGTGTGTGTACTTTGATGTGGGGTAGAATATGTCGCTGGCAAAATGGAAAGAAAAAGAGAAGACAGGCAGTGAAGAAAGAAAAAGTGTGTTAGTGAAGTAGAATGTCAGAGATAGAGGTGGGAATGAATTCCTGCAGCATCATGTAAATCATTAGTGGCTGATAATGGAGGCGAGAGAGAAGGGGATTACTTTACTGATGTATAATCCAGAGAGCAGAGCTCCCATTCCTTCTCTCATCCAGACTTCCTCCTCATTGCTGCCTCTGTTTGTCTCCGTCAGGTTAACCAGAGGGCAAAGGTTGCAATCACACTCCCACACTACAACCGTTCAGCACACACACACACACACACACACACACACACACACACACACACACACACACACACACACACACACACGCTGACGTACCGAGCCCCAGGTTGAGCCTGTTGGTACACACTCCCAGCAGCACGGGGCCCAGTCACACCAAGAGTGACCCCCGGCTCCCATCCCTTCTTGTGCTGCTCAAGGCCTGATTACAGCCTGCTGGCGGGCAGATTAAACCCCCTTCCCCCTGTCACTCCGCGACTCCCCCACTCCACAGGCTTCTGCTGCAGCCACACAGTCTGCACATCTGGCCCCTAATCAGACAATCCCAAAAATAGACAAACAATTGTGGGTCAGAATGGATGTGCAGATGGGAAGAGAGGGAGACCGCCAGAGAGATGGAAATAGTGGGAGAGGGGAAGGTAGGCTGATGTCACATGGCAGAAGCGTCCGCAGGCATATGAACTAATCCTCACAACACACACACACACACCCACACCCACACCCACCCACCCACACACACACACACACGTTTGTGTGTGGGTGTGTGTACATGCATTTGTCCTACATCTGGATTTAGCGATGGAGGGATTTAGAGGTATGGATAGCGTGCATCTGTCAGCACTGCTTTGGATTTAAGTTTGTCTTTACTACATGTTGAGTGCTATTCTCTCAACCCACGCAAGGATCTATGGACACGCATGTCGTACACTGCATGGGTTGACCTGCATATGTCCAGTCAAAGATTAATCTCTGTTGAGAGAGACTACAGTACAGTGGAGTCGCAGTCAGATGATTCAAGGTAAAGAGAAGAACAAGAAAGGATGGCACATGGAACGGAGGATTATTAATGAAAAATGAAAGCCGCAAATGTGTTAAGAAAAGGTATTAAGATGCAGAATATTGAGGAAACGTGGGAAGTGATATAGATGAAGAAAAAACAAACACTAGGCAACAGGAAGAGGACGGTGCTTGAATGTTCCTAATGGCTTTCCCCTATTATTTGAGACAATGCTGTCATTATTGTAGACGCGGCAAATTCTGAGTTTAATAGTTATTTTTTATATCTTCTTTTTCATGTTGAACGAGCTATTAGTCATTCATTACTGGAAACTGACAAAGTGGTATTCATAAAACCTCTTTTGTCTGTAATAAAGAATATATTTCAGATCCCTGCATGAATGCATTCATCGGACGAGGAACAATAACACATTTTACGCTTTTTTTCAATAAAATTCACTAATTGATGAGTTGAAGAAACCCTTCATCATCAAGGTCGGCCCTTTTCTCTCTCCGTGTCCACGTTCACGTTAATTAGAAGCCTGACATTCACATAGTCTCCCTGCTAATTAATTAAGGGCTTTGAAGACACGGTGACGTCCAGTGGAAATTGATGGATGCATGCCATCAAAAAAAAATTCTGGTTGCTATTTTCATTTGATAGACAGACAACAAACAGGTTGACACGAGCCAAACTCCAAGAGCACCTTGAGGAAGGCAGAGTAGGGAGATGTATGGGTGGGAAGATACAGGATGTGTTGAAGGAGGGGATGATCTCCGCTTAAACCAAGTTCATCCCTGACACTGACCCGCAAAGGCACTCGGCGTCCACATTCGCCCACACCGCTCACTCCGATGTACTCCATCTCACCCTCTGCTCCCTCATCCCAACTGCAACACTGTGGGTCATTCGTTGGCAGACTGTGAGCCCAGTAGAGCTCATTTGCATGCATGCATCACTAATACCTAGCTGCCCACCTTCTAATTATTTCTGTCTGCAGCCTGTTAAATTACAGGCTGCAGCCCCATCTCCAATCAGCAGAATGAAACCAGCACTTTACGGTCGCAGGACAATATCAGACAGTTTGGGATTATATATCAATACGGGAACCATTTGCTGATTACAAATTAAAATGAAAGCCTTATCCTTCCCACATTTGCATATGTTAAGCATGCACTTTTAGAAAAAAAGGAAACCAAAAATCTGTGAATAGCAGTTGTAGAATGAACTAGAAAATTTCGCAAGAAATTTTGAAAGTGTGGCTACTACTGCCGTAAGACATCGCAATATATATACATTACCGGTAGTAAGATGTGTTATTGAGGTTATATATATATATATATATATATATGCCAACATTAGCTGTGAGGGCTTGATGGTGTAAATATGAATGGGACAGAGAGACAGACAGACAGAGAGAGAGGACAGTGAGAGAGAAAGAAAGAAAAAGAGAGGGAGGGAGACCAACAGAGAGAGAATAAGAGAGTTATTAAAGACAGAAGGGGACAGAGGGAGATGGAGGGTTGGTAGCATGTTAAGAAACTAACATGGAGGGACTTAGGACCAAGGGGAATGTAGGTATGAATTTGTCATACACATCATGCCCATGGTGGATTGTCACTCTCAACAGAGAGCATCATTTAATTTTCACAGAATATAGCTGAGAGTGCAGCGGGCGCTACTTATGTGACAGTGTATAAAAGTTCAGTCATGGTTTCACATTTATAATATGACACCAGCAAACTGTATTGTGGGTAAAGCCCGCCCACTTATCATGATACTTCGTCGCACAGGAGAGAGCGTCTCCTGTGTGTGTGTGTGTGTGTGTGTGTGTGTGTGTGTGTGTGTGTGTGTGTGTGTGTGTGTGTGTGTAATAATAACAAGTTAAAAAAAAATTACAAATTTTATTTTTTTATTTTTTGCATAAATATGATCAAAAGTCAAGAGTCTGAGTGCACGCGTATTACCACGTGCACACGCGCGGCCGTTCACGCGCGCATAGACACACAGTCAGTGAGCTTAGTGTAACACAAAGCTAACTTCAATGCTAAAAATCTAATTAATTTCAATGTGTCTCTAGTTGTAGTTTCAAAATCAGGTACGACCGTCAGGGTGGAGACATTTTTTAGAGAGATTTAACATGGCGGTGAATGGAGGAAGGAGGAGGACCACCTCTCACTTATAGTCTGATTTAAACACGTCTGAATCTGTTTGATTCAAATCGACCCAATTTTGCGAAGTAAGACAAGATTTCCTATGTTTTGATGTATAAATTATGCCCAAAAAGTTAGTATTGTGGAGTAGATGGCAAAATACAAATACAAATACAGGGGTTAGTACAATGCACCTCCGTGCTCTAGCGATGACATCACCACTCTAACCTGCGCCATACACACCCATTGTAAACTCTGAAATGGTCCCAAAATGTTCCTAAACCTGAACAATAATTACATGAAAACTGTGCTAGCTATCAAAAAATGCCCAATTGGGCAAATAAACTGCAGACTTTTGTCAACGTTTTAAAATAAACTGCAGACTTTTGTCAACGTTACTGCCATACTGAACTCATCCCTCACTGCTGTGCAGTAGATAAATGTTCCTTCAGAAAGACGTTGCCAGAAAACAGAATCCAGGCAGCGATTATATTTCCCCTTAAAACACAATTGGCAAAGCAAATTAGCTTGAGTTGGATTTATTTAAAACTGAGGAAGTAAGAAGGCAATGTGGCAAAAAGAGACTGTTTTTATTAAACTGATCTAATATTAAAGCATAAGTGACAAATTAAACATATTGTATTAATTTCCCTACATGTCAAGCAACACCATATGAAGCTTTGATAAATAATACTATATATATATATATATAAGTTGTAAAATAAATTACCCACAAAGCCATATTCCACAGGGCGGTTCTTGAGTTCCACAGCTGCCATGCTTGGGGGAAAGGGCTTCCTCACTCACAAGAACACACGTCTATTAACGCGGTCAGAGCCTGGGAGGGTTACTTCATTAAAGGAAACCGCAAGGCACTCATTCACCTTCAAAGGATCAGCCAGTCATGAAGTCACGTCTCTACTCGAATCATATCAAACCCATGAAGCAAACCTCTCAAAATAAAATCTTGATTCAAAAAACAGAATACAGAGAATATGCTCTTATCTAAAGATTCCTTTACATTAGTGATCTTTTCAAGGAAGGCTGGGAAGCAGGAAAGGGATAAAAGAAAAGAAGGAAACGGGGTTGATAACTCAAAATTGACCTGAAACATGTGCAATATTGCCACACGGGAGAATTAAGCATGTCTCTGTGCACCGTCTTTAAAGACCTGCCAATCTCATGCAGCTGAAATTCACTTTTAACTGGCATCTGCTGCAAAGTCAGTGAGATGAGACAATAAATGCTAAGATTCCCCCAGTAATGTGGGCACTTATTCAGGAAAGTAAAAAAGAAAAAATCCTCTCAGCATTATCAGTGAACTGTGTAGGAAGTAAGCTGGAGTCATGCCCTCTCTTTAACTAATGTCTTTTGAAAAACATTATGTAAATTTGAAAGGGAGGATATTAAGAATATATTAAGAGTATTTGCACTGAGGCATCACTGTATGGATGTCATTGAAAGCGCTCTGTGGTCCTCATCCACTTCAATGAAATCAAACTCATGAAAACTATGTGCTGACTTTTAGAAAAGCCACATATTGGAACTGGTATGAAAAAAAAGCATCCTTACTATCCATAAACACAACATTGCATTACTTGTAAGATCGATGAAGCTAAGTGGGTGGCAGGGTTACATATTCATACGTATGACTTTTCAGATGGCATCTCAAAACCGATGGAAACTCTTGACAGACCTTCGACATAAAATGTGGCGTAGAAATAAATACAAAATGTAGAACCATATTTTGCAAGAAGAAAAATCATTTTAAAATATTTCAAAATGAGCTTTACTTTTGGTCCATTTACCAAGAGTTATTAAAATTGTTCAAGTGGTCCACATCCTCAGTTCGGCACATTAATCAGTTACAATTGATCAGACATGCTGTTGTACACCACACTGCTCTTCTGACAGTGAAAATAAACATTGACTTATCCACATTACAACTTTGCTCTCTTGGCAGTGCAGCTACAGTTAACTGAAAAAGGGGGAGGTCTGAGGGTGTTGGCTGCTCATACCTTCTGTGTTCTGGCCCCAGCTGTGGGTTAGCAAAGAGAGGATTGCCATTCCTGTCCCCAGCCATCTGACGAGCCACCACCCCCGTCGCATCTTCTGTCGAGCCTTATTGCCTGCCCACCTGGACGGAAAAAAAAAACGAGAGGAGATTTTTCACTCATGTCTCGGGAAGCCCTGCAGCACACACACACAGTGACCAACACACAGGCAGAGACTAACATTATCTTTAGGAGAATTTTTTTAAAGAACATCATAATCTGACAATCCAATTTTGTTGACAGAAAATAAAATATCAATCTAAATGTATGCACATGTTACTTCTGGATTACTCAAAACAAAAAACAACTGGAATGCAGATTTAATCGGAATAACTGAACATTTGTACCGTGTCACAGGGCTGAGCAGTATACAGTATAGGAACTTCATGGATACCAATGTGTAAAATCTGTCATTTAATTTGCTTGATCATTTATTTCAGGCGAAAAACCTTTTTCCTGGCTTTTTGTTTGGCGGATTCAGAACAAGTAGCACTCATTTCCCCCTTCCCTAACGGGCAACGGATGAGTGTTCAGTGTGTCACCAATGAGAGCATGAAGGCCTTAGGAGCTGTACTCGGGTGAACACTGAGCACCTTTCCCAGTCAGACTGTCTTGTTAGTACCAACAGACATGCACCCACCCAACGGTATAGTGTTGCAATTCCAGACAGACTGCTAACTAATAAATCAGCCAACAGACGCATCTGCTGGCAAGCTCGACTGGAATGAACGAATAAAGAGTGAAATGAAACCAGTGTGCTCAAGTGAAAGCCCCATCCAATGATTTGCAATATTGGGCTATATCAATAACACTTTGGAGGAATATGACTAAATATGCACATGTTTTAAAATCATGTTGAAAGTAATGCTTGAGAAGCTTCTTCTGACTAATATAATCCAACCACAGCCTCCATTCTCAAATTCCAGCACTACAAACTTTTTAAAAAGGTACTATATGAGTCTAGAGGGGGAACTTTTTACACATGAAGAAATACATTTATTGTGGAATTTAATGGCATACCACAGAATGTCCTCGTCAGAAGTTATAACCTTGTATCAAAAAAGATTGCAAGCAGCGAGCGCCTCAGAATCAAAGCAAACTCCATCAGCTCCAAACATTAGGATGGCGCCTGAATCAAACTGGCTCTAATGAAACGAGCAAAGCAGCGTTAGTTTGTATATTGAACCTCGCCGTGCACCGCACACACATTCACAGCACACAGCCTCCACTCTGAGCTTGAGGAAACCAAGGTGTCAGGAGGAGGAATAGAGGGGGTTTCTGTCTGTCTGAGCTATTGATGTCACACCTTCCTCACAAGGCTTATGCTCAGAGCAGGCGATAAGCTGTGAAATCAGCTTTCATAGCATATGCTAAAGGACCGGGAGGGGACTCACAAGTATCAACACTATCATATCAAAGCATGTTGTACAAAATCTAAATCTCTGACTCATATCAGCACTCAGTGATTCCTCTCTCTCTCTCTCTCTCTCTCTCTCTCTCTTTCCCCCCCAAACTCACTTTCTCTTTACCACGCATTGTAAAGTACGTATTTACTTACTTGCTTTCTTACAAATCTGTGCAGACGTCCACCCAAACAAATGTTACCCCGCTGCACCCGGCTCTCCCAAACAACAGGCATCTTGCGTGAACAGTCTGCGGACGACAGGAGACAGCTGTGTTCTCTTCTCTGACAGTGCAACAAGAGCGATTTCACACTGGTTTCCTATTTTCTCACTGCCTTCTCATCTCTCTGGCTCCCAGTGGTGTTCCCTTTTGAAGCAGATTTGATTCCCCACATTCGTACATCCATCTTTCTTAACAGGGCTGAATAAGATTGCTTTGATCCTTTTCACATGAGAAAACGCAGACCTGCACAAGCAGCCACCCTGAAGAGGGACGTTGTTTCCTTCTACAGCTTCCTCCAAATCTCCTCTTGGTTGACATGGGAACGCTGCGTCTCATTTACATAGGCTAACAACGATGTTCCTTCAAACTTAATGAACAGGAGAAACTGGAGAGATTGTTGACTGGGTGCTGAAAGAAAAATGGCTCCACTGACCCTGTGTCCGACGGAGTGCTCTCATAGCGGCCCACAAGTTTTATCATGAACAGATATCCGTGTCAACACAAAGCTTTCATGAAGCTCTCGGTGCAACAGGTCAACCCCACTCGGCTCTACGTCAAATATATCGCACTGGAACCACAACTCCCTCCAAGTAAAGTGGGTCTGCCAAATAAGAGCAGACAGTGTTTAAGGTTGGGTATGAAGCAATCACAGTTATGGATTACTCGAAAAGTCAAGATGCTGTTCTTCATACCCTAAATTGAAGGAGTTTTGCGCTCCCCGGAAGAAAGAAAAAAAGCAATCTGTCTCTTTCTTTCTTCCGCTGTCTGTGTTCCTTCGATCGCCTCTCCTCTGGCATCAAGTTCTGTTTCCACCTCTTCCTGTTCGTGTGCTCTGGTGTTGACAGCCCGTCAGAGAGGTGTCGCTAACAGAAATCACCAACTTTTACCTCTTTACAAAACAATAGCAGGAAACATAATATTAATACAATGTACTGCTACTAGCAAGTAGAAATGCTTAAGATCTTTTAATGAATGGCCCAGTCGCAAGGAAAACTAAACAGATGCACTGGAACATCACTGAAGGTTGTTTTTTATAGGTTTGGTGAAAAGTGCTAAAAAGCAACTTTGTGATTTTACAATCACATAAATATGCAATCCAGAAGGGCATTTTTTTTTTTTTTTTTTTATCTCTGCAGTTTTCTTAAAAGATTACAAATTCTTATTCAGTTTTTGCTGCTTATTGTAATACAGTGTTTGAAGCAGTTGGGAAAAGCCAAGCACTTAGCTCCAACATTATATAAATTGAGAATTAAAATAGTAAATCAAATCCTCTCCGAATGTATTAAATAGCAATAGCATCAGACAACTGTTGAATGAACAAAACATAAAGGTCTTTGAATTCCAGCAGTCAACTCCCCACTCATCCACAGCCTGGTGCTGGATAAGCCAGCTAAACTGAATTGTTTTAACTGGGCCTGAAGCTCGCGCTTATGGGATCTCAGTTTTAGCGTTCAGAATCAGGCTGTACCAGACGCGCCCAGTGGTTTTAATGGTAGAATGTAATCTTTAATCTTCTGGCTGTTAAGCCGCCTCACCCTCCAGCTTCTCCACATAGCTCCATGCACCTTCAATGTTGATTTGTAGTCTGCCCGCAAAGAAGGGTGAAATGCTCTGAGGCAACCTCTGCATTTTTTTTTTACCAGTTTTGTTAATTGATGTTTAATTTCCTCAAGCATAGGTAATAATTGTTTGTTATCAAATCGTCAGAAATAACTAGAAAATGCATCGATTTGTCGTTTAAGGACACACAGACACCGATATTATACTGTACTTATCATGGTTACTGCCGCGCGTAGTAACCCCCTAAAGGCCAGAAAAAGAACCAGAGGAGGTGAGCAAACCACTCAAAAGTAGAAACTTGTCATCCAATTCACAAGCCAGTGAATGAGTCAGTAGATTAATAAGGGGAAGTGTTGTTAGTTCAGGTGCTGCTGAGGTGCCTCACCATGTGTCATCGCACTGGAGGATGCCATCTGAACAGCACACCACCGTGACGTGCTCAATTTCATCCCATTCCCCACTTCCCTGCTTACAGCTCTGCTGAGTCTGAGGTATAAAAGAACAACATTGGCTTTGACCCAAAGTGCTGAACAAAAACAAAACAAAAAAAGAGTGAAAAGAGTGGTTTCCAATTGTGAAGTAATTTCAAGTAATTTTTCAATTTACAGAGCTTTTGAATACATATTGACACATCATTAAGTTAAACCTAGTTTGCACTAAAAAATAAAACAGGGAAATGTTTGAATATGATAAATACTGGCACTGCTTGGACCTCTGCAAAACAAGCAGCACAATTATGCTTTCACGCGTCGACTGTATGGCCCCTACTGCTGCTTTGTCCCCATGAATTGTATTGTGTGTTTTATGTCAAAATGAACCCATTCAGTTCTAGGAAATGGGAAACCGAGCTGGCGACGGTGAAGTAATGACACCTCGCTGTTGTTTTCTAGCTATATCGGTGGAGGTGTGGAAACTGCTCGTCTTTGATAACTGACTGTGGAGGATTTTTGACTGGATCACAACATGGTCTCTTAAATCTGGAACAGTGCAGTTAACCACTGTAGCATTTAATAATCAAACTGATTATTAAAGCAAAGAATTGTATTCCATTGTTGTGCATTACGTTAGAAGGTTTGTAATCACAGTTTGCTCTAACTCACTGCTTTGTAAATCACTAATTTGTAGATTAATATCAGGATCAGATTGCAACAACACAATACGATTCTGCTGAAAGTCGATAAAAGATCATACTGAATTACAGTCTAATCTTATCATAATTCCCACTAACAGGATTTGAAGACGTTAATAAATTACATTTTCTATCTAAGGCCTGAAGGTTAAGGTGCATACCACAAATGCAACATTACCACGTCACTGTGTTGCTGGTGGTACCCGTCTCTCTCCCCTAGTTTCCTGTATAACTCTGTTATGTTGTTCATTCTGTACACATGACATCTACTGTACTTCGGTCCATCGGGTGAAGGGGATCCTCCTCTGTTGCTCTCCCTCAGGTTTCTTCCCTTTTTCTCCCTGTTTAAAGAGGATTTTTTGAGTTTTTCTTGAACCAATGTAAGGTCCCGGGACAGGATGTCGTATGCGTACAGATTGTAAAGCCCTCTGAGGAAAATTTGGGATTTTTTTTTATTCTTAATTTGGGTTTTTGGATTGTTGGTAAACAGGACATTTAAGTCACCTTGGAATCTGTAAAACACTAGGAAAGTGCAATGGGCAAATAAAATAATTAAATATGTTTGACTTACGTTCTTCCAAATAAATATTTTCTCAACATAAGAGCTATAGTTATGGTATAATACGCTTATCTAGGTTGTGAAAGGCAGTTGAATTCCTTGGAATCTATAACTGAGCTGAACATTCAGGAACAAAGTGCCTCATGCATTATAGAAAACAGTCATTTCTCAAGAGATTTGACGTCCTCATCAATCTCATATTAGCAGCATCCCCTTAGTGCAGGTAATGAACATTTCAGACAAAGCACCAGATTGCATCCTGAGTGGCTCCGCCCCCATCCCCATTGAAAGTGCACAGCCGTGTCATCCGATTGATCAAGTGACCAAATGAAAAACAAAGCACTATAAATTATGAGAAGATCTAAGTCATAAAACCCTTGAGATGCCAGCAGCACATGGGCTCATAAATTAGTTATCAGTGGACACTATACTACCCATAATGCCAGAGTGCTCAAACAAACTGCAACACAAGGACTCTTTGTTTAATCACCATGTTTACAACTTTATTACATCCCAATTAGAATCATAACAGCAGCAGACTGTCCTGTAATATTCATATATAAAACACCCGCAGGAAACAACACTCTGGCTCTTTGTAGAAACAATAAGCAACAATGGATTGTTTAAATATAAATTGTGATTTATATAGCCAATGAAAATCAATTAAAAATGGTTTCAATCCAACTAACAAAACAAGCAGACAAGACAAGAATTTGAAATCAAATAATGTAGACTGAATAAGAGAAAGTGGCTGACAGCTCAGCACTCTTTCAACACAGCAAGAGGGCTCCTTTCTGCGTGGAGGTTCTGACTTTTGCAAAATGCATGCTGGCTCCAGCTCGGCACTGCTAACGCGGCAAATTCATCCTTCGCTAAGTTACGCCCCCGCTGCTACACCGACAAGCTGCTAGTGACAATGTGGGCTCCTTGGTAACTCTAACTGCACTCTGAAGAAATATCATATACTTTTTGGGAAAAAGTTAAATTATATATCTCAATTATAATATATAGAGCATCTAAACACAGAATGGTACTCTCAAATTGTGTATTATGGGCTAATAAAGTAGAGCCACAGTTAATTACCAAAAAGTCCCAATAGATGACATCACAGGTGTGTAACGTCTAACCTGGGCATGTAAGTTGAACTTAACTTGGCAATAGCCAGCAAAATCAACCACGTAATATACCCGTCACAGTAATGTAACACCAGCAGCTCAACTCTAGCTTGTAACTCAAAACTAGCTAACGTACACGAACCTGTTGCCTCTTTAAGCAAGGTCATACACAGACACAAAACGCACATGCACGTGCACCAACTTCCGCAAAAACAAAACAAAAAAAGATGAACAAATAAAGCAAATGTTAAATCAGTTTGGTTAGGTGTGCTAGACCATTGCAGAGCTATTTATTGCCTACTGTATGATGTAATCAGTGGAAGCAAGGGAGACCCCGTGCTCTAATGATGGGAGTGATTAGCCTGGACAGACCTTCCTGCACATGGCTCACACCCAGCTAGAGATAGCGTTCAAATACAGAAAAGAAAGCAGGCTCCACATCCAGTCAAGCAGCTGGAGCTAAAGGCTTATCTCTCTCCAGTTCATAGACACCAAGAAAATTCATTAACTGATTAATGTAAGGTATTCGATCACTGAGACAAGGAGACTTTTGAGAGATCAGTGCAACTCATGCTCTGCACTGCTGGGCCAGACTCTTCCTTCACTCATTTCTGCTGCACCGCGCAGACAACCATAACTTTAATATGAGAACTAAATGTTGAAATTGGACTTAAACTACAAACATCATGTTTATTTGTTTATTAATCCAGCTGGTCAGTGATGTTTTGGAAGGAAAGGAAACTAAAGGGATGAGAGATAGCACCTCCAAATATGAGGCCATGGTGCTCTGCCGGAAACCGGTGGATTGCTCCCTCCAGGTGGGGACAAAATACCTACCCCAAGCGAAGGAGTTCAAGTATCTCAGGGTCTTGTTCACGAGTGAGGGTAAGGTGGAGCGGGAGATCGACAGGCGGATCGGTGCGGCTGCAGCAGTAAAACAGGCGCTGCACCGGTCTGTCTTGGTGAAGAGGGAGCTGAGCCGGAAGGCGAAGCTCTCCATTTACTGGTCGGTCTACGTCCAAACCCTCACCTATGGTCACGAACTCTGGGTCGTGACCGAAAGAACGAGGTCTCGGATACAAGCGGCCGAAATGAGCTTCCTCCTTAGGGTGGCCGGGCACAGCCTTAGAGATAGGGTAAGGAGCTTCTCGGGCATCTCGTCAGGATGCCTCCTGGACGCCTCCCATTAGAGGTTTTCCAGGCACGTCCAACTGGTAGGAGACCCCAGGGAAGACAGAGGACACGCTGGAGGGATTATATCTCCCGGCTGGCCTTGGAACGCCTCGGGATCCCCCAGAATGAGCTGGAAAGTGTTGCGGGGGAGAGGGAAGCCTGGGTCGGCCTGCTGAACCTGCTGCCACCGCGACCCGACCCCGGATAAGCGGCTGATGATGGATGGCTGGATGGATGGAAACTAAAGGAATGACAGACAGCTAGGGCTGTCAACGAATAATCGAAATTCGAATATATATTCGAATAGTTGTTAAAAACAGAATGGGGGGGGGGGGGGGGGGAGAGAGAGTGAACACCTAAACTGAAGAATTTTGTATTTACACATATATTCGAATATGTTCGAATATATGTGTTTTTTTAAAGAGAATATTCGAACGTCATTTTTTAGCAATTTTGAAAGCCCTACAGACAGCAAAGATCCAGTTGCCTTAAACATACAGCACTCTCTTGCTGCTGTTTTGGAAAGCTATGTTTTATTTGCTCTCAAACTCTCAACGCTCCTCTTGCTGTAAGGTGACAATGCTAGTCCCTACACCACCGTGCAGGCCCTCCTCCAAATCAGTGGATAATTTAATGGTTCATCTTATGGCAAAAAAAGTATGCCCAAATAACTTTAATCAATAAATCTTTTCAAACTTGCTAACGGAACTACCAGTACACACACTGCTGTACCTCTCTGCAACTCAGCCTCATTTCTTTTTGCTTTTGGCAAGATTATATGACATGTTTTGTACGACTTTGAGATGATTGCCTGCAAACATCGCAAGCTTTTGTTTAATTTTAAATTAAGTGTTTAACGATGCCTTACAGGCCTTTTGTGTCTAGATGAAGGGTTAGCCAATTGTGGGTTGTATTCACAATACAGCAGTGGTTCTTCCAGACACACCTTGCGGAAATCTGATCTGTTGAGTGCACCATTCTAGTTCTTCACATGACAAAAATAAAAAATAATAAAGCCACAGCAGCATAGCTGACCTATGAATCCAGCGCACCTATATACACCAAAGCAGAGCTATAAATGCAAAGTGTGAATATGACAATCAAGGCAATCAAGCTTTAGTAATTGCACAAGCCACAACTGTGCGTCAACCATCTGTGCAGCCCAATCTTACCCTGATACAATTTCACAAATATTATTGTATCCTGATCTGAGGATATGTGCATTTGTCACTTCTTTAAGCACCAAAAGTAATCAGGATTCACACAATCAATAACAATAGTATTTGTATCTGTGGGGTCTGGTAATGGGTTGTAATAAACCCCCATTTCATTGAACTTAAATTCAATTTACTTGGTGGTATTCAATCACTAACACTGCAGGTGCTTCCCTCTATATGATGATGACTTTATGACGAGTGATTCTTAACTGAGTGCTCATTGTATGCATGTGGCTGTGGCAGAGTAGCCCTCAGTGCCAACAGCAGCCTCAATGTGCACTTGACACAGAAATGATAAGCTATTATGCAGTTGGTGTTCATTCGGTTTCCCCAATTATTTAACTACGTTTTTTCAGCCCACCTCTGACAAGCAGTGCGTTTTCTCATGCTCCCTATGGGCAAGCGTGCTGAGCGGACTGGTGCCGATTCCAAACACAGACATAAAAAGGTGGGGGTGGTGTTGAGCCTGTGTATTTCGGCTGGAAACACTGACCCTAATGGGAAAATGTATAAACACCATTATGTGCTTTTGCAGTGCTGCTAGCAGTAAATGAAAGATTTTCTGTGGGCCGCAAGTGCTCTCATGATTATAGTGATGGGCTGAGATGGTTTGTACATGATAAACCTGTGCACCTGTTTATGCAATGTACTTTCAGACAAAAATATGCTTGTTCTAAGTAGAAGAACAAAGAGGAAATTAGCACTCCATTGTTTGTTATGACTGTTCAATGTCAAAGTGTTGTTCTAGATAACTGACAATGTTGTATTAATTAATAAGTAAAGATGTGATGTTAATGAACAGTATCCCAGAATACATTTTAGAAGGTTGCCTATAGTGGTTAGCCTCACAGACAAATCATCTAGGCCGAACCATTGTGCTCTGTCTATTTAGTCTTGTACTATTCCTCCCTGCTTAAAACACTTACAACTGCACACCAAATAGCCTCAAATATGTCCACGTCTTGCAGTGTAGATTATTTTATTGAACAATAGCTCTATAGCTGCTTCACAAAGAAAGTCACCCATTAATGGAAAGCTTTTAATGTGAAGTAGCACGAGTCACACACGACAGCGTAGGAGTGAAAATATCCTCCAAACCACAGAGAGTGTTCAGTTAAAACCTAAAAAATACTATGAAGTGAATACAAAGACTTTAATAAATAGACTCTCTCTCTGGCCATCACCAAAACCAGACATGTATTGAGCCAGTTTAGCACAAGACAAAGCTTTGGTCTAAAGGCCATGCTGCCTAATAGGACCACAGTAGCGTGGGTCGCCTATCTACAGTTGTGTGGCTGCAGTGGAAATGCATGTATTCACTGCTAGTGGGACTATGACAAACTACACCAGGCCTGTGGAAATACAGACAAGGTCAGTTTTAATGATGTGAAATAAACTGTTGCGAAAGGGTTACGGTAAAGCTAACTTCCAGCAAGGGAATTTAATCATACATTATTGCACATTTTGATAAAGGCTATTGTGTATAATAAAAAAAGCATAATAACATAATTATAAGCAGTAATGAGCGGTTGGCTTTTATGCCGCTGAATTATCTGTCCAGAAAAAAAGTGATAGCTGCAGGACATGAGGGAACTTAAATGAGGCGGGGGCAAGGGAAAGTCAGGATGATGTGGATAGAAAGTGTGTATGAGGGGTGCACTAACTTCTGTTGAAGTCAATAATATATATATATATATATTTTCATTTTAGTTTTGTTGATTAAGTTTCAGAACACTGCATAAAACTAATTTAAAACTGAACACAAAAAACACAAATCAGCACTAGTGCATACATCATTACAATGTTTAAAAAGAATATAATTGCACAACATAATATTTCTTTACTATTGAAGAAGCCGTCATAGGAAGCTGAAAAGTAAACCCGCATGCAGTGCAGTAAGTAGATAATGTCAACAGAGCCCGGTGGTCCACTAAACCTTTCATTTTCTCTAATTCAGAGCGAACCAGGCACAGATCTCAGAGGGTCTAATCCCCCCGCCTTAGTCATCTCATGACCACATTTTATATCTCTAAACCCTCACTGAGCTCAGTCCATGTGGGTGCCACCACCACTCTGCGCTGTCTGCTTAGCATCAACAATGCCCTATCCGTGTCACAAGGCGCACAGCTCTGCACAATAGAACCACTTAGCCACATGGACTTAAACACATGCAGCTGACGCCAGACAAAAGGAGATTTATTTTGACTTTTTGTAAATCTTTCACTTCAGTGGGTGACTTTTAACACCCGCTAGCATGGCTGTGATGGTCACAAGGTTGGTCTCTGGAATGACTAATCCTTTCACAGTAAAATAGAATCCAAAAGGGAATGGTTTGAATTATGAAGCAGGTGGTGATTTTTGGTGCATTTATCTAGATGAGAAATATTGTCGAGAATATATTGTTCATTGTCACGATTCAGCAGCCAGGCTGGTCGATATGAGCTTAGTGCAGATATATTGGTATATGTGGGCCAATAAGTAACAATAAACTGCAGCACCAAAATACCAAACTAGGTTTTATATAATTTAGAAACAATGACACAATCAAATATCTTGTCCACCAAAGAGCACTGACAAGTTTATTTTTCAACTTTAAAATCCCCAGCTCAGTATGCATCTTGGTCACAATAAAAACAAAAAAACAAACCTCTACTGTATTCTGTTCATGTTGTGTTTAAGTCTTTGGGAAAAAAAATAAAAATATACTGTCAGCCAATATATTGTGAAGGGATTGTTTTTAAGTATTGGTCTTGTTATAATTCCCCGCAAAGGAATGTCTTAGTCAGTTCACTGGGTGCAGTTTGTGTTGCAAAAACATCCCAAATGCATGATACAGTACGTCAGGAGAAGATTTCAGAGGACCGAGCATTACGTTTATTACTATACTGTGCATTGCCATCTGCCACTTGCCTGCAATGCAGACATTCGATAAACTGATGAATATATCGTATTGTTCTATCTGGTCATCCAAGGTCAGGACAATCACTTAAACCATTTCAAAAATCTATATCTGGCAGATGGACTATGCCGAATGGATTTGTATGAGATCTTTTTCAGATCAGACATCTCAATTTGATTTTTTTATTGCTCACTTTTGGGAAGAAGTTTCGCATATGTTGTGTGGGCTCAACCAAGATATGAAATATAAAATTTACATTTCTCTTTTTAAGAATCCGCTTAAATGGCATGTGAGCCACAATACAACGCAATCCACTCACCTCCTTAACTTCCTCTGAATGCATCAAATGCTTCAAAGGATTCTGTAATGGCTGGTATAAAAGACAGAGTGCACTCATTTGTATTGAAATGGATCTTTTATGTGCCAACAAAGCCATGTGAGTAACATTCAGATGAATATATGGCACAGTGATCCTTCAAAAATGCAGTAAAAGCACAGTAGGTTAGTACCGGTAAACTTCAAGCCAGAAGATCTCTGACCTCAGCCCCATGGCTCTAAAGATACACTGAAATGTGGTAGAAAAATAAATAGTCTGCATCGGAAACCTGGTGATTAGAATAAGACAGACGAACCACTAAAATGTCTGGTGAACAGCCTGTCAAATGGTTACAAATAAATAGTTTTGTTCGTTGCGTCAAGTGTACCAATGGTTCTAGACACTGAACATAAGGAACATAACAGATTGTCCTAGGTATGAGGTCATGGATGGATACCTCTGGGTAAAATATTAGTATGATAAAATGGTAATGTTAAGATTTTTTATGAGAGCTGTTTATATTTCAGCAGGGGTTCAGTGCGTTAAGGGATGAGTAAGAATATGTGAGGGTGGTCATTAACTGATATCTGCGCTTGGAAAAGACAGCATGGTTTTGCTTGAAGCTTAGTTGGAAATTCAACAAGGCCTTGGCACTCTTGCCATTGTATTCTCTCATGCACGCCGCCACAGTTGACAGGCAGTCCTTGCCTTCCGCAAGTACATTTAGATGCAGAACAATGTTTTCAGATCACGTGGTTTCTAAGGTAATGTCTGTGGAGATGCTCCAGTTAACGCTCTGTAAGATAAGATATACAAAAACACATACCAATAAAAACATACCAAAAACATAAAACATACCAATAAAAGTAGGGCTGCAACAACGAATCGATATAATTTGATTATTAAAAGAGTTGGCAACGAATTTCATTATCAATTTGTCGTGTCGCGCGATTATTACGCCACTCAATAAGTCGCAGAACTGTAAGCCATGGGGATGCGTCCGTAATATTTGCCGAGGGAGTTCACGTCCGCCATTGTTGTTGCCCTTTACGTGCCACCATCAGCTGACGCTTGTAGTGTTATGTGTACAATACGTTTAGGAGACCGTTGTATCGTCGGCTAACTTTATTAGCTCAACATTAGCATAACACCGAGACTGTGACTGACAGGTTCGTACAACTCCAAGTGCGGACTGAACACGCCTCCTCTGATATCACATACACCTGATCACTCCGCTCTGTAGGTCAATAAAATAGTATCATTACATCACAACGCGGAGGAAGCAGTGGACACCATCCACTAATCAACAGATTAATCGATTCTTGAAATAATCGTTAGTTGCAGCCCTAAATAAAAGGCTGGTGTATGTATTGGATGCTTGTATATGTGTGTCCTAATCACAATACTGGAGTGTTGAAGGAATGAGTCCTAAAACAGGGAAATCAGTTAGTATTTTTTCTCATCTCAAAAGGTTTTTGGTTCGATGGCTGAAATGATGTACTGTATGTGGTTAACACCACGACATAAACCACTGAAAATACTACTCTGGAATTGTTTTAAGCTTTACATGTTTAAGAAAAGGTGGTTACTAACAGCCTCTTTGTATACTCACTCATTTACAGCGTAATCTTAGTTTTACTTCTGCCGATTGCATTCAAGCTCCAAAAATCATTATAGTGGAGTTCCTTTATCTTGCTGAAGAAAACTTGTGTCATGAACTGTTGTTTGCCACAGACCTTATTTTCTGCAGTAATCCCATGACAATCCCATGACTTTTGTTGAGGGAACTAGAATGACACCAACATCTGGGTTGGCCTACAACAATACGTCATCCCTGAAGCACTCTGTTATGCAATGAAATAGAATTTGAGCAATCTGGGGGTGGAAAACATACTTATATTATGATGTTTTTTTACACTAAAATGAAATTGTTCGAATCATGGTTTACAGAAAGTTCGGCACAGGGGTGTCTCCAATGCAGAGAACCACAGGGTTTAAAGCGTGGCTCAGGGGAATTTCTGCAGTTATGACAGGCACCACAGATGTAATGCCAGCCACCCTCTAGTCACAGCTGGAACCCACCCAGTCTGACTAAAGTCACAATAAACAAATAAATAATGCAAATGCCCCAAATTAAACTTTAAAATACAAATTGGTTGCCTCTCCTCAGCATGGAGAAAAGGGCGGATCAAACTTTCTTTTGTTCTTTGTCAATAAACTTGTAATTACAAAGTAAACAAAGAAATGGGTCACAGGCCTAGACACATTAATATATTCTCCAAATCAGAGCATCTAGCATTTCCACTAAATACCTTTCGAGGGAGGAAAAAACTCAAACAGATGTTGACTAGCTGAATTACAATGTGTGAGGTTTGGCCTACAGTTAATTAAAGAAGAATATGAAATCCCACGCTTCACTATTTACTGCTTGACTTCTGTACAATACCTCCTGTAAGCTTAAGGGTTGCTTAATTTCCCCCAAAACAGCTTGTACTGAGTTCCTAAGAGAACATATTGCAGCTGTATTGTAGTCCTGAGATATTACCTCTGTTTAAGCTCCCACTCTGGAACTGCAAAGATGAGATGACGGCTTGAACAAAGAACTGACACACAATGACACTGGCACTGATGGACTGAATGTAGAGAGATCATATTGCATGATATACTGTATTTCAACATTAAATTAGTTTTCTTACATATAATAAGTAGACTGACGTGCAAAACCTGTGACCAATCCATAATTGACGGCAATAAGAACAGCCGTAGATGCTGGTTAAATGTGAGACCGATACGAGGGCAGAGATGGAGACAATCTGAGACTAATGGGGGAGGAAGAAAAGATCCACCACTCAAGAAATGTATGATTATTGAAATAGAATCATTCAAACGGCATACACCATTCCCCTGGTGCAGAGATCAGATCATCCTTCAGTCTCCTGTACCACCCCTGTGTCTTTGACTCATTTCCATGCTCACTGCAGCCTCTTATACTGGTTCGGTACTAATGTTTCCCATTCGCACATTTCATTCCACTACAGCTGGCGGAGTTTACTACTTCTGATATCTGACACTGAGCTACTGATCTGATAATGGTGTTCTTGCTGTGCAGTACGTGCCCTTCCCCACATGGAAACAGGGAGGGAAAAGGTGGTGAATCATTACACAGGCTTTGCAACCCACAGCATCTCCTCTGAATATGTGAAAGAACATCACTGGAAATTGAAACACCAGGAAGAAAGTGAAAAGAAAGAAAACACATTTCACAATTGCTCCCGTTTCCTCTTCCTCTCACTATACACTTGGGTCCAAATCATTTCAGGCATCACTACCCACGAGTCTCTTATCAAATAATATTGAAATGGTTACCCTGAGGTGTCCATTGTGCATATGAATAAAGACATATTTGCTGAATGATAAGTAAGTTATGATAGTAATGCACTGTAGGGAAAATATTTTTCATCCGATGATGAAATCCCATTTTCATAACTCATCCCGTTTCTTCACTTCGGAAAACATGAGCAAAAATTCTGAATCGAGAACTAAGCACTTACTAAATTTTGAATCAAACTCAGCCATCTCTACAGCGCTAATGTGTAACCATTTGCCTAATAACTTCCTCAACTTTGTAGTCTTGCCTTTTTAATGGGGATGAAATTCTGGTGTTTGACGGTGTTTTACAGGTTCAGACAATATGAAGCCAAATTTAAAGCAGCTCTAAGAAATATTTTGTATATGAAAAAAAAATGTAAATGGCCCTGTGTATGTGAAAGGTATAACTCATACAGACAAACTCAGAGCAGAAAACAACAAAGTTACACGTTTGGTCCATTTGTCAGTGTCTAACACATTCCCTATAACAACTTTAAAATATGATAATATGTCAATGGTGTGGTTACAGCTTAATTGTTACGCTGACACCAAGTGGCCATAAAGATCTATTAATACAAGTTTATATAATTCAGCTGAAGTAAACCTTTCACATGTCATCATTCAAAACATAAACCCACCTTCTAAAAGCAACATGATTGAGTCATAATGTTTTAAATCAACACCATAAGGCAGGCAATGATCTATCTTTCTGTAGATTTTTCTTGAAACAAATGCCCTGAAAAGACCGAAACCAACAATGAATGGATTCAACTAACAAGTATTGCCTGTGTAGCCAAAGCCTGATACACTCTAGCGTATTCCTCTGTGCCATATACCTCTATTTATGTCCCAAAAATATATAAAAAATGCATCAATGTGGCACACCATTCCACTAGGTGACATTTTTCTTCCTTACAATAAACTAAATGTTTGCTCGCACACCAAATCTGTGGTTTGGTGGAGTCAACAAACTCTGCACAAAATGTGTCATTAATGACCATAGATTACTGCCAACCTGAGTGGCAGTAATCTATGAGTAACTCAACCTAACTAGCGACAAGTGACGCCTAAATTTAGACAATTTATTTTTTGTCTGAAGATTGTTTTCTGCCTTCAGGGCTCAAGGGCTGCAAATTAGTGCAGTCGTATTTGTTTCAGCACCAAAATGCATTTTGTGTGAAGCGCTGATGCAACAGACAAGATTAGATCATTAGTCAGCCATGGGATTGTTGCAGCCCTTGTTAATTACCGTTTTATCTCACTCACACACACACACACACAAACACATCTGCCTGGTGTGAGCGTGAGTAATAAAGAGGTGAAGACTAAATGAATGCAAACTGCTCACCCCAAGCGATGCGAGCATGAGGTGCCTTGAGCTGTGTAGCTGTAGATTGCTGAGCATTGTATTTCAATATGGAAAGATAATGCTGAGGTGGAAGAACATGGAAAGCCATCCTGTTCTCTAACAAGCTGCTCCATCAAAAAATAACCTGCTACATCTAGTGGGAGCCAACCACCCAGTGGAATGATTAGTCTCTTTTTGACTTCCACCTGTGAGCCACACCCCAAAGGCGTTCCTTCCCATCCTCTGGTATGAACAAGACCCTCCATTTATTCTTTATAATTCACCACTGCCTAATGTATCCCCCCTGGCTCACTTCAGTTACCAGAGTATTTTATAACCTCTTTACAGTACTTCACCATATTGAGACTTAAAGGGAAGATCCCCTTGAGCTTCCCATTTTCCATTATGACAATAAAATGGGATACACCTTTTGCCAGTCCTGAAGCTCTAGCAGAGTTTAAGACCAGGAGCACCTTAATATGCCTTTTCATCTGATGGCAACTGAACACTGGCTCCAAATAAACCCGAACGAAAGTTCAGGGTCTTTATGCTCCCACCGTTTTTTCTGCCCATCAAAACGGGCATTTTGAAAAAAAAAATATATATAAATATAAATCCACTTCCAAGTTTTTGAAACCTCCACTCACAAACTGATTTGACAATATTAGATTGTAAACAATTATATTAACATAATTGCTTTGACATATATTGTTCGTATCGCCCTTCACTGCACAGTCTATCATATGCAGTTCTATAGCCCAGGGGTTCCCAATCTTTTTTCAGTGATGTACCCCCTGCAAAATATTTATATAAAAAGTATCCCCTAACCAGCACAAAATAGTTTTTGGTTGAAAAAAAGATGTAATACACAGCGCTGTGCCATCAGTGTCTGATTCTATATAGAATATATAAAATTCAGTTTATGAACATACACTTATATGTTATTGAATAGCAATTTTTAAAGCATTTTTGAATGGATGCTAATTTTAAATGTTTTTTTTTTTTTTTAAAGCTCACGTATCACCTGGAGTACACGTACCCCCATTTGAGAACCACTGCTATAGCCAATGCCTCTCCTCCATACGGCAGTGCAACGATGCTGCATTTGTGTGTCTTTAGCTGTGCTAGACCAGGAAATATTCAGTTAAAACAGATCCTTAGTGTTCTCCGTGAGGATGTAATGTTGCCCCCGCGGTGAGTTTAAATGTTAAGTGAGCACTGTGCCAGTCTCCGTTTAAAAAATAGCCTTTTAATTCCTACATTGTTCGTCCACAACCGGTTTATATAGTAACTAAGGAGGCAATTTGGCCCTTTGCGCTCTGATTAATTTGGTATCCAGTTAAAACACCAATCATACTTTTGTTTGAATGAAAATTCATCTCCGCTGTTTTGGAAGAAGGGAATAACGAGAATAATTTGCAAACCTGCTTTAAAAATGACATTTTATTTTTAAACAGCTGCGCGGTGGATCTATTTTATGTTGATGTGAATAGTTGTTCATGTGGATTTCAAAAAAGTGTTCAATTTAAAAACAGAATTTGTGTGTATTGGTTTGTATTGTTCTTATAAACAAAACATGAATCAGAATCCTGTTAAGATTGTAGTTTGTGAAAAAAACTAAAACTATATATATCTACTACGCTGTCCCTGACATTTTCAGACAGATACAATAATTGTTCTTATGTCTTTCAAATTACAGTCTTGACTTTTCCGGTTGGATGAGTATCCAGAACAGTATCCAATGCCACAATTCTTCTACCTAGAGTGCACAAGTGTTCACCAGTTTCCCTCACGAGGAGGGCTCTTTACTACCTACAGTGTATAATTTGATCCCCTATAGGCACTGCCCACTGAAAACAACATGACATACAAGTGCTTCTAAAGAAAGGAAATTCAAGGAAATCATGTCAGGCACCTGAAGATTATCTGTTATTGTTTTACTTCTGCTACATCTTTTGATGATGAGTTTCAGAACTTGTCACACATTAACTAGGTGAATATACGTCACAGAGACCATTTGAAGTCAAATGTCCAACAGGTCGCGGCTACAAGAGGCCGAAATGAGTTTCCTCCGTAGGTTGGCTGGGCTCAGCCTTAGAGATGGGTATCTTGGAGTTGAGGCGGTACTCCTTCACGTCGAAAGGAGTCAGCTGAGGTGGTTCGGACATCTAATCAGGATGCCTTCTGGGCGCCTCCCACTGGTAGGAGACCCCGGGGAAGACCCAGAACACGCTGGAGGATTACATCTCCCAGCTGGCCTGGGAACGCCTCGGATCCCCCGGAATGAGTTAGAAAATGTTGCGGGGGAGAGGGAAATCTGGGTCAGCCTGCTTCCGATCTCGGATAAGCGGAAGACAATGGATGGATGGATGAACATCTAACAGGGTTGATGCACGCACCATACGCATATCATTGCCAGTTAATAAAGAAGCCTATGCAGGATCTAAACTACCTGTGAATTGTAATGTACATTTAAAAGCTTTAGCTACTTTGAATTTCAGACAAGTCCTTACTTGAGGATTTTATTTTCAACAATGTTATTTTTAGCCAAACGGCCACCTGGAAACCAAGGCTCTTTGACAGCAAAAGCTTTTCCCCTTTTTTGAATTAAGGAAGATAATAGAACTCTATACTACTTTACATTAAGGTAGAAAATAGAACTCGATAACACTGCCTCCTCATAGGAAACATTTGACTAACCATTGCAAGCATAGGTACAGCTAATAGCATTAATTAGGTCCATTCCATTAAAGTGTTACATCAGGACAAGCCACTACGCACACCTAAATGGAAAGCAGCCATCAGTAATTGCGCCTCTACCTTTGCTGCTCTGACATGTCAAAATGTCTGCACAGGAAAACACATATTCTGGGAATCTAGATAGACCTAAGCAGTAACAAGATCACAACATGAATGTAGCTTAAATACCCAAAATGATGCAAACCTTATCAACATAGGGCTATAACGAATCATTTATTCAGGTTGGCTGAATACAGTGTTCGGTTAATAGCCTTTTGGCTGGCAGTCGTTTCGTCAATGGAAACATGAGAGATCAACAGGAACTATCACGTAGTCATGTCGAGTTAGACTGCTTTGTACACGATGACTCTAAATCCTGTTTTTAGGCATGTTGGAAATGTGAAAGTGTGTATGCAACTTATTGCAACTCCAACTTTTCAAAGCTGCAACTTTTCAAAGTTTAAAGTGTCATTTATTAAGCGGCTTTGTTTGAGCACAACCCATTGAGCAATACATCTGAAAACACACGCATTAAATTGAAGGCTCTCCTGTTGGTGGCTTCATCATTATTGCTGTATTCTGCATGCAAAACAAATTATTAGGGCTGCAACTAACGATTATTTTAATAATCGATTAATCGGTTGATTATTTTTTCGATTAATCGGATTAAAAAAATATATATCAAAAAAGCATTCATTTCCAACCCTTTATTCAAAAACAGAAGTGACAGTGCAAAACATCTTCAGAAAGTGCACAAACAGGTTGCTCCTTGAACATCCCTGAGCTGTTAATTAAAAAAATAAAATGGACTAACACTAAAAACATACACATGTATGCTTTACATCTGCCAAATGTGAGCCATTTTTACTGTAATTGATCTCCTCCAGAGGCTGCATTTACATACCCTGCTTTATCAATATGTATGAAATACTGGGACAGAGGGAAGCTGTACTGCTGCATATAGAGCGTCCTCTTCCTTAAACCATTTCATTCTGGGTCTCTTACGACCACGACATCACGTTGTTGGCTAAGCCCAACTACGTGATTTGCTTCATTCTACTTTGAGTAAAATAAAAACCTGCAGCCAGATCCTCCGGTGTGCCGGTTTAACGTTAACGAGTGACTGGTGAACTGAACCAGACCGGGGGTTACGGCATGTTTCATCACGTTACGTTTTTACAAGCAAGTCTGAACTGTAACGGAACATAAAGTAACTTTAACGACAATACACAACCCAAACACGTTAGCTAACGTGATAGCAAGCTGACTAGCTTCCATTAAAAACAAGTTGGAGGGAAATGAGACGCTGGAGACATCTTAACGCTGATTGGCCAAGACTCGACTCGTCAAAGATCTTCTATTTTTGAGAAGATGACGACCTCGCCTTTTCTCCGTGTCTCACTCCAATCTCAGAAACGCTGCCGGCCAGTTGCTCTGCTCCGCTCTTTTTTTTCTCCGCGATTTATTGCCCGGCGTAATAATCGCGCGACACAACGAATCGATAATGAAATTCGTTGCCAACACTTTTGATAATCGATTTTTATCGATTTTATCGATTCGTTGTTGCAGCCCTACAAATTATGCCATGCCTCCAATTTACCTCAGACCCCTGTGAGATCCCAATCCCCACCAGCCCAGGACTATAACTGCTGTGAGGTTAGTTGGTGGTGTAGTCTAAAACCTTTTACTTAGACTTTTATTTTTGAAGTGAATAGACTATATTTTGCTATCATGTAAGGTTTGAAAACGATTTCTAATGCCAACAAATAGTAGGCTATCGAGTGGGCTATGACCAACTTAAGGACCAAATCATACATGTTACATTTAATGAGTGTGCTTCTGCGAGCCTCACTGTCAAAAGACCGTGTGGATGCATTTAGTTTTGAAGCGGCACGCGCCTCCTGCAGCGCGACACTTCACACTCGCAGGGGAAGTTATTGCATGCCGGTCGTGTTCTCCAAATGCCCTTACTGATATGCATATGAAGCGAGGTACAAAAGCCAGCGATATATATTGTTTTTAATGCAGCCGCCGTCGATGCTCAGCCGGTGAATTGACCCCTCATCGAGGTTTCCTCACAAAAAAAAAAAAGAGCGGGTAATCACTCGCGTAATAGCTCATTGAACACATTTCAAAAGCTTTTCTGCATAGTGTGTCAACTGCATTTTACAGTCGACCACGGGCATCGATGGGATATCACCCTTCGAATAATCCAAAGTGAACGCCGATGCGCTAAATCAGCGTTTTGGAAACTTCAACCTCCAGAGATTAGCGGCGCAGATCAGAGTTGAGGTGCAGGAGCTGCGCCTTGCCAACGGATTACTCATTTCACGGCCGGGGAATCGACACAACACGGGGAGAATATTGGCAACGCATCGCCCCGAACAAGCCCCTATTTCACGGTCAAACAGACAATTACGCAGTGAGCACTGGGGGGACTTTTGGGCTACATGTGCGCGTGCGGCTCGTATAACGCCCATGTGGCGCCTAAAACACAACGGTCCTCGACCACAAAATAACAGAACAACTTCTTACCATTTTCGGGCTCCAGAAGTACGAACCCCAAATTCCTTTCGGACGAGGAAAGAAGCAGCAAACACCGGCTGGCAGGGCAGCTACAGACTCGTCACGCGGGCACATCGGCGCTCTGCTGCCCCGGTGTCTTTAGCCCGACACAGCAGGAGACAGTGGTACTTCACCGTTGGGATGTATCCTGGCTCTAATGCGAGAGGAGTGCACGCAGGCAGGCAGCAGCCCGCTTCAAGTCGCTCTCTTTCTCTCCTCCCTCTCCCCCTCTCTCTCTCTCGCCATGACGCGTGAAGCAGGTAGGCTAATCTTATTACACCGGTCAGTAAAGGTGATCCCGGCTAAAGCTGCGCTCCCCCTCCTCCCACCAAGTATCTGCTCGATATGCGCCGAGCCAACTCATGTCCACACCCCCCCGAGACAGATGCATCATATTTAACAGGATGTCTTTCCGATGTGATGAACAAGAGGGGAAAGAAAAGCCACCAAATCCTCCCCTACGAAGGTCAAACTAATCCATAACTTATTACAGTGTGTGGACTGCAATGCCATCCTCTCACCAAAGAGGACCTGTAGTTTCTGACTGAAGGTCGATTGGAGTGGAGCTGAGAAATAATACCACTGGGATGCAGCGAGCTATGATTCACCTGTCACTTTGCAACAATCACTGGCCTTTTCTTCCCTTCAGCCTAACCTGGAACAAAAAGCCTCCCATCAATATACTCTAATTAGATGTTGTGCTGAATAAGTCCAAAATAAAAAAGCTTGCAGGGAATATTCAATAATAACAGCGTCTACACAAAAGATACAAAGTGGGGTCCTTGTCAGTGGTCAAATGTCAGCGGAATCTTCTGAAAATATGAAATGACCTTGCTCAAATAGTACATGTAAATGGTGAGATATATGAATAATTTGCCCGTATCTATCAAGACTTAAAGTGAAATTACATGCAAAAAAGGGATTTTCCCAACCATCCAAACAAATGGAAATAAAACGGCCACTCTTGAATCCATGCTGCAATCTGTCCATGAGAGCTGAACAGATTGCCAGTTTAAATGTGACACCACACAAATGTTATCCTATAAATAAAGGATTCGTAACCTTTCTCTACTTCTCAACAAAATACTCAAGTTCAGGTGCAGTTTTTAAAACAGCAGCAGTATTTTGGCATTCTGGTAAACCTGAAAACTGCAAAATTCAACAAACCATGAGCATCACATGTAGGCAGCAACATGCTGATGTTGAGCAGGACAGGAGATCACTAAATCGTCTATAGAGTGTGGCTAAAAAATGAAAAAAATGATGGAAACCTTAAATATTACTACTGTAATGCATAATTCAGAGCAGAATGGATGTTCATTCTTGACTGAAAGCAGTAAGAAACTCAACACAAAAGGTCCACTATAACATGTGGAGCTTTAAACTGCATCTCACATACCCATAACATGGATGTTCTTAGATTCTTTTCTTCACAATGTATAATTCAAGACCGATGGCTCATTAGAGTAGGCATCATGCCAGTTGTGTGTTTGAAATATTTATTATTAGTATTATTAGTAATATTATTGGGTGATTTGTAATGTAAAAGTCAAGGTTTGACTTGACACGACAAAACAAGAAACCTGCAGGCCACTGAGGCACCATACTGGTACTTGCCTAATTGACACGTCGCCTTTGTGTATGTTGGTTGAATAACTAACATCCCAAACATCCGTATAGAAACAACAATACTCTACGTATTTATTTGTACACCGCCAAGTCCATCTCCAGTGTTGACGGTGATTTCCATGCTTTTGAATAACTTGCATTTAAAAAGAAACAAAGCTTACGATGGCAGTAAACATGGCAGTCAAAAACTGTCCGCCTCTTCCTGTAAACAACACACCTGCTCTGCGATTGCCGACGCTCCTATTTATATCTTCCCCGTACTCCACGTACCACCGATGTGCAAAAAGGGGAATTACCACAAGTGAACACATATTACTTTATATGCACACGCGATGAACACGACATGAAAAACGGCTCCAACAAACATGCAGCAGATTTATAAATGATACATAAGAACCATTAGGATACAGACAAGGCAAGATCATTGCATATTTATCCATCGTTCAAGCTAAAAATGTCAAGCTGAAACTTGTATAGAAATAGCCCTCTAACAGGCATGCATAGGCCCTGGATGAGTATGCAGAGCTAATCCGGGTTAAGTCATCACTACCTCCACTTGGCCAAGCTTGTTTTGGGTATGAAGAAAGCTTGGAGCAGAAGCTCTCTAATAATCAGGCCCTGCCACGGCACTAATTCTCCCTCTCATCTCGTCTCTGTTGCTGCAGAGAAAACGAGAGGCCAGGGGTTCAGGCAGGAGGGAAGACACTCCACAGAGGAGGGTGATTAAGGGATATGCTGCACTTGATAATATGTCTCTTCTCAGCGCCCCGACGAAGTCTTATTAGTGAGAAATCGCCAAGCAGACATCATATATATCCAGGTGTAGGGGTGTAGGGGTGTGTGTGTGTGTGTGTGTGTGTGTGTGTGTGTGTGTGTGTGTGTGTGTTAAAGCAGTATGTGTGAATGCACACATCTGTGCTTAAATGTCAGTTAAATCAGTAAAAAAAAAAAATTGAAAGGAATAATGGAGAAGAAAAATGTACAATAACTGCAGGCACTTATAACAAAAGCTTTAACAGGCGTCTAACTCCTCAATATTCTATTATTCATAATTCATCGTTCTTCAAAATAACTGCAGTGTTTTTGCCCATCCTAATAATGTTGATGTAAAAAGGAGTATGGAAACAGTCTTTTTCATCTAAAATTTCCAAGCTTTCTCTCTCTAAAACTAATTATATAGGCAAAATACTTTTGACCAGGAGCGGTTCAGTTGGCTTTGAGGTACTGTTGATTCTTCTGAGAATGCTCAAAGTTATATCAATGATTGTGCCTTTTTTCCTGTACAACCAGGGAAGCCTGAGGGTCCCTTGATGAATGATGCACACTGCTTATTTGTATTCGGCTGAGGGTTCAATCACCAAGCAGGCAAGTCGTCTTCAGGGAAAATCATTCCTATTAGTGATGTTGCATTAATACAGCACCTTCAGTCATTTCTTTAAAGCTCAGAGAACTGAATTTGCTTCGTAGATGTAAACTCTCTGCAGTGACAGATAGAAATGGTTTGATTATTATCAATGAATGCTTCTCTTCTCACATTTGGGGACTAGAGAAAGTTCAATCTTTTTTTTTGAATGAAAGGTGCATTGTTTAGCCATAGAATTTTGCCGACCCATTAAATTGGTTTTGGAACCATTAAAATGTTTGAATATGACTCGTTTTCAAAGAGCGACGAGATGTTTTCAGTCTGTTTCGGTAAGTGGTTGCACACCATCTGCAGCATTATTTCGCTTTATGAATTTATTGCACTAAAAACAAAACAAAAAACAGCCAGTCAACGTGGATCTGGAAAGAAAAAGGCAAATGAACGGATGCTTTCCTCTTATTTGAGAAAGTGTCAACTGTTGCAGGCTCTTTGAATCAAGGCCAAAATAAATCATCCACAGGTCTGTTTTTAGGAGAGCGTGGTCATACTTGGATGAGCAGAAAATGAACACAATTCCTTGGATGCCTTCTTTCTAAAATGTTTTTTTTATATTGCTTTGCCCCTTTAAGGTTGAGCGCTTAAAGCATTTTGTCAACAAACTCATCAAAGCAGCGCCAGTGATGACACAAACCTTGTGAGAGAGAGGAATCAGGAGCAAGAAGACTCCACAAAAAGGTGTGCTTCATCTTGAAGACGTTTTCTTTCACTGGGGACACATCGAACAATTCTTTTTGTTGAAGCATCATTTCCCTGGACTGTGTCTATGCACTCAGCTGTTCAGTCCCCAGTTCCTCTGCCCGTGAGCTCCCTCTAGGCAATCCCATGGGACTTTGTACATGTGCATAGAACTGGATGTACACCTGCATGCACAGACACACACAGATCTAAAGCTGCAAAACAGCCGAAAGACTCAAATATTCAGCCTGCAATTGAACTGGTTGCCTCTTTCAAGAATACATTATAAAATAAGTATGCTCAGGTACTAATAATGACGCTAAACGAGGAAAGGCCTTCCGACCTTACTTCTTTCCCTAAGTGTGGTCGTCATCCTTTTTCTTCTTCAGTTACTGAGGTACTAATACTAGGGCTGGACGACAATCTTCAGTGTTTCCCCTACCATTGTATCAGGGGGGCGTCCTGCTCCAAGTGAAACGAGCCAAAGTGCTTGAACTCAGTAATAAATACATGGAGAAATGCCTGTACTTTCGGGTAAATGTTTATGTTATGCCGTTAACAGGTTACGCTTGCGCGACTCGCCGATTCTTGGCGTTTTGCCAAAAAACAATCTCTGAGATCTCCGTGAGGTCGTCTTTTCTGCTGTTCCGTCTCTCAAAACAGAAAACAGATCTCAGCTCAACATTGAGCATGCATTGAGAGCGGCCGTATCAAGTCTACAACTCCGTTTTAAAAAGATTTGTAGAGGAAAGCAGCTCACTGCAGCCACTAATACTGATAAAACTAAAGTAAATATTGGTTATTTTTTGCACAGATAGAACTTTATTTTCATTGTTCTAAGTGATTGCAATTTATTTATTTTTTGGTCTGATGGAGCAATCTGGTTTACTTGAAAGTGATTGCAATTTTCTTTACTCTATTATTTATAAAAGCACAGATGGAGTCACAAAATGTTTGAGAACCAATGCTTTAAGTGTTTGTGTCTTCTCAATATATGATTTCATTACAATATGATTCCATTTAAAGACAATACATCATCATATTTAATTATCACCCAGCCCTAACTAATACTGTTACTTGGGAGAGAGACAATGACCGCAATCAGGAGTCAGGACCAAACCCCAGAACCAAATCTGCTAAATTACTCGCAAATTTCTTGCTTCACACTTTCTAAATTTTAAACCACATTTTGTCCTTGACTCTAATAATTCTCTAACATTGGCACAATCTTTAATAAAACCTCTAGTGTTGACTTGCCAAACAGAATATCAGACTTAACTTTCCAACGGCCCCCGACTATTCACACTCCTCCTCACATGGTCAAACACATGTTGCACAATTTGTATATTTAAATACTTTGGCATGTGGATTGGTGATACATCTATTTTTACAACGTACGTTGCAAATTAAGGATGCAACTTGTTTTTGTGTTTTAAAAAAAAGGGAACATCTCCCGTTTCCCATTGCTTATAGGAAAAGGATTGTGGAAGCGAACTTTCTTTTCCGTATTGATTTATGAGGATGTTATTTATCCACATGCTTCTATATCCCTTGCCTTAAACATCTAGATGCTGTCTATCACTCTTTTTTTACTATTACTGACGACCCACATGGCACCAATGATCAATGTGTCTTGTATCAGAAGGTTTGCTTGCCCTCCCGCTCTATCAGGCGAGATCAGAAACTTTACACATTTATATAAAAAGGGCAATTAAAACCATTTGGTTAGAGGTTACATAATTGATTTCCTTCCTATTCCTATGCCGAGGATAGTTCAGGAAGCATTTATTTGAAATTTGTCATGCTGTTGTTTACAGTATATTTACTTAGGTTGTGTGTCGTTTGTTTCAAGTTTAGTCAAGTCAAGTTTAGTTACTCATCTTTCTTTACATTTCAGATGACTTCCTGCCTTGTGTGTTTTCGCGTCAGATCTGATCGTCTGCCCTCGACTCACTTCTGTTACCTATACTTGCTTTTCTTTTCTCATTAAATCATTGAAAGTCTACCTGCTGTGTCCTCATCACTTTATCTGTGTTTGGGTCCGGAACTGTGATAACTATATTCCTTTATTATTACCATTATCATTACCATTATCATTACTATTTTCTTTTTTTTTCTGCACTCAGATCTTGCTTTTAAATAAGATCGCAAACTCAATGTGATATTTGAAACAAGCTGTGTATTCTGTCTATTTATGTTGGTAATATAATATTAACAAAAAAGAAAAAAAGTCTTCTCACTCCTTGTACCGTCTGTACCGCACCAAGTACCACAGGTTGAAAGATGAGTAGACAGCTAACAGACTTGCTGATGTGTGACACCATATGTGAGGAAAATAAGATAGGGATTTCTTACTTTTCGAGCACAGCATGGTGCAATGACACATTCTCTTTCTCTCCCGGTACATTTTCTGGAGGCATGTGAGCAGGACTTCATAATGCATTCCCCCAAAAGGCACCAGCCTCTACTTTTACTTAGAAGGCATGCACATGAATGTAGACAGAAATAAGTGTTTTTCTACAATTTTCTAACTTTATCTTGATAAAGGACACATCTGAGACCAAAGAAAAATCAGAGCTCCAACCGACTTTTCTCCCAAAAAAAACAGGTACTTCTGTACACTTGAATGGTGAGTGTGTGATGTCATTAGCTATTTATGTATACACCAAAGTGGGCAGAAGGCCGCCTCCCACACGGTGAAGTAGTTGATGCTGTCCATGGTGCTGAATGAGAGCCATCTCTCTGAAGCACAAAAGCACCATGCACTCCCAACGGTGAGCTATCTGCCGTTAGTCTTCATTAGCATGCCAATTATCTCTCGAACTGATTGTTTTTAAATTAGGCAGATTTGTCGTTAAAGTAGGAAATGTCCATGGAATGCACTTGACAAGTCTATATGTGTACTTGTCAAGCTATACAAAAGGATGGTGGGTAGTTAGTTCATATGGAAGAATTGCCCGAAGGTGGCTCAGATAGCCTCCATGGTTCGGTGAGCCACAGTTTCATGGAAACCAACACAAAAACACACAGCTCTGCTCAGGGTGCTTGTTTCTGTGTTCAAAGTTGGCTTATTCTGACTGCAGGCTTCACATTCGGGCCCCCACCAGACCCACTATAAAAATTGAAATTGGCTCTGTGCAAATGGAAATGCCGAAGGGAGTCTTGAGTCGAATAAGTGTCAAGGGACATTCATAGTTTGGCACTGACAGCTTGTGTGTTATTGAGAGGTCAGAGCAACTGAGACGGCGGGCAAGTAAGAGGGAGAGGGAGGGAGGTCAGAGAAAGCCGACAAGATAGTGTGAGAGAGTGTGTGTGTGTGTGTGTGTGTGTGTGTGTGTGTGTGTGTGTGTGTGTGTGTGTGTGTGTGTGTGTGTGTGTGTGTCAAAGAGGTCAAAGAAAAGAAGTGAACACGACAGTAAGAAATAATGACACATGAGTAAGCCTGAGAAATATATAGTTGCCAGAGATAATAGGGGCGCTTAAACAAACAGTTCTGTCCCATTGTAACGAGTCAAAATTGAGTCTGTAATTAAGTTATTCTAACCAAAAGAAAAGAAAAAGGGGTTTAGGCCTAATACATGCAGCTGACTCAGCAGTTTAGCATATAATATCCATGGGCTTAAGTCTCCACAGGGGTTGGATTTAAAAATAACTGACTAGTTTGTTCAAAATGCCATGTTGTGGTGTTTCCCTGTTTCTTTTGATGCAGAATATATGCAATGCAAGAATGTGAATTTAAATCCACCAACTAAATCTGAAAATGGCCAATGCAGTCATGTTAAAATTGCATAAATTATGCAAAATAGCTTACTGCTCCCAGATTTGAGCCACTTTGCAAACATTTATATTGCAGATCTGAAGACAATCTAAAAGTTATAGCTGTTATTGCCGTCTGAGTTTTCTGCATGAGAAATCATCCGTGGTGTGAAAAGGCTTTTAGTGTGGTAAATCCTTCATCGATGTGCAACTGTACAGTTTGAATTGTGATGCAAAAGGTACGGTTTGTATACATGTGTCTTGCGATTTTAAACCCGATTTTCTTTGGGCCACTTGGGGGCAGCTGAAACAAGCTGTGTGAACATAACGTTGAAGTATTGTCACCCTTTAGCTGCGAAATACTCAATTGTGCAGAAAACAGAAAACCCAAACAATGAGCTGAAACGTGCTGAAATGCTCTACAGAGTTTATTGGAAATCCGGAGGGAATATTTCCCTGTGAAATCATTACATGAATAAGAGTAATTATGTGATCCATTGGTTATGGAATAATGTCTACTAGTAATAATAACTGAAATACAATTAATTGCAGGCTTATTTCTGTAATACTTTTTTTTTTTTTTTGTTCTTTCAGTTGCCCTACAGCTGTGTGACAGCTAATACTCATGAGATGAGATTTCTTTGCGTTGCTCACATGGGCAGCTGAAGTGGTTTGATAATTGGAACACATGAGGACCCGAGTACCAGGACCAGAGTTGTTATAGGAATCCCAGCGGCTATAGAAACCAACACTAAGGGCTGTAATGAAAATGTTCCCTCTTACTTTTACCCCCCCTCCTGCCTTTTCTCCTCGTCCTGCACCACGGCAACCTTGGGGAGGTAGCTCTTTGACAGCAACCACAGGTTATTACTTTTGTGACCAGGGGCAACCAGACTTCTAGAGAGTTCATTAGCACCTAAAAGAGCAGTTGACTTCTATAACTGTCTGGCAGAGACTTTCAACTTTAAAAGTGGACAGAATTCAATCAGGTGCTTATCATCCATCAAAACATGAGTTGGTGCAAACTAGGATCAATTCAGTGCCAAAGTGAGGGCTTTGTGAGGACACTGATTGGTGTCACAGTGTGTTTGTGCACGGAGCTAGGATGGTCACAAAGTGCATATCAATACATACTCAAATCAAGACTGTAAAGATGCATTGTATTCTAGCCACACAAATGTAGATGATAAAGGTCTGGCCATAATGCTTTAAAAAAAAAAAAAAAAAAGAACGTAAATCAAAATCTAAAATCATGATGTGAAATAACAAATATTGAAACTATTAAAATTACAAATGTACAAGATGCAGTCATTCTGTTCTGGAGTAAAGAGGGTGACTGAAAAACACAGACCAACTTACTTTGTGTGATTGTGGAGCTTAACGGCACCTACAGAAAGCCTTTGAATTCTTCTTTTTCTCACTCTCTTATGCCATATTCTCCATCTCTCCCTAATTCCGTGAGTCATTTTCTCCCTTTATCTCTCTTTTTCTTGTACTGCATTTCCTTGTGTCTGGCACTACAGATAAGATGCAGGAGATAGGGGGCGTAGATGCTATCGGGAGATTAGTCTGATATGGGGCTAAGATAAAGGAGTAATAGCAGCTACAAAGAGGATGGGAGTGAAAACAAAAGCTATGAAAATTCCCTTCCCTGAAAAATGCCCTTGACCTGTGAGCAAAGTAAGCAGATAGCTAAATCTCCCTTGCTGTTAGTGTTCATACAGACAAAAAGGTCCTGACCGGTAAAAAGAAAACTCAAAATTAACTAATTCAGCCTCCCCAAGTGACTGCTGCAACTTTATTTTTGTGCTCACTTCTTTCCTGTTTTCTGAGTGTTAGCGCACGTGTGTGTGTGCGTGTGCGTGTGCGTGTGCGTGTGTGTGTGTGTGTGTGTGTGCGTACCATGGACGTTTAAAGAGAACTGGATTCAGTTTCGGAGGCGGCGCCCTGTCCATTACGAAAAGCTGCTCAGTGACACATGAAGCAAATAAAGTTTGACTTCAGAGTAAAGAATTCAAATGAAAATATGCGGCTCTTCCGGCAATCTTCCACTCTAGCGTTTCCTTTGACCCCGTATCCCAGCCCTTTCTCTCTCTCTCCATTCTGGCACTCGCTCACAGAGTTATAGACATCTCCTTCCCAGTGTATGTCTATGTGAAAAGGTAATTTTAGGCCATATGGCATCCCGTGACAGACCTCACCTCTTTCTGGAGGACTTGATGTGTGATGCATGTGTGTGATGAATAAAATGTAATTTCAGACATTTATAAACACCTTTCACACAGGCAATCAGACAGTGGCGACGTGACAGAGATTGAATATGAAGGTGGTGAAGTGGGCTGATTTTCAAGAACTCTCATTGTCGCAACATCAAGAATACACTGGAGGCAAAACACGACCGAAGACAGACAGACAGCTGTCAGACAAAAAGCAAATTATGTAAATTTGAATTTGGCCCTAATTATAGCTTTGGGCTCAGCAGCAGACTCATGGATTTTATTACTTGTCCAATACTGTCTCCTGAATTCACCACAGCCAGCGTCACTTGTGTGAAGCCGTTTCACCTTTTTTGTTGGTATGCAGTAAACGTTACTGACTAACCAGGTAATATGTGAATGTATTGTTTTAGAGCCTTTAACTTAACAGAACATTATAATATTTTAAACAACAACTATTGCTAAAGTCACATTTTTCATTATATTTAACTTGAATTGAGAAAACATACCACAAATAAAAACATGTATTTCTGTTGACTATTTGACTATTTATTTTTGTACATCTGCATGTAGATTGCTATATATTTGATCATGTTGAATCCACCTGCCAATGTATTGGTGATATTCTGTATCAGATAGTTATATTAGATCATTTTCTACATGAACAGTGGACCATGAACTAATGGCCAAATGAAAATGTACTATTCTTTGTGTTCCATTTCATTTTATTTTGTTATCAATGCTTCTTCGATGACAGACTATGGTGAGTTTTAGTCAATGCCAGTGAGTTTGAGGTCGGCATTTGTTGTTATTTGTCTGCAGGGTCATTAAAGCTATGTCCTGTTCCTGTCATTCACAAACACAAGGTTTGCTTTGTTTCGTTCCAATATCTCTCACTTTTATTCTTATTTCAGACTTAGAATGGAAAGTCCTTCAGACACTTACAAACCTGCTCACTATATCTTAACACGGAGCTCTGTAAGAACATCTACTTTACCACTCCTCCGTACGACGGATACAATGATTCGTTAATAAAGAAAACAACTTACACAAAAACAGCACATAACAATTGACACAGAAAGTCCTTTTTCTCACAGCACAAAGTTTGACTCGCCACCAATGATATTCATCGTTTTTCCCCTCTCTTTCAGATGCAGCTAATGCTCCACAGCGATAACAGATACTCTAAGCACAGAAATGTTCTGAATAAACGGGAATGTCTAGGTGATCTTCACTGTAAAATAGCAAAGAAACACCAAGACAGCAATTTCATTCTGTTGTGTGCTCTGCACCCACAGACCATGTGTGTTCCATGTTTCCTTAACTCTTTCAAACCCATTTCCTGGTGCACTGCAGATCAGTATAGCAGAGCTTACAGGAGGCCACGTAGGGCTGAACACTTAAAATAAAAAAATCCATCTAATTGCAATTATTGTTGACTGATATTGCGATTTGATTTGAATATTTGAGGGGAATTACACGTTTTCCTAATCATTCTTATTTTCATTATAAAAGCACTGAAATGATTGTGGTGGTATTTTTGCAGCAAGTATGATGTGTAAGCCAGGGCATCTCTGCAGCATGACAATATTTTATTTGGAATGGTATTCACACACATTTTGCCTTTAACAAATGTTGCGTCTCCTGAGATTTGAAAATCTCAGTAGGCCTTATGGAGATTTTGATACAAATTTGATTAATTGTTCAGCCCTAATGCCAAGACACACACACACACAAGTTGTGAGACGGCACAGCCTCCCTGAATTGCAGTTTGTGTTCTGCCTACTGGAAACATCCAAATGAAATTGGAGATGAATGAAACAACAGTCATAAACATGCCGCAGTTTTTAACATCCCATTATGGGATGCTAGGCAGAGCACTGATTACTGTTTTGTCAGGGAGATGCATTCGGAGCTTGAGTGAAGAGGGAGATTATTTTAGAGTTACAGCAAAACCGCAGAAGAAGAGCCGTGAATTGGATACAAATGAAGCTCTAGCGTATGTTCAGTCAGGAACACTACACTGTTGCATGCTTAGGCCTGTAGTATATTCCTAATACAGCCTGCCATTCACTCCTCTCGTGCACACTCAGTTATAATCTTCTTGCTTTCACTGTTTGAGGCTTTCAATCACGATATCCACTGTTCTCAGCAGCTGGTCACATCCATCCAATAACAGAGCAACAAACCTACATGTTAGCCAATCTGCCTTAAGTATGTTCATGCTGCTGTTACATCATTGCCCAGACTTTGCAAATTCATCAGATTTAACATTTCATCAGCCTCCAAGTCTCACCAGAATCACCAACCAGCACCAGTGTCTGGACTCCCCGGGGTGATTCATCTTTCTGCTGGTCAGAGCAGATGCCCCTTGATTACAAATATCTCTTTAGCGTCTTAGTGCCAAGACCTTCTCTTAAGACATTGTTATCACATAGTCTGTTATAATATACAATTATATTTTCTTAATTTACTTGTCTCTCCTGAATATGATGATTAGTAAGAAGAGGCACTTTCACTGGTTCCTCAATAATGAATGCAGGGATACCATATTCCTTTGATTAGGACCAATGAGTATTAGTCACTAATGACACCTCAGCTGGGATTTCCTGTTCTTACACATGTACGGTTGACTTGTATGTCCAATGTCTGATCTTGACCCCAATTTTAATAACATGTGAGCCTGAGGTGTGTGCCTGTGCGTGACCGAACACACCCTCTATGAGTATAACCATCTGAACCTCATCAGCACTCCTTCCGCTCCAACCACTTTGGCTACATTCCTTATATGCTGCGGTATATTCTCCACTTCCAGCACCGCTGCCTCTTCATTAATCTTATCTCATCTCTTTTCTCACTCCTCCTTGTTCTTCACCTTACACACAAACTCCGAACCCGTCACAAGTACTGGGCTGTTACCTTCAGAAGTGGGGGACCAAAAGCTAAAGTCAAACTTTTCCTATTTCCACAACAGGGAAATGGAAGAAACTGAGAGAGTGAACTAGACACTTAAAGAAAGAGCCGCACAAAGAGAGAAACATTTAAATGAGCAACATATGAGGCCTAATTTGCATTTGCAAAAAATATGAGTACTTGCATCTGGCAGCTATGAAAAGACTTTTTCCAGGAGAAAATTAGAAAACTTGCATTAATTATCAGTAGTGCAAAGATTGTACAAGACACAGACCCCATCTAAAACTCATCATAACCAGGTGTGAAAAAAGCTATTTTTACACTAATTCTGTCAGTAATTATATCAATCTCAGTTTGAGTGTGGCACCTTCCAGCACAGAGATGTGTGCTCAACTTAACTGCTGTTACTAATCAGAAGATCAATCAATTGACTTCTGACGTGCGTGGGCAAATTTGAGTTGTCATAATTCTGGTTTATAAAGAAAGCTACTTTTTAAAACAGTCCAACTGTTTAATTAATGTGTTAGTGAGTTCCGCTGAGGTAGCAGTTCCTGATCTATCAACTGCTTTGTCTTCTAAATGCCTCCCTCGCCCAATCAGGATACAGATATTGATCAAGATGTGCTGTTTGTTTCACCACTTTCACAACAAAAGAAAGCAAACTATTGAGACAATAATGAAGGCTGGGTTCAATCGCAGGTCGGGAGCTTGTCGAGTCAAAGTGTCTCGGAGACCCCTAAACAGCAAAATATGATATAGCTTCACTTAGGCTATATTCACACTTGCATCCACATTACTCCGGCATTTTAGAATCCCTAAACTGGGGATGTTTAAAATGCTGCTGATGCCGTTTTAGTTTGAAAAAGCCACTGTTGAGTTTTTGTCTCGACGGGCAAAAACAGAGACCTTTGAAAATGATGACGCAGAAACCCAAGTTCGCTTTTGATTGGGTCTTAGCAGTGGCGGGCTGTGCATTTTTTACCTAGGCCTGCTGTCTGATATCGTATACATAAATACGCGCATGACGGGATGCTGTTCGGCGCATATAACTTTGTGATTTTGTTTAGGCCAGCAGGGAAGGCTTAGCAGGCCCTGACGGCCCGCCACTGGGTCTTAGCAGTAATGACGTTTTCTTCTCTGAATCGCCATGCCGCCTGGAAGAAAACAAACATCAGCCTTAATTACTGAGGAACTGCCAGTGGTTAATGGATAAAAAATTACAGCCGTTGGTGACCTTGTTGTTTATACTAATAGCTGTTTTCTTGTTTGCAAGCAACGTGTCCAGTGGCTTTATCAGCCTTACAGCCCTATGGTCCCCCAATAGGGATACCCGAGGGCTTCTACAGGTGTTCTACAGCTCATATGACCTTGATATGAATACCAGCCCCTATTGTCCTTGATCTCTAAAGAATCAGCAACTCCTTGCCTTTAAAAAAAAAAAAAAGATATTATTTATTTTCTGCATAAATATGATCAAAAGTCAAGAGTGTGATAAAAAAATCGAAACACCGAGGAAAAAAAAAATCGAAGAAAAATAGCCGTTGCTTTCTCGCAGCTCGCGATGTCAATACTTTACACACAGTGATCCCACTACTACTGGAAGATGCGCACAGTCTCTACGGTTACATACGCGAAATCCGTCGTTGTTAGGGGTACTAAATTAGCTAACTAGTGAAACGTTATAATCGCTCAGTCATGTTGAGGAGCTTTAGTTTATTACGTAATTATACAAATATAACGATCTTTTTTGTTAAATGTAGTGCATCGTTTCTCTTCTCACAAGGGTTTAGAGTACTTTAGCCATTTAAATTTATTAAATCGGACCTGTGGTTGATGATTTAGAAGCGTTTCAGTATTTTAAAACCACTTCCTCATTATCGAAAGAGGGGTGGGGGGTTTTAAGGAGGACCAAAAACGGAGGACTCTCCTTTTCTTATCTATGCTCATGCTTATTTCCATACAACTATTGTGAAGTCCACAAAGACACTGTTAACGGAAAAAAAGAATAAATGCTGCTCTCCAGAATAGAACATGTGTGACACTGAATTAAATAATTCCCTGCAATTGGAAATGTTTGCTAGTACTATGAATCCCACCGGAAATGACCTCCACAGACTGCAGCTCAATGCAGACCGTAGCCACTTTCAGTTTGCTTTGTGTGGTTGACTCACAATGGCTCAAATGTGTGTCACTTATCTTGGAATGTAGTTCATGTCCCAGCTTTAAAAAAAAAAAAAAAGGTAGACGTAGACTTTGGTAATCCCTAATAACAGTTACAATCTTACTCTAAAGACAACACAATCTGGGCCTCAGACACTGGTCAACGCTGATAAGGGGGGACCTTTAAATATTTACCAAGTGGACCCTGGACAAGCTGTTTTATGTTTTATGATGGCAAGAGATTTGCTTGAGACAGAGAGCATCAGCAAATGTCAGGGTGAATCATCTTAGGGACATCAATAAAACATAGCAAAGCAATGCTTTAAAAACCTCCATGGTCCTTCCTGTCTGATTCAGTATGTCTCTGGGATGTCCCACTCTAAGTCCACCAATGCACACACACATGAACGAAACGCAAGCATTAAAATCTGAAAAATAAATACCTGATTTGAGTTCCTAGGATCACACCACATCTCACACACCTGTACATGGGGGAAAAGGAGGAAAGTGTTAGATCCATAATGCAAAATCCTGTATGAGAGACAATTCATAGCATCTATTGTACATAGACACAAATACCACACGTCAGTAAACTGAAGTGCAATCATCGTCTCACTTACTTTTGAATATGGGTGAAATTCCTCATCTCATTCTCAGATAATATTCCTTCAGTCTCCCACGTTTCCTGTCAGTCTCCATTATACTGTTCAGTGGTGCATACAGTAGCTGCTCCACAGACAGCCACTGAGTGTCTCTTGCAAAGATAGAGAGTAGCCTCATACTGTAGGAGGTTGTATACTCTAATCTGGTGGATCCTGAGTGATAATGTACTGATACCTCCATGATAACTATCCCGTACACCTGGCATCATTAGCCTGGTAGGTAAGTCTTTTATCTAATTCAAATCATATTTGGTGAACAAATCTGAACCCTTTTAGTGAACTGGACATGAGTGTACCATCGTGCTGTTGTGCAAGTAAACAGTGCCATGTGGGTCTACCTTCATAACTGTTGCAATAGATTGGTAAAGACCCATGTTGTTCATAAAGGCCTAACCTGCATCATCACCCTTTTCTGAATAGAGACAAAGAGAGGTGTCTTTCTGTTTGTACTGTTTAGTTTGTAGCTTGAATTAACTGTATGTAAGATGGTTTTGTATTTGGGTGCAATACATTCAACCTTGATGTTGACCCTGATCTTTGAGTAACAGCATGAACAGAATTAAAATCACTTGCATGCCAGTTGTCAACATGCTACATACTATTTGGCTTAGCTTCGCACCTAAACTGGAAATAAGGAGAAGCGTACCTACATCAACAGTGAAACAATACACCTTTCGACAAACCTAATAATAATAATAATAATAATAATAATAATAACCTTTTAAAACACACACTAACAAACACAGATATAAACATACAATAGAAAATGCAGCGGTTTCAGCCAGGGACAGTTAGCTTATATGTTGGAGCTACTTCTTGATCAACAACAGGAAGTGTGCAGCATCTCAGAAATCCTGTCCTCTACAGTCACTAAGCTTGCTGGCTAGCATTTATAAAGACAAATAAGGGCAGTTTTGGGGATATTGTCAGGTAAATGTCGTAAATTTAAGAGACTAACTGCTTTACCCATCAAACAACCTTAAACATAAGCTAGGCTGTCCCTGATTCATGGCGAATGCCGGTACACAGAAATACTAGTATTGCGTTTATTTAGTCAAACCTGTGGACAGAAAGCTACTAGCGCACAGAACCGTATCTGCGAGCGGAAAAGCATCCTGGTAAGAAAGCATTTTTGCTCCTCCTGCATAAATGCTGTCCTGCGACCAAGACGCTGTGACCATAGTCGTTTACGTGACGTGGAGCGAAAGCTCGACCTTCCCAACGCGCTGGCAGCTGCTCAGTGCTCGCCCATTAAGATGTCTTTTGAGACTTTTATTTGGCTGAGTCCTGTCCTTTGGTCACTTTGAACACCTACAGCCTCCGGCCTGATCTGTCATGTCTGTCTTGTGATAATACACCACCGTTCAAAGGTTTTCAATCCTAAAAATTTTTAAAATGTCAATGTGAGCATGTCTCAGATGCATGCTAACATTAGCATTCAACTAAAAAATGCAATTCATTCATGATTCATGTGACAAGGTGCACATGCATATCACTGTCAATTATGATGAATACGAAAAAGTATTATGACATACAAATATCACATGAATCAACTCATCATGTTGATGCATTTATGCAATTATCAGTGACCACTGCGACATCAGTCTTCTGCAGATCATTGTAAGTAGCTTTGATAGCGTGTGTCAATTATTGGATGCCTGGAAGAACTCAGTTCAACAACTTCTCTCGTTCTCTATATTTATTTACTAAATGATCACAAGCAAAGTAGTAAGCGCTGCAATTGCAAAAGCAGTGAGTGGTACAGCCAACACGCAGGTTGGGCAAAGAACAACTGCCCCACCACGGAAGTGGGGCCTTTCATACACAGTTTATCGTCACAGGTTCGTCTCCCCTCGTCCTAACATCTGATTCGCTTTATCCTGTCAAGAGGAGGAGAATCCCGTGTTCTCATCTTTTCTCACAAGACTGGAACGTGCAACGACCAGTCTGCTTCCATAATGTCAATATACTGATAAACAGTTGTGGGTGTTGAAGTGCGCAGGCGTGTGACTAACTTCCCTTGAGAACTGGACATTTCATAGACACAACAGCTGCTTAGCTGTGTTATACTGACCTCGCTAACCTGAACTTTAATAGACATGAAGAGTAATACAATGAAGAATATCTACAGAATATAAGGATTTATATTATCAGCTTACAGGTTCACCAATTATCAAATTGTGTTTCTAATGGAGTGAAATGACCTGCAGATAACTACGAATTCATGCAATTCTATCAGCAGCATGGAGAGACCTTAAGACTTGTTCACCTCAGAGTAATCAAACCAATTAAACAGCCATTAGATGAAACTGTAGATCCCATTGAGGATGAAGCAATCTTCTACCCACATGCTTCACAAACACCACTGCAGGTTTTTATGTGCTATATATGCTTTCCCTACAAAGACATGAGCTCAATAATATTCTTGACTCATGAAAATAAATGTGAAATGTCAAGTTGTCATCATAAATCCCTATGTGGAATCAGTCATCTCAATATGAGGAGGATGAAGGCATGAATGCATTTGCTTGCATTAAGGGGGTTGATGGAGGGTGAATTATAGAGCTTGCTCTTTAAGACAGACCGACTCAAGAAATTCATCAAGGGCCACATAAAAGAATATTATGCACTGTTGGAATGTGTGTGTATGAATATGAGAGAAAGAGACAAACAGAGGAAATTGTAGAGGGGAGAGGCTGTATCAGATTTCAAAAGGAGGTGCATACAGCAAAATGTGAGCAACTGTGAGATATAGCTTCAAGAAAACATGTGGGAGTGGATAAACACATGTCTCAGATGCTTCAGCAGACTAAAGTAAATGCCCAAGTCACAGATTGCTTCCCAAAGCACTCATTTTGCTTCATTTCCCGTTGCATCCGTTAGTAATGAATAGCATTCATCACTGTATGGATGTGTCTGCATACAAGGACGAAAGACAGGAGGGGGAAGACAAAGACAATGTAAGGACAAGTGATTGTCTTTCTCCTCCACACTGACACGCTGTACTAATGAAACTCAATAATTATCGTCAATAGGGACCTGACATGCAAATCTTCTGATCTCCATAATCACAACCTGATAGTATTGTACACATCCTGTCAAGAAATGGAGAGTTGTCAAGATTCAACAATCAGCCATATGCACAGATAGGCATGTTCTCTGGAAATGAGTCATAGCGTTAATCATGCTGTGCTGATGTCGTCTGGTGACGGCTTGGAGGATCAAGGCTCTGTGCAGCCATTGTCACTGTCACCGCATGCTGACTATACTTTTGATGCTCCCGAGGACACGATTCTGCTTCGCTGCACCATGCAGTTTCAGCCTGGATTTCCCTGCGAGCTTAACATGGAGTGAAGCCCTCTCATTGTTTAGCACTTCAAAGGAAACAAGAGAAAAGAGAAGAGAGCAAGAGAGAGGGGGAGAGAAAAGGAAATGATAGGCACAGGGTGAGAGAGGGAACATGAAAAAGGAAAAGGCAGAGGGGAAGCAGCAAAGGAATAGAGCAGGGGAGTGGGAGGGGAAATATGAGAGAAATAAGAAGTGAAGAGATGGACAGAGTTTGAATGCAAGGAGTTTCAGCATAAATATGAGTTTCTCATAAAAATTACGTTCCCATACAAAGAAACTGCTTAGTGAAGTACGTTGCGAGGGAATCTTATTTTGAAGTAGATTACGTTAGCTTTTGACGTTTCACAAATACGTTTTCTTTCAATTTAAGCCAAACCATGATGTTTTTTTTTACTAAATTTAGCAAACTTTTTTTAAATCATTTTTTGTTTTGTTCTTTAATCAAAACTGCAACCATTCAGGCCGGAAGAAAAATATGTTTCCCTCAAAAAGTAATTGAGAGAGCAGCAGTTAGTTGTATAGGAATGTAATTCCGTAGGCTAAACTGGCAGCTAAACTGCCTGATGTACCCAGTAGACTTGTCTGTCCAAGAAACAGAGATTAAAGAGACAAAGAGCAGTTTTTTCTTTGACATTATACTGCATTTATGACTTGTTTAGAAAGGGCCAGTCAAATTAAAACAACTACTTCATATACTACTATCATATTTTTAACATTTTGACAAATGCCAAATAATAATGACACAGATATCCCATTTTGGCCATCTTGCACATAAACTCGCAATATATAAAGTGCACAGTTGAGGTCATATAATAGTCTCCATCTACCACTGCAACCGCCATAGACCTCAAGCGATCTTGTTTTTGGGCCCTCATACCTGAATGACACAATTGGTGGTTTCAGTGCATTCCAAAAACAACAAATATGAAGGTTTTGTAAAGTGACAAAACTCAGATGAGAAGGTCGATACCACTCTCATATTTGTTCAATAAATATGAAACTGCAGCCAGGAGACAGTTATCTTAACTTAGCATAAAGACTGAAATCAAGGTTAAACCTTTTTTGTATGGATAAAACTAACAAGATATAACTATATACATTTTTTTTACGGTTGCTGGTAGGGATATTTTCATTCTAGTTGTTAGGCTAAGCTATGCTAACTGTCTCCTGACTGTAGCTTTGTATTTAACAGACTGATATGAGACAGAGCTATACCTCAGTAGTTCCCAAAATGTCAAACTATTCCTTTAAGACCCTGTATGTTAAGGTTAGGCAACCAAAACACATGGTTCTTGAAATAATGTTGTTGTGATTAAGGTTATGAAATGTGAACATTTTGGGCAAGGAAATGAACACTGCATTAAGCCACCAGACCAACATCCAAACACATTTCTATTCAAGTTCTGGCATAATGCTAAATATGTGTGCATGTGTAAATTGAACTTCAGTTTTGATGATAAAAAAAAACAAAACAAGCATGCTTAAGTACAGAAAGAACATTACTTCAGAGAAATGGAGATAATGAAGAATTATGAGGTGCATGAGCGTCCCCACCGCTCCAGCACACTCTTAATAACCTGTCTCAGAGTCTGGCTGTTATGATAATGAGAGGACATTAGTAAATCCATGTAGCATTAAACAAAGAAATGCACATATGCATATAATCACAATTCAAGAAGGACTTTCACATTTATCCAACCTGAGGTTGTTAGTTTTCTAGTGGGTATGTTTTAATTTCCCTAATGCATTTTCATAAACTCCCTTCATTTTTTACATTAAGAACAATTATTGACATTAATTTATTCTCAGCCGATATTTAAAAGGACGGATGTATGTTCATGTTGCATTCAGAGAGAGATTTTAATGTCTTGTTGTATTATTTTCAAAAGCTAATATTAAAGAACTCTGCCTTCAAAAAGTCTTTAAAATAGGACCTAAAATTGGACCTAATATTCATTAAAAAAGGAGGTGAAAAATATATTAGAATGCATGTATCATTGCACATCTGTCAAGAGCTTGTGTGGACTCAAGTGGGAGAGATAAAGAAGCAGCAAAGAACAATGAAACAGTCGATGCCTACAGAATGAAGAAATGCAGTTGAAAAAAACATCCTCAGCAAGAACAAGGTGTGTTTGTTGTCAACACTGTAATTAAAGTATCTACTGTACTGCTTGAGAGCCCTGCGTGAGATTAACAGTGTAGATTCCAAGTTATATGAATCAACATGCTGGTAGCTGGTGTGCTGCATTTCCATGTACCGAGTGATTTTCTCAAATGTTATGGCTCAGTCAACGCATTAATGACTTATTTCTTCCCTGTGTTACAAAAGCATTTCACTACCAGCAGTCTGGTGTTGGACCACATTTTTGAAGATCAACAATTTACTCAATCTAACCATGCATATATCAGTAACAGCACAGCTTGAAAGTTGAAGACTTTGGGCCCAAACACAGGCAACATTATTTTCATTAAGCGTAATCTATCAAGCAGTGTCTCATCTCAGGCTCTTAGTCCTAGAAACTCCAATTGTAGCCTGACAGGGAGGTCTGTGAAAGAAGACCTGTTACCTTAGCAGTACCTTTCTAAAGCTTTAAAAACATTTGCGTTGCTTGACAATTAAGGATTTATTAAGTCTGGGTGATGCAAATTCAATATGTTAGACAGCCAAGCTAGTTGAGCATAGCAATTCAGTAGTGAGCATCTGTTCTTCAGCTGATGCTGCACACCTAGCTCGGCACTGGGATTGAACAACATCATGACTGAAAAAGAGAATTTTCTGCAATTATCGTCCAGGAAATATTAGGCCTACTGTTAGTGTTCCAGAAAGGGGAAGCCAGTGAGGGATTATTTCCTTGACACTGCACTAGCAACTCCTACTGGTTGGTTGGAGCACCTTCGCAAAGATGGATGGGTTGGGATATAACAAGAACATCTGCATGATGCATAGCGTGAAATTAGAAATGCAGCTTTTTTTTTTTACTTGCATACTGAAATTGGCATGGCTTGTTTTTTATGTAGTTATGTTACACAACATTATAACATGATGCAATTCATTAATGCACAACTTCAAAACATGTTGAACTAATGAAGAATCATCTGTGCCAGATGTTAGTTCAACAGTCAATGAGGTTGTTTACTATAGAGTATGATAGCTGTTATCGCGCTGTCATAAAAAGAAAAACTTCAACAACTGTACACAAATGCAGTCACCCTGCATATAGCATGCCGTCTGACTTAATGGGATAATTTATCAGCACCGTCAGCACATGGTGCGAAAAGCAGCACCCCTTTATAAATTCATTCAGCATGTGACACTCGTACTGACAGCCCTGGACCTTTGGTGGTAGCCATTAAGCTGAGCTATTCCTTATTATTAACACGTGTCCCTGCTGATGTGCTTTAATGGACAGTAAAAGCCATTGAGACGCTCTCTAGTGAAAAAACAGCCACATTCAAACTGCCGCTTTGGAACAGGATGATGGACAGACTCAGTAAATGAGAGGCAGCATGATGAGAGATAGAAAGGGAACGAGGTATTTCCATTTAATCCAGGAAATTAAAGAAGATGCCATTAAACCTCCCACAGTCAGTCAGTCAGTACAAAAGACTAATGCAAAGTATTGAGTTTTATCTTATCTATCTCAGCACAGCGATGATCAATGATGGCTGCTGTCCAAAGTCTAGGAAACACATTTTGAGGGCTCTGTTTTGAGCGGAAGGTCTCCACCACACTGCACTCTGAGCTTTCTATTTAAAAGGCCTGTAACAGCTCTGAATTGCCTACAAACTAGAAAAGTTCACACAGGTTGGCTAATAACTCACTTACCATACATCTAGAGGCATGTGTGGCCAAAGCCTAGAAGGAAAAAGAGTGGGAAGCGGGACTTCATTGGTATTAATTGTTTTTCACAAGGAAGTGTGGCTCTTTTACTTGAGCTCTTTCTCTTTTACTTGAACTCTTGCTCGTTTGCTTTCTTTCATCCAGAACACAGATGACCTTTGTGAAACGTTGGCAGAAACAAAACACTGAAAGAAATGGGACTAAGTTGTAAACAAAGAGTCATTTAAAAGATTAATAAGTGCTATGCGGTTCCCCTGTTGCTCCTTTGTGGTGTTTATCTTATCTTCCTTTTCCCCTTAGATGCACCTCGTCTGTTCTGATTGTTGAAGAGGTCGTGAACACTAGGGGCTCGTTACTGTCTCCCTCCCTGCCCCAGCAACACCTTTTGTTTATTCTGATACTTTGTGTTGAGAAGATGGTACAGGTAGTCTTGTTGTTTTGGCTTTGGTTTAATTTATCTTTTAGTACAAATTAATTATTTTAAGTTGTGTCAACAGCATGGCTTGGTCAGTCAACTACTATTGGATGGATTGCCATTAAATATTGAAGAGACATGGTCTCCGGAGGACAAAATCTACCGACTTTGATGATCTTCTGACCTTTTCTCCAGCATCACCATGAGGTTGACATTTGTGGTGGCGTTTGGAGTGAAATATCTCAACTATTGGATGGATTGCCATGAATTTGTATTAACCTTTGGCAATCCTTCATCTTTACATCCAACACCATTATCAGGTGAACATTTCACTTATTCTCATGTCTGATCAAAGAACTGCAAAACCATATTTCCATCAGTTTTGGCTGTACTTTGTGTGTAATGCTATGATGGTGAGCATGGATAATGTAATACCTGCCTAACATATCAGCAAGATAGAATTTCTGGTGACACTTTACCATCTTAAATACCACCAACGTAGGAATTTATATAGTTTACTTACTTTATTGGTAAAAAGTAACCAACTCATGTTATGCTTACCCCCATTATGTCATTCATTTCAAATAAGATCACAAGATTAGCAGTTATTAACATGACAGCTGCCATAATTAGTACAAACATTGCCTTCCAAGAATATTATTTAATTATTGGAGCGCATTGACTGTCCCTGTCAGATGGAATTCAGATGAACGGTAATTTGATTTTGCATTTGGGCCATCTGAAATCCATAATAAGGAATTTTCACCATTTTAACCAGAGGACAAAAATGATCACTCAATGACATTGATTATGTTAGTAGTAATCATCATTGACCTTTCTTTTCAGGAAATGATAGACCACCACCCACCATGCTGAAAAAAACTTAATATACCATTACAAAGCCAACGGCACAGAGAAGTCTATATGCCAGTGTCCCGATTTTCTGATTACACCTTGTAGGTTCATGCCAAAACAAGACCTCGGTTTTAGCTGCTATTAAATAAAACATGCAGTTAGATGTTCAAACGGTGCTGTGCCCTACTCTGGTAAACTTCAAAATAAAACATGGGTTTAATGTTTTTGAGCAATACATTGTGTAAAATTCAAGTGCTCAATGTAAAATGTCTGGAGTATCTACAAAAACACTTCCAGTAAAAGAGGAATGCTGGCCATTGATTGCTCATTGAAGCATTGCTGGCCTTTCCAAACGTGGCCTAGATTTGTCTCTGCGTTCTGCAAATGAAAATCGATCACAAGAAACTATAAACATAAATAGACCATGGCGATTTCGCTTGCACTGGACTGAGTTTTACCACATGAACTTAAGGTCACAAAGCAAAACATCGATAAGCTCGGGTGACATGTCCAATCTTGCTGGATAACCCATCATACTGCCCAATACGGTAAGAAACAAAAGCTGCTAAATGGGAAAACATGTAGGGGCATAGGAGCACAGAGAATGGACTATATGCCGGATACAAACTAATTTCTATTGTACAATTGTAATGGTGTGTACTGGCAATACATTCTGAGTCTCAGCCTACAGCAACCCAGAAAAAGAGCTGACATGGGCAGACAAAGTGAATGAATGTGTTGTCATTTTCACACAAAAGAAATGACTAGCATGATCTATGATTTACTTTATATTCCGGTGGGTTTGACATGCTCTATTTGGTTACGTAAAGAAAAGAAACATTTAAGTAGCTAACCTTGAACGTGAGAACGAGGGTTTCAATTAAAACTTTATATTAAGCACAACTTCACATTTCGCAGGTAACTTGCTCACATCACAAGGTGTGTAATGCTACTGCACAATCCTGCCGTAGTGCCAATAAAAACTCTGGCCCTTTTTTTTTCCACATTCAGAAAACCATTAATGAAGCCTCGAGCTGAGTGGAAGCCTCTTTTCTGTCAGCCTTACAAGTGCAAGCTAGTGCAACGTGGCACTTTCTTAAATGTCACTGTCTGGTACTTTGATAAAGGCTACGCTCACTGTATATGCTTTTTTTTTTTTTTTGGGGTGGTAAATGTCATACCTGGGAACATAACAGTGTGTTATCTCATCTGTCTGAGACCCCTTGATCTGGCAAATCAGGTTGAAGACAAAGAGGGAAGTTAATTGTTCTGATTGTCTGAAGAAAACTATTTTTCAAAGTATTGTGAGTTTAACTGCATAACTCAACAAATTGTCGGATTAATTAATAAAGACTTCAATAAATCACACTGGCTTCCAACTGCATACAGCCTTCTGCAGTCTTTGCAGTTTCTACCAGCATTCAAGTATGATTGATTCCATCTGCAGTACACTGTATGTACACTGTCATGAGGCCTGTGTGGTCCTTGTGTGACCGTGCTGAAGTCCGTATGCAATCACTTGAGGTTTCGGTTGAGCACTGGCAGGTTGACAGCCTGTAAGCGACGAGGACTGCACTGGCTCCAGAATACCTTTTTCCACCTTGAGCCGAGCAATTTCACTCTGAATATGTTGTACAGCACAAACAAGATGCCTTATTTCTAACAATTTGTTTCAGAAGCATTCAGTGATATAATAATAATAATAATTTTATGAAACAGCTCTATTTGTCTGAGTGAAAAGTAAG